>VDFB02281492.1:939552050-939966511 GCA_007258455.2 Sequoia sempervirens | reverse complement strand
TAGAACCATATTAATACAAGTGTACCCAACACCACATCACACATAGACATCAGACATATCATTATCCATTCATCTAACTACATTACTGACCAAATCAATAGATGTCTCTATACTTACACTTTCTTTGGAGTATGTACAAAATTCAACATACACATTTGGCATCAATGACAACACATCTCAAGTTGACATCAATGACAACACATCTTGCCAAAAAGTATGTAATTTTATCCCCAAGGTAGAAATTACCTTCATCATACTTCTCATAAATGGAAAACCACTCCTTATGATGAATCACGTAATACAAGCATCCTAAATCAACCAATTGATGTTCATTAGAAATGACATCACAAGTAGAAAGGGTAGAAATGCAAAAAATGACCTAATGCATATTGCACATCTTGAATTGTATTTTTTCATCATCAACATCAATATTATTAATACAATTGCATTTCATATCATTTACATCATTAACCCTATTTTTCTCTATTTATTGAACAATCTTTAATTATTTGATTAATTCACTATTTCATCATTAATCTAACTTTATTCCTCTTGATTAATTAAATTAACAAAAAATATTTAATTATGTCACTACTATACCTTATTCATCTAAATCAATTAAATTGTTGTCATTAATAATTTAATTAAACCACTTTCCCTTCTGTAAATTTGAATAATTAAATCAATTATTCAAAATCATTCAACATGGTCAACAAACAAATATATCTTTATTTGTTAAAGTCAAAAAAAACTTGCACGTTCATCTCCAATATTAATTAATTAATTATCCTCACCCCTTTTTGATTGAGTAAACCATGACCACTGATTTCTCACTTTAATTGGTTAACTAACCCATCTATTTCCCAATCACATTGATTTCTTCAATCCCACTAACCACTCAACCTGATTTCTTCAATCCCCCCAATCATTCCAATATAATCCCACTGATTATCCAATTAAAATCCTTAATTGGATCAATCAAAGGAGTTAACTGACCAATCTATTTCCTCTCAATGGCTCTCAAGCGTTGATCATGATCTTTCACTATCAACTCTCGATCGTTCATCTAAAAAACTAAAAATCTATAAAACAACCTTCTTTCTTCTAAAAAAATATTAGAGAATCTGGAGAATTTGTGGATAGGTTATGTCAAAATAGCCATTGAAGCACATTGAGCACATTTACATCTTTGATCTCCATTAACATACCTTTTGAAGCTAAATTGCAACAACAATGGAGGCTTCATATTGATCCAACACAATCCGACATCAATATGAATTACACTTCGACATGGGATGGTAACATTGCAATTCATGAATTCATTTTATGTTTTCTTTATGATTGCATTGCTTGATTGATTTCATTGTTTTATAACTTTATTTCATGAGTAGGTTGGAAATTGTCTTTGCTTTGATCTCTTTCATTTGATTTCATTGCTATTTCCTTATGCTTATTTTCCCCCTTACATTAATTAGCACACCTAGTGGGACCTGGGTCCTTAACACTAATGTTTTTTGTAAGTTTTTTTGAGCAGTTATAGGTTCCAAAATGTTGACGTCTTTTACAAGAAACACTATTGCTATTTGGAATGTGAAAGTCCTAGAATTTGAACGCAATCATCTTTATAGTTTTATCATGGTCATCCTAAGTTTGACTGCTATCATCCTAAAGTCAACCACTATCATCAAAAAGGTTGCTATTGTTTGTTTTGTATTGCAAGGTTTTGAAAAAGCTAATATTTACAGAACCGCTTTCATCCTAAATAGGTCTGCTATCATACATTTTTTGTACTGCTATCATCTAACATTGTCATGGTCGTTCCAGTGAAAAGGCCACTATTGTCCTAAATAGGTCCGCTACTATTCTTCTTCAATTTGCAAAGTTTTTTTTGGATTTTTTATCTACCTAACCATAAACACTAGTTGTTTGTTGTACTTGTGAGGTTTTCTAACATTTTTGGTGCAACCCTTGCAGGATTATGGCTTGTTTTCATGTGAACACCTAAAAAATTTTCTTGCAGAGTTGATGAACGGTCCAAGGCCTTCAAATTTTCAAAGCATTTTTAGTTAAAACATTTTATTTTGGTGTACCTAAAAAGAACCTACAAATCTCACATTTCATTTTGGTGTAGTAAGAATTGATTTCACATTTCATTTTGGTGTACCTAAAAGAACCCACAAATATCACACTTCGATTTTGGTTTAATAAAAATGGACAAGGAAACTTGAATGTTTTTCTTTTGGTGCATTAAACACTTAGTTACAATCTTCATGGTTCAATTTGGTGCATAAAATTGAAGAAATCATTTTTTTTGATTGAAAATGGAATTTCTTGCTTGAAGTTTCAAATGTTTTGAACTTGGTGCATCTAAAAAATGAATTGGTATCTTTACACACTTCACTTTTTGGGCTTAAAATGAAAGTGCTATAAATTATATACCATGTTCACTGTGTTTGGAAAACCAAGTGTGTATCCTATCCCAAATATCATCATAGAAGAATATGATAGTGACAAGGAACTTATTGATGAAAAACTCTTAAAACACTCCCAAGATCCTAAGATGCAAAAACTTATGGACAAAATTCTTGGGAAGAACGTAAACTCATATTTCCTTACACTAGCACAAAGTGGTGCCAAACTACCCATAGAATTTAATGTGGAATTTATTAAGGATCCCAATCTTATTCCATTAGGAGATCAAAAAGTGGTTAGACATATACCAAAACCAATGATGGATCCCAAAACACCACCTTTATTCTCACAAAACAATGATCAATCTAAACCACAATGTATGGATAACCCATTGATTAGGCAACCATTAAAAATTGAGCAAGCAGTGGTGGCACAACAATATCGAGGAAATTCAAATCAAAACATGCTGCCACATAACACTATGCAAAACATGGGAAGTCATCCAATGGACCAACAAGGTAACATCCCAACACGAGGATAATACATGCCGTAACAAACATCATATTAAGAACCTTCAAATAACACTCAATATCAACAAAGGAAATCATAACAAATTCCATGGCAACAAGGTGTACCACAAACGAACTACCAAGGTACTCCTTAAATTCCATAACAACAAGGTGTACCAAAAACACACTACCAAGGTATTCCTCAACAACAACAACAAGGCGTACCACAAAAAAACTACCAAGGTACTCCTTAAAATACACAACAACAAGGTGTACCCAAAATGAACTACCAAGGTACTCCTCAAATTCCAACAACAAGGTGTACCACAAACACACTACCAAGGTATTCCTCAACAAAAATAAGGTGTACCAAAAATGAACTACAAAGGTACTCCTCAAAATCCACAAGTTGTACCCCAAATGAACTACCAAGGTACTCCTCATAATCCACAACATCAAGGTATAACCCAAACACATCATAAAGGTATTCCTCAACAACAACAACAACAACAACAACAACAAGATGTACCCCAAACAAACTACCAAGGCACTCCTCAAACTCAACAACATCAAGGTATACCCCAAACACATCATCAAGGTATACCTCTACAACAACACCAAGGTGTACCCCAAACGCACTACCAAGGTACTCCTCAACAAAAATGCCAAGATGTGCCCCAAACACACTACCAAGGTATACCCCAAACACAACATCATGGTATTCCACAAACCCAAACTCAAACTCCTATTCCACAACAATAAGGTATCCCTCAAAATCAATATCAAGGAGTTCCACACAATCAATACCAAGGAGTACCTCAAAATAAATATTAGGGTGTACCACAAACTCAACATACCTACAACACACAATAAGGACTCAATCTTCCTTAGACACAACATGGCCATCAAGGTCCCATACCTACGCAATATCCCATTTATGACCAAACAAATGTCATAGGACAACAAGGCTACACTACACACAATCCTCAATCAAGCACACCAACTAATGACTTAAGCATGCAACTACAAACCCTCAACCAAAGAATATCAGATATCCAAATTGGAAAGCCAAAGAAGAGCTATGCTCTGCAAGATATTTGTCCATATCCTTTTGGTGAAACTTATCTATGATACCTTTCCCCAAGGGCTTTGAAATACCAAATTTTGAAAATTATAGGGGAAGGGGGGATCTAATAAAGCACATGTGAGAATTCTCAGTGGCTTGCATGGATCTAAAATTCAATGATACCTATTTAATGAGGCTTTTCCCTCGAAGTCTCGGTGAGGCCACTATCGAGTGGTTCTCTCATCTACTGCTTGGTACCAAAACATTTGATGAGTTATAAAAAAAATTCAATCATTTCTCATACAACATAGAGTAGGATATAACTATCCCTGATCTCGAAAAAATTAAACAAAGTCAAGGAGAATCATTTTCTTTGTATCTACAGAGATGGAGACACAAAGCTAGCAAATGTAAATGGACCGTTCTTGAGAAATAACTCATAGACATATTTGTCTCTAACATGCATGTGGTCATTAACTACCAACTCACTGCATTGTGCCTTAGCAACTTTGAGGAGACTATTGAAAAAGGTTTTCTCATTGAAAGAGATCTTATCACAAGGGGAGTAATTAAACTCTACAACCCTAAGGATCAAGCTTCTAGTTCAAATGAAAAACCAAATAAATGGTCAAAGAACAAAAAAGTAATCAATGCAGAGTGGTTGATGCTAAAGTTGTACAAAACATAAAAACTCCAAATGTACCACAAAATAATGTTCTAACAACACAACAAATCTATACTCCAAACAAATTTCCAAACAACCAACTTAGTTATCCTCAAAAAAACCAACCAAACAATCAATAGCCAAATCAATGACAAGAGGATTAGAGGAGGAAGCTAATGAAATATGACCAACCTAGACGAAAACTCACTCCATTAGGAGAACCCCTCGAAGTAATTATGCACAAATTGGTCCAAACAAACCTTATCAAGATTAATGATAGAACAAGCTATGAGGAGCCAAACTTCAAACCCCCTTAGTATAATGAGAATAAAAAATGTGAATTTCACAAGATCAAGGATCATACCATCAACAATTGCATGAGGCTCAAAAACATCATGCAAGACTTAATAGAAAAAGGAGAGGTTGACATAGAGCATAGTCCTGGAAATAAAGACTTAAAAATCTAAAAGGATCTAATCCTTGACCATTCTAGGGGAAATGACAAGGGTAAAGAGAAATATTACCGTAAATCCAGCTTCGTCTGCGACGAACTCATAGGAACCATCTCTCAATATGATCATACCATCAATGTTGTAACCACACTAGGCAAAGATCTTGAATGCAACATAACTACATGAAGAGGGAGAGTTACAATCCAAGGAGCCCCACCTGCAATAAAAGACACAAGTAAGCCATCAAATGACTATAAAATTGTGGAACAATTAAAGAAAATTCCTACCTTGATCTCCATCCTTGAGCTTTTGAAGCTGTCACCAACACATAGGGAAATATTGGAGAAAGATCTTGTCAAAACATTAGTCCCTAACGACCTTAATGCTGATCAGTTTCAAACCATGGTTGGTAACATCACCTCCACCCATCATTTGGTCTTCTTTGAGAATGACCTTCCACAAAAATCTTTCCACAATCAAGCTCTCTATCTAGAAGTTTGTGTCCATAAGCACAAAGTTAAGAGAGTACTGATAGATAATGGTGCAAGCTTAAACATTTGAGCCCTAAAATTATTAAAAAAACTAGGATATTCTGATGATGTAATAGATAAAATTAAAAGTATCACCATAATATCTTATGATGATATGGAGAGAAACTCAAAAGGAACAATCAAACTTCCTATTGAAATAGGACCAACAATAGTAGAGACAACATATCAAGTATTGGATCTTGAGTTACCATACAACCTTCTCTTGGGACGACTGTGGATCCATTCCTTAAAAGAAGCACCTTCAATATTTCATCAGTGTTTCAAATTTCCTCACAATGGTAAGGAAGTTATAATATATGCCAACACCAAACCTTTTCATTACTGCAAAAAATTGGAGAAGTACAAAAAGATTCATAAAATATCAAGCAATAACATATCTTTCCACTCTTTTTCATATGTTGACCCATCATCACTAGCTTCATCATCCACTGCATCCCCATCAACTGAGCCACCGAAATCTGATCTCAAGATCCAAGTGCTTGACAAGGGTTGTGGAGAATACCATTTCAACCAAACCTTTTGCATTGGAATGCTTCCCCCAAAACCAAAGACTTATGGAGGACCGAGAGAGATCAAGCATGTTCAAGTTGTTACAATGGAAGTCAAACCCACCATTTTCACCATGTGGGGAGACATGCAAGATGAAGAAGTGTTTGAAGAAGACCTATCTTCATGGATTTACAAAGAAGAAGGATGGGAGAAACAAATAACTCCCCTTCCTATTAATCAAAACAATAAAGGATATCAAATAGAAAAAAGCATGGGGTTCACAGGAAAAGGTGACCTTGGTTTGAATGAACAAGGTATAAGAGAACCGGTTATCATAGAAAAGTGCAAGAAGAATCTTGGACTAAGTTATGGTTCATCAAACATGATTACTCCAAGTATCGAAAGCACCTCTTATGAGGAAAGAGCTCCTTCTATCGCTGTTGAGACATCAAATGATTGTGATTGTCTAGACGACTATTTGTATATCCAAAACCTATTTGGAAACCTTCACATAAATACCATCATTGTTGAACCTACATCTAAAGATTACCACATAGAAATGGATTCCAATGAATATGAATGGGATTCTTGTGCCTCCAGTGATTATAACCCGGATACCCTATGGAACCTTGATGAAGCCAATACCTCCATCCTATCTATTATGTCCATAAGATTTGTTGATACCAATGACAATATACTTTTTCTTTATCAATAGTTAATAGACTGGGACCAACAACATCATATGCCTATTTTGGATTCATTCTAGAATGATGAAGCTATTGCAGAGTTCATGTGAATTTGAACCGATATACCATAAGTAGATCATAAAGCTAGTTTTGTAATGGAGCTTGATCAAGAAGCATATTTTGGAGGGGGAATTGCATTCTCCAGTTGCAATGATAAACTAAAAAATTTAAAAATAAAAAAGAGATCCCCTAAGGAAAACCACAATGTGGCTTTATTAGATCAAGAAAAGAGAAAAAAAAGGACGTGTATGAGGGTGAAAACCTCTCTAAGGTGCCAAAATATGGAGGATTCAATCTCCCCATTACAAAATATCAAGAAAATAAGTAATCTTGGTTGAAGGTTTTGAACCTATCAACATTGGAACAATGGAGACACCAAAAATAGCATATCATGCAGCTTCGCTCGATCCTGAGGAAAAGGTAAAATTCTGAGCATTCATTAATGAATGTAAAATCAACTTTACGTGGAAATATGTAGACATTCCAGGGCTATATCTAGCTATGGTAGTACATCACCTAATAGTGTTTCCTAGAGCTAAACATGTAAAACAAAAGCTACGAAAGATGCACCCACATATAGCACTCTTGGTCAAAGTAGAGCTTCAAAAACTTCTAGATTTGGGCTTCATTAGACCCATTGACTATCCTAAGTGGGTATCTAACCTTGTACTAGTGTCGAAACCCACTGGGGGCATATGGATCTACACAAACTTTAGGGATCTCAATAAGTCATGCCCTAAGGATGATTTCCCCTACCTAGCATCGACATGATTGTGGACCTAACTATAGGGCATATAATTTTTTCATTGATGGATGGTTTCTCTAGGTACAATAAAATAAATATATCCCTCGAAGACCAACACACAATAGCTTTCACTTTTGCATGGGGAACCTTTTGCTAGAACATCATGCCATTCAGTTTGAAGAATGCTGGGGTAACCTACCAATGAGCAATGACCACCGTTTTTCAACCATGGAAGACTATGTGGATGACATATTAACAGACTAGAGGAATACAACCTACATCTCAATCCAAAGAAGTTTGTATTCAGTGTGACATCTAGAAAACTGTTGGGTTGCATTGTATCAAGAAGAGGCATCGAGGTGGATCCTGCCAAATTTAAAGCTATATTAGAAATGCCTCCTCCAAAAACATTGAAATAGTTGACAAAGTCTACAAGGTAAGCTTCAATCCACCAGGAGATTAATCACAAAGTTAGCAAAAAAGTGCCATCCTTTCACCCATTTGCTACATAAGGACATAACATTCAAATGGGATGGCAGGTGTGATCAGGATTTCCAATAGGTCAAGGATTATTTGCTCACTCCCCCAGTGTTGATGCTTCCAATTCAGGATAAGGAAATTATTTTATATGTATCTACAACAATGACAACTTTAGGAGCTTTGTTAGCACAACTAGATGATCAAAACAAGGAAAGAGTAGTATACTATATCAATTGAACCTTGGTGGGCTATGAATTAAACTATACACCCATAGAAAGATCATGTTTATATGTTGTCATTGCAGCACAAAATCTTAGGCATGACATATTAAATAGGAAAATAAAGCTGATATCAAAAGTGGATCCCTTAAAGTATCTACTGGCAAAGGAAAATATTATAGGGAGAATTGCTAAGTGGGTAATGATACTTAGTGAATTTGATATAGAATACATTGACATAAAAGTCATAAAGGGACAAGTAATAGTAGATCAGCTAGTAGATGCACCAATGGAAGATCATCAACCTCTAGTATCAAAATTTCCAAATGAAAGTATACTTCAAACCGATCAGTAAAGCCATTGGACCTTTTACTTCAACGGGTCCCACACTCAACATGGCTCAAGTGCTGGTATCTTATTTCTCACACCTTAGGGATATAGTATACCCAAAGCTTACAAGATCACCTTTCCATGTACTAACAACATTTTTGAATATGAAGCACTATCACTAGACTGAAGATGGTTGTAGAATGGAAGATAAAGGAACTACAAGTCTATGGTGACTCCCAACTAGTCATAAGGTAGGTAAATGATGAATATCAGACAAAGGATGAAAAGATCATGCTATACAAAAGAATGGTGGATAGATTCACGTAGTACTTTGTGGTCATCACCTTTGAACAAGTTCCTAGAATCAACAACATAGCAATTGATGCTATGGAAATAATAGGTTCACTCTTGGACATACCCCAAAACATTACTAAATATGAATTCCTCATGGAGCAACTACTTATACTAGCATTTGATATCCTGGAATCAAAACTTGTATGTGATGTTTTTGGTCCTAACCCGCCTTGGTACCAAGACATGTTTGTGTATATCCAACATGGGATCATACCCCTTGACTTAATGACAAATCAAAAGAAAACATTTTTCCATAGAACTTCCCAATTCACCATCATAAGAGATACCCTATACAAATGAAGTCTAGATGGTACATTACTTCGATGTCTCAATGTGGATGAAGTGCAAACTATCTTACAAGAAGTGCACAAAGGTGTTTGTGGGTCTCACTCTAGTAGACCTAATCTAGTACATAAGTTGTTGAGAAAATGGTATTATTGGACCTCAATGGAGCAAGAATCCATTCATTACTCAAGGAAGTGTTGCCAATTTCAACAACACAATGATCTTGTTCATGCACCGACACAGGAGCTACGACCTATAACTACACCATGGCCTTTCTTGTAGTGGGGACTAGACTTGATAGGAAATATATCTCCCACTTCATCCAATGGGCACAAATTTATTATAAATACAATTGAGTACTTTACAAAGTGGATAGAGGCTATTCCTTTAACCTACATCATAGGAAAATAAATATCCAAGTTTATCTTGAATCATTTGATCTGTTGGTATGGAATCTTGTAAAATTTCATAATAGATAACAAAACTCCATTTAAAAACCAATATGTCTGTGAAATTTGTTCAAAGTTCTCTATCCAACTCAAATTCTCAACCCCACGTTATCCTCAAGGAAATGGTGATGTTAAAGCATCCAATAAAACTATTTTGAAAATATTGAAAAAGACTATTAATGACACCAGTCATGATTGGCATTTGTAGTTAAATCTCACCTTATGGGCTTACCAAACTAGCGTTCGCACACCAATGGGTGCCACACCTTTTTTCCTTGGCCTACGGATTTGAAGCCATCTTACCTATCGAAGTCGAGATCACATAACTGCGAGTATCCTTGAAAGGCATGGTTAGCAACAAGGAATATTAGGTGTCCAAAATGAATGAGTTAGAACTTCTATATGAAAGATGTTTGAGTGCGTTAAACC
Organism: Sequoia sempervirens; assembly: GCA_007258455.2. NCBI lineage: Eukaryota > Viridiplantae > Streptophyta > Pinopsida > Cupressales > Cupressaceae > Sequoia > Sequoia sempervirens. The sequence continues at coordinate 939,956,332 of VDFB02281492.1, read as the reverse complement.
ATCTCTAGGTTTATCAGAATCAACTCAAGTGAAGCTATACCAAGAAGATAAAGAACATAAAATTTCAAGTTGGTGACTTGGTACTGAAGGAAAATTAGAAGATCTAGCTAAATTAAGATGGGAAGGGTAAGTTTGAACCAAATTGGCTAGGTCCAAGTTTCATCATAACAACAAGCTATGGATCTAGAGCATATCATTTGGCTACTCCTGAAGGAGAACCTTTAGCCAAACCTCTGAATATCATCCATCTAAAAAAAAATCACACTTGAGTGCATTAGAATATACCAAACAAAAAAGAAAAAAAAATCAAATATCAAGAAAAATAGTAAAGAGAAATAAAACATCCTTTAAGTGAAAACCACCTTATGGTGCTTCTAGGACCTGTACTGTAGTGAAAACCTAGTAAACATGAACTAAGTTTGAGTAATTCCTGCATCCATGTCTATCAAAACTATATGTCGTATCCACCCCATCCGCCCCATAATAAAACATGTGTCCAACCATGGCTCGATAATTGATCAAGTGTTGAACCTTGTTGCACCATCTTTATCCATGTACCCTAATAAATAGAATCTTGTCTTGAATTAGGGGAAACCTCCTAAAAATGGTAGCGAATTGAATCTTTGTTCATCCCATCACTATCAAAAACTATCAAAATAAAAAACATCCGAAAAACAAACAAAATCCAAAACAAATTTCAAAACATGAAAATACCAAAAAACATTGTAGGTCATCCTCAGATGAGCTGCATTGAGTCAAAATAAGAAAAATATGAGCCTCTACATGTATAACATAGGAAATTCCATCATTGATGAGCCCCCGAGGCCCTAGGTTAGTCCCCTAAAAAACAAACATTCAAATATCTTATCAAAATCCAAAAACATCTATAAAAAGTAAAAAAAAATCTAAAAATGGTGTCACTCAATACAGTCGAACTGCGATGTCTCTACATTCATCATGTAGGCAAGGCTAATATTTGATCAACCCCTGAGGAACTAGGTTAGTCCCTTTCAGTCCCCCTAATTGTCTCTAAATCTCTAGAAAACAACAAAAAATAGCATCAAATAATTTCCATTCTCAAAAGTCCTATCTCCATTGTCACCTATTTGTGATAAAATTTCCACGCATAATAAACAATCATCACCTTCAACCTTTGACAAAGCAAAGGACACACAAAAAAAACATAAAAAATAGATACTTCCAAAGTAAATATTGAAACGATTGGATTGTCACTAGACTAAAACAATGCCTAAGTGTTAACTATTCTACCTTTTTGAAAGTCATTATCAACAATCCTAATGTGAGTCTGAACAGATAAAAAATTCCTACAATAGACATCATTAAGGGGTTACAACATGAAACATCAAAACATCTATGGCAAGTGATACAACAATATTGTTTATCTTTTTATGATCTTATCTTTTTTAGTTATATTATTGTCACATTCCTAGGATCTCTCGAGGATGTCCAAAAGGATTTAGAGAGGAAGGAATGGGGCATTAATCATTAATTTCTATTTGTTCTATTTGTTAGATATTTTTGTGACACTACCACGATGAATACTTGCTTTGATCTATGTGTGGAAGTCATTTTGGAGAAATTTGTGTAGTGGTTACATGTGAGGTACTCCATACCTCTGTGTAGTTGGTCCAAATGTTTTTGAAACTTTTCACCCATACACTCTAATAGGGTTTTCGTATGTCTGGTATAAGCAAAAATACTTTTTGTTTGTAGAGTCAAATTCCACACAATGGATATAATGCCACCTTGTTCATCAATACCTTGGTGCATCGTGTTTGTTTGTTACATCAATAAGGATTACTAAAACTACGAAGTCTCTATGAAACCAAAAGAAAACTCATCAATGACTAACAACATCAATTTTCTATCCATCTCTAATCATACTAACACTTCTTCTAACAAATAGGTCTAACCTGCATCCACAAACCATCATCATACATAGATCCTACATAATCATATCATAATCATTAGCATATCATAAGCATGACACCATCATATGAGAAATATGCAAAAGAGAAATGTATCCATCTCATAGCATGTCATATAGAAAAAATACTAAAAAGAGCATAAAACATCCATCATATTGTGTCCAAAAAATAAATCATACATTGCATATCATATAAACATCGCATCATATCATATGCATAAATAAAATACATCCATAATATAAACATCTACATCCATATGATATAAATGCATCAGAAAGGTACAAAAACATGAGCATGTATAAATAATTGACACATATAAGCATCCATAATCATCCATAAGCATCTCATAATACATGATAAGCCGCATAAAAAATGGTATATCTCATATATATATCATCGAAATGGAAAATCATCAAATGTCAGGTATGCTATCAAAATATACAAAAATATATACGAGGCCTTAGTTGGGTCAATGATGTATATATAAAACATGTGTAAACAGAGTCTTAGATACAATAAATAAGATCATAAAAATATCAGCCCTGCTGATTCTTCCTTAGAGGGGGCTGCTCCCCATCATGAAACTGACTATGAGTAGGCGATGGTTGAGGACACATGATCTGTAGAGATGGTTGTGGCTATCTAACTGATTGTGCACTTGACTTGAAACCTATCACGGTGCTCAACTCACCAATACAAGGAGGTATCTGAGCTCTAGGAGAAAAAGCCTCATGCAAGGTTTGATAGTATGTTCTCTCTCTCATCATCCAATCTCGCTCAGCCTGATACTGAGCTAGGGGAATGGAGGAAGCCAAAGAAATATTTTCTACCAGTCTTTGCTTCCGCTCAGTGGCTAGCTCCTGTCTTAACCCATCACACTCAGATCTGAACCCCTCCCGCTCTACAATAATGATAGCAACTTGTCCCTATGTTGCCTGCTACTGAAAAATCTTGACATCCCTCTCTATGAACCTAACATCTCTATCAGATATAAGATGTTCTATCTAGGCTGTTGCATCCCCTTATGGGAGAGGAACTTGTGGTGCTTGTTGATCGGATGATGTTGCTCTTGATGCTGCTAGCCATTCTGCCCATCATCTTGCTCACCCTGAGCTCTATCTAGTTGCTCTACTATGATACACAACCTCTGTCGATCACCCCTCCTACCTTTGATAATGGCCACCATTTGGACCTGCCCCATCACTAGCCCAATGACAACAAGATTTATAAATTGTAACAATTTGTCTATGGGCCCACCACTGATTTGGTTCTAGGATCTGCTAGACCTATTTCCCATCCCCATCCAAATGGGGCAAGTGCTCAAAAATTGGCCACTACTACAATAGAGGAGGCTGTTAGCCCCCAAACCCTGACCTCTCAGGCTGTCTGCTCAAAGCGTGCATGGTAGTCATCACCAAACTGAGAATGTATCTCTCTGAACTGTCGGAGAATGCTATTAGGTAGGTACCTCTCAAGAATGGTGTCAACATAACCTATGAGCCACTGTGTCTATCTAAAAAAGTGTAATTGCTCCATATGATTATTCCAGGCCTCACAAGCTAGAAAAGGTCTCCAGATAAACTCAGTCATATCATCAAAAATACCTCTCCAATAGTGTAACCTATCAAGCCAGGTGTAATGCAAAAAACTTGAATATCTATAAGAAAATGGATCCTTAGGATCTTGATCAAAAATACCATTTGGCCTCATCATTGGGAACCTCTCCCAATTGCACACATGCAAAATATTTATCACAATTGAGATGGCACTGCCACCACAATAAACAACCTCATGCATAGCTCGATACAAATGTGCCAAAACACAAGGACCCCAAGCATATCTAGTCTCATGCTCCATCATTTTCTCTATACAGATTCCCCAGCCAATAGGAAATCCCCTACCTCTATGATTAGGCATCAGAGGCCCAATAATTAAACTAGCAGGCACCATAGATAGAGGATCAACACCATCAACAAATGGAGACAAGTCTATCTCTAAATCCACCACCTATAGTCATTGCACACTAAGTAATCGCTGCATGGCAAGAGTACCTTGCCTAACATTGTAAGTAACCTACTCATTGTGGATAGGAATCCACAAAATCCTCCACACATCCTTGAGGGTAACCGTAGCCTTTCCAGGAGGAATATGGAAAGATGAAGTCTTAGAATGCCACCTCTTGACAATCATGGTCATCATCACCCTGTGACATCTAATCTCATGCATATAGTAGATGTGTCAGAGACCAACAACGTCAAGGAAGTCTTTCTCAATGTCAAATAACTTGACAATCAAATCAAACAACTATCATGGTTGTGGCTCCATGGAATACAACGGTTTGAGAACCACCTACAAACATTCAACCCACAACATCAAAAATTTGCTAGAAAAACAAATCATGAAATTAAAACTACAAACAAATTAGCGAAATCATTCATTTTTGACAATAGTGAGCCCTTTTTGGATGATAGCGACATGATTTTACGAAAGTGGCTCTTTTTACTATGGTAATGACTACTTTTTTTGATAGCAACTACCTTATACGATAGCAGCTAGATTTTACATTAGCCGCTAGTTTATACATTAGTGGTTAATTTTTGCATTAGTGGTTACTTTCCAAACAAGTTTACAATAGCGTGGACTTTTTATAAAAGTGAAAAACAATAGAAAATGGATTTTACAATAGTGGTCAAATTAAATGATAATGTGGATATTTAATGATAGTAGTTACCTAACATAGTACTTTAGCGGTCAACTCAAAATAATAGCATGAGAAACAAGAAATTACCGCTATCATCCTAAAAATTTGGGCATTAATTACATAAATGACAAATGACAAAAACAAGAAAGGAAGGAGTATGTACTACGATGCTTGCACCAACTAGCCTCCTAAATGAACAAATTACATCTACTCAATATGGGGCACCTGGAATCCTCACCATCACAAATCAACAATCACAACAACAAGATCTCTAGAGGCAAGAATTTCCTAAGGCTTAGAGTGTAAATGAGGAAAAATTAACCCTAATTTCCTATTTTAATCCACCCAAACCCTAATTTTTACCTTAGGAACCCTCCTAGGTTTAAATTTTGAGCACCCTAGAGCATATGAAACCATAAACACAGGCCCTATAGCCTAATTTTTCATCCTCTACACATCTAAACTTGAATAGAACCTTGTCGCAAGCTGAACCAAAAAACTATTTTTTTTGGCCAACCTCTTGAGGGGCAACACAGTGTCGTATTATCTTTCTGCTAACCACCAGGGCATAATGGGGCATATAAAAATTTTCAAATCTTGATTTGAACATCGAATTCTTTGAAACAATGTAACCAGTACTTTGTCTCAAAGAGGGGAAAAATGTAGACATGTAAAAATGACCTAACACATATCACACATCCTGAATTGTATTTTTTCATCATCATCACTAACATTAATATAATTGCATTTCACATCATTTACATCATTAACCATATTTTCCTCTATTAATTGAATAATGCTTAATTATTTGATTAATTCACTATTTCATTATTAATCTAACTTTATTCCTCCTGATTAATTAAAAAAATGCAAATTGTTTAATTATGTCATTAATATACCTTATTCATCTAAACCAATTAAATTGTTATCATTAATAATTTAATTAAACTACTTTCCCTTCTCTAATTTAAATCATTAAATCAATTATTCAAAATCATTCAACATGGTCAACAAACAAATATATCTTTATTTGTTAAAGTCAAAAGCAGCTTGCACATTCATCTTCAATGTTAATTAATTAATTATGCTCACCCCTTTTTAATTGAGTAAATCATGACCACTGATTTCTCACTTTAATTGGTTAACTAACCCATCTATTTCCCAATCCCACTAACCACTCAACCTGATTTCTTCAATCCCCCCAATCATTCCAATATAATCCCACTGATTATCCAATTAAAATACTTAATTTGATCAATTAGAGGAGTTAATTGACCAATCTATTTCTTCTCAACATTTCTCAACCGTTGATCATGATCTTTCACTATCGAATCTCAATCATTCATCTGAAAATTGAAAAATCTATAAAACAACCTTCTTTCTTCTAAAAAACGATCGAAGAATTTGGAGAATTTGTGGGTAGGTTATGTCAAAATAGCCATTGAAGCACATTGAGCACATTTACATATTTTATCACCATTAACATACCTTTTGAAGCTTTTGAAACAACAATGGAGGCTTTGTATTGATCCAACACAATCTGATATCAATACGAATTACACTTCGACATGGGAGGGTAACATTGTAATTCATGAATTCAGTTTATGTTCTCTTTATGATTGCATTGATTTTTTGATTTCATTATTTTATAACTTCATTTCATGAGTATGTTGGGAATTTTCTTTGCCTTGATCTCTTTCATTTGATTTCATTGTTGTTTCCTTATGCTTATTTTCCCCCTTACAAAAAGTAAAAATTATCACCTACATTAGATGAATTTTATATGGTGGAATCCCATTGTTGCTTTTTATTGAACTCCTTCTTCACGTGTCCTTTGTTCCCACAATTCCAACACTCTACTTTGTTCTTCTTTCTATGAGTCTTAGAATGATCTTTAGAATTTTCCTTAGGCCCTTGATCTTCGTTTGGTCCTCTTTCTTTAGGCCTACCCCTGACATTAAGAGTAGCCAAAAGTTATCCATAACCTTATTCCTCATTTCCTATGACAATAGAGTGTAATAAGTACATCCATCTTGGGATATTTGAGGTTAGAAATGATAGCAATAATGAAATTTTCTCACATGACTTGAGTAAATAAAAAAGAAGCATAATACATTTGTCATCTTCCTCAAGTTTAACATCTATAGATGCTAATTGACTCAAAATAAAATTAAATAAATATAAATTCTCTGTAATGGATTCACCTTCCTTCATTTTAAGAGAAAATAATTTTATATTCAAATATAGTTTGTTCACAAGGATCCTGGCTTGATAAATCTCACATGCCAAACATTTTCACAAAGAAAATATATTCTTTTCTTCATACACATTCAGGAGAATAGAATCAACAAGATATAACTGGATAGTATCTCACGCCTTTTTATCCATATTCTCCCAATCATCTTGATTGATTACATTGGGTTTCTTTTCTTTTGTTGCTGCCACCTATTGATCTCTTTCTTCAAGGATATCCTCAATTTTAACCTTCCATAGCTCGTAGTTAGATCCATTAAACTTTTCAATATCTAACTAAGATGTGGTTGTAACCATGATTCCTACAATCATAAATATGTAAAACATAACTCCTACTACAACACAAAAATCCTTCACACTTCCACCCAATAGAAAAAGTTGTCTAGGCTTTGATACCAAATATTAGAAATGAAGGCAACCACTACAATATGGAAATCTGATTTAACTTGCAAATCTAAAATATAAAATTATATAAATTAATGGAAAAAATAATTTAAAATGTAAAGAAATCACACAATGAGAAATCCATGCATATAACACATGGATTTGTGTGGATAAAACCCTTTGGGGTAAAAAAATCCACCAAGAAAAGAGGGAAATTTATATTATTCTTCAAAAAGATTACAATACATAGAACTTCCTCAATCTTGCATCCAATAAAAAATCATCTATGTACCTATAAAATATCTCATAATGTCTTCATCTCAACCCCTCAATATATAGATTCATGGGCACTCAAAACACCATCATAAAACATTAGCATGGGTCAAAACAAGGTTTTTAAATACCATGGTAAAAATCCATACAACCAGCCTTACATGCTAAACATGGCATCTTTCATGAATTCACGTGCCCTCTTACAAGTTTTCATAAGAATCCCTAGAATATGAGATGCTCTTACATGTATCATATACCATCAATAGCTTATGCAAAGATTCTCTTACATGTGTCATAACTGATTCTCCTGTCCAAAATGATATCCCCTACTTTTAGTCCTTACAATTATCATAGAATCTATCATAACATCTTTAAAAATAGACTTTCCATGTTACACCACTAAATAGACATCTTTTGAGAACTAATCATTTATTTTTCAAGGCACTAACATGTGGAAAAAGTGCCAACTCAAAATTTCACGCCCCTATTGATGGATAAAAATATTTAATGGTATAAATGATAATATCCATGTGAAAATATAAAATAACAATAAATAAATAACTTAGGAATTGTCAAGGTTGAGATACCTTGATTCCCAATAGTAACAAGTAGCTAGAGAATCAATGCAATACCCAAAACATGTAGGATATGCTTTGAAATGACTATAAATTTAGATGAAAAAGCTAAAGAGGTTTGATAACCAACATAATTGTTGAAACACTTTAAACTCATCTTTTGTATAATTCTTCTCGCAACATCATTATGTAATTAGCCTAGTAAAGATAAGAATGGAGTTTTAGAGCTGATTGAAAAATGAAAATTAGGGAATGAATTTTCAAGAACAAGGAAATAAAAGAAATTGTATTCAAAATGAGAAGGGGGAGGCACACAAAGACTAAGGTTTAATGATGTAGCAAGTAACTAGAGAATCAATATAATACGCAACACAAGATATTATTTTTAATGACTAGAAATATAGATTAAAAAATATAAGGATATTTGATATCAGATATAATTATTGAAATATCTTTGGAAAACTAAGAAGATTTATACCTTTGAATATATTTTCCCCTACCCATTTGATCGAAGTATTTCTATGATCACCTTCGCTAATAACTTTGAAATTCTAAAGTATGATAAGTATAAAGGAAGAGGTGAGCTTGTTGAACACATATGGGAATTACATGTGGCTTGCATGGAAGTGGCCTATAATGACACATATCTAATGTGAATTTTCCCAAGGAATCTTGGAGGGAAAGCTATAGATTTTTTTTCTCATTTACCTCCTAAAATCAAAAAATTTAATGAACTCACGAAAAAATTTATCAACCATTTTTCATATAACATAGAACATGAGATTTTGATAATTGATTTGTACAAGATAAAAAATACTAGGGTGAATCATTTTCCTCGTTCTTGCAACAATGGTGACATAAAGCAAACAAATTCAAATGGTTCATCCTCAAAAAATAATTTGTCGATATCTTCATACAAAATCTAAACATTAAAGTTGGATTCTACTTGACTATGCTATGTCCAACAAACACATTTGATAAAATAATTTAAAAAGGAATAACCATCGAAAAGGCCCTCATTACAAAAGTAATTGTAAGGATATGCAAAGATAACAAAGATCAACCATAAAGATAAAATGAAAAGCCACGTCTATGGGAGAAAAACAAAAAATCACTAATGATGGGGCAGTGGATGCCAAGTTCATATGAGACATACAACCTCCATCAAAAAATCTACCAAAAAACCAACATAATAATCAAAATCCATATCCTCAAAGAGGATAGCCATTAATACCTAACAAAACTCTTTGACACAAGGTCACTCCCTTAGGGGAACCCATTGAAATGGTCTTAAACAAGTTGATCCAATCAAACTTCATTAGGTTACTAGAGCTAAGAAACTATGATGAAACACAATTTAAACCCTCCTAGTATAATGATAATGATTATTGCCAATACCATAAAACAAAATGTCACAAGAAAACAAGTTGTGTGAAACTAAAGAATCTCATATAATACCTTATTGATCAAGGAGAGCTAAGTGTAGATAAAAAACTAGGATCTTCTAGAAATCAAGATCTAGGACAAAAATCCAATCAGACCATGGAAAAGGAAATAATTATATTAAACTAGAAAATTATAATGTAGTTAATTACTCCTATGACAAAGTAGTAGGACACATACATGGATCCTATAATCACACCAATGCTATTCATTGCTTACAAGATGAGAAATTAGATATTTTTCAAGATACTTTCCTAATGTATGATCAAAACCATTCATCAATGTCTAGCAATGTCCCACATTAAAATAATGACATTAAATATGTCTCAGATCATAACATACCGCCCTCATTTTACTTCATGATAGGAAATATTAAAGAAGATACATAACAAAATCCTTTATTTCATTATCTAAATTCATTGAGACCACCCAAGAGTCTTCCATCCATATACTACCATCAATCCAAGGTCCATGACAATAACATAATCCAAAGAAAAATAAAGGTTGTTTTAAAATAAGTCAAGATCAAGAATCCATCTCTCTAAAATACTACCATGATCTAATGAGTATTTTCCAATCAATATAGGATTTCACAACAAATGATAATCATTTTTATACACCAATAACCTCTACTTCTACCCATACTTGCTTCGATTGGAAACATATATGATCTTCCTCCAGAACAAGGGTCTCCTACTTGATGAAGCTCCCCAAAAATTTGCAATTTCTGAGTAGCACATGGACTTAATTAGCATATAAAGCCCTTGTCCCCATGGTTTGGATAGGGTTTTGGCTTAGAAAACCCTCCATTCTTCTAATTCCACATTGAATTGCCCTACCAATTTCCCATTTTCCAAGTTGTCACTCGAGTCATCATATGTGTTCGGCCACCGACCCCTTTGGTTTAGAGTGCCGATCATCCAGTTTGTCCCCCACTTTAATGTTTTTCCTAATGGTGGGCCAACAAATATTTTTCTAAATGACTTGAGCTTAAGTCATTCATCCTCGAGGGTTAAACCATCATTGGCCTAACAATGGCCCCTTCTTTAATGCTAACCTTGCCATGTGTGCATGTTTAGGGATCTGTGACCGTGGGAAATAATCCTGGTTGTACCCCGCTAGCTCACGGATGTTAAATGTTAGCCGGTTACGCTATGCAAGGATCACGAGATGAGGATGCGTTTCCTTATACGAATGTGAGGCCCGGTCTCCACTGTTGGGCTTACCGCTCATGGTTCCAAACTGACGGTGAAGATCAGGTGCAGGGAATAATCTGTCATTCCCCGCTAGCTCGCAGAGAAAAGATGAACACTTGTTAAAGGCTACGAGAGTGAAAAGATCTTGAAACGTGGATTAATCCACCAGTTAGTGAAATGGGTGAGACTTACCAATGGGTGAGGTGTCATCTGATTTGGACGAATGCTATTGGTTAGAGACAAACAAGCAAAGAACTATTGAAATTCAAACTTAGTCAGCTCAATGTGAGCCGTTTGATCTACCATCTCATCAAAGGATCAACGACTGACATTCAAAATCAATAGACAGGCACATGATAGCCGTTTAGTTATGCAACCAACAAGTATTAATGGTATGCTCTTTGCAGGAGTGATCAAATTGATCTTCGTGTGTATGGAGACTTAATTGTTGGTGATCCAATTGCTGCCCTAGGAACGAAGGTGTTGTTAGTCACACCAATATCTGTGTGGACTTTGAGTGGGAATGATGGCTCTCTACCAAGAAAGGACAAGGACTAGGAAGGAGATGAAGTTTCTTCATCTATTGTTTCCACAACACAGAGTAGGCGCATATACCGTGGCTCCAGTGCTTGTGTTGGTTTTGTGTAATGGAATTGCTTTATGGGTTGTTTAATTTTGTTATGAAGAAATTATGTGTTGATTGTCTCGCATTTTGGCGTTGGTGAGTTTTATGTTGAACGTGGAAAATTGAAGTTGGATTTTGTGATGACTATGCTAATCGTAGATGTGGGTTGATGGGTTACACTGATGGTTAATGGCTACTTTTAGCGGTATTAGCAAATTTTGATGGTTACACATTTTGCCTCCCCTTTTGGGCAAATGATTGCAGATTGTGTTCTAGGGGAATTTTGAAATGAAATGCAAATTATTGTCAAATGATACTTCTAAATTGTAACCGCATTTCGAGCCAGAAGCTTGTTCGCTCCTTGTACTATAAAAAGAATTCATGGCTCATTTGTAAGGGGTTCTGATCTTAAGTTTTGAGTCGGGTATATGTCTAGGTAGAAAACTGAGTATAGAAGAAATTGATGAATAGAGCAGATAACTTGTTGTGGCTTTGAGGCATGTATGTAGTGATATTAAATGGTTTTATAGTAATGATTGATATCAAAACAAATCTATAATTCAAATGCATGTACTATCCTTCTATAGGTGGTTGCAAGTTTTGAATAAAATATCAAGGATATCTTTGTTCATCTTCAAATATTTGTTTGAATGTGTGTGTCTGTTTCTGCTTTGATTCAAGGAATCAATTAAAATGCTTAAATAGAGCCATAAATTTGTGATAATTTACAAAGGATTTGGTAAGTAGTCATGTCTTAGAAACTTCGAGCTCTATAATGCAGTGTATTGTGAGAGTTTTCCATTATTATTAGAATTAAATCATTTCTATATTATTGGTTGTTGTGTATGTGACTCTAATGCCCTATTTGATAAGACACTGGTCTATTTGTTAAACACTTACATCAAAAGTGTATTAATTGTCTGCTTAGTTACAAATTTGAAATCAGAATGCAAATTCATTTTAAAATTCTTCAATCATGAGGCATGTGTGTGAAGTATTTTGAAATAACCCATGGTTCCTAGTGAGTGGGTTGCAGTTTGCTCAAAGATAAGCCAATCTTTCAGTAATTCATGTATATTTTCTCCTCATAGGAATTGATCTGCGAATTAATTTGTTCTACAACGTATGAACCAAAATGAACACAGTAGGAACACCCTCCTAGGTCCCACAGAGCCTGAAGTGTAGAAGATTTTAGTCTTTGACTGAATCTTGTCAGTTGGCCATTCATTTTAAGGGTCTTGAGTATAGGAGTTGGCTACTCTTTAGAGATTCCTTAGGTGTACTAGACAAACAACCAACACTACTATAGGAATCTTTGTAAATGATGGAGCTATATCTGAATTCACAAGACTTGATGGTGTCATTCTAGCAAAGGACCATGAAGAAGGATTCTATATCAACTTTGAAGAAACATCTTTTGAAGAACAATAAAAGTTTTTGAGCTCTCAAACTCATGTTAACTATAATGTCCAACAAGTAACAAAGATCTATTTGTAACACCTCTCTAACTCCAGCCTAGGTAAGATAGTATTTTGATTTTGAATTGATATTCTAAATGTTAAATATTACTATAATGAGATTAGACATTAATGATTATGGATAGGAAAAGGGATGATGTTGTAGCACTTGTATCTTATAGGCTTATGATATCATGACCCTCTTCCTAGTGATTGATGTTGTTTTGACTATATGTATATGCACATATACTTTGACGTGTAATTGGAAGTGATGCAAGTACTGAGTATCGACTCTGCCTAGATCCACAAGCCTGAGTGTACTCATATTCCCCGATGGTGGTTACTGGAGGTAGTCACAGGCAAAATGTCCCCTACCCTAGCCCATTGTACCCTGTTAGTGCAGTGTTTCCTTGTTGAAGTCTTACCGTCCGATTACCTTACGGTAATGTTTGGAGCACCTTTCAGCCATATGTCTGAAACACCTTTCAGTTGTATGTGGTTTACTAGTATATCTCATTGAGGTATTTTTTCTTGTTTTCCATTAATCTTTCATGTGGTTATATATATTTAATTGGTTGTTGGTGTCTTGATGTGGTTTCTTTGACATTTTTTTCGTGATTTCATATATGACATTTTATAGTATTTTATGATGGGAGATTTGAATGGTTTTATCCATAAGGTTTTAAATATGTTATTTTAAATGATTTGTATTGATCATTCGAGAGAATGATATATTTCATTTGGAAATTTTTAAATGATTTTATTAATCCATTTTGTGAGCTCTCATAGTCTTATTTAAATTTTATTTGAGGGCTTTATGTATTTTAGCATTTGGATTTAAATTATTGTTTTTATATGAAAGAGGGAATGTTGGATATTTGGTGATTTTAATTAATTAAATTGGGGAGCTTTAATAGTTTGTTTAATAAAATGTCTTATTTCATTTTTTATGGTTTTGAGAAAATATAAATTGGAAGAAAGTTTTGTTTTGGGATATAATTATCTTTTGGGAGGAGAAGAAAATGGCTGCTTGGATGGAGAAGGAACCCCACAATTTGGGTAGCAGAGTTGGGAAGATTTGTGGGAGTTATTCTGAGAAGAAAATTGTGGGTATTGGATTGTTGAATTCAACGTGCAAATTCCCCCTTGCTGTCCAATTTTGGAACCTAGTCGTGTCTTCTACACTGAGCATGCCTCCATTTTTGTTTTGGGGAAAAATTGAGGTATTTTTCCTTGTTTTTTCTTCAATCTTGTATGACTGGTGATTTGTGCATTCACTTATGTCACATTTATGCCTAAAATCTCTTTTCAATTCTAGGTTACTTTTATTTTGTGAAATTTTGAGGAAACTCTATTTATTTTTGTGATTGCTTGGGGTTTGGATAATGGATGTTTGAGTTCCTCTTTACTGCTCTATAGTATTTATGTATGGCAGATTTTTGTGTATTTTTAGCAGATTTGAAATGGGTTATTGGAAAAATCTAATTTCTAGGCTCTTTCACATTCTTTCTTTTTTCCCCAATTTGTTAAAAAAAATTTTCTCTTTGCTACTCTTTATCCACTTGTTAAAACTGAAAAATAAAAGTGAATTCCAAGTAGAAATGCCCAAATCTTAATTGGGTCTTTGGAAAATTTGAATTCTAGACACTTTCATTTTTGGTCAAATTTGTGCCTACTTGTTAAAATGATGTTTTTCTTTGCTGCTTTTTAAGCGCTTGTTAAAAATGCAAAATAAAGTTGGATTCCATGTAGAAACTTCCATATTTCAATTGGGTCTTTGTCCGATTTTTAATCTGGGCACTTTCATTTTTCATGTTTTTTGTCCAACCATGCATAAAATGACGTTTTTTCTGAACAACACTTTATTTCGGGTCATAAAATTAAAAATTAAAGGTAGAATTCAACTGGAAACGTCAAAATCTAAACTGGGTCATTGTCTGATTTTTAATCTGAGCAATTTGAATTTTTATGAGATTTCTATGCCTCTTTCTCATGTGTTTGAACAATAGGTGAAATTGTGTTTTGTGCCACTGCCACTTGGTAGATTTTATCTAATTTAAAAGTGATTTTACAAGATGATTTAATGAGATTTATATTGATTATATGATTGGTTCTTTTATGAAGTTAATGGTGAATGTTTGAATGTATTTGATCTACTTATGAGCATATGAGATCAACTGTTTGAATGATTTCACAACAATGTTTACTTGGCTATGTTAAATGGTTTCAATGATGGCTTTAGTGGTTTTTTCATTGTTTCATATTTTCTATGGATTTTTCGTTTGGTTAAATGACAAGGCCTATCCTTCTACAGGGCGTTGAGTTATTCGTTTGTAGGGCATTGATATGGGCATGATTGAGTCTCCTTGTGTGTATGAGAGGTGTACTTGGTTCCATGTGGTGCTATCCCTTCGAGCACACATGATGACACTCCATCCATTCAACACTCTAGTACCTCGTACCTTAGGAGTCATGAGTAGTACCCGACATGTTATTGTATGAGCATCTTCATATTGTGATATTGGCTTTAATGCATTGTATTCTATGTTTGCTCCATGTCTGATGTGAGTGTTGGCCATATGTTACCCTTGCCTTTTTATTTCTACTTGGGCCTTGTGACTACCTTTGAGGATGGTGGGGTGGTCTCTTTTGAGTCCACATGGTAGGGATACATTGTCACCGCCATTGGGGACTGGTGTACAGGTTATTGGAGCACCAGATGGAGCTAATCTCTCTTGTATTTACCTTTACTGATGATGTATCTTATTCATAGCTATGCCATTGTACTCATGTATATTCCTATACGAATATTGTACTCTCTTGAGAGAGAAGATGTAATCATATAATTAAATGGGAAGAAATGTAATATTCTATATTTGGTTTATGAGTTCTGGTGTTGGTATCAAACTTGCTTGTATTATGATGATCATTATGGATTTTCCTTCATAAGTTTTGATGCAAAAATCAGACCTTTGGCTGTGTACTTCCTTCTTGTAATAGTCTACACAAGTTTCGATGCATCACAACTCTCTGGTTGTTGTTTTGTGTTGTTGTTGCTATAATTCTAGGCATCACAACTCTCTGGTTATTGTTCTGTATTCTTGCTGCTATAATTCTGGTGCATCACAACTCTCTGGTTATTGTTCTATGTTGTTGTTGCTATAATTTTGGTGCATCACAACTCTTTGTTTGTTGTTGTTAATCTTTCAGTGCGTTGGGAATTTCTGTATGTGTTTTGTGATGTTACAATAGATATTTTCGGAGCTACGACACAGGAAATTTTTGAGCACTTGCGCAAATAATTTCGGAGCACCAGAGTAAAAATTTCTGGAGCTATCCTGATTGCTCTAGATCGGATTTTATCTGGAGGGTAAACTAGTCCCCTCCTTTGGATTATGCATTCAACCACGTTTGGCCATGTATTTTGTCGATATATCGTATTGACAACTGCTTTATGTGTAAGTTATTCTTTATGTTTAAAAAAAAAAATTATATTTTCCTCTTTTGGCTCTTACCCTTCGAGGTTGCATAGCAGGATGTTACATCTGGTATCAGAGCCCATATTCACACACTGAGATATTTGGTGTACTTGAGCCTTCTATGTTATTGTTGTCTACTGAAATTGCGCTCTCATCAAGTTGCAAAACTTGATACTTCAGAGAAACATGAGAACTTTTTCAGGTTGTGGGTCACCTAAAAATGGAAAAGAAGCTCCAGAGAAGGCCGACTTCCTTTGTGTTATCACCTAACTACTGATCTTTGTAAAGAATAGAGTAGAAGGAGAATACTTAAAAATTAAAACTGATGGAAACAATATTTCTATGGTGATACACCAAATGGAAAAGAGCAATGAGACACTCAGGTTACACTTGAATATTGATGATGGATATGGGACTGCAGAACAAGTTTCTGTAGATTATGCATAAGTATTTCACAAACAGGTTTGACATACACACACTTTTGAGAAGGAAATTTTTTTTCTTCACAGATTAAAAGCTCATGTGCAGTTCAGTAAACACAATTTGTAATCTGCATAAAACTACTTTTACAAAGAAAGGCATGCTAACATGAGACAAAGCTATAAGGAAATAGAAATTTTTCACAAAGTAGCTTGATCAATCACCTGGAAATGCACAATATTTTGCAAGAACCGGAAGGAAAATTGAACCATCAATGGTAACCAAGGTAAATTCTATATATCATGCTCCAAATTCCAAATGAGTTACAAAGCATACATCTGTTGAGAAAGGATTTGAGGAAAATCACTGAATCTCCAGAATGCATAATCATAACTTTTTTTTTTACAAAGAGGCAAAAATGCCATATATACTAAAAAGTGTCGGCCCCTGTCCTAGGGCTTACAAAAATGAATTAGTAGCTGAAAACGTCGGCCCTCAGATATTTTGGAATATAGTTAATGTTGCATTCAATGTGCATCCCTCTTTCCATGTCAGTGAAAAGATCACCCTCATGAGTGGCCTTCAGATCTTTTGCAACAATCGCATTAACTTGCAGCCCTCGTGTCTGCCCTCAAAACTCGTTAGAGTTGTTTTGAATGTTTTTGAGTGTTATCATAAATGTCGATACACTCTTGCCAGTCAACATCCCAACTGTCATTGTGACTCGCGGCCTCTTCCCCTTCAGATTTTTTTTGCTCAAGATTTTTCTGCAAGTTGACCGTCTTCGAGAAGCAACATCTGACCTCCTTTGTTAGATCCCCACACCATTGTTCACCGAGCCGATTGATCACCTTCGATCTCAGAGTAGATCGATGTCGTTCGCATTCTATTGATCTTCCACAGGGGTGGTCACAACAGTCAAACAGTCAATGGTTTGCCCTCGACTTTCTCTGATTGGCTGAACAGATACCACGTGGGATCTTTAGATGGTCAAAAGTTATTCCCGCAGAATTGCATGTGGGTGAGACACTAGCCATGTCTCCCCGATGCAATTATACTTCACAGCAGCAATCGACATAGCCTAGAACTATCAGGAAGACTTCACATTGAGCTGCAAGAGTTATATTGATATCCCAAGATCATCAGAAAGACGTCATGGCGAGCTCCCAAGAGTTATACCATTGTGCTCTTCCGTCGGCGAGACATCCACATTCGGCAGGACATTACAGCGAGCCCTTCATCCTTCAGCGAGACCTCACCTCGTCGGAAAGACATCATACCGAACTCATTCGATTCTCCCCGAGCTCAAACCCTTTCAGCAAGACCACCAGCGGTCGGCGAGACATCTCCCTGAGCTCAAAACACTACGTCAAAGGCACAATCCTTCAACGAGACTTCATAGGGTCGACAAGAAATTATGCCAACACTAACTCCTTTCCCCGAGACCATTCTATTTCGGTGAGACTTCCCTGAGTCAGTGAGACATCACACCGATCCCCCAAGAGTTATACCACTATGCTCTTCCGTCGGCAAGACATCCGCATTCGGCAGGACATTACAGAGAACTCAAAACACTACGCCGAAGGCACAATCCTTCGGCAAGACTTCATCGGGTCGGAAAGACATCAAACCGATGACACCTCCTTTCAGCGAGACTTCGCTTGGTCGGCGAGACATTATTCTGAACTCCTCCTCCTTCGGCGAGACCTCACCCTTGGTCGGGAAGAATTTTCCCCGAGCTCCAATTCTTTCAGCGAGACTCCAACGAGTTAGCCAAATTTCTCCCCGACGCCAGCCGTTTCGGTGAGACTTCCTCATGTCGGTGAGACCTTACACCGAAGTCAAAACATTACACCGAAGGCACCATCCTTCGGCGAGACTTCGCTTGGTCAATGAGAGGTTACACCGAGACCATTCCACTTCGGCGAGACCTCACTTGGTCGGCGAGACATTATGCTGAACTTCTGACCTTTCGTCGAGACTACCATCTGTCAGTAGGACATCTCCTCGAGCGTAGACTCTTTCCCCGACACTAACCTTGTGAACAAGGGTCGGCGAGACCTCCCAAGCGGGGAGATATATAAAACTCATGGTGACCAAAATGTCTTGGCGACTGGTGTATTTCAAATGAATATAACACAACGAATCGACAAGACATCCGGCTGGTCTCAACAACTTTATTCTCTGAGGAGTTTTGTGCCAAATCTGATCGAGGCATGCTTTCCAATAGAATTCCTTGTGAAATAGCATCAGATGAAGACCTTCCCAATGAAAAACCGAATGCCTACATGCTAGGCTCAACCCTTATGGGAGCCACATTTAATCCACGTGCAGAATTTAAAACATAATTTCCCTTGATTAAGCCCACAGGTTAAAATCGGGTAACATTTCTGGCGACCTCAGTTGAAGACAGAATTTAAAAAAAAACAATGTGCAGCAACTGCACCTTATTGAAAACGAAACAAAACTTAAATGAAAAGTGCCATGGGGCACTTATTGAAAGCAAAAACTGAAACTACAACTACTCTATCCTACACTACCTAGTAGTGGTAGTAATCAAACATAACCATTTACTGGTTGTGAGAAAAAACTTCCCTTTCTCATCAACTTAGGACGTGCTTCCTGCTTGCAAATTGTCCAACAGTGATGAAGGAAAATTAAATGCTGAGTGTATAGATTAAACACCTCTTCAATCATGAAAACTATCCCCCTTTCTGTATTAGACAAGAGGTGCCTGCATCTATTTTGAATATGGTAAGCCACCTACATTGATGACTTTTGATATTGAATCTCATGCTCCCAAGTAGGTAATTCGAATGGTAACTCCTCTTGAGTGCCTGCTAAGTGTGCCAGGTGTCTGATAGGACATCCCCTTGTTATGACACCCAACTTGTAACTTTCAACCCCATGTTTATGTTCTATTTTCTCAGCCCATTGTTCATGATCCTCAAGAACATTAAATGAAGTTAAGTTGTCCTTTTGCTGATCTCTAAAGACTTCATTCTTTCCTTGAAAAGATGCTGATTGGAAGTAATATGCAAGTTGTTCATTGGCTGCTAAAGTTTGATCTTCTTGAAAGATTTGACCATTATTGTTTATAGGAGGATCAACTGTTCTTTCTCCCAGCTCCACAATGAAAAAGGAGTCCTGCTTCTTTGCATCATATATAACAGTCTCTGAAAAGAAACCATTAATGTTTTTGATGGTTGGATCTTCTTGACTAAGGAGCTGATATCCCTGTTGGATAACTGAAAACAAATCTTCAAATTGTTGTTCCTTATTCTCTTTGTCCATGACAAAATATAACTTCTCCTCAACAAAGTGGGGAAACTCATCAAATAAGTTCATAGGCTGCAAGGCATTATCTTCTACAACTTTTTCAATAGTCTCACCGACTTGAATGGGCTGATCACATGCTTCCCTTTCATATGATACTAGCTCATCATCTATGTTAGAACAAAAAGCTTCTATGATATCATCTAACTCATAATTTGGCATAAATCCAGATGAGTTTTATCATTTATTTGCTCCATACTAGGCATAGATGCTATCATGCATGTGAGATCCTCATCTTCATCAACAAATTGAGGAAGTTCATCGAACAAGTCAGCAATATTCTCTGGTTGTTCCAAATCAATTGGTAAATCAGGAACCTGCATGCTCTCTTCAGCTTGCTCAACATAACCAGGTAGTTGGTCAAATAAAGAAATTGAATCCTCCTCCTCAGGTAGTGCCTTTTCCAGTGAAACTTGGGCATCCTCTATCTGCAAGTGAAGATCCTTAACTGGTAATCCCTGCATTCTGCTTTCAGCCATTTTATAAACAGCATCAGAATTTTTTTCAAATGAATCAAAATCTAAGGGTTTCAGCAATGAATTCGATTCAACATCGTCTTCACATGTGCTATTGTTGTTTTGAGCTGGGAACATAGTGCAAACAACAACTTCCTGCTCCTCTTCAACATTCCTCCAATTTGGAACCTTGATTGAGTTAGACTCAATGACTTCTTCCTCTTTCTGATTTTGAACTAACACACAAGGAATACCCTTACTAAGGTTTGGCATTTATAGTCAGGATGCTTGGTCCAAGAAGGCTGCCATAACTGTTCAGTAATTTGATTACTTAGCTCAGGTTTTGGACATGTCTGAAATTGAGGATTAATGGATTGATTTGACAGATTTTTTTCATTCATGAGCTCCTGTAGGGGCTGATCTTTAACATTGGATTGAATATTACCCCTGTAACTTGGAATGTCAAGTCTAGAAAACTTACTTGGAGATTGTGTAGAAACCTTGAAAACCTCTTTCTCTGTTGGTTGATGCTTTATGCAAGAAACTAACTGGGCCTCCATCATTGGTGCTTCGTAATCAACATTTTAATTTTCTCTTCCTTTACAACAAGATCTTCTTCATATTGTTTCCTTTGCATCAACAAGTATTGCTCGTAGAGATAGGCCTGATAGGCCATCTCTTCTTGTTGTTGATCGTACTCTTGCTGCCTCTTGAACTCTTCTATCTACTTTGCGATGTCTGACAGTATGTCCTTCATGTTACTCATGTTTCTTTTCATATAATCAACCTATTGGAGTTGATCCTGGACATATGAATATTGGTCTGAAGGCTGAGTAGGGGTGGGTGGGAGATAAGATTTCCATGAAACGAAGGTGAAAACATGCAGCAGTTCGTCTGCTGAAATTAGTGGATTGTGCTCGGAGTCGCCAGGTATAAATTTGTACCTCTGAAAGGTGAAAATATGCTGCTGTATATACCAAGGTAGTAGTTTGAATCTCTTGAAATATTTCTCTGAAGCGTGCTTCAGGGTCCCACCGGGCATGCCAAAAGCTGTTGTCTACTGAAATTGCGCCCTCATCAAGTTGCAAAACTTGATACTTCAGAGAAACATGAGAACTTTTTCAGGTTGTGGGTCACCTAAAAATGGAAAATCAGCTCCGGAGAAGGCCGACTTCCTTTGTGTTATCACCTAACTACTGATCTTTGTAAAGAATAGAGTAGAAGGAGAATACTTAAAAATTAAAACTGATGGAAACAATATTTCTATGGTGATACACCAAATGGAAAAGAGCAATGAGACACTCAGGTTACACTTGAATATTGATGATGGATATGGGACTGCAGAACAAGTTTCTGTAGATTATGCATAAGTATTTCGCAAACAGGTTTGACATACACACACTTTTGAGAAGGAAATTTTTTTTCTTCACAAATTAAAAGCTCATGTGCAGTTCAATAAACACAATTTGTAATCTGCATAATACTACTTTTACAAAGAAAGGCATGTTGACATGAGACAAAGCTATAAGGAAATAGAAAAATTTCACAAAGTAGCTTGATCAATCACCTGAAAATGCACAATATTTTGCAAGAACCAGAAGGAAAATTGAACCATCAATGGTAACCAAGGTAAATTCTATATATCATGCTCCAAATTCCAAATGAGTTACAAAACTTACATCAGTTGAGAAAGGATTTGAGGAAAATCACTGACTCTCCAGAATGCATAATAATAACTATTTTGTACAAAGAGGCAAAAATGCCATATATACTAAAAAGTGTCAACCCCTATCCTAGGGCTTACAAAAATGAATTAGTAGCTGAAAACGTTGGTCCTCAAATCTTTTGGAATACAGTTAATGTTGCATTCAATGTGCATCCCTCTTTCCATGTTAGTGAAAAGATCACCCTCAGGAGTGGCCTTCATATCTTTTGCAACAATCGCATTAACTTGCAGCCCTCGTGTCTGCCCTCGAAACTCGTTAGAGTTGTTTTGAATGTTTCTGAGTGTTATCATAAATGTTGATACACTCTTTCCAGTTGACATCCTAGCTATCATTGTGACTCGTGACCTCTTCCCCTTTGACTTTTTTCTGCTCAAGATTTTTCTGCAAGTTGACCGTCTTCGAGAAGCAGCATCCGACCTCCTTTGTTAGATCCCCACACCATTGTTCACCGATCCAATTGATCACCTTCGATCTCAGAGTAGATCGATGTCATTCACATTGCGTTGATCTTCCACAGGGGTTGTCACAACAGTCAAATAGTCAATGGTTCGCCCTCGGCTTTCTCTGATTGGCTGAACAGATACCACGTGGGATCTTTAGATGGTCATAAGTTATTCCTACAGAATCGCATGTCAATGAGACACTAGCCATGTCTCCCCGATGCGATTATACTTCACAACAGCAATCGGCATAGCCTAGAACTGTCAGCAAGACTTCACATCAAGCTGCAAGAGTTATATTGATATCCCAAGATCATCGACAAGACGTCATGGCGAGCTCCCAAGAGTTTGACCATTGTGCTCTTCCATCGGCGAGACATCTGCATTCGACAGGACATTATAGCAAGCCCTTCATCCTTCAGCGAGACCTCACCCCATCGGCGAGACATCATACCAAACTCATTTGATTCTCCCCGAGCTCAAACCCTTTTGGCGAGACCACCAGTGGTCGGCGAGACATATCCCTGAGCTCAAAACACTACGCCGAAGGCACAATCCTTCGACGAGACTTCATCGGGTTGATAGGACATTATGCCGATGCTAACTCCTTTCCCTAAGACCATTCCATTTCGGCAAGACTTCCTTGAGTCGGTGAGGCATCACACCGATCCCCCAAGATTTATACCGTTGTGCTCTTCCGTCGGCAAGACATCCGCATTTGGCATGACATTACAACGAACTCAAAACACTATGCCGAAGGCACAATCCTTCGGCGAGACTTCATCGGGTCGGCAAGACATCACCCCGATGACACCTCCTTTCGGCGAGACTTCGCTTGGTCGGCGAGACGTTATGCCGAACTCCTCCTCCTTCGGCGAGACCTCACCCTTGGTCGAGAAAACTTTTCCCCAAGCTCCAATTCTTTTGGTGAGACTCCAACGAGTCGTCCAAACTTCTCCCCGACGCCGATCATTTTGGTGAGACTTCCTCGTGTCGGTGAGACCTTACATTGAAGTCAAAACATTACACCGAAGGCACCATCCTTTGATGAGACTTTGCTTGGTTGGCGAGAGGTTACACCAAGACCATTCCACTTCGGCGAGACCTCACTTGGTCGGCGAGATGTTATGCCAAACTTCTGACCTTTCGCCGAGACCACCATTTGTCGGCAGGACATCTCCTCGAGTGCATACTCTTTCCCCGACGCTAACCTTGTGAACAAGGGTCAGCGAGACCTCCCATGCAGGGAGATATATAAAACTCATGGCGACCGAAATGTCTTGGCAACCGGTGCATTTCAAATGAATATAACACAATAGCCAGTCGACAAGACATCCGACTGGTCTCAGCGACTTTATTCTCTAAGGAGTTTTCTGCCAAATCTGATCGAGGCATGCTTTCCAACAGACTTCCTTGTGAAATAGCATCAGATGAAGACCTTCCCAATGAAAAACTGAATACCTACATGCTGGGCTCAACCCTTATGGCAGCCACATTTAATCCACGTGCTGAATTTAAAACATAATTTCCCCTAATTGAGCCCACAAGTGAAAATTGGGTAATATTTATGTTGTCCTCAGCTGTGTGTGGCATGAGTTTGTTATATTGTTTCTCATAGTCTTGTTGTTTTTCTTTCATGCCTTAGTATGGTGTATAGGTCATCCTTGTGATGATCTATGTGGACATGTTCTTTGTTTCCTTTAGGATGCCTCCTAGGGGTAAAGCTAGAGGCAAAGTTAGAGGTAGATCCCATGTTGCAGCATTGGGATCCCTGCTTATGGTTGATACCTTCTTGGTGTGTTGTGTGTGGTGGATAGCAACAAGTGTTGTTGTTTCTCGCCTCTTGCATGTCTTGTTGAGAAATGATTTTGTGTGAGGGTTAGTTAGACCCTCGAGCCTACCAGGAAGTGTGTTCTAATTGGTATCCTTCTTGACATGGGGCTCTTTTGTGGTGTAAAGGGTTATGACCCCTGAGTGGTCCCTGAGTGTGGTGTTAGCCCATGTGGTTGCAGTGTGCTTGATGTGTGTGTTCCAAGTGCTTGTTATGTTGAGATAGTCATAGGACCTCTTGTTTTGAGTTCCTTAGTATGGCGTTTTAGAGGGTTGAGTTTCCTAACCCAGACTTGTGTTATGGAGGAATTATGCCTCCTAGTCCTTGCCTTACCCTACGGGATTGGAGTGATTCCCTTGGTTGAGAGCCTCCCAAGGTTGAGATTGATTACTTTCCTATATCCTATGTTGCGGGTGGGCATGTTGGACCTTAGCTTGTTGGTGGGTTGTAGGTGACATGTATTGCTTAAAATTACCGTTGCTTGGTTTCTTAGTTCATGATTGTTGGAAGGTCTATTTGACCTTGAGGGTGCCAAGAAGTTCCTTTGTGTGTATTCTCTTCTTGAGTCTTGTTTTTTTTCATCACCATGCAAGTTTCTAGTGCATGTATTCTTGTGCTTTACCTCCTTGTGTTAATGATTGATTGATTGAACCTATGTGGTTTTGGAGTTTCTTTTGCATGTTATATTGTATTGAGATTATAAAATATGGTAATATAAAATTAATGATCACGTTGTTAGCTCATAGAGATTAATGCATGCTCTCATATGATTGATGTATTTGTGTGGAAGTGCTTGTGTGATGATGAGGCCATATTTGCATTCGTGCCTATGTCAAAATTGTAAATCTCTCTCTCTCCTTCTCTCTCTCCCTCTCTCTCTCCCTCTCTCTCTCTCTCTCTTTCTCTTCTCATTGGTTTAACAATGATTCCTATCTTGAGTGTGTGGTGTATTAAAATTCATTGTATGCTTGTCTTATGAGAAAATGTTTATGCATTCATGAAGGTTTGTTTTATTAGATCAACTTTGGGTAAAGGACCTAAGTCCCCAAGTTGCATTCATAATCGTGGAACATGTATGAATTTGAATAAGAAATCATTCTATATTAAGTAAAAGTTTAGAGAAAAAGGGAACAGTGAAACCATTGGCATGTTAATGATAAATGCAAAATGTTAAATGTATGTTGAAGTGATAATGTTGCATACCTTGTTTTGAGAAAATGTTGTAATGATATTGCACCGTGTATAGGAAATAAATGTGGTTAAAAAATGTGTGTAGTAAGGTGATTTACCACTTAATAATAGTGAATGTGAATGTGAGAGTTATTGTGGCATTGTTGATTTACACCATGTAGCACTGTGGTATATTGTATGGATGTTGGGAGTACATGTTCTTGGAAAGTCTATATTGATCTTGCATAATTAGAGGTGGATAATGGTTTTATTTTGGTAAAAGGAAATTAGAAAAAAAAGGTACTCCCTATTATGTGAACATCCTGTGTTAGTGCACATGTTGAGTGTTGTGAATACCTTGTACTTGCTTTGTATTCCCATGGGATGGTGAGACTATGTACCCATCCATGGAGGATATGTTGTATTTTAGGTGTGGGATTAGCCATACCATTCTGTGTGCTTGTATGTTTGTTACCTAATTCAGGGCCAACCCATGTGTGGTTGAAATTTATATATATTTAAGAGTAGCCAAAAGTTAGTTTTGTAGAATCCCTTCTTTTGGTTCTCTAGTCCCTCAATCCATGATGGGGTAGTAGCAGCCACAAAGTTCCTTAGGTGGAGTGTGCAGTGTACGCATGTTGGTCACAGAGCATTCTTAGCTCAACCGATCCCGAGGAAAGTACTCACTACTTCCCCTTATGATGGTTCAGGGTGCTTGATCCATATGTGCTAGCCTAATCCCCACGGTTTTGTGTACAACAAAATTGATTTATTAGTATTGCCTGGTCATTCGTAGGGATGTTGAGCTAGCATTATCTAGTCGCCTGCTAGGGCATTGAGCTGGCACTAGCGAGTCGACCTCGTCCACATGAGAGGTGAGGCTCGAGTAGCCCCATATTTTTTTATACTCATACATGCATTATTTATTCTGTATCTGCACGTGTTCTACGACGATGCCATAGATATGATGCCACACCACATTAATGTTCCGACATGGTGTTGGTGATGATGTCATGTTGTTGATGGTAGTGAGCCAAGCTCGAGGACACGATGCCACGTGCATAGATGTGTGAAGGTGCACTATGAGATTATGTTATGATAGTCTACTTGTGTGATGAGTGTAATGGGGCCTCGTACACTTGTCGAGGGACACTCATGTTTTCTCTCGACAATGTTTGTGTTGGTTGGCATATGGGTATGTCCTAGCCATGTATACCTCTGGCTACGGTGAGTACCTGCGTATGCCTTCTCCATGAGGTATCGCTATGCGGGGTGTGTTCTATGCTTACCTACTTCCATGGAGCTAGACACACTGCCATGCGGCATATGACCGGTACGTGCCTTCTCCGGCTGGCGAATGACCATGCCGCGCTGAGACGTGATGTAGGATGTGGCTGAGGTTCACATTCCATGCAGATAGCCAAGTAGTGCATGGGCCACTTGGCGAGTCCATGCCACGTGACGATGTGATGCAGGGTGTAGCTGAGGAGTACACCTCATTCCATGTGGTTGGCATTTTCACTCTGTACCACATGAGGGGCTATTGCGATAGTCAGACGTTGTTCCCTCCTTCCTCGTTTGGTGGCTAGTTTAGTCACATAGTTATGTATTGTGTCATTTCAAAGATTGTGAATATTCTTTTGGTTATTTATGACTTTTGTTTTGATTTTGAGGATTGTCAAAATTTTATTTATCTTGTTTGTGATGGTTTAGCCACACCTTGTGTTGTAATGTGGTTCCTCATCAAGAATGGGAGAGTCAGACTTGATTGATTGTATACGAGGAAGTAGACGCAGGGAACCTTGAGGATGGGGGTATGTGAGGTTGTTACACAGTTAGGACCCACTACCCACCTATGTGTGATGACTATCTCTTAGAGGCTAACCACCTTATTCAACAAGAGATAGGTCATTGTGGTCTTGTTTGGATGGTCTCATCATGTGTGTGTGGCCTAACACCATCAAACCACTGAGTGTGATGAATGGATTATGCGAGATGGATATTGGCTCTTGGCTCATGGATTATGTACCATGGATTAGTATGTTGCTTACCGGTGTCCAGATGGACCCTTATGTAGCCTTGTGATGTGATTCCCAGTGATGTGAGTATGTATGTATGCATAAATGCATGTTTCATCTTGGATATGGTTACGTATGAAAAGTTGAAAAGTTGGCTTATTATGCTTTAGAAAGTGTGTATTGTTATATTTTGTTGAAAATGATGTCAAATATGTTCTAATGTGTGAGATTGGAAGTGTGTGGAAAAAAAAAATTGTTGCAAAAATGGTGTATTGGAAAGAATTAAGTGCTTATGCATCTTCTTTACAATATTCTTAGTGGAAATCAATGTGTATCTTAACCTATTCTTGAATGAATGTGGATGTTAAATGAAATGCTTATTTTGAGAATTGTGACACATGTGATGTTAAAGAGATTAACCATGTTATTTTGTTTCATGTTGAGCCCTTATGATTAAGGTATATGTCAACATATTGATAGTGATTCTTAGAAAGGTGAATGATATATGGATGTACTTTCTATTTCGTTTAGTGATGAATGATGTATATTATATTTCTCATATTTGGAATGAAGTACAATATTTAAATGTTGATTAATAGATTTTGAGTACTAATGTGTGACATGGCTACATATTAAGTTTACATGACTTCTAGGAGTAAGTCAAATCTTAGGGAGGGAGGTTGTAACACCTCTCTAACTCCAACCTAGGTAAGATAGTATTTTGATTTTGAATTGATATTCTAAATGTTAAATGTTGCTATAATGAGATTAGACATTAATGATTATGGACAGGAAAGGGATGATGTCGTAACACTTGTATCCGAGAGGCTTATGATATCATGACCCTTTTCCTGATGATTGATGTTGCTTTGACTATCGTAGACACATAAAAATGACCTTGGCCTGCAAGCTCTATTTTTCACCTTTTTCTTCCTAGCATAATTAAGACATTTTAATTATGTCCTTGGTCGACCTTCGACTATTAATTAAATGATTCATAATTATTTAATTAATTCATGTCTTTTTATTCTTCATGGTTATTCAATAAATAAATTTTATTTATTTATTCAATACGTCACTAATTGTCTAATATCTTCCCATAATTAATTAAATTTCTTAATTTATTTAATTATCCTTGTCCAATAATTCCTTCTGATTATTTAAATAGATAAATTCTATTTATTTATTTAAATATGTCACTAATTCTTAAGTCTTTTTTATAATTAAATAGATTCTTTAATTTATTTAATTATTGGTCACCTTCTTTAATTAAATAATTATCTTTAATTATTTAATTTGACATTTCCCTCTTTTTAGTAAATAATTCAAAATAATTATTTACTGTCATGTGGTCCCACTTTTTGAATTAAATTAATTTTTAATTCAAAATAGTCTTTTTCCTCAAAAATCAAATAATTTCCATTTATTATTTGATTTTCTAGCCTCTTTTTTTTTCTGTGCCAATCTTATCTCTTGTCACATACATTGTCAACCCTTGATTTGATTTTCTAAAAATAAATCTTGTCCATTCATTTTGAATTTGACCTAATGTTTCCCTAACCCTAATTATGGGTTGTCAAATTGAATCTTGTCCATTGATTCTAGGGCATTTTTCAACTTTTGATCTTGGCCATTCACTCAAAATTGCATTTTCTATAAAATAGCAATTTTGGTGTCATTTTGTCATCTCATGCAATCTTGTTTTGGTCATCTCATGTCATCTTGCAATCTCATATTATCTTAGGAACTCTTGTCATGCTCTTACACTCTTTTCATTTTGTCATAAGCATACTTACATTTCATTTGGCATAATTTATACATAATTTAGATGCTTACTAGTTGCATTATAGCTTAGTGTTGCATGTAATCACTCAAATCCTTCAACATTTGCTTAGGGCTTGTCATTGTCATTAGATTGCTCATCTTAAATCTGAGGGCAACATCATATTTGCAGCAAGTTGAGAAGGTATAATGGAGGTCAGCTATGGAAAATGAAGACATTTTGGTGAGATCTTTTAATTTGTTTTCATGTTTTTCCTTTGCACTTCATTATCACTTTGGGTTTTTATGTTAATTCTTTAATTTGCTAACCCCAAGAAAATTCCCTTAGTTGCATTGGTGAACCTGGAGCCAAAATCGCGCATATTTTGTTTTTCCATACAACATTTTTCCATTTTGTAGATATAGGTATGGCCGCGACGCATTTGCTCTTCAAAATGACACATTTGATATTTCACGACACATTCGCTGCCCAGAACGTTGCATTCACTCTGCTGTGACACATACACTTTGCATAGTGACACATTTGCTTGGCCGTGACACATTTGACTTGTAGGTCGTCACATTCGTCTATCAATTTCTAGAATGCAGAACCGAGCCACATTTGTATGATAGATACCTGAACGAAGAGCCAAGCCACATTCACTGTACAAAATGACACAATCGCTCTGCTGCGACGCATTCGTCTGGTAAACTTTTTCTCTCAGGTTTTTCCAAATTTGGCTTAATTTCCTTTTACATTATGTTTTTCCTTTCTGCAATCTATAGTTTAGGAATTTTCTGGTTGTTAATGAGTTGTTGCAGCATGTGGTTTTGAGTCTTTCATGGGTTCAAGGCATATTTTTGAAACTACTAACTTGTAGTTTTGTAGGTTCAATTTTCCAAGGCTATCATTTTTGAAACATTGTGTTTGTTTATTTCTAGATTAGAAAACACTTCAATTGGTGCACTAAAAAGAACATTTCTTGTCCTTTGCTTGATTTTACTTGAAGGTGGTAGATGATTATGCTCTCACCTTATGTAAACTAGGTGATCAGAAAACCAGACCCACCTTATTTTTGTGTAACCCTTACGATTCAATAATCGAAGTATCATCTCCCCTTGCACATTTGTGCAATCCTGGATGTAAGAGAAACAATTATTGACTCTAGAACTTGGGCCTTCCTTGGTGGGAGAAAGTACTCACCCCAAGGAAACTCAGACCGGCAACAGAGCTCTTTGGATGAGCTACCCCCGATCGGTATATAAATGTGAATCCTAATGGAAATCCTAGGATTACGAGTGCAGATGTGTCATATGGACCAAGTAGCACTCACCAAAACCTTGTTGAGCATAACCTCTTCAAGCTGGAGTGCCTCCTAAATGGAGCTTAATCTTGTGCCCCATGTATGGCCACTCGAACAGGTGTCCCAAACTAAACACCTTTGTGTAGTAGCCAAAATCCTTATATTTGCTAGCGCAACAACGGTCATTGTGAAGGCATCCACATTCTTGCAATTCTTAGTAGAGGTGATCAATCTATCATGGGAGTTTCATGGGGGTTGGAAGCTTGGTTGGCTTGAGAAGTGAGTGCAATGTAAGGGGGAGCCCGTGTGGCCAAGCTTCTGGATTCACACGCTAAGAATAAGTGCGGTTGGGGAAACCCACGTGGAATCTAGCGAATATTGTCCTGGCCTAACCTAGGATTGTGCTTGTCTTTATTGTGTTTGATCAAAGACAAATTATTGTGATTGCCAAGTGTTTTAAGAGATTCAAACAAAACAAGACATCACTTTCAAATCTGGAAACAAACAGCCAATCTCAAACAACTCAGAATTTTGACCAAAATTGCAAACAAATCAAACTTTTTGCATTTGTTGCAATGCATTTGCTCTGCTATACCACATTCGCCTAGTAGAACATCACATTCACTCTTCTGTACTGTTAGAATCCAAGATCACCTGCATGCAAGATGGATACCTGTCACATGCAAAAGATATGAAGAAGAACCGAAAAAGTTGTTCTCTGTAAAACCTCTCAGTAAAAATGCATTAAGAGAATCAATTATTACAATGTGATCAATCCTTATGAAGGAGATCAAGAAACCCTAAAAAGGGAAACCCTAAATGAAACCCTAGTGTGCATTTAATAATTAATAATTAATTATTAATGTGCCTAAGTTTAGCTTAAGTAATAAAGAGGAATAAGTGACTTAATTAATTAATCAATGTGATGTAATTAATTAAGCATAATAACTTATTACTCTAACACCCCCCCTTAAGATGAACTTAGGAAGAAGCTAAAACACTAGAATAAGATGCATGAAAGCAAAGATGGGTCCCGGCAACTAGGCCTGATCAGGTACCCATTTACAATGCAAGAATGAAGTGCATGAAAAGGAACCAAGAACATCTGAAAGTGCACAAGAAAGCACCTGCAACTGAAAAAGTGGTGTGCAAAATAAAGCACACATACATGAGACTGGAATCATCTGGATTCACTGTTGTCGTGGAGGGACACTCACCGGACAAAGGTGTGATGGCAAAACAAAGGCACTACACAACCCCCCATGGCACTTTATAATACAGTGCGAGTACAAAATATGGCACAAAGTGATGTGCAAGAAACCCAATACAACACAAAAAAGGAGTAGAGAAGGAAAAACCCAGTGGGACAAAACCCCCCTACAATGAGATTACATGCTGCAAAGAAGCACTGGAAGAACTCTGTAGAGTAACACTGGAACTTGATATAGGCAAGCAAGGAAATATTCTTCTGTATACTACTGAAACCGGATGAGAGTCACGATTGACTCAAGGAATCATGATTAAAGCAACAGAAACCCCGATGCCACGGAACACTCGAAAACTCCAAACTGGAACAACTCTGGAATCTATGAAGCAGCAAGAAATTATTGAATGATGCATTACTGAAAATGAAGTGCAAAGATGCAAGATGCACTCTCCCAACTGTCAAAACATCCAAGTAATCGCCAAACAACCCATCGGGCCAAATCTGGACTAACTGATAAACCTGGGATAGATACAGAAAAAGTGCATGGACAGCAATATAGAGCTCCTTAATACCTTTCCGACGCTTCAAACGAGGCGAAAAACGGAGATCGTGGCAAAAAGTTATGAGCTCGGAAGTCCAAAAACAACATCTGACTTCAAACAGTAATAAATGCATGAAAACAGTAAAATACTGAAAAATAAACAGCACCACTGGAAAGTGCTCGGAACTAGCTTTCCGGCGATATCTCGTTTGCCCGATTTCGATATCGTATGCCCAAGTTATGGCCAAAAGAAAAACTACTTTTAGGGCAAACTGGGGTTAGGAGGGGGAAAGGGCCCATACGGTGATGACGTCATGCTGACGTCAGCAATACCCGAGCTTAAATTTGACGGCAGTGTCGGAAAAATCCCTCATAAAATGAAAAAATTTGGCCCTTAGTCGCCCAATGTGGCCATAATTTGTGTGTGAGAACTTGATCTCGCTGGGTCAAGCAAGGGGCCGGGGATCTCTAACACAGTCCTCAGCTCGGCCGATGATGACGATTACTAGGTAGTGAGCTGAAGTCGGTCGTATGTTCAGTGCATGGAGTAATGGATCTGGCTGGGGAACCATGAAATACGGGGCTATCAATGGCTACAGCGTTGGCCAGCGGATGGTGGCAGGTCGGGTGGCGGTGGCGTTCTGTTAGCCCGGTGGCCGCCGGCGGCAGATCTCATATCGCGGAGGCGCAGCGCAGAAACCCAAAAACCACGTTTTTGACATTTTTTTTCGATTTTCGAGCCTCGATCTGCGTGCTGGGGAGGCCGTACGGCCCCTCAGACAAATTTTTTTTGCGTCCTCGACCAACTTGCCCCAAAATGGACAAATTTTATATGAAAATGGGGGTTTTTGGGCGTTGCGGACTCAATGGTGAGGTCCGTTTTGTCCCAAAATGCCAGAAAATTAGGCTACCCCCAGATTCAATCAAAAAATTGCATGTGGAAACCCTTGCACCTGAAACTCACGAAGAGGCCAAATCTTCAGATCACGAACAAGCAGCTGCAGGTCTGGAGCTCTGATACCATGTTAGAATCCAAGATCACCTGCATGCAAGATGGATACCTGTCACATGCAAAAGATATGAAGAAGAACCGAAAAAGTTGTTCTCTGTAAAACCTCTCAGTAAAAATGCATTAAGAGAATCAATTATTACAATGTGATCAATCCTTATGAAGGAGATCAAGAAACCCTAAAAAGGGAAACCCTAAATGAAACCCTAGTGTGCACATTTAATAATTAATAATTAATTATTAAATGTGCCTAAGTTTAGCTTAAGTAATAAAGAGGAATAAGTGACTTAATTAATTAATCAAATGTGATGTAATTAATTAAGCATAATAACTTATTACTCTAACATGTACTGCATTCACCTTGCAGAACACCACATTTTCTTGTTCCGTACCACATTTGCTTGTTAGAAAGCCCCATTCATAATACTCAGCTGCATTCACTTTCTGTAACACTGCATTCGTTGAAACCAAGCCACATCTGCTATATTGCGATGCATCTGTGACCTGAAATGACACATTCACCTGACAAAAACAAGACTTTGTCACAAAGTAGAAATTGAAGTCAAACTTGTCCAAACTTTCCATAAACATCTTTTTCTAGAAGCATTCTGTCAAAACCAGATTAGAAAATTGCTCAAATTTCTCATTTCTTGCACACTTTAGCTTGCATCTTACCATAGGGTCATCTTTGCAAATTTTAGTCTCCTCATTAGGCCTCATCATTTTCATTTTCAGTCATAAACCAACACCTAGGTCCTCATTTCACTTGCATATTTTGGATTAGGACAACCTTACCATACTTTGCAAAATCTTGACTTTCAAAAGTAGGTTATCATTGGACTTAGTCATCATTATCTTCTTTAGTCATTGTCCTTTTGTGAGACCTTTCCAACTCAAAAGCTTAGTTAGGAAACTTCACTTGTCATTTTTTCCTTGTCATTTAGTCCTTCAAACAAGTCCTTTGATATTCCAAAATTGAGACATAGATCAAGCATAGGGTGGTTAAGCAACCTTCTTCCAAATCATTTAGACCTTTACATTTGCATACTTTAGACATTCAAATCATTTTAGTCCTCATATTGCATATTTTATCCTTAAAAATCCAAAAACATTGTCATAACTTCCATTATAATCCTCATTTGGCATTTAGACTTGGCATTGGTCATTTCCTTAGTCAACATTTTCATATTAATCCTCATTGTCACCTTGGCATTTAGCATCCTTTCTTGACAATTTTATCACCTTGCATTAGTCATTTCCCTTAGGAAAACATCATTATCACCTTGCATTGACATCTTCCAAAAATACAAAAATGTTAGTGTCATAACTTGTCATCCTAGTCTTCGTTGTCCCTTTGGCATTAGTCATTTCCTTTAGACAACATTGTCATATTGCATCCCTTATCAAAAAAAAAATCCAAAAACATAGTCTTGCATTGTCATCCTTTATTAAAAAGATAAAAACATAGGCTAACGTCATCCTTGCATTTAGTTGGCATTCTCATCATCCTCATTTGAGCAATTCCCTTTATGGTGGAAACTAGGCTTCAAAGAAAGAGAAGACAAATGAAAAAAATTGGACAAGATTCCAATCCCAACATCAACAATAACACTTGTGACACAAACCAAAAATGGACTTTTTCTGACCCATTTAGCAACATGAACATACAATCTTCCATGAACATGCCATCTTCCTCACATAATCCCTTTGAACCATTCATACGTAGGGATGAACATGGACAAATATTTGAGGAAGACCTAGAAGCCGCAACCCAAAATCCAGAAGCGGCCTCCTTTGTAGAAGAAATGGTTTTACACGATAGAGACAGATATTTGGCCGTACTTCTAAGTCAAGGAGCTAAATTGATCCAGGTGGATCTCGAAGACCTCAAAATCCAACAGCCTCAAAATCTCCTAGAACCAAAATCAATGCATAGAGCATGGTGAAACGTTCCTGACACAATTTGAAGCATGTCAAAAGGAGTCCGTTTGATCGAGATATGCTCTGTCAAAGTTCAACAAGGGCCGAGGATGCCAGGTGGTTTCCCAAAAAAAATTGACTGCTGCCAAATTAGGCGAAAGCGGTCTCAAACTAGAGAGCTTGCGAAGACGAACTCGACGCAACTTGTTTCATGTAAAACAAAGTTCGTATGAGCAAAATACGACTAGTCAAAGTTTTAGTCAAAATGATGATGTCAGCATGTGACGAGGCAGTTGACTGGATGATGATATGGCCAATGCAGGTGATGTGGAAAAAAATCATGTACCATGCTTTATTTTTGAGAAAATAAAGTGTGGAGGCTTATTTTATCTCACAAAAATCCATTTGGTGGGATTAAAACAAAATCTCATAAAAATTAAAAAAAACAAAGATTAACCCCTTTAATAAATGAATAAGCCCAAATGGTTATTAAATAAAAGAACAAAAACAAATACCCAAAACAATATAGCCCGTAAATGGAGAAATGACAAGGGCATTATAAACAAATTAAAAATGGGTTTTAAAAGGGTTATTATTTTTTGTAAACAAAGGGTATTTGTTGGTAATTTGTTATTTTATTTAATATGGTGGTTTTTGGCCTTTTTAGCCAAAATTATGTATAAAAAGGGGGATAGGCTTGTTGAAAGGATTCAAAAATCCAAAAGTTCAGGTGTGAGAGTGTTCTCATTCAGAGGTTCTGAGAGTTTTGTGAGCTAAGTGGTCTCTTGTGAGGAAATGGAGAGATAAAAACTTAGTGAGTCTTTTGAGAGAATTATGAGTAGTCTCTTAGAAGAATAGGAAGAGATAAAAACTCATTGTTTTCTTTGAGAGGATTTTACATGACTTTAAAAGTTGTTTGTAAAGGCTTGATGCCTCATGTATTGTACTCTTGTTGTGTGAGAGAGAGAGTTGTAGTTTTATTGTTTGATAACATTGTAAGGGTGATGAAGGAGTTAGGCATGAATATGTTGCCAAATAGACCCTGTCATTGCAGTGTGGAAGTGGGAAGAGCCTGAAGTGCAACAATCTTCCTTGGAAGCATATTGTAACTCAGTGAAAGACCATCGTGGTGTAAAAGAAGTTTGCATCATAATAATGGCATTGATCACTCAGTTTTGCGGATCCAGAGACGTAGCCAGAGTTTGGTGAACTCCATTATCAAATATTTTCTCTCTTTTCTTGGTGCATGATTTTGCAAGCTTCTTTACTTTCTTGCATTTCATGTGTTTATTTTCTCAATTCACAAGCATTGTCAGTTTCAATCTTAAATTAAATTTGTGTCCTGGTGAATCTAACAGTTGTTAAGTGATTCATAGTAAGGAGTTTATAGATCAAGTTTGGTATCAGAGCTAGTCTGACAAGTTGCAGGTTGTGGAATACTTGGAGAAAATTCAAGTAGTTAGGTGAGATGTCATCACATAAGGAGAACCAAATTCCTTTTTTTTTTTTGATGCAGAATTCTATAAGTCCTTCATGGCGATGAAAGCCAAGGTTGATGTAATGTATGATGAATGAAAGTCTAAAAAAGAAGGCTTGTTGAAGAAATTCAAAGATGCAGACTCAGTGAAAGCTCCTCATTCTTCTCATTCTCTTCCTTGTTCTCTTGGTGATTATGAGAAACAATCTCAAAGTGTTGGATTGGGATTGTTAACCAAGATGGGCTATGAAGAAAAAGGCCTTGGAAGTCATGGAAAAGGAATGGTTGAACCTGTGAAGGTGGAAGCTAGACCTCACTATTCAGGATCGGGGTATGATGAAGGAGAATGCTCCAAGGAAGTGGATGCAAAGAATTCTCCAAAAGAAGAACTATTTCAAGAACAATTTGAGAGAGGCAATGACACATCACCTTCAGGCAGTGGTGACACATGCAAGATTTCCAAGAGAAGAACGAACACATAATCTTCTCGGCATGCATGTACCAAGGGTGACCATCAAAGGTATAATAAGCCTAATTATTCCAATGTTCCTTTTGATTATAAGAAGATTGGAAATGTAGAAAGTTTATGGTATAGAAGACCGTGCACATTTTGTGGGTTGAATACCCATAGTGTTGCCAAGTGTTGGAAAAGAATGGATTTGTATAGGAAAGTGGTGTCGACCAGGAAAGGGACACAACATGAAGACCCATCTCCAGTTTAGAAGAAAGAGAAGGGAAAGAAAAGTTGGATGTTGAAAACACCTTGCTCTTATTGCAACAAAGGTGGACATCAAGAATCTAACTGTTGGAAGCTTCATCCAGAGCTTCGTCCAAAGAAGGACAAGAAGAAGATTGTAGTTGATTCTCCGTTGGTGAACACAAGGCAAATGAAGAGGCTCATGTATGTGAGAAAAGCCTCTTCACTCATGTCTGCAAAGGTGGAAAAAGCAGGTGATCTGAAGCATGAAAATGAAGTAGTTGCTTATAATCCTAACTATCATGTGTTTCAGGGATCATCAACGCCGCAACATGAACATTTGTCATCGGAACCTATTAAGAGGATTAGAAGTATTGTTAGCTCATTATCATTAATATCCTTGTATTTGTTAATGCTGCTAATGTTTTGTACATGGATAGTAGCTAGGGTAATGAATGCAGAAGGATGTGAGAAAATGCAAATGGGTAGCAATATGTTTATGATTATCATAATTGTTGTATAGCTTTTTGATGAAGCAAGTGCACAATCAGGGTGGATAGATATTGGACAAGTGGGAAGGTGTTTTTCTCATGTCGTGTCTGATTAAGAACCTTTTGGAGGTCCAAAAGTTCCTTAGTGGGGAGGAATGATCCAGGTGGATCTCAAAGACCTCAAAATACAATAGTCTCAAAATCTCCTAGAACCAGCATCAATGCATAGAGCATGGTGAAATGTTCCTGACACAATTTGAAGCTTGTCAAAAGGAGTCCGTTTGATTGAGATATGCTCGGTCAAAGTTCAAAAAGGATTGAGGATGTTAGATGGTTAACCAAAAAAAATTGACTGTTGCCGAATCAGGCGAAAGCAGTCTCAAACTGGAGAGCTCGCGAAGACAAACCAGAGACAACTTGTTTCATGTAAAACGAAGTTCGTATGAGAAAAATACAGCCAGTCAAAGTTTTAGTCAAAATGATAATGTCAGCATGTGACGAGGCAGTTGACTGGATGATGATATGGCCAATGCAGGTGATGTGGAAAAAATTAACGTACCATGCTTTATTTTTGAGAAAATAAAGTGTGGAGGCTTATTTTATCTCACAAAAATCCATTTGGTGGGATCGGATTTTGTGGGATTAGTGGATTTGGTGGGATTAAAACAAAATATCATAAAAATTAAAAAAAACAAAGATTAACCCCTTTAATAAATGAATAATCCCAAATGGTTATTAAATAAAATAATAAAAACAAATACCCAAAACAATATAGCCCGTAAATGGAGAAATGACAAGGGCATTATAAACAAATTAAAAATGGGTTTTAAAAGGGTTATTATTTTTTGTAAACAAAGGGTATTTGTTGGTAATTTTTTATTTTATTTAATATGGTGGTTATTGGCCTTTTTAGCCAAAATTATGTATAAAAATGGGGATAGGCTTGCTGAAAGGATTCAAAAATTCAGAAGTTTAGGTGTGGGAGTGTTCTCATTCAAAGGTTCTGACAGTTTTGTGAGCTAAGTGGTCTCTTGTGAGGAAATGGAGAGATAAAAAATTAGTGAGTCTTTTGAGAGAATTATGAGTAGTCTCTTAGAAGAATAGGAAGAGATAGAAACTCATTGTTTTCTTTGAGAGGATTTTGTATGACTTTAAAATTTGTTTGTAAAGGCTTGATGCCTCATGTATTGTACTCTTGTTGTGCGTGAGAGAGAGTTGTAGTTTTATTGCTTGATAGCATTGTAAGGGTGATGAAGGAGTTAGGCATGAACATGTTGCCAAATAGATCCTGTCATTACAGTGTGGAAGTGGGAAGAGCCTGAAGTGTGACAATCTTCCTTGGAAGTAGATTGTAACCTAGTGAAAGACCATCGCGGTGTAAAAGAAGTTTGCATTATAATAATGGCATTGATCATGCAGTTTTGCAGATCCAGAGACGTAGCCAGAGTCTGGTGAACTCCGTTATCAAATATTTTCTCTCTCTTTTCTTGGTGCATGATTTTGCAAGCTTCTTTACTTTCCTGCATTTCATGTGTTTATTTTCTCAATTCACAAGCATCATCAGCTTCAATCTTAAATTAAATTTGTATCTTGGTGAATCTAACAGTTGTTAAGTGATTCATAGTAAGGATTTAACAGATCATAAATATCCACATGGATTTGACTTTAACACTTTGATACCAACATCACTTGACCATAATGTCAACAATACAAACAACATGCCCAACATGAGTCAATCTCAAAACAATACAAGCAATGCTTCTATTGGTGCTACCTCACAAACTACCACAAGTACCATTAATACTACCTCCAATGACACAACCAATAAAAAAATCCAATTCAATCAATGCAACATCCAATGGAGGGACACCAATTATGTCACAAGCCATGACACTATCAATGCCAACAATGTCCACAATATCGTCACAATCTAATGGTGCCACCTTTGGATCCTCATAAATGGGGGCAAGCTCTTCAAATCCTCTATTTGGAGCTTCATCTAGTGCCATGGGTGCATCATCATCAAATCCTCTCATTGGAACCTCATTCAATCCCTTTGGAAGAAGTAAACAACGTGTCTTTATTCGAGGACCGCAACCAAATGTTAATACATCATCACAATTTAATACCAATACTTTCCAAGGGAGAAACATGAACATTCCCCATAGACAATTCCAACAATTTGGACAAGGAAATCCAAATACGCAACACATGGCATCATTTGAACATCAAAATATTCATGGTCAACATATTCCCCAAATTTTGACTCAAATGGATGGAGGGCACATTCTGACATATTCATCACATATTCACACTCATCAACAAGTCCCTAATCCAAACTTTCAATACCAACAACATATGAACCAAAACACATCATACATCTCGCAACAACATATCCCACAAAAAAACACCATCTTTTCACAACAAATGGGAACCCATGGGATACCTATCACTCCCATGTGTGATGCAACAAATAATCCCATAATTGATGCCTTGACAGTTTGAGTGGCTCACTTACAAACGACCATAGAAAACATGCAAGCGTTTAACAAGAAATCACAAATGTCATATGACCTATGCTTATACCCTTTTGACACAAATTTGTACATGCCACCATTCCCTCCTAGATATGTGGCACCGCATTTTACCAAATACAAGGTCAAGACAAATCTTGTTGAACACATTCGAGAATTCACGACCAACTGTATGGACATTGCCTATGGACATTGCCTATGAACATACTTACTTGATGAGAATTTCCTCTAAGAGTCTTACAAGACCTGCACTTGAATGGTTCTCCACTCTAAAAGGGATAAAAACATGGGGCAAACTTAAAGACAAATTTGTGAAAAATTATGTGTATAACATTGACATGGAAGCCTCCATCACTAGCTTATGCAATATTATGCAAGAAGATGTTGGTGAAACATTTATCCCATTCTTCCAAAGATGGAGAAGTCTAGCAAGTCATTGCCACATTGACATACATGAGAAAGAAAAGGTTGACATGTTTGTCCAAACACTCCTAGGCCCATTGAAATATGGATTGCAAGTTCATTGCTGCACAACCTTCACAGACCTAATAAAAAAAGATGTCCAAGTTGAGAAAGCCCTCATTGCTAAAGGGGAATTAAAATATGGTCCTAAAAACACAAACGAAAATCCACCCGTAGACAAAAATAAGTATTGGGTCAAAAATAAACATGTTACCTGTTAGCTCTCAAAAACGCAGGCAAGGATACCTCAAGAGGTTGCCAATCTCTTGGTACGTTTTAGGGTAACAAAACAAGGTTTGAAATAATTAAACCTTTTACTCTTTAGGTGTTGCTAGACCTAGGCGGGTGTACCTATAATGGATGAAGCAGACTTAACCTATAATCTTCCTTCCTACAACAATTTATCCACAATGGCATATGGAAGTGGACAAAATGGATCAAACTTGGAATAAATTGTATACTAAAATGAAGACTAAATCCTAATATGCTCAACTAATAGATGTAAAAAAATATATGAATGAGACTGAATGATATGAATGGTGAGACCAGTGCCTTATAGGGTATGCAGAGTCAAGAGAAATTTGAGATAAGTACTCTGTTCTGGCAAGAATTCAAGCTGTTCAACATATGATTTGGTTT
This sequence comes from Sequoia sempervirens, assembly GCA_007258455.2. Lineage (NCBI taxonomy): Eukaryota > Viridiplantae > Streptophyta > Pinopsida > Cupressales > Cupressaceae > Sequoia > Sequoia sempervirens. The sequence goes on along the minus strand of VDFB02281492.1, from coordinate 939,914,558 downwards.
ATAGTTTATATAAACATGCAAGGTTATGATTACCGAGTTGTTCTTAGTGATCCAGTTAAGATTTTCTAACTACTATGATTAACTCAGAGGATTTAATCTTTATTGGAAAGAACCAATTAATTGATCATACAACTACAACAAATGTGCACTGACAAACTGGAAGTAAAATTGTTACACCAATTTAAATAATCAGAGAACATCACATTGGAGACAACTTCGATAATAATTTCAATAAACATGATAAACAACTGATACCAGAAACAACTGCAACATATCAAAATATTTCCCTTGATATCTCCATGATTTTACATATGCAACATAGTCTCATCTCTGCAAAACATTGTGTTCCTCTGAACTATATCTATTCTATCCTACTGTTTTACCTACTACTCCTTTCATCCCTCTTCACATTTGAGAATGATTATTTATATATCAGTATCCGAACAGGCACATCGTTTCATATTCCAATATCGGCAAATAGTTGCAATTAGGAATTTTCATGTCTGCCACAGTGCATAAGACTTCATCAATCATTCGCTGTAACATCCCCGAGAGTATGCCGAAGGAAACAATATCGCTGATCATCCCTTTGGTCTTCTATGCCTTGTTGTAACAGATCCGAGTCGTGAAGACATCATATCAGAAACCCCTAAAACCCCATTTGTCTCCCGCGCATCACTGTAGCATTCCATTTGTCACAACGAAACCATATAGTATTCTTTTATTCCCTTTCAGTTTCATCTTTGCATTTGTTATAGCTCATCTGGGTCGGTGAGATATCACAGAGATTACAATACGTTTTGCCAATATGTACTTCTTGTGCCTTCCATTCACTGAGACCCAAGGATCCTCTCACCGAAATGCACCTTGTTCTAACTCACTGTCGCTGTAACTTAATGTTGTTGGGAAGACCTTATAGAGAATCCACCTTGTTCTGTCGAAAGTTCCTTTATCTCCCGAGTCGCCGAGATAACAGTAAACTCCTGCCGACAAAGTCCCCCTGTGCTCCATCGACGAGACCGGGCACCTCGCCAAGACATTTTAGTTTTCTTACTGACTGAAATAAGTCTTACCGATGAAGCCATTCATCGGCAACACAATGAGCCTTCGAAGAGACTCATACTGATGCCAAAATTTACACCGAACTCATTCCTTCATCTCATTCACTGAGACTTATCCCGATGTGCTCTATCGGTGAAACACCCTGATTTTGTTGAAACTCTCGCCGAAGACCACCTCTCCATAGATCACCAAGACATTTTGGTTTTCTTACCGACTGAGTCCACCTGTCGCTGATGACCCCCTTTCACATCTTATCGGCAAGACTAATTTCCTTCGGCAAGACACTACTCCGATATACTTTAGTCTCACCGATGTACATTCCTTGTCGCCGGTCGGTAAGACAATGCTCAATCGCCAAGACCACCTGCCGAAAACCTTTAGCTTGGCTAAAACATTTCCACATGCGCCAGTCGGAGAGACAAAATGTTTTCGCTGTGACCTTATGCTAATACTCATCAGTTTGGCCAAAATGAATACTTGTGCACAGTCGGTATGACATGTGGAGATCGCCGTGACGTTATATCGATGCCTCAATCCTTTGCCGATAGAACCTTTGATACGCCTTTTGACAAGACATTCATATTTCGCTATGACCTTCACCCGAATATGACTCCTATGCCGATATGTGTCTTTCAAACACGGGTCGGTGAAACATGACACGTTCGGTGAAGCATTACACCGATGATCCTGACTCATGCCGATATGAACACTCCCGTCACCGAGACGATGAAATTGTTATGCCGATAACTGCAAGTGAATGAAATTCAGTCACCATGACATTAAAACGCCTTGCCAATAGGCAACACAAATGTTTTTCTAGCAGAAGACACAACATGGATCGGGGAAAGCCTAATGAACTCACGCCAATAGGCACCAGAATGCAAAAGATGCGTGACTCAATGGATTCGATAGGCAACATGGGAAAAATATGAGCAAAATGATATGAAAATAAACCCCTACATTTATGAAAAGGATTCCAATGGAAACTTAAGGTTATGGCAAACATGTGAAAAAGATCAGAAATTTATAGTTCCAACATTACCAATGACAACATTGTTGATGCCAAGGCTGTGAACACAATGGGATCAGTGCTTGCTCTTAAAGGAGCTCAGCCACAAACCAAACCGACAACAATATTGACACCCCCCGTCAATAACCAAAATGGTCAAAACAGTCAAATTCAAGGACAACCCCGCCAAATAAGACAATTTCTGAAAAGATGAACATACACCACTTTGGGAGAGCCAATTGATGATGTCCTTAAGAAGCTCCTTCAAAATGATCTCATCACACTTGAGGACCCTAAACCATATGACCCAGGGAAGTTTAAATCATCATGGTGGGACGATAACGCTTTCTGTGATTACCATCGGGCTAAAGGGCATAAAACATCTTCTTGTTGGAAGCTAAGAAACATTGTACAAGACCTCATTGAAAATTGAGTAATTGAAGTGGGTGGTCCACAATTTGCATCCAATGCAGACCATACCATTCATAAGAAACCATTGCAAGACCATGGTTCTAATAAAGCCTCCTCATTAGGTCCCAAGACTAATAACAATCAAGCAAACTACGCTCGCGTTGCATGCAATTATTCAGGAGGAACCATCATTAATAATGTCTGAACTGATGATGAATATGCCAATACCATAACTATCTAAAGAGCACCTGAATGCAATGCTACTACTCAAAGCAACAAGATCACCATAGCTAGTCCACCTTCTTAGCAACCAAAAATTACAATACCAGGTCCATTCGCAAAACAACCACAATCAGGCCCATCTGCAAAGTAGTCCCAACCTAAGAGTCATCTTAACCTCATTGACCAACTAGGAAAAACCCCTGTGCAAATATCCATACTTGAGTTGCTTCACATTTTTCCCGCGCATAAGGCAATACTTGAAAAAAACTTGCAAGAGTCTGTTGTTCCTCAAGACATTGATGCCAACTAGTTTGAGGCCATGGGGGGTTATCTCACTACACCCCATAATGTAACATTTTCTAACCAAGATTATTCATCACCAAAGTCCAACCATAACGACGCATTACACATTGAGGTTTTCATCCATAAGCATAAGGTCAGACGAGTTTTAGTAGATGGAAAAGTAGGAATGAATATATGCTCCTTAAAATTGGTTAATGCTCTAGGATTTTCTGATGCTTGCGTAGATGCAACAAAGAGCATAGTCATAAAAGCGTATGATGATGAGGAACATACCTCTCATGGTGTGATCAATCTTCCTATCAGAGTTGGAATAGTCATTGTAGATACAACTTTCCAAGTCCTGGATCTTGAATTACCTTATAACATCCTGCTTGGACGACCTTGGATTCATGCCCTCAAAGCTGTTACATCCACCTACCACTAATACCTGAAGTTTCCCTTTGGTGGGACAAAAATCACCATATATGGAGTCCCCAATCCTTTTCAATATTGTACCAACCTAAGGAGTATCTTCGAACATCAAGTGCCCATCAACTGAGAAGCTCCTAGCTCTTCTTCCAAATTCATTGACCCTTCCACACTCGCATCATCATCCACATCCACTCCATCTACATCTTCCGCCACACCATCATCTTCCTCACTTCCTAACACTGAGACCACTGTCAAGATCTAAGACCTAGGCTATGGAGAATTCAAACTGAATACGACATATAGCATCACAACAATACCCAAGTCTTCGAAGGTCTATGGTCGGCCATGTTTTAGAATGGAACATAAAGAAATCTTCAAAGTTCCTCCAAAGATAGTTTTCATAAAATGGGGAGACATGAACAACGGAGACATTGCCGACATAACATGATTACTTTATAAATAAATGAAAGAATTAACCCCATTAATAGTTAAGATATATGGCAAAGGATATGACATGATGAAGGCTAAAGGCTATGATGGAACTAGTGGCCCTAGCAGAAATAAAACTGGGCAAAGAGATCCCATAGAACCTTCCAAATGACCAAAATATCTTGGGTTAGGGTATGGTCTACCCAAAAATGACGATCGATGTACCAATGGAATTTCGAGTGAGAGCGTGAATGCTTCGGAAAGTGTCGAGACTAATGAGGAATCCCCTACTGAAACTGACTCACATGAGTGGGAATATGGCTCCCAACAATCCCTAAGTGACTGTTGCCTTGATGACTTGTTCCTTGAACCTGGAGAACTCACCTCTAAACAAGATTTTGGCAAACATTTAAAATTGACATAGCTGACAATCCTAAGATCCCAAGGAAACAAGAAAGTTGGGATAGACCCTTTGATCCAAGGAACAATGACAAACTCGAGTCATCTTCTAGTCCTATTAGCCATACACCCAACCTATCTTCCCAACCACTTGAACTTAATGACCATCATTAGGATTCATCCGAGTTGCCGCATGACACTACCAAACATAATGATAGTCCCTTTGTCCCTTATTTTGACAATGAGTATGAGTCAAGTGAAGGAGAATATTGGATAGAATTTGATTGGGAGCTCGACGACGAAAAATTCATTTTCAATGTCTCTGAATCTGTCTGCATGATTTCCATGTCCTCCCCACAATTCAACAATACTGACGATGGCATCTCCTTAGTCTACCCACAACTAATCGATTGGAATCAACAAGGCTTGCCAGTCTTGGTCATGTTTCAGAATGATGAGGTCATTGCAGAATTTATGGGACTATGTGAGGGAATACCTAGTGATGATCACAAGGCTGGATTTTCTATTGACCTCGATTTTTCAACCAACTTTGGGGAGACTACTCCATCCTCTAGTTGCAAAATGAAAGGTCTTTAGGTGAAAATCGAAAGGCACCTTCTGATGACAAAAAGGTAAAAATAAAGGACGTATCTGCGGGTGAAAACCTTTCTGAGGCACCCAAAGATGGAGGACTAGAATTTCTTCCTGTGACCCAAGAGAAATCAACAATGCTCATAGAGGACACCATAGAAGTCAACATATAAACAACAAAAGAGCCTAAAATGGTCCTCTTTGTGGCATCCCTGACAGAAGAAGAGAAACCTGAGTTCCACACATTCTTTGCAAAGCGAAAGGTTAATTTTGCATGGTCATATGCTGATATGCCTGGGTTGGATCCAAAACTAGTTTTGCACCATTTTCCATTACTTCCAGACACTAAACTAGTAAAACAGAAGCTGCACAAAATACATCCTTAGATCGCCATGTTAGTCAAAGCTAAACTCAAGAAACTGCTAGACGCAGGGTTCATACGGTCTATTGACTATGCTAAATGGATATCCAATCTTGTACTAGTCACAAAGCCAAATGGTTATATTTGTGTCTACACAGACTTTAGATATTTAAACAAATCATGTCCAAAAGATGACTTTTCGTTGCCCAACATAGATATCATAGTCGACCTCATAGTAGGATACGAGATGCTGTCCCTCATGGATGGTTTCTCAGGTTATAATAAGATTTGTATTGCCCCTGAAGATCAACATAAAACAACATTCACTTGTCCTTGGGGAACACATTGTTATAATTTCATGCCTTTTGGTCTTAAAAATGTAGGTGCCATGTATTAGAGAGCTATGGCAACGATATTTCATGACATGATGCACAAGATAATGGAAGATTATGTGGATGAACTTTTGGCTAAATCTTTGACAAGAAAAGATTATTTGAATGTGCTAGACAAAATATTCAAGAGACTAGAAGAATACAAGGTCTGCTTGAATCTGAAGAAATGTGTCTTTGGCGTCACATCAGGAAAGCTTCTGGGATACATAGCTTCTTATAGAGGTATTGAGGTCGATCCAGCCAAAGTGAAAGCAATATTAGACATGCCTCCTCCAAAAGGGATAAGTGAACTCAGGACATTACAAGGCAGGTTACAATCCATCTAGCGATTCATAGCACAATTGGCTGACAAGTTTCAACCATTTAAGTATCTTCTGCGCAAGGGTATCCCCTTTGTGTGGATAGATAAATGTCAGGAAGCCTTTCAACTAATAAAAGATTATCTCTTGTCACCACTCATTTTAATGCCACCTATCAAAGGGAAACCTTTGATTCTATACATTTCTACAACAACTTCAACACTAGGGGCATTACTGGCACAGAACGACCATGAAGAAAAGGAATGAGCCATATACTACATTAGTTGAACACTGGTTGGATATGAGTTAAACTATACATCCATTGAATGTGAATTTCTAGCAGTTATCTTTGTTGCTCAAAAGCTAAGACACTATATGTTGAATCACAGGACACAGTTGGTAGCAAAGATTGACCCCCTGAAATATATTTTGAGTCGCGTAGCACTGATAGGATGTTTGGAAAAATGGGTCATGATCTTGAGTGAGTATGAAATTTGATATGTGGAATGAAATGACATAAAAGGACAAGTGATAGAAGACCAACTGGCAGATGCACCTGTACAAAGTGATCATCCATTAGTGGTATATTCTCTTGATGAGTCCATATTCCATATAGAACCTAAGTCACCTTGAAGGCTATACTTTTATGGGTCTCATACCAGTCATGGCTCGAGGGCAAGAATATTGTTTATCACTCCACAAGGAGACTCCATCCCCAAGTCATTCCGCATAGCTTTCCCATGTACAAATAATGTTGTGGAATACGAGGCACTTGTGACAGGACTCAGAATGGCCATAAAATGGAAAATCAGAACACTTCATGTTTATGGAGATTCCCAGTTGGTCATCAACCAAGTTAATGATGACTATGACACCAAGGATGAGAAATTAATGCCTTACAAACAAATGGTTGACAAATTCTAGACATATTTTCACATATTGAATTTTGAACAAGTTTTGAGGGCACAGAACAAGGCAATAGACACAATGGCTACAATTTGCTCCCTCCTAGACATCCCAAGTAATGTGCCACAATTTGAGTTTTTGGTAGAACAACTATTGGTCCCTACATATGATATCCCAGAATCAGAGATGGTTTGTAAGATTTTTGGTCTTGATTCTCCCTAGTATCAAGACATTTATGACTATCTCAAGTCCCAAGTCCTTCCCCCAACCTATCCAACAACCAACGAAATTCCTTCATTTGAAAAGTCGCCCGATACACCATCGTCAGTGACACCCTCTACCGCTGTTGCTTTGACAACACCCTCCTTTGATGTCTTGACACCAATGAAGCACACAAAACCTTACGCAAAGTACATGAGGGTATATGTGGGTCTCATTTGAGTGGTCTTACTCTGGCCAAAAAGATAATGAGAATTGGGTATTATCGGTTGACCATTGAGAAAGACGCACTTGAGTTTGTCACGACTTGTCGCCAATGTCAGATACATAGTGATTTAATTCATGCTCCAACATAAGAACTCCAACCGATTACATCTCCATGGCCCTTCGCATAGTGGGGACTTGACCTCATGGGAAAAATCCACCCTACATCCTCTAATGGCCACAAATTCATTATCACCACCACTGAGTACTTTACTAAGTGGATTGAAGCCTTCCCCCTTACATACATATTCGACAAAAAAATTTCCAAATTCATTCTTAAGTACATCATTTTCTAGTATGGTATTCTGTAGTCCATCATCACAGAAAATAGACGTTCGTTCAAAAACCAAGATGTTCATGAGTTATGTGAGCGATTCCATATCCAACATCATTTCTCAATGCCATATTACCCACAAGGAAACGGTCAAGCTGAGGCATCTAATAAAACCATCCTTAAAATTCTCAAAAAGACTGTCAATGATGCTGGCCGTGACTGACACATCCAACTTAACCTTGCTCTGTGGGCTTACCGCACCAGCATCCGCATGCCTACAGGAGCCACTCCATTCACCTTGGTTTTTGGTTTTGAAGTCACATTGCCCATTGAGGTTGAAATTCTATCCTTATGAGTCTCCCTCAAAGGTCTGGTAGATGATGAAGAATATAGAAAGTCACGACTACACAAGCTAGAGATGCTAGAGGAAAGAAGACATAAATCCCTGAATCATTTGCAGGCATATCAAAACCGTCTCTATCATAGTTACAACAAGAAAGTCATGGTCAGAAAGTTTGACATTGGAAATTTAGTCCTCATGCAGAATCCTAAAAATTAGGCTGACAGAGAAAAACCCAGAAAGTTCAAACTAAATTGGCTAGGTTATTATGTCATCATATCCTCTTTTAGTTCTAGAGCATATCAACTGGCTGCTCCAGACGGTGAACAACTGATAGAGCCTATCAATAGTCTACATCTTTGCAAGTTCTATGCATAACAACAGAAAGTTGGGCCAAAAACTGTAAAAATACAAAAAGAATGAAAAACATAGAAAAAATTGTCACCCTGATGAAAACATGGCAAATAGGCATCTTGGTGACACCAAAAAAATAAATAAAAAATGACAAAAATAGTAAAGAGAAATAATTCATCCAAAAGTGAAAACCTGGTAAACACGTGCTTTGAATAAGTACCATGGTGAAAACCTGGTAAACAGGTGCCATGCGTAGTCGATCATTGCTCCCCTCCTCCCCTACCTCCCACCATCTCCTCCTCTCCTCCTACCATCTCCCCCATCGTCTCTATCATCTTTGTCACTCCCTCCACCCCTGCCTCCATCTCTCCCTTGACCTCTGCCTCTCCCCTGTCTCCGATTCTGTCTCCCTGACCACCTCGCGGCACACGTGGTATGACTGATCTCCTATCAATTGGCGCTGGTCCATTCAGATCTATCAAAGGTGTTGGGTGATGAGTCTGCCACCATAAATCATAATCTATTGTGGTCCATGGATCAACCACCCCTCCACTCCATCCCCACTGCTGTGCTACTAGCCCATCAATCTGCTACTCTGCAAATGGCACAAATATCGGTGGACCACATGCTGACTCTCTAGATGACCTGACATACTCATCTATACCCATCGAAACACCCTATTGCTCGCCAAACTACCATAGTAACCTTTGAGGTAGGTACATCTTGATAATCAATTGGCTTTGCATAGTTTGGCCAATCAAATATCTGAATTTCCTACAAAAACTAAGATGATCGGCCTCATCCTCCCACTACCTACAATCCCTGTATGGCCTCCAAATGAAGGAAAGCATGGTGTCAATCTGGTGTCTCCAATAGCCTGTCTCACGGATGCGGGTCTACTACAAAGCACCTGCATAATAATAAACATATGGCATGCCATCTGCTAGATGTGGTCTTTAGATAGGCGGACATAAGATAGCAACGTGCTCCCATGCCCAGATCATCAAGAGTGTCATCCTGCAGCCAATGCTCTGTGCTCTCCCGTAGGCTACCTCATGTAACTGATGATATAACATCCCCAATAGGCAAGGACCCCAAGCATACACAGTCCTGTCTCGTCTCATCCTAACGAGTACATCACCCCAGCCAATGGGAAACCCATGTTCTCGGCAGTCTAGAATCAGTACACCTTCGATCAATGTAGCCAATTGGATCTCATAACCCTCAATCCCCAGCCTTGCATCCTGATCATGATAATAAGCTGTGAACATTTGGTACCCATGTTGTGGGTCGTATACTATCTGCTCTCCTCGAATCAGCAAGCGAAGGATCTGATACACGTCCTCAAGAGTGACAGTGACCTCTCCTGTTGGCAAGTGGAAGGAGTAGGTCTCTAAATGCCATCTCTCACAAAGTGCAGTCAGAAGCCCCCTATTTTCCCGGATAATGGGAATATAGGCGACATAGTAGAGTCCCAGTCACATTAATCATCGTCGCTCCCTGTCTCGCAACTGGTCCCAAAATGTGTAAGTTGATGGCCTACTCTTGCATGTATAAATCAATGCTAATTGTCTCTACACATGTCAAAACATGCATCAACACCGTATTGAAAAGCATCATTATCATTTATCTAACTTCAAAGCATTTAAAATTTGAAACTAAACAAAGTCAGCCTTGGTCAAAGTCAAAGTCAAATGAGTCGCATTGACTTCATTTGCATTAGAATAAGACGTTTGCATCACTCTGTACATCAATTGCATCTTGATCCAGCAATTGCATTGCTCCTGCTCGCGTTTGCGTCACAACAGAGCACTTGCGTTGCGATTTTTGACACATGCGTCGCAATATTTCAAATGTGACATTACATCATTCGATTGTGGCATGATTTGGAAAATGCGTCACGATTTTCTAGAAATGTGTCACACTTTTTTGCCCTGACCTAATGACCTTTCACATTTGTGTCATGATGCATCAAATGCATCGAACGTGTGCGCGAATGCGGCTTATGCGCACGCACATGCGTCACAATGCATTTGTTATTTGACCTAAAAGACTAAAAATGACATGAAAAATGATGAAATGACAAAGCAAGTTAGGGGTACGTACCGCTGGCTCTGAGCCCTCTAGTTTCCTGTAGGTCCGCACGATCTCCTCATGGTGCTCGGTCACTAGAATCACCATCTTCACCAAAGTCCTTGCTCTGAGCTCTCAAATTTACTAAGGTGAACAGTGAATATGAATTGACTTTTACCCCATTGTGAACCTAATTATAGTATCAAAATGGCATTTGTCAATCCTTTTATTATTGGAGGCTCTTTTGACCAACTTTGACCGCCCTTTTTGGCTGCTTTAAACTCCTTGAAATCAGAAATCGTCCGCGCCATTATCTTTATGGTCATCAAATTGACTTATCGGGACACTTTCCAAAATTTTCTAACGTTGGGCCAAAATTTGAAAATTTTCCCGAGGGAGCATAGATACTTTGTACCTTTGCTGGGGTAGGATTGTGATTTATTTTCTTTGCCACAATACGACAAACTACATTATGACAAAGAGGGACAAAATGTAGACACATAAAAATGACCTAGGCCTGCAAGCTCTATTTTCCACCTTTTTCTTCCTAGCATAATTAAGACATTTTAATTATGTCCTTGGTCCACCTTCAACTATTAATTAAATAATTCATAATTATTTAATTAATTCATGTCTTTTTATTCTTCATGATTATTAAATAAATAAATTTTATTTATTTATTCAATACGTCACTAATTGTTTAATATCTTCCCATAATTAAATAAATTTCTTAATTTATTTAATTACCCTTGTCCAATAATCCCTCCCCATTATTTAAATAGACAAATTCTATTTATTTATTTAAATATGTCACTAATTCTTAATTTTTCTTATAATTAAATAGATTTTTTAATTTATTTAATTATTGGTCACCTTCTTTAATTAAATAATTATCTTTATTTATTTAATTTGACATTTCCTTCGTTTTAGTAAATAATCCAAAATAATTATTTACTGTCATGTGGTCCCACCTTTTGAATTAAATTAATTTTTAATTCAAAATAGTTATTTTCCTCAAAAATCAAATAATTTCCATTTATTATTTGATTTTTCAACCACCTCTTTTTCTATGCCAATCTTATCTCTTGTCACATGCATTGTCAACCCTTGATTTGATTTTCTGAAAATCAATCTTGTCCATTTATTTTGAATTTGACCTAATATTGCCTTAACCCTAATTGTGGGTTGTCAAAATTGAATTTTATCCATTGATTCTAGGGCATTTGTCAACTTTTGATCTTGGCAATTCACTCAAAATTGCATTTTTTATAAAATGACAATTTTGGTCTCATTTTGTCATCTCATGCAATCTTGTTTTGGTCATCTCATGTCATTTTGCAATCTCATATTGTCTTAGGCACTCTTTTCATGCTCTTGCACTCTTGTCATATTGTCATAGGCATACTTAAATTTCATTTGACATAATTTAGACATAGTTTAGATGCTTACTAGTTGCATTATAGCTTAGTGTTGCATGTAATCACACAAATCCTTCAACATTTGCTTAGGGCTTGTCATTGTCATTAGATTGCTCATCTTAAATTTGAGGACAACATCATCTTTGTAGCAAGTTGAGAAGGTATAATGGAGGTCATCCATGAATAATGAAGATATTTTGGTGAGATCTTTTCATTTGTTTCCATTTTTTTCCTTTACACTTCATTATCACTTTGGATTTTTATGTTAATGCTTTAATCTTCTAACCCTAGGTAAATTCCCTTAGTTACAACTATATGTTTATGCACATGTACTTTGACGTGTAATTGGAAGTGATGCAGGTACTGAGTATCGACTCTGCTTGGATCCACAGGCCTGAACATACTCATATTCCCCGATGGTGGTTACTGGAAATAGTCACAGGCCAAATGTTCCCTACCCTAGCCCACTGTACATTGGTAGTGTAGTGTTTCCTTGTTGAATTCTTACCGTCTGGTTACCTAACGGTAATGTTTGGAGCACCTTTCAGTCGTATGTCTGGAGCACCTCTCAGTTGTATGTGGTTTACCAATATGTCTCATTGAGGTATTTTGTCTTGGTTTCCATTAATCTTTCATGTGGTTATATATATTTAATTGGTTGTTGGTGTCTTGATGTGGTTTCTTTGACATCTTTTCATGATTTCATATAGGGCATTTTATAGTATTTTATTGATGGGAGATTTGAATTGTTTTATCTATGAGGTTTTAAATATGTTATTTTAAATGATTTTTAGTGATCATTCAAGAGAATGATATATTTCATTTGGAAAATTTTAAATGATTTTATTAATCCATTTTGTGAACTCTCATAGTCTTATTTAAATTTTATTTGGGGGCTTTATGTATTTTAACATTTGGATTTAAATTATTATTTTTATATGAAAGAGGGAATGTTGAATATTTGGTGATTTTAATTAATTGAATTGGGGAGCTTTAATAGCTTGTTTAATTAAATGCCTTATTTCATTTTTTACGGTTTTGAGAAAATATAAATTGGAAGAAAGTTTTGTTTTGGGATATAATTATCTTTTGTGAGGAGAAGAAAATGGTTGCTTGGACAAAGAAAGAACCCCACAATTTGGGAAACAGAGCTGGGAAGATTTGTGGGAGTTCTTTTGAGAAGAAAATTGTGGGTATTGGATTGTTGAATTCAGTGTGCAAATTCTCCCTTGCTGTCCAATTTTGGAATTTGATCGTGTCTTCTACACTGAGCATGCCTCCATTTTTGTTTTGGGGCAGAATTGAGGCATTTTTCCTTGTTTTTCCTCAATCTTGTATGACTGGTGATTTGTGCATTCACTTATGTCACATTTATGCCTAAAATCTCTTTTCAATTCTAAGTTACTTTTATTTTGTGAAATTTTGAGGAAACTCCTCTATTTATTTTTGTGATTGTTTGGGGTTTGGATAATGGATGTTTGAGTTCCTCTTTACTGCTCTATAGTATTTATGTATGGCAGATTTTTGTGTATTTTCAGTAGATCTGAAATGGGTTATTGGAAAAATCTAATTTCTGGGCTCTTTCACATTCTTTCTTTTTTCCGCAATTTGTTAAAAAATATTTCCTCTTTGCTTCTCTTTATCCACTTGTTAAAAATGAAAAATAAAAGTGGATTCCAAGTAGAAATTCCCAAATCTCAATAGGGTCTTTGGAAAATTTGAATTCTAGACACTTTCATTTTTGGTCAAATTTGTGCCTACTTGTTAAAATGACATTTTTCTTTGCTGCTCTTTAACCGCTTGTTAAAAATACAAAAATAAAGTTGGATTCCATGTAGAAACTTCCATGTCTCAATTGGGTCTTTGTCCGATTTTTAATCTGGGCACTTTCATTTTTCATGTTTTTTGCCCAACCATGCATAAAATGACATTTTTCTGAACAACATATTATTTCAGGTCATAAAATTAAAAATTAAAGGTAGAATCCAACTGGAAACGTCAAAATCTAAACTGGCTCATTGTCCAATTTTTAATTTGAGCACTTTGATTTTTTATGAGATTTCTATGCCTCTTTCTCATGCGTTTGAACAACAGCTGAAATTGTGTTTTGTGCCACTGCCACTTGGTAGATTTTATTTGATTTAAAAGTGATTTTACAGGATGATTTAATGAGCTTTATACAGATTGTTTGATTGGTTCTTTTATGAAGTTAATGGTGAATGTTTGAATGTATTTGATCTACTTGTGAGTGTATGCGATCAACTGTTTGAATGATTTCACAACAATGTTTGCTTGGCTGTGTTAAATGGTTTCAATGATGGTTTTAGTGGATTTTTCATTATTTCATATTTGCTATGGATTCCTCGTTTGGTTAAATGAGAAGGCCTATCTGTCTACAGGGCGTTGATACAAGCATGATTGAGTCTCCTCGTGTATATGAGAGGTGTACTTGGTTCTGTGTGGTGTCATCCCTTCAAGCACACATGATGACACTCCATCCATTCAACACTCTAGTACTTCGTACCTTAGAAGTCATGAGTAGTACCCGACATGTTATTGTATGAGCATCTTCATGTTGTGATATTGGCTTTAATGCATTGTATTCTATGTTTACTCCGTGTCTGATGTGAGTGTTGGCCATATGTTACCCTTGCATTGTTATTTCTTCTTGGGCCTTGTGACTACCTCCGAACATGGTGGGGTGGTCTCTTTTGAGTCCACATGGTAGGGAGACGTTGCCACCACCATTGGGGACTGATGTACAGGTTATTGGAGCACTAGTTGGTGTTGATCTCTCTTGTATTTACTTTTTCTGATGATGTATCTTATTCATGGCTATGCCATTGTACTCATGTATATTCCTTTATGAATATTGTACTCTCTTGAGAGAGAAGATGTAATCATATAATTAAATGGGAAGAAATGTGATATTTTATATTTGGTTTATGAGTTCCAATGTTGGTATCAGACTTGCTTGTATTATGATGATCATTATGGCTTTTCCTTCAAAAATTTTCATGCAAAAATTAGACATTTGGCTGTTTATTTCCTTCTTGTAATAGTCTGCAAGAGTTCTGACACATCGCAACTCTCTAGTTGTTGCTGCTATAATTTGAGCGCATCGCAACTCTCTGGTTATTGTTCTGTGTTGCTACTGCTATAATTTTGGTGCATCATTGCTCTCTAGTTATTGTTCTATGTTGTTGTTGCTATAATTCTGGTGCATCACAACTCTCTGTTTGTTGTTTTGTGTTGTTGTTAATGTTTTAGCGCATTGGAACTTTCTGTATGTGTTATTTGATGTTACAACAGAGATTTCTAGAGCATCGGCGTAGGAAATTTTGAAGCACCTGTGCAAATAATTTTGGAGCACCGGAGTAGAAATTTTTGGAGGTATCCTGATTGCTCAAGATCAAATTTTCTCTGGAGGGTAAACTAGTCCCCTCCTTTGGGTTGTGCATTCAACCACGTTTTTCCATGTATGTTGTCGATATATCATATTGGAAAATGCTTTATGTGTAAGTTATTCTTCATGTTTTCAAAAAAAAATTATCTTGTCCTCTTTTGGCTCTTACCCTTTGGGGTTGTGTAGCGGGATGTTACACTATTCAACATACCACATTAATGAGAAGACACCAATCAATTATCCACTAAGATCACTTACTTTTATCAAAGTAACCTCTCTAACAGATGAGAAAAAAATTATCATCAACAATTCTCAACATCGTAAAGAAGAACTAGCACCTTGTTTCCAAGAAAAATCATATCATGTTGCTAACAAGATTTTTCAGTAGATGAAATATCAAGGCAAAGGATTAGGCCTACATGAGTAGGGTATTCTAGAACTAGTATAGTTTGTCGACAATCCTAAATATCAAGGTATCAACTATTTAATGGTCAAGGAATCTAACCATGATAATGGTACCTCCATGATATCAAGGACAACTTTATCTAGTGAAAACATGAACATGGGAGTCATAAAGAGTCATTATGATGAGAATGTTGCTAGCACTTCAACCATCCATGCCATGAATTATCGTCCTTGCATCTTTCCACCTTCTAATTGGGAGCAAAAAGTGAAAAATCCTTACAAAGAAAAAGATCAAGTCACTGAAGATAAAGAATAAAAAAGTTAAAATGGACACATGAAGTTAAAATGGATCTCAAAATAAAATAAAGTAAATAATCCATGTCAAAATCCATTAATCAATGAAACTATGGAGCAACATCAAAAAGAGTCTTCCATCCATCAAAGGTGTCCACCAATGCAAAAGAGGTCTTCAACATCGACATACAAAGTATATGAAAAAGTTAGTCCTAAATCCACTCAAAATTTCATATCCACATTTTGTTGCTCATCATCCCAAGTTTAGAAAATAAAAGATCCACAATAAAAACTATCGAATAATCCATCTCCGTATCATATCCTCCACCAAATTCCACCATAATCTAAAATATCCACATTCCACATTAATCATGTCCTAGTAGCAAGTCTTTATCATAAGGAATTGAAAAAGATCACAAAAACGTTTAGGGGTTATATACAAGCATTTGTATCTTGGAACAACTCCTCCAAGAAGGATATAATTGGAATATCATGGCAGAAACACCTACGTCAGCACCACCAAGTGGTTCAACATAAAAAATAAAAAAATAAAAAAATAGTAAAGATAAAATCGTCCTCTAGTGAAAACCACTTTGGTGGTGCTTTGGGAAAATACTATGATGAAAACCTAGAAAATAGGTGTCATGCATAAAATTGAGCATCTATGTGCATCATTCCATTTGGAAGCATCTTATCCATCTCATCCATAATAAACTCCAACATTCCATCCATTCTTATCCAGAATAAAATTTAGCATTCCATCCATCTCATCCATAATAAAATCTAGCATTCCATCCATTCTTATCCATAATAAATCTAGCATTGCATCCCTTCCATCTAATAAATCTAAGATCCATCCAATCTATTTTCGTACACTTTGAAGTCCATCTTGATCTTGATAAATATTAGGAGAAAATAATTCAAATTTAGTTTTGGAAAAATATTGGCATGTCCATTTCCATTAACTATATCCCATTTCATATCATACCATCACCAACATCTAGCACTATCCAAATACTCATGCTCAAATACTAACATGTTATGCTATCATGAGATAATCCTTTGCAGGAAAATCTTTGACTCTAACATTTCTTCCTCCTTTGCATATCCATACATCACACAAGTCTCATCATCCACTCATGATGTTCTATACATTGTTAGACATTGGGGGTAGGTACAAACATCCTACTTTAGAATAAGTCTTGAAATATGTCTTCTAGCTTATTTTATGACTTACACTTTTAAAATAAAATCATCCATGATCAAACAAAAAAAATTACTAGAACATTGCACCATTTGTAATATTTTTTTTATCAAATCTTCTACAAGAAAATCAATCCAAAATGATTGACATCAAACCATCCAATATATATTTTTCCTTAGCCTAGCTATAAATACTCATATATATTATCTAATCAATCAATTATCATCTTATGATGTATCCTTCATAATCCTCATGTTGCTCATACCTTGGCAATACTATCTTTTTATTTTTGTGAATCATCAACAATGTTATCCTTATCATTGATCAATCAATCAGATCAGTTGATTTTAGCATTCCTATCAACACAATATCAAAAATATCATTGATATCACTACATATCTATATCTATTTGTGACCATCATCCTCAAAGTCCAAAAAAGTCAAATATCATGAAAATCCAAAAACATTCACATATCTTGAAAACACCAAAAATATCCTAATATCCTTAAAACACCAAAAGCATCCAAATATCCAAAAAACACCAAAAAAATTCCCAATATCTAGAAGACACAAAAAAAACTCAAATATCCTAAAAAATCCAAAACATTCAAATATCTTGAAAATCCAAAAAAAAAATCAAATATCTTAAAAATCCCAAAAATCCAAACATCCCAAAAACACCAAAACAAACTCAAAAATTTCAAAAACTCAAAAATAGCCTAAAAAAATCTCAAAAAAGCCCAAAAAAATTCAAAAATCCCCAAAAAAATCATTACCATAACCGCCCATCCATAATAAAATTATCATGACACTCACCTTCGATAAATTAATAAAAAACATAGTAAATATCAAAATCTAGAACACTTATGCAAAAATTATGAAGACTTGATCATTATTAGACAAATAAATACCTATGTATCAATTTCCTAACATCATCATCCATATCAATATCCAATCGTGTGCCTTAACAAATACATCATTCCTACAATAGGCATCATCACTGGGTAACATCTACACCAAAAATCTCTGGAAAGTGATATGACAAATTTATTTTATTTGTCTTTTGGTATTTTCTTCTGATATGTCTTATTGTCCTATTTTGATGATCTCTTGAGGATATCTAAACATTTGATTAGAGGGAAAAGAATATGGCATTGTCATTTTTTTCATATGTTGTGTTTTTTGGATGTTCTTGCAATATTACCATGGTGAATACTTTCCCTATGTGTGTGGAGGCCGTTTCAAGAAATATAAAATAACCCTTGCATGTTAAGTTCTTTATACCTCTCTATGCATTGGTTTAATATGCTCTGAAGTTCTATTTCACACACTCATAACAAGGTTTTCATACGTCTAGTATGAGCAAGAAAAATCCTCTTGTTTGCAAAGTCAAAGTCCATGCAATGGATACAAAGTCGTCCTGGTTCTTTATACCTTGGAGCATAATGTCTATTTGCTATATTAATAAGGATTTATATGATGAAAATTACTTAGTATACCCACAAGAAAAAGCATATTCATCAAATTTTCAACATAACAATCATCATCCATATCCATAATCATAATAAATGGATTTTAAAAAAAAAAGGATCAACATTAGCTATTCATCTATCTAATTTATTCATCCATCCATCATACTAATATTTATATCCAAGTATCATGACATACAAAAAAACATGAATCATATCCTACATCCATAAAATCTTCGATCATCAATAATACCTTGCATCTATAACATCATCAGTCATGCATCTTATACTGCATCCATAAATTCATTAGTGATGCATCCATCGATCATACATCATATCATATATCATCCAAATCATACATCCATCACTATATATTACATCAAAATATAGAAAAATAATTTGTTTTGATAGAAAAGGGATCCTATGTCTAATGCATAAAACACTAACATCAATCCTTTTTCAAGAGAACATTGGGATACAAATCGACAAGGATATTATATTTCTTGCAACCATGTAGGTGAGCCAATCAACCTTGGATCTGATCTTTTTTCCTTAGAAATTGATTGGAATTGAGTTTCTTTAATTAATCTAATTGAACTATATGACCTAATCTATAAATGAAAGTTTTTGACAACAAAAAAACTATAACAAAAAATTTCTACAAAATATCTAAGAAAGGCAGAGTTTTGTACACTTGTCATGAAAATTTGGAGCTGATTTGGTTGGACTAAGTTGTTGAGGGTGACTATGTCCTTTTTGACTTGTCCCGGATCTAAAAACATAGGCTTGTAACTCTATATTTCCCTTCAATTCCTATTCTACAAATTTATTGTCTTTAGATTTGAACCTACAATAAATCTAGAAAATAAATGGTGGAGGTGGCTATATAGGAGTTTGCCTCAGTCAAACCCCTATTTTGGTATTTCTACCTTCACAAATAACTAATGAACTAATTGATAAAAGTGTGTGTACTCTTAACCTTTAGTGCATCTAAGGTTGTGATGAGATAAAATGCATAAAACCCTACTCAAGTGTATTAGAGAAGGATTCCTAAATGACAATGACAAGATCTACCTAAGAGAAAGTAAAATACCCTTAGGAAATCTAAAAAAAAATGATACCTCACCTTGGGTAGCAAGTAGAATGAATCTTGAAGATGAGAACACTTCGAAAACAAGTCATTAGGTTGTACAAAATGGCCAAGAGCACTTTACAAACCTAGATTCCATCATGTCCTTCTATTGCCATGAAACTCCAATCATTGAATAAAACTTGATCAAATTTGAAAATATGCTTGAAAACCTACAAATTCAAATGTATTTAGTAGAATACAAGGATTTATTTTTTCTTCTCTTTCTCAAATTTTCCAATTAGTTTTCAAATAGTGAAATGACTAGGTATTTATAGGCATTTAATCTAATTTCCCAAAAATTAGATCCCTATAGCCAACATTTGACATTTAAAATTTAAATAATAAATTATTGTCCTTGACATATTAAATTCTGGAGGAAAAAATGGGGGACCAAGTCACTTAAGGTGACTATGTCACAACCCTATTTTGTGGGATGTAAGTTGTTCAGAGAAAAGTATTAAACATTTTCTTAGGTTTTGTACATGCAATTTATCAGCAAATGATTAAATGGGCCACAAAAGGTATAATTTAGGAAATTAGGGCATGATCAAAGAATATTGAAATACATTAATGCAAGGGTCACCCAAGTAGGTTCCAAATAAAGCATAAAATTGTGCTTTCACCTAAAAGGGGTACAATTTTTAATGCTACATTTAGACACCAATTTAGTGGCCATATGAAAGTATGTGCATATGCAAGCTAAATTACCAAAAGTAAATCATATCATAAAAGGATACTCAAGAGGATATTGTAGATCATTCATCAAATGAGAGAATGAAGCCCCAATGTAGTCCTATGCAAAACCATAAAACTAGGAATCACATCTTGCAAATCCAAATCTTTAGACATTCAAAGATCATCTTGTACCTACAAACAAATTTTTTATTCTTAAAACTTCCAAGGAGAATGAAATTCGAGGGTATAATGTATGCCCCCTGATTCTACTTGCTTTATGGAAGTGGAATCCGGGTAGCAATCCAACCGCAATGAATTTTTAAGATTGTTTGACAAAAATTCTCTTGATAGGGTCATGAGAATCATAACACCTACTATCAAAAATCATACACTAAGAACAAGGATGGAACTATGAATCCAACACAATAGACATCATCAAAATCAAGTTTTATAGCTCTAGTTATGTTGAATTAAATCGAAGGTGTGATATGAAAATGTACTACTAAATTTGATTACAAGTTATAGAAAAATCACCTTTTTGACATTCATTTTCATTTTTGTTGCTTGAAGGTTTAAAGAGTGTTACCATCAACCCAAGGAGTGAGGATGTCCAACCAATAATAGTATCATCCCCTAAGGCTCAAGATGCTTCACGAGGCATTGTGGTAGCAGAGGTGAGTAGATTTTTCACTTTCCCTATAATTTCTTTCATCATTTTATGCTATTTATAGGTTTTTTCCAAAATTTGTGGTGCCGATGTCCATTTATGATGCCATTTTTCTATTTGGGTGACCTTGTCCAAGAATGGTGCCCTTGTCCCATATTGGCGCCATTATCCAACAATTGTGACCTTGTCCAAATTCAAAAAAAGTATGCTTAGAATTGATTGAATGATAATTTTGATGCACAACTAATGATTCTTTTTTCTTTTTACAGACCTTGACATGCACATGAAAACATCTTAGAGGATGATTGTTTTCCTTGCTTTGGGAGCAAGCCACAAGACTCTCGATTGAGGTGCAAGAACACCTATGTTTTTTTGGATTATATTGAGTCTTCACCATGCCACCCATGTGGTATCATGATGCTATGTTGATGACACTTACTGAGTGATGGGATACAAATACCTATGAACCTTCCATATTCTAATGAGGGAGATCATAGTCACACTTGAGGATGTTGACTGTATATTTAGGCTACTAGTACGGGTAGGATCCTGCACCATGATGTTTTTTTGACCCCTCAAGAGGTCATGAGAGATAAATTATATTATACTAACTGTCACATAGGTCATGATCCCATGGGTCATATTTAGGTGAAGTGGCTTCTACATTCAGGCAGTAATGTTCCACTGATTCAACAAATCATAATTGTCACTTTCGCACTAGCCTAAGCACCCGATGGACAAGGAAAACCTTGATGAGGGCCTGGTACACACTATACAAGTGATGGAGGATGATCAGGTAGTATTTTAGTGGGGATGGATTGTGTTAGCACATCTTTACTATGATCTTGGTCTCTTCATTTATTAGGAGGCCAATAGTATTACACTTTGTATACTACTTCAAGTGTGGGATTTTGAGCACTTTACCTACATGAAACTAGTTGAATATCCCACAACATCTATGTGGACTTACCCATGAGTATTTTCTTATACCATTAGGTGGCCATGGTAGTGTGAAGACCTATTATATTGGAGAGTCACCTTCGACTGACTAGAGGATGACTATATTATTTGGAGGATTTACATGACCCTTAAAAGTTGCTAGGTCTAGCACAATAGCTAGTTACTATTGTGTGGTATCACAACACATCCCAAGGATATAAGACTTGGGGACCCAAGTGAAAAATAACACTTATGGTAGGTGCTAGCTAGTTGGAAAGATCACCAAAAGTGAAGAGTAAAGAGAATTTTTTAATAAAAAAGAGTACTTCGTAATTCAAGAGTTCTGGGTAACAGATATTGAGAACCAGGAATGTTAGAAAGGAAAAAGGTAATATAAATGATAAGCAAAGTGTTCTGATCCGATAGTTGAGGTCCAGTAGAGATGGAAGTTCCGATAAAACCGAAGTCCAAGAATATCATGGGTAAAGTTGAATATTGGGTTTCAGGTACCAGGTAACGATGCGAAGAAAAGTTTTAAAATTTTAAGGTTATATAAGAAGTTCGATAGTCTAGTAACTCAATATATAAAAGGATAACTACACAAGAATTTGTGATTTTTCAGAAAGCGTGTTATTTATAATGGATTTCTATGATAACAATTTAATGATGGTTTTATTTACATGAGATTTTTTATAAATGTTTTTTTGAAAGGGATTTAATGAGTGGAATTTGTGATTGTAGGAGAAGTAGATTGTGATGTAGAGTTTAGGTATGGAAGGTCAGGAAAACCAAATTTGTAGGCATATCCGATAGTGTTACCAAGTTCAACGATACGCTTTGGAAGCTCATGCAGAAATAGAGTTCGTTGCAAAGATACACCAGATACTGGGAAATTGAGACTCTGGAGGTTATGCATGCAACAAAGAAATGTATTCATTCCAGGGATTATTTATTCTTGGAATTTTCAAACCGAGATTGAACCTGAATGTAGGAAAAAAAATTCGACCTGATCATTTTGTATGTATGGGAATTTCCTACATTCTATTTATGCGGATTTGTTTGGCCAAGAAGGAACCCTGATAATAATAAGATGAAAAACCCAAAGGACTTCAACGTGCAAATGAAAGTTGACCTTCATTGACTTCATTTGTAATTCTCTTACCAGTCACCACATTCCACGTGTCTTTATGTGATTCATCCCTTGGATTTCCTCTCATGTATTTGTCTTATCCTACCCGTGTCTTACTTTTATAAAGGCTAGGGGATACCTTTTTTTAGTTAAGTTTAGAATTTGTGGATGTCGGAAGAGCCAAAACTTGTTGGAAAATATGCCTCAATCTCACAGGTTGAAACCTCTGAGAAAGCTTAGTCGTTGTGACATTTTTGGTGTCTGGCCGACTGGTAGTTTACCTTGTGTTTTGCTCATGTCACCAAGACAATGCTTTTGTCTTGATGAAGAAGCCTATCGCTATGACTTGTGGCCTTCGCTATAATCTCCTACCAAGTGGAATGTCTCGGCGACATAAGCGTTTGTTATTGGGCTTCGAGGAGACTCATGGCGACTTAGAGTCTTCGGGATAACAAATGGATTCGGTAGGAAGTCTTGGTGACCGGGAGAAGTCTCACCGATAAGCAGGTTTAGGGTGACTTGAACTCTCGGGAAGATCTCTTGGCGACTGAGGAATGTCTCATCGACAGTATCCACTCGGGCTAACTCAAGGGTCTCAGTGAGAAGTCTCGGTGATGATAGGAAGTCTTGTCGATATCGACATGACCTTTGGTCTGTCTGGCCGATGAAGAAATCAGTATGACTTGTTCCTATTGGCATGATCTCTTGGCGACTGGGAGATGTCTCGACGACAGTGTTAGGGGTCATCGGTGTAACATAAGGAGATCGGTATGAAGTCTTGGCGAAAGACAAATGTCTTGCCGATTATCAGATGTCTTCGGTGTGACTCTTGGCGAATAGTTGTTTTGGGATAACATGGAAGCCTCGATAAGAAGTCATGCCGAAGGGTGATTCTCTTATCGATAGTGGAACACATCAATGTGACTTAAAGGCTTTGGTATGAAGTCTTGGCGAAAGCGGTAAGTCTGGCCAACAAGATAGACTCAGGGTGACTTAGAACTTGCGAGGTGATGTCTTGGTGAAAGGTGTTTGTCTTGCCGATGGGAATCCTGTTGTCGGTATGACTCTTTGACTTCAGTATGACCTCTCGCCGATTAGCGATGGTCTGGCCGATGCATCTTGGATGTCGGCATGACTCTTGGTGATTGTTCAGAGATCGATATAACATGAAGCTCATTGTGATGTCTTGGCGAAAGACGATAGTCTTGCCGATAGATGGATGCCGATAAGAATACAATGGGTTTCAGCATGACTTGAAGACTCGATATGATCTCTCAGCAAATGACTAAAGTCTTGGTGACTAAGGAACACTTCAGAATGATAGATGAGCTTGGTGTGATGTCTCATCGAATGGCGATTGTCTCGCTGATGAGAATGTTGAAATCAGTATGACTTGTGGATATCGGTAGAACCTCTTGCCGATGGAGACAACTCTTGGCGACAACATGTAATCGAGACTTGTGCCATCGGGGAGACACTTCTAGTGTCTCACTAACATGCAACACAAGTTGATCGCTGTTGACCGAGTGAAGATTGTCCAACGTGGTGCGATATGGACCAATCCGAGAAAGTAGAGGTGAACCATTTGCTAAATCGTTTCTGTGTGGAAGTTGGAAAACTAAAGCACAAGGAAGTGGAAACATTTGATGATGTTGGGCTAGATGACTAGTGAGTTCTGATCCGATAGTTGGAAAAGAACGATTCTATAGAGCCTGCAGAGAACGAATGTATATAGGTATGCATTGGACATTCTGAGGATGATGCTGAAGAGCCGAGAGCCAGAGAGAGAACTATAGAGTAAGGACCGAGTGGCTGGTCGAAAGGCCGAAGCCATGAGGTTGAAGCAGAGGATTGAGAGGTAGAGTCAAGCTATTGGAATCTCTTGTGATCCTGATTGCTTTGTTTGATTTCTCAAGAATAGTTTGCTACCAGTTGTATCCAGATGAACAAGATGTAATCTCTGAAAAGGCTAAGAGCCTGAAATTATATTGTAACCATTTGTTGCAGAATAATACAATGGCTCGATCTTTGGAGTGTGGGGATTTTTATCTGAAAGGATTTTCCCCACGTAAATCTTTGTGTTTTGGTTTTCTGTTTCATCTTTCATGCCTGTTGGTTCGTGTAGTAGAATTTGTTAATACTTGCTGTTGAATTTACATGTGTTTCTCTCAGATGAATCTATGTAGGAAATGAACTGTGTCTGTTCTGCATTTGGACATAGTTTTTTGTGTCTTTGAGGCAACCTAATCGAAATGAAAGTTACTGAAGGCACTACTGCATGGAATTTTCATAAGATGCACTCCAGAAATTTCCTTACAAGTGGTATCAGAGCCTTCTTATGGTTGTTGGTTCTGGATATTTCTCTTGTGAAGATTTCTTAGCTTGATAGGCTGGAAGAAATCTGGAGGAATGGACTGATGTATTGATCCTTTGATGATTGGAAGCCTTGTGGTATTCTAAGATAGCATGCAGCTTGAAGGATGGTCAAGATGGAAAAGGGAGTTGATCATGTTTTGATCTATGTCTCCTGGCTGGTAGAGGTATAACCTTAGAGTATGAGGTGGATTTTCCTACTTTGTGGCTGTGTAGCAGTAAAGCTTTCATATTGGTGTCTGTGTGACAGGCTCCTAGGTGATATGGAGAAGCCTAGATTGTTTCTCAGTCATGGAAGAGAGTGCTTATGCTAGGGGGTGGTTCCTGGTGTTGGAAAGCACTGTTTCCTGTTAACCTCGAATGCTTGAAGGCTATGGAGTTAATCATTAGATGATTTGCAAGCTTCTGAAATAGCCTTTCTCTCTTTCTCGGATGCATGTACATGGTGGTGATTTAAAGTTGGCTTGAAAGGGGCCTGGATTCTTTTGAACTGTTGTTTCCTTTCTAAGGATGATTTGTACTTGTATGGCTCTATGGTTTTGCAGGTTTTACACGGTTAAGCAAAACTTGTGATCATGTGGAGTTGCTGATAAGCTATTTTCTAGAGCCTGACTTTTGAGGTGTTGTTGGATGAGATAGTTGCAGTTCTGCATGCATGCGTTGTGCATGGTTTGAGGAGGTATGATTCTTTCTCTGCATGGGAGTGTTGGTAAGTGTTTTTTCACTCAACATTCTTGTGGTAATGCTTATGGGTTCCTTGATTATGGTGCTCGTTGTGGACATGATTGGCAAATCAGATTTGGCATGATCTGGTGTTTGAGTCATGTTGTCTACGTGGTTATTCTCTTTGATATCTCAGTGTTGCAGTTTTCAATGTGATAATGGTTTTGCATGTTCGATGGTTGTGATCTACGAGTTATGTGGTTGATGGATTAGCTACCCATTGGATGTAGTGAGATAACTTGGATGTGGACTGTCTTTATCCACAAGGTTGATTCATTGATGGTGTAGATTTGTTAGCTGGCCTTGTCTGTGGTCACTTGTGCATTGGTGTGATTGTTTTGAGATGAGAGGATGGATATTATTGAGTACCTGAATATTCGGTTATGGGAACTTGAAACTTTTGGTCATGATGCTTGGAAAGCTCGGGTGTCACGTTTTAGTGGGAGCTCTAGCAGTGATTGTGGATTCATCACATGGTGGTGAATGGTCTTCTTTGGTGTTGCAGATGTTTCTAGGGAGAGCTTTTAGATCTTGTTGTTGCAGGAGGGTTCTTTCGCATTTGCATGGACATTATTTGAAGATGTGCAACATCTTGGAACCATGGAGGACGCTTGGAGTCTTTGGCTAAGGTGTTGGTGGTGCTTGACAGGTGATGTTGTTCTCAAGTCTATTTGCTTTATGTCATGGTATACTCTTGTTTGTGCACTGGAGTTTTGGCATTGTGCATTGTACTTGAGACAATGGTGGAGTCACTTGAAGCATGGTGTCTCCTATGGGGATATGTAGATCATGGTGTCATGATATGTTCCCGGTTTATATGTTTGGAGCTTTGACAGTGGTCTGGTAATTCTTTGTGTATTGAGTGCTTTGATTATTTGCTTGATACTTCGTGATAGTGCAGTAATGCAGTTGAAGTTTAGCATGGGATGATCGGTTGGTAGTACTCATGGATACATGAAGAATAAGGTGAGACTGTCTTTCTCTTGTGAGAGAAGTGTTGCTGCTTGTTACTCTGGTTAAAGTTTTTTAGCAGAAAGTCCGAGAAGCCTACACCTTGGTTGAACGTGAGCTCAATAAGAGACCTATGAGGAGATTGCTCTTAGATTAGTCATGATGACTTGCATATCTTGAAAGAAGTATTCTCATTCCCACTCTTGGTCTACTCGATAGTTTATCTGAGAGGTATTTGGCTCATTATATCTTTCAGATGTATTTTTTGTTCACTTTCATGATATGGATCCTGGATTGTTGGTTAATGGTTTTGAGGATTCATAGTAGAAGTTGTACAGTTTTGTTTTATCTCCTTGTTACTAATGAGAATTGGTAGGAGATGATGTATGGGCTGATCTCCTGAAATGGGAAATGCACTAGCTTGATCTTCTTAGAGATGCTTACATCCATGTCTTTTAAAGATTGGTTTGATCTTGGTGATTGAACAGATGGATGTTGTTAAGGTTTCTCATTTGGATTATGAAGGAGATCATTCTTGACACAGCTGGCTATTAGAAGTGTATGTAGGAGGATGTTCTACAGAAGATGATATGCAGTGTTTCTCTCTATGGCCATGAAGGTTTGTGGTGAGAGAAATGTTTCTTGTGGTAGGTTGTTGCAGGTTGAGCATATCATTGTGGATTTTTCTTTGGTACTACAGGGTTACATTTTCTATGTGCTGGTATTGGTAGACTTGCGATGCCTTCTGATCTTTCATATCTGGATTTCTCAGGCAGTGGGAGTTCTTGTATGTGTCTTGTCTTCTTCGACTGGTTGACACTGGAACTTGTATTTGTTGTTAATGGATTGGCAGAAGTTTAGTAATGGTGATACCTATGAGGTATGTGAGATTGGATGGTATAGCACGAGCTGTGGGTGCTATTTTCAGTCGTGTGGGTTTATCAGTTGGATGGAAGCAGTCAGTCTGATTGTTGTTCTAACTGGTGTTGTTTATCTTATTTCTAGAGACTGACTTCACTGTTGTGTTCTATTTGAAGCTTTGAAGCTGATATAATTTTGTATAGTGTTTGAGCACAGTGAAGTGGTAGCAGTATCTTGTTGGTAAGATCGTTGGGATCTTTTTCTTGTGTTCGTTGGAATGGTGCTTTTACACCTTGGCTTTGTATCTTTCTTCCACACGTGGAAGATGACAGGATTGTGCTTGAATGGTGGACATCATGGATGTTGGAGCAGAATTCTTGATGGAGCATGAGAGCATGTTGAGATCTATGTGGTTTCCTGGAGGGTTGTGATCGGTTGTTTTGTTTGACAGTGAGTTGCAGTTGGATGCCTAGTCTTTGTTGCAGATTGTCCAATGGACTGTTATCTGTGGAATCATGTTGATTGGGTGTCTTGAGTATTGTAGGGTTTGAATTGGTGGAGCTAGTGTGTTCTTAGTTCCTATTTGCTTTGGAGGTGCCTATGTGATCTTCGTCAAGTGGGAGATTGTTGGAAAATATGCCTCAATCTCACAGGCTGAAACCTCTGAGAAAGCTTAGTAGTTGTGACAAGTCTGGTGTCTGGCCGACTGGCAGTTTACCTTGTGTTTTGCTCATGTCTCCAAGACAATGCTTTTGTCTTGACAAAGAAGCCTATCACTATGACTTGTGGCCTTCGCTGTAATCTCCTACCGAGTGGAATGTCTCGGCGACATAAGGGTTTGTTATCGGGCTTCGGGGAGACTCATGGCGACTTAGAGTCTTCAGGATAACAAATGGATTCAGCAGGAAGCCTTGGCGACCGGGAGAAGTCTCACCGATAAGCAAGTTCAGGGTGACTTGAACTAGTGGGAAGATCTCTTGGCGACTGAGGAATGTCTCACCGACAGTATACACTCAGGCTAACTCAAGGGTCTTAGTGAGAAGTCTCAGTGACGATAGGAAGTCTTGTCGATATCAACATGACCTTCGGTCTGTCTGGCCGATGAAGAAATCGGTATGACTTGTTCCTATCAGCATGATCTCTTGGCGACCGGGAGATGTCTCGGCGACAGTGTTAGGGGTCATCGGTGTAACATAAGGCGATCGGTATGAAGTCTCGGTGAAAGACAAATGTCTTCTGTGTGACTCTTGGTGAACAGTTGTTTCGGGATAACATGGAAGCCTCGGTAAGAAGTCTTGCTGAAGGTTGATTCTCTCACCGATAGTGGAACACATCGATGTGGCTTAAAGGCTTCGATATGAAGTCTTGGTGAAAGTGGTAAGTCTGGATGACAAGATAGACTCGGGGTGACTTAGAACTTGCAGGGTGATGTCTTGGCGAAAGGTGTTTGTCTTGCCAATGGGAATCCTGTTGTCGGTATGACTCTTTGACTTCGATATGACCTCTCGCCGATTAGCGATGGTCTGGCCAATGCGTCTTGGATGTTGGCATGATTCTTGGTGATTGTTCAGAGATTGGTATAACATGAAGCTCATTGTGAAATCTTGGTGAAAGACGATAGTCTTGCCGATAAATGGATGCCGATAAGAATACAATGGGTTTCGACATGACTTGAAGACTCGATATGATCTCTCAGCGAATGACTAAAGTCTTGGTGACTAAGGAACACTTCGGAATGACTTATGAGCTTGGTGTGATGTCTCATCGAATGGCGATTGTCTCGCCGATGAGAATGCTGAAATCGGGACTTGTGGCATCGGGGAGACACTTCTAGTGTCTCACCGACATGCGACACAAGTTGATCGCTGTTGATCGAGTGAAGATTGTCCAACATGGTGCGATATGGACCAATCCGAGAAAGCAGAAGTGAACCGTTTGTTGAACCATTTCTGTGTGGAAGTTGGAAAACTAAAGCACGAGGAAGTGGAAACATCTGATGATGTTGGGTTGGATGACTAGTGAGTTCTGATCCGATAGTTGGAAAAGAACGATTCTATAGAGCCTGCAGAGAATGAATGTATATAGGTATGCATTGGATGTTCTGAGGATGATGCTGAAGAGCCGAGAGCCAAAGAGAGAACTATAGAGTAAGGACCAAGTGGCTGGATGAAAGGCCGAAGCCATGAGGTCGAAGCAGAGGATTGAGAGGCTAAGAGCCTAAAATTGTATTGTAACCATTTGTTGCAGAATAATACAATGGCTCGATCTTTGGAGTGTGGGGTTTTTTATCTGAAAGGATTTTCCCCACGTAAATCTTTGTGTTCTGGTTTTCTATTTCATCTTTCATGCCTTTTGGTTCGTGTAGTAGAATCTGTGAATACTTGCTGTTGAATTTACATGTGTTTCTCTCAGATGGATCAATGTAGGAAATGAACTGTGTCTGTTCTGCATTTGGACATAGTTTTTTGTGTCTTTGAGGAAACCTAATCGAAATCAAAGTTACTGAAGGCACTACTGCATGGAGTTTTCATAAGATGCGCTCCCAAAATTTCCTTACAAAACTTCTCTAAGTTTTGTTCCTTTTTCCTATTTTTTGAATCATTCCAGACTAAAAACTTGTATGCACATAGAATTTAATCAATATCAAAGCCAATTTGATAGCTACTTATCTCATGTATTTTTGTAGCTGGTTTTGTTAGTTCAGCTGAACAAGACTATGTGTTGCATCGTTTAAGGGTAAATGCACAACCTACAGGGTGTCCAAACTAAAACTCCCTTCTTTAAAAGCTCGCACCATTTTATATCTAGCCGTGAAGCAATCTGCTGACGTATAAAGCAGTTTTCTTTGATTTGATTAACTCTTGGGGCATGCATGGAGAATAACTTGGAGAAATGTATTTTTATGCTTTATTTTAGATTAGATGTTTAAATTCTTGAAAAAAATTCAAAACATAGATGAATGGATGGAAATTTATTGAAAATATTTCATTTTCTATGAAATTACTGAATGCTTAAAGCTAAATCTACTTTAGTGATAGCTAAATTGTTGATGTTCATGAAATATTATTTTAAATCTTTTGATTTAATGATATTATTTTATGATTGAATTGGAAACCTTGTATCAAATGCTTATGATTCCGAATGAAATTGAAATTAACCATAGACCCCTTGAGATTAACAATAATATCACATCATACCTTGGAGTGAACCTAGTATGGTCAAGACCTGACTACCAGAGCCTTGGGATTAAGCTAAGTCAACCTCTTCCTATTACATAGACACCTTAGGTTGCCCTGGTTTAGTCTTTCAAGCAAAGATAGGTTCTTCACAGTTTTCCTGGGAGGATTTTATCTGCATTGTTGTTGTAAGTGACATCGTCGTCAACAAGAACTGGTGCTAGAAGGAGGGTGCCAAAAAATTTGTAATAGTTTTAGGTTTTAAAGGTAGCTTGAAAGGTGAAAGTCTAGTGCAAGCCGATATTTCAAAATGGAAGTTGAAAAAATTTGGAAAATTCTTAACCAGAAATTACATCCTTTGAGTTTATTCACCTTTGGTAGAGTTATTGAGTGTAGAATTCATGATACAATTGATCACGATGAACTTGATTGTGAAATGTTTTTGACTAGGGTAAGTTTGGCTATGTGTAAGGTGATTCCGTTAATGGAATAATTTTTAACTGCTAGAAGAACAGGATTGTTAACAAGAAATATGTTGAACCCTAGTGGAATTGAAAATGTTAAAATTTAACTGATATATCAAAACCGTTTGATAACTGCAATTGGTGTAAAGGAAATCTTAAGGTTTTGCAAGAAGATAGGCAATAATGCCAAGATTCAGAAACATCACATAAAAAATGAGGAAACGACATTGATGAGTCATCATTCTCTTTATACGTGGAAAATGAAAGTGAAGATAAGGAGTGGGAAAATCGAGTAAGAGACGCGTGTTTTCTATTCAAAATTGAAAATGCACAAGCTAAAAAAGGAAATTTTCTTGATTTTATGCAAGATATAGAGTATCAAACTTTTATTTTTTCTCTCTTTGATAATAATATAAATTGTGATATTGCTTCATCTAACAAAGTTCAAAGTGAAGACATGATCGAGTACATGAAAATTTTCGGAGGAGAAAAAAATCAAGAAATGGACACAACCGTTCATGGAAGTGAGCAAAGTAAAGAGGAAAACCATGGACTAGGACTGAATGAAGGTAGAGTATTGCTCAATCAGAAGAAGTGTGTGATCAACCTTTAATGAGGTCATTTTCATACATATGAGCCAAGTCATTGGTAAGTACACCTTTGGATTTACATTTGTTAAACATAGAAAATTTAAAAGAATTCATTGCTACAATAGGACATTTTAAATTTATTTGAGTGAATTCAAGGATAAACCTATTGTAATTCGTACTAAAACAACAATAGAAATAGTCATTGAAATTAAAATAATTTTTTCTGTTAGGGTTAGTCATTTGGTAGGTTAGAGTTTTGGTTAGTTAGGGTTAGTTTTCTTTTGTAGGGTTTGTTTTGTTTTCATTTTCTTTGCTTTTGTTCTCTTTTCTTTCTTTCCTTTTTCTTTTTCTGTTTGGCCCTTTGCATTAGCAAATTCTACTTAACTTATCATACACATGAGAGTCAATTCAAACATTTGTAAAATGTAAAATGATAAAACCATACACAGTAAAAACACGCTTTAAAATGTATGAAAAATCTATATATATATATATATCTGTGTGTGTGTGTGTGTGACGTATATACATGGAAGTATCAAAATTCTTGCATAAAAAGATCAAAAAAGCAAAAAAAGAGGCAACTGAGTTGTAGATAGGAGTAGCCATTCAGTCAATCTGGGATGCCTCATCCATCAGGGCTAAATACCCTACATAAGAAATTTCTTGGTGAACCTCAAAGTCAGGAGTATGGAGGTCAGTAAGGAAAGGATAGAGTGGAACCACTTATTTGTGTTCCAGGACCTGAGGAATATCATCCATGGAAGGAATTCCAATTGTTAGATGTGCAATAGATAGAATAATATCTAAATTCTCCAAATACTCAGGCCACACTATCAAATTCACAGTCAAGTGAATATATTCAATAGGAAGCCCAATATCCAGGAGTGATGCTACAAAGTGAGAAGCTAGGTCAGAATAAAATTGGTAATAACCTTTGGATTCTACATATTGTTCCCCAGGGACTAAGCACAAGTTTGGAACAGTAAAATTGGTAGTCCGAATGAAGAAATCCTTTTCAAGCCTTTGAGTCGTGATCCGACCCAAGAAAATATTCTGGTGGCGAGAGCAGGTCAGGAAAATTGGAGTATCCATGACTTGGAAGCAAGAAAGCACTAGCAAAATAATAGAATGCAAAGCAAAAAGTGTGAAGAATTCAAAAAAAGTGCAAAATTTATAGAAAACCATGAGGAAGTCACGATACATAGTTTCCTCGATTGAAGTATTGGAAATCATAAGTAAGGTGGCAACCGGATGAGTTTCTCAAGAATGGAATGTTAAATCAAATTAATTTTTACACACAATTGGTGACAATTTGCTTTAAATTCAGGCAGTGAGAAGATTGCAAATCAAGCAAGTTAAAGATTTCAAAATTAATGGTGGTCATTTCATTTTTTAAAATCCGTATTAATCATGAAGGTTCCCATGTGTGTGAAGCAGAAAGGAAAATTAAGCTAGTGAGGCAGCACACGTCATCACTTGGGAAATTTGAAAGAGAGGATACATGTGCATTGAGGCATGCAAATTTAATGTAGAATAATGTGATCGTGTTTAACTGTCATCATGACATAAATTTAATCCCTTAATGTGGTGCACTGTCATCAAATCAGAATTGCTAGCCAAGTATTTAGTAGTTTCCATAAAATTTGACTGGAAAAGGGTGGTAACTAATGGTTCTAAATTTAGATTTAAATTTGGTGATTAAATTGTTTGCTGCTAAATTTTAATTTATGCATATCTTCTAGCATATAACAAGTTGCAATTAGCTAGGATTTGGCATAAAGTGGTAAAGTTTAGCCGGAAATACACACCAATAGGGAACTATTAAATGAGTTTTTGGGAAGTGAAACGATGAAGAGATTTGCATTGAATGAAAAATCAAAAGGTAACCTTCGCTACCATTATAATTCCCAGCCTAATAGTGGGCTTCATTGCTTTCAAGTTGAAATGAGCTATCAATGAAATATCAAAAGAGAAAAATGAGCTATCAATGAAATATCTAAAGAGATATACAAAAAAAAAATCAACTCTTTAGGCTATCCAAATATCTCTACCAAGGCTATAGACGCATGGCTGGTAGTAGAGCTATGTTTGGGGGAATTACAAAGATAACCTTGTCAGAGCTATAGACGCTTGACTGGTAGCAAGGCTCTATCCTTGGTTGGCTTTGGAGGATTACCATATTATGTAGTTCAATATCAATGAATTTAGTTTTTTCATTAAGTTCCAGAAATTGGAATTAATCAAAGCACACACAGATATTTCTAGAGGAATTTTACTATTTTTATGTCAGAATCTAGGTAAAGGTAAAGAGTTATTATTTTAAAATATGCATAAATTATAATTTATGACTGGTGATTTAATCTCAAGTTTTTGTTTAAATTTGGTTTTATTGGTCACAAGTTGTTATGTGGTCTCACAACATGCCCCAAGGCTGTAAGACTTGGGGACCCAAGTGAAAACTAATGCTTATGGCAAGTGTTGGCTAGTTGGAAAGATCACCGAAAGTGAAGAGAAAAGATAATTTTTTAATAAAAAAGAGTATTTCATAATTCAAGTGTTCTGAGTACCGGATATCGGGAATCGAGAATGTTAGAAAGGTAAAACGTAATAAAAATGATAAGCCAAGTGTTCCGGTATGATAGTTGAGGGTTGGTAGAGATTGATGTTTTAGTAAAACCGAAGTCTAGGAATATCATGGGTAAAGTTGAATACCGGGTTCCGGGTACTGGGTAATGATGCAAAGCAAAGTTTTAAAATTTTAAGGTTATATAAGAAGTTCGATAGTCCGGTAACCTGGTATATAAAAGGATAACTACACAAGAATTTGTGATTTTTCAGAAAGCGTGTTATTTATAAGGGATTTCTATGATAACAATTTAATGATGGTTTTATTTACATGAGATTTTTATAAATGTTTTTTTAAAAGGGATTTAATGAGTAGAATTTGTGATTGCAAGAGAAGCAGATTGCGATGTAGAGTTTAGGTATGGATGGTTAGGAAAACCAAAGTTGAATGCAGATCCGATGGTGTTACCGGGTTCAATGATACGCTTTGGAATCTTATGCAGAAATAGAGTTCGTTGTAAAGATACATTGGATACCGAGAAACGATGACTCTGGAGTTTAAGCATGCAACAAAGAATTGTATTCATTCCAAGGATTACTTATTCCTGGAATGTTCAAACCGAGATTGAACCTAAATGTAGGAACAAAAATTCCACCTAATCATTCTGTATGTATGGGAATTTCCTACATTCTGTTTATACAGATTTTTTTGGTTCCAAGAAGGAACCCTGATAATAAGAAGATGAAAAACCCGAAGGACTTCAATGTGCAGATGAAATTTGACCTTTGTTGACTTCATTTGCAATTCTCTTACCAGTCACCACATTCCATGTGCCTTGATGTGATTCGTCCCTTGGATTTCCTCTCATGTATTTGTCTTATCCTACCTATGTCTTACTTCTATAAAAGGCCAGGGGATACCTTTCTTTAGTTAAGTTTAGAATTTTTGGATGTCGGAAGAGCCAAAACTTCTCTAAGTTTTTTTCTTTTTTCCTATTTTCTAAATCATTTAGGACTAAAAACTTGTATGCACATAGAATTTAATCAATATCAAAGTCAATTTGATAGCTACCTATCTCATGTATTTTGGTAGCTGGTTTTGTTAGTTCAGCCGAACAAGATTGTGATGTGCCATTTAAGGGTGCATGCAAAACCTACTCAGAGTCCAAACTAAAACCCCCTTCTTTAAAAGCTCACACTGTTTTATATCTAGCTGTGAAGCAATTTGGTGATGTATAAAGTAGTTTAATTTGATTTGATTAAATATTGGGGCATGTGTGGAGAATAACCATGAGAAATTTTACTTTTTGGTATTTTTATGCTTTATTTTAGATTAAATGTTTAAATTCTTGAAAATGTTTCAAAAAATAGATGAATGGATGGAAATTTATTGAAAATATTTAATTTTCTATGAAATTGCTGAATGCTTAAAGCTAAATCTACTTTAGTGATAGAAATTTTTTTGATGTTCATGAAATGTTATTGTAAATCTTTCGATTTCATGATATTATTTTATGATTGAACTAGAAACCCTATATCAAATGCTTATGATTCCAAATGAAATTGAAATTAATCATAGACCCCTTGATATTAACAACAATATCACATCATAATCTAGAGTGAACCTAGTATGGTCAAGACCTGACTATCAGAGCCATGGGATTAAGCTAAGTCAACCTCTTCCTATTACACACACACCTTAGGTTTCCCTAGTTTAGTATTTCAAGTAAAGATAGGTTCTTTGCGGTTTGCCTATGAGGATTTTATTTGCATTGTTGTTGTGAGTGACATCATCGTCAACAATTAGGATGTAGTGAGATAGATTGTTCATTGGGAGATATGACCACATCATCATGCCATTCTATTATGATTATGTGATGAGACAGTTTGGCTAGCCTCATATAGTACTCGTTCTGTAGCCTACATACATGAGATCCACATGCAATTGTACTAGACCATAGGACATGGCTCATACCATTATTATAAACATTTCATTGAGTGACTTGGAGGATGAGGAGAAAGATGTGTGTCCAAGATCCAATGAGGATGATATTAGTACTATAGTTGCATATGATAGGTGGTGAAGGACTGCACAACCCGATCCTATATTCCCTATCGATCATCCTACAAGTGACCTTGAGCCTTAGCCACATCATCAAGAGGACCAAAAAAAGAGGGAGGATGAGGATTTCAATGGATATGGAAGTGATAATGATGATAATATAGAGGAGAGGATCAACAACTACCAACAAGAGATCTTGAGGAGCATGTAGAGGCCATGCCCTCGAGGAGAGACCTACATCTCGCCCTCATGTATCACAAGCACACTCTACTACTCTCTAGAGACCATGGACCTAGAAGAATGGGGATATTAGCCATGTAGCTCCCACAATTCCACCATCCTCTCAACGGAGTCTTGGTGTAGACACCATAATTTCCTATCAAGATGTCAATTGGAAAGTTTGTGATCTAGGTGATGTGATGTGTTATTTAATTTTAATTTGTGTTATTAATTAAATTATATTTATATATATTATGCCTCATTTTGATGTATTTTATGTCTTGTTTTTTGTAGTTGGTATGCGTGATTGGATAAAAAAATTTAGTCAAGTTGTGGCAGATATAGTGCCAAACATGTGCCCACATTAGCCCACACAAGTTGAGCATAGGCCGCCACCAAGTACAGGGCACCCTGCAATCCTTTTTGAGACCATGTCATGATGGAGGATAGCTTATGAGAAAGTCACAATATCTTTAAGAGGAGGTGAGAGGTGCATATGAGGAGCTAAGAGTTACACACAAGGAGCTTAGTGCTACACATGAGGAGATAAGAGCCACTCAAGTATTTATTGAGAGCAAGACATAGGCCTCCCTACTAGAGGAACTTAGCAAGGTGCTAGCAGAGGGAGACTAGTTTGAGTAGGAGCATACTGCAACACTCATACATGAGGTTATGGTACTAGGAAAGCTACAAGGCCTATGAGAGTGGATTAGTTATAGGAGTTATTTCCGATCTATGTCTCATGATGAACACCACCACCAGGCTCTGAAGGGTTTGGTAGCCACATGCCTACTTAGACTATGATCATGTACTTTCTTTTGATGCACTGCATATTATTATCATGGTGACTATGATGTACATAAAAAATATGAGATATATATACATGAGCATGTTTTTATTTCTACGTATTATGTGTTTCTATGCTTAATTAATTAGATTTCTATGTGATCTATGTAGATTCTGATAAGTGTTTCCATTTTGCAAGGTTAATAAGGAATAAAATGATGTGGTATTGTAGTGTATAAAATTATACTCCTTTCTAAGTGAGAGTAAAATTTTACACTTAGTTTGGACCTATTTTAGTGGCCTTACATTTATGCATTTTTAGACCTCATTAATAGGCCCCTAATGCCATTTATTATGCATCCCAAGGCCTATTTTAATTATTTCCCGATAATATAACCCACATTGAATAAATGCTATTAACTAATTTAATGCCTCAACATAATCTAGGTCCTAAGATTTTAGGTCAAGATCCATTTTCCCATGGGTCAATGGGTCCCCTTTAAGTTCATAAACTCAAATTAAAATATGTTTTTGGCAGAATTTCAAGGTCTTAAATTTAAATTCTAAGTGTCGGCTTTTAGGATTTAATAAACGGGAAATTAGAAAGGAAGCCTATAAAACTAAGTATTTCAATCATTTTTCACTAGACAAGAGAGAGATTCATATGAAATCACAAGGATTTACACTCAAGAGCAAGGAGAAATCAATCAAGCATTCAAAGTTGAAGTCTTGGAGCAGCATTTTAATTTTTTTTGTAGGTCTTCAATCTGATTTTGCCAACAAAATCAAGCATTTTCAAATATTGATGATAGATGCCTATGGAGGATCATGATGGACTCTAGGTTTTGGGAGATGCACCAAGCCATTCAATCAAGCCCAATTACTTGTTTCCTAAGTGATTCCATCTTCTATTATCATTCTACTTTCTTCCTAAAGGAAGGTATATTCAGATTTGTGATCTATTAGGGTGATTTGACATCTCCCAAAGTAGGTCTTCATCATTGTTCATGTTTCATTCAGGTCTTATTCTAACAAACTTGAATAGGTTTTATTTGCATTTTAAGCTCTTGTAATCTTAGAAACACTTAATATTAGGGCTTGCACACACTTTCATGTTTTAGATCTATATTTTTCATTAAGTTTTAATTACCAGACTTGGGGTTTGACCAAGGAAAACCCTTATCCACTCCAAAAATAATAATTTTGTTTTGCAAATTTATCACAAGTATAGATCCTGGAGTGAAGGTTTAGAAGTGTAGGAAGGAAGTGAAGACATAGGACTCAGATCTCGTTTTCTAATTTTCCAAAAAGGGAGACCTGGACCCATTCACACATGGGTGAATGAATCCCTAACAGGCTTACAAAACCAACATTTTGTGACAGGTACACAAATTCTAGACCTTCTTATATTTTCCAGATCTTTTTTTTTCCTTTAGTTTTATGCCTAATCTACAAGATCCAAGTGTTATCTTGCATTTTTTAGTTGATTTACTATTTTTATTTTTTCTCCCAAAAGTGTTGTTTAGGCTGATAACCCTCATCCTCAAGCATAAGGAAATCAATAGATTATCACATTGAGTTGATTCACCTAAGGGTATCTAGTCAATTCATTGTGGGGATCTCATTTCCTAATGAAAAATAGGAAGATAGGGTCTATTATTACCCTCTTGACTTACCTTTCCATTTTGGGAAACCCTATTTTTCTATATTTCATTTTGGTGAACTTGACTTTGTACAACAAAATTCTAAAATTTGGAGTCTATTTTAACCCTATATTTAGGTTTTGCACTATTTTACATTAGTTTCATTGCATTTAGGTTTCTTTAAACTTGCATTAGTGAACATTTCATTTAGGATTAAGTATGCATGTTTGCATCCCTAAAATTCATAGAAAATCTAAAAAATTACATTAGGTTTACATTCATTTTGCATTCATCTTGCATCAAGATCAGTACTCAATCATTAAAGTTCATATTTAGGTTCAAATTGCATTATAAAAATAGTCATCTAGTTCATCATTTGGCCTTATTTGAAATTTCATTTAGAAACTCGTATTCTAGAAAAAATTGTTACAAAACTCTCAGTCTGCAACTAGAAATAGAAACTACACGCAATAAACTCAAATTTTAAAAAATTCAATTTTAAAAACCCCAAGCAATGAGCCATTCGCACATGGGAAAATTAGTCCCTATAGAAACCTTTTAGACAAGCTTCTGGTTGTTTTTTAGCCTCTATTTTGTTTTTCTATTGTTGTTCTCAGATCAGAGCACTCGTTTCCTGAAATAGTCTATTTGTGAATTCAAGCAATTATTTCTTTAGTTAGATGTTGCAACATTTTGGAAAGATTTCTTGCATATTTCAGTTATAGATAGTGTTAGATTTCTATACTTTTTCTTTATTATTAGCATCATTTCATAGATTATATAGATTAATTTACATTTTGCAATCATTAGAAAACATAAAAAAAACCAAAAACATCAAACAAAACAAACACAAATTAATGGAACCCTTAGAGAAAGCATAGTCATTTGATCATGTCAGATATCTTTTTCTGAGTTAACATATCCCTCAAGCCCTTTATTAGTGATGAATTTGACATGTTAGATGAATCCCTTGGGGATTTCATCTCACAAGGTTCATCCACTAAGGCTTGTCATAATAAACCAAAATAAAGAGATGTTAATGTAATCACACCCCAACTTATCCTTTACCCACCCTCACATCAACCTCAAGTTCAAAACCTGTGCTTATCTTAGAGCCACCTAAAAAGAAGCCATTAACTCCAAGAGATATCTTGAATTTTAAAAGGAAAATTTCTAGTAACAATGTTTCACATCAACCGAGTTACAATATCTTTGCTCACACATATAATACAAGGAACAATAGGCAACCTTAACCCACTCCCATTTTGTTACCATTTCCTTAACCTATTTTTCCTAGTGCTCCTCATTTTCCTTCACATAGTGGAAAGGAGTTTGATCTTGTTGAACAACTTAAAAATACTCCTAATAAGATATCCTTATGGGATCTTATTCAAGCCTCAACTAGTTACCATAGTATACTTCAAAAAGCTTTACAACAAGTTGTGGTTCCTCCTAGTACAAATCCAACTGATGTAGCAACCCTTATTCAAGGAATGAATTCAGTTAATATAGAAATTATTTTTCACCAAAGTGAGTTACCTTCTTTGGAAGTACAAAAACAAAATGAAGCCTTCATAGTAGTGGCTATTCTTAATAGGATTAGGATAAAGAGAACCCTTGTTGAAAATGGCTCAACCCTTAATGTGTGTAGCATAATTTTTTTTGGATAAGATTGGAATAGATAAGAGCAAGATTGAACCTAATTATTTGTCCATTTGTGGGTTTGATAACGTAGGAAAACAACTGCATGGTGTGACCACATTACCTATTACAGTTTGAAAGGCCACATTGCAAACTACTTCCCATGTTATGCCTCAAGATCTTTCATATAATATTATTTTTGGAAGACCATGGATTCATGAAATGCATTCAATGCCTTTGACTCTTCATTTTTTAATGAAGTATTTCTACAACAAAAAATTGTAAGCAATCAAGCCCGAACCTAAACTAGAAAGTTTTTTACACACTAAGAAAGACAAGAAAAGTCCTTTGAAAACATTGATAGGAACTTCACAATTAGAAATTGCGCAACAAGAAGAAAAAGAAAAGCATATTGAAGAAGTCACGAAGTTATCAATGATGATTTGGGTTCCTTATATTTTACATCAAAATTCATGGGAGAATACAAGATCATAACAAAAAAGTCTGAAAAGGGAAAAGAACCGGTCGTAATGTCAACACAAAACTCAAAGGAACCCTCACAAGCATCTACTTCAACCATTGGAGAAGAAGACACAAGTTATACAACAAGTTTTGATGAGGTTGATTATGAACAACCATTGAATCCAAAAGAAATGGAAAGGCTTTGTGGAAGAGGTTATGAGCTCTTGAAACAACTTGGTTATAGTGGAAAATTATGTGGTGTGAAAGAAAAAGGCATCTGTGTTCCTATAGAGACTAACACACAAGAAAAAAAATGGTCTTGGATATTGTCCTTCTAAAATAACAAAAGCAACAAAAAGACTTTTGCTTAATGTCAACATGGTTTTGTGTAGTTCTTCTAAGATAACTCTCACTTTAAAGCATATTGAATTGATTGATACAACAAGTGATGCATCAATAGAATACTTTGAAGACGATGAAGCCTTGAAGGAAATGTTAGGAGTTTATGATAAGTCACCAACTTCCCATAAAAAAAAAGGATTCACTTGTGTTATGGTTAGTACCAAACAAGTTGATGAAGAAAAAACAATAAGTGACATTGAACAAGACAAAGAAGAACGCATGCTCGAAGTTTCAAGACAAAGTGCACTACCTATGGGAGATACAAGCAACATACCGATGGACACATCTAATGAATAGAAAGTGATTCAAATAGGAAGTGTCTTGATGAGGATGAATAAGAAGATCATGCAACATTATTACACAAATCTCATGAACTCTTTGCTTGGAATTATTTAGACATGTCGAGTATTGATGCTAAAATAGTTACACATAACATAGTCCTTACACAAGATACTAGACCAGAAAGATAAAAGATACACAAGATGAATCCTAAGATAGCTTTATTGGTTAAAACTAAGATTGAAAAACTCCTCGAAGCTATCTTTATTTGTCCTATTGACTATTCTCCATGGATCTGAAACATTGTTGCAGTTGAAAAACCTGATAATAATATTAGGATGTGTATGGATTTTTGAGACCTTAATAAAGCATCTTTAAAAGATGACTTTCCCCTTCCTAATATTGACATGATAGTAGATTCAACTACTTTCCATGCTTTGTTGTCATTCATGGATGGATTTTCTGATATAATCAAATCTTTATCAACCCTCAATATCAATACAAGACAACATTTGCTATAGCTTGGGGAACATTATGTTGGGTGGTTATTCCCTTTGGATTAAAGAATGTGGGTGCAGCATATCAAAGAGCTATGACATTGATATTTCATGATTACATACATAAGATTTTGGAAGATTATGTTGATGATGTTCTAGCCAAATATTTAACTCGTCAAGACAATGTTAACATCCTTTGAATGTTTTTTGAAAGAATATGAAATATAACATGAGATTAAATCCAAAAAAATGTGTCTTTGGTGTGGATAGTGGAATTTTTTTAGGTTTTATAGTATCCCACAAAGGCATCAATGTGGACATGATGAAAATTGATGTTCTCATTAACATGCCACCTCCTAAAAGAATTTCTTGAATGCACACTTTACAAGGAAGGATTCAAGCTACTCGCCATTTTGTAGCATCCTTAGTAGATCAAACATTACCCTTTACACAACTTCTTAAGAAGGAAGTTGAACTTAAGTGGAATGAGGATTGTAAACAAGCCTTTGAAAGTTTGAAAGACTACCTCACTACTCCTATTTTACACCTCGCTATGCAAGAAAAACCATTTATCCTTTATACAACAACATTGTTGGCCCAACAAGATGATAATGGTAAAGAACATCCTATTTATTACATTAGCCAAAATTTGATTGACTATGAAACTCAATATACTATGATAGAATTTTTTTTTTGGATCTTATATTTGCTACTAGTAAATTGAGACACTACTTTTTAAATGTGGAAATTCATGTGATGACAAATTTTGGTCCTTTAAAACATCTTTTTGCTAAAATTAATTTATCAGGATGCTTAGCTAAATAGGTTATGTTGTTAACTATGTTTGATTTTAAATTTGTCTCTTGAAAGGAAATCAAAGGAAAAGCCTTAACTAACCACTTAGCTAATGATCCTTCTCCATTAGCGTTACCTAATATGGACTCATTCCCAAATGAAAGTGTACATTGACTATCGAATAGGAAACATGGGAATTGTACTTCGATGGATCTAAGTATAGAATTGGCTTTGGAGCAGGGGTTCTAATAATCTATCCCTTTGGAAAGCCTATTCCCTTATCCTACTAATTAAACTTCCTATGCATGAATAACACCACAGAGTATGAAGCTTTAATTGTTAGATTACGTGTAGCTTTAGCACTTGGTGTTCAACACATTAAGATATTTGGTGATTCTCAATTAATCATTAAGAAAATAAGTGGTTCATATCAAGAAAAACATGATAAGTTATCTAAGTATAAAGATCTTACAATGACTTTATTAGAACTCTTTGAATCATATACCATTGATAACATACCACAAAAGGATAACTGGCATGCAGAAGCAATGGCAAGCATTGCTTCCCTTGTATCTCCTAAAGATCCTTCTATTGACTTCACATTTATAGTCCATACGATCACAAAACCATCAATAGACAATAAGATCACATAAGTGTTATTAACCAATATTGAAAAATCTAGTGAATGGTACACAAAAATATTCAACTACTTAAAAGAGGGTACCTTTCATGAGCCTACAACTAAAAAAACTAGAGCTTGTCTTCTAAAACTCGCATCTAAATATATAATCCTTCTAGATGTCCTATATAGATGATTGTTTGATGGTCTTTTACTTAGATGTCCTAGACAATCAGAAATCCTTATAGCCCTTGAAGAAGCCCATGCAGGTGCTTGTGGGGGAAATTTTGGAGGAAGATTGTTAGTTCAAAAGTTAATCCGTATAGGATATTATTGGAGACATATGGAACAAGACTAT
This sequence comes from Sequoia sempervirens, assembly GCA_007258455.2. Classification (NCBI taxonomy): domain Eukaryota; kingdom Viridiplantae; phylum Streptophyta; class Pinopsida; order Cupressales; family Cupressaceae; genus Sequoia; species Sequoia sempervirens. The sequence goes on along the minus strand of VDFB02281492.1, from coordinate 939,870,035 downwards.
TTTTCTCACATTAAGAAATATCATAAATGTCAAGAGCACAACAATTTGATTCATGCTCTTGCTTCTGAGCTTCATGCCAAAATTCCTATTTGGCCATTCTTGGTTTGTGGTTTGGATCTTATTGGAAAAATATCACCACCCTCTTCTACTAGACATATGTTTATAATCACCACAATAGATTATTTCATGAAATGGGTAGAAGCTATCCCTCTTCATTCCACAACTGCTGAACGATATGTTGTTTCATATTGGAACAAATTATCGCTCACTTTAGTCTTCCTTCCACATTGGTTTTAGACAATCAAACTCCATTTAAGAACAATGACGTGAATAATATTTTGGAAACCTTTCATATTCAACATCGTTTCTCAACACCGTATTATCCATAATCAAATGGTCAAGTAGAATCAACTAACAAAACTATTGAGAAAATCCTAAGGAAAACAATAAGTAAACATTATAAATATTGTCACACTCAATTAACTTATGCGTTGTGGGCCTATAGTACAAGTATTAGAACATCTATAGGAAACACTCCCTATAACCTCATTTATGGTGCTGAGGAAATAATACCCTTAGAGATAGAAGTTCCTTCATTGATAATCACTCTTAAGGAGCCTATTGATGACACTACCTATAAAGAGCAACGATTACATCAACTTGAAATACTTGATGAACAACGTATCAACGCTCTTGAGCATCTCCAAGCTTATTCTAAATGCATGCAAGATAGTTATAATGATCATGTTATTCCTCATGCTTTTAATAAGGGTGGCCTTGTATTATATGAGAATCAACGTAATGTCAATGCCTCCTCGAATGAAAAAGGAAATTTCAACCCTAATTGGTTAGGACCTTACATAATTGATGAAAGTTATGGGTCAGGAGCATACACATTAACAAAAAAAGATGGTACACCTCTCAAAGAGCCTATAAATGCCACACATTTGCATTGGTATTATACATAAAATCTCCTTTGAATAGTATGTATATTAAAGCAGTGTTGTTAGATTAAGTAGATAGTGTTCTATTTTATCTCGCATTGCTTCGTTCTTTGACAAACAAATCTTTGTGTCTTAGATTATGGAGTAATTGTTCAATAAGTTTGGATTATTACTTTAGTTTGCATACTATTCAAATTTATCTTGTGTATTATGTTAAGTTAAATCCTTATATGCATTTAATAATTTGAAATTATCATAGGTGCAATTAATTTAACATAACATACTCAATCACAATGTAGAATCTAATGTAAACTGTACACAATTAAAATTGTCTAGAATGGTATTACACACTTGAATCCGATTACTAACATAGTTTTGTCCTAAAATTCATCTTATTTCTAAATGTTTAATTAAATAAGCCTAGTTATTTAATTAAATGCATCATTTTCATCTATTAATCTAATTAATTTAATTAGGTTAATTCCTACCCTTTCACACTAAACTTTCATCTTGTTTAATTGAATAATGTAAACTATTTAATTAAAACCCCCTTGTGTCCTCCCATTTCATTAAGTAATCTTAATTATTTAATTAAATGTCATTTGAACCAATTTTTCATTAAATAAACTAATTATTTAAGGATAATCCTAATATTCCTCAACTTGCACAATTAAAAATTTGTTTTAATTAACTAATTACTAATTTTCCTCATCCATCCACTTGCATAGGAAATATTCCAAAGGAATATTCTTCTATTTGGCTCTAAACAGGGAATATTATTTCCTAACAAACTTTGTAACAAACTTTCTAACTTTGAAAGTGTGTTTGTTTGAACCATTGTGAGCCATTGATTGATTTTTTGATCCATGTAATCTTTGATTCTCATCCATTGATGAAAATCCTTGATCCATGTCTTCACCCTTGATTCTGTCTTGACCATTGATTGACCAAATCAATCTTAGCCCTTCATTAACCATTTTCTCCTATAAATACCTCACATTTTGGAGAGAAATGGATCCATTTCCATCAAAGAAAAGTTATGCTGCTCGATTGAATACTATCTTTATTAATCCTTATATCCATTATCAAGGTTTTTCATCTTTTTCATCCATCCTCACCATAGTTTCATCCATTTTAGCTTAAACTTTCATCAATGGACTTTGATTAGATGCTCATATTATCCAAGGGATTGGGACAGGGTTGTCATTCCATATCAATACAATACCATTCCCCCAATGGGATAAGGTTTGGAGTTCTAGATTAGGTTTCTTTTACGCTTTCATGGTTTATTTCATGCTTAGTTTAATGGTTACTTGTTTTTTAAGATTTCAAACATCTCATTGGAATTGTAAATTACATAGTTAAATATGGCTTAAATTTGTATGGATCTAGTGTATTTAGCTATTACTATGATCACAATCACATAAACTAAAAGCTTTTTCAATTAGATCACATAAAAATTTGATCATAGAGACATTTATTAAATATTCTTACTAAGGCTATTTAATAAATCACATCGACATCTAATACAATATAAACTCATAAAACCAAACATGAATGATCATATATTATATATCAAAGGTTCATGTACATATAATCAATAATACAATGCTAATGTGGCCTATGGCTACTAGACCTCTTGGAGCGTGGTGGCAGTATCTATTGTGAAATAGTAGAATGTGACCATGATCTACTCATAGATCTCACTAATGCCTAAAGGCCCTGTACCTCTCCAACCACCTTGGCCTCCTGTATGAGTGCCATGATGTGCTCCTGATCTATGTGGTCTCTATCTACAGTTTGGTAACCTCTCTCTCTAGCCTTGAGACCTCTGACCATAGGATGACCTCTACCCTACTATTTTTTAGAACTTGAGATGCTCAAAGCTCATCATATGTAGCTTGGAGTTTTTGAAGCTATCCTATAAATCACTCCTCCCTAGACTATGATAGGTTAGAATATATCTTCACACTCTCATATGTTTCCCTCAATCTCGTAATAGGCTTGAATAGATCTAAATGATGCCCTACAAAAGGTGGGGGCATGCAATCCAAAGGTATATCCTCATGTGGGGGAAAAGGAGGCACCATCTCCATGGTCACCTGCTAATAGAGATCTCGCCACTCTCATGTGGACCCTATAAGATGGAAATCATAAAATATATTAGTACACATCATGATATATAAATAATAATCATATAAATAAATACAAAAGCATAAGTAAAAGCATAAATAATACATCATCACGTGGATCTCCAACCTGCCAGTCGGGATCTTGTTGTGCAACAATGGATCCCCCCTATGTAGGAGGCATGGATGGTTTGCTACTACTGGCCTCCCCATGCTCATGAGTTCTGATGCCTGCTATAGCTACTAATCGTGCTTTAGTGACTTGGGTAGGAGGTGAATCTCTCTTCTTGGGGTGGCTCAGACCTCATCTTCCTCATCAAAATCATCATTCATTGGTTGGACACCCTCCTACTCATCGTCATCATCATCATCATCATCATCATGAAATAAATCAAGTATCTTGACCTCATCCTCTAAATCACCATTAACGACCCCATCATCCCCATGACTTGGAAGAGGTCCTGCATTGCCAACAAGATGATGCATAGGAAAGACATGCGTTGGTCATACTCCCATCCACCACTACTCGTAGGATACTATGACACTCACATCATCAACATTTTAGATTGGGGCATGCCATGGCCATTATCCTCTAAATCACTAAATTCAACACCATCAATGGTGAGACGATGATTGTCTCCAGGCCAAGAGGCACTCTATGCTAACCATAGGTACCTGGATCATGGCCTAGGTGGAACTTGAACCTACCTGAACTATCACATAACATGATCATAGAAAAAAGGTCTCACTATATAATCATGTCACCCCAGTAAAAATCAATCTTGCTGCATCTAGACTAATTGGTGAGTGACATTTACCCATTGGGGTACCATGATGTATGGTCTCTAGAGTATATCATCATCCTCTAAGTAGTCAAACCTAACTCTAGTATAATAAGTATCCATCCTTCCATGATCATCTAAGTGAATAAATGTAGGCCCATTGATAGACCATGACCGCTACTATAGGATACCTTATCGGCCTAGTACATTGATATGATCAAATCACCACACTTGCAAGAGTGTACAATGAACTATGTTGTCTAGCCCCTGGTAGATGAAGTGCCCGAGATCATAGTATAATGTGCTAGCATGCTGAAACCCTAAGCATAAACGGTCTGATGCTACTCCATGTCGTATATAATTTGAACTAGCCCTCAATCCAAGTGTGTGCCTCATCCATCTGGAACTAGTGTTAGCACTGTGGTAGTGATCATGATGCATCTCAGTAATGATTATTGCACGTATAGTAGCCATGAGCTTGATGCAGGGTCTGACACTAGTCTCTTAGATGGGATGGCCTAGGAAGTACTCGATATCCTCTCGCATATCCTCATGTGACAGCTCCTCTATTGAATGGACAACCTCGCCATAGATAGGTAATCACAGGATGCAATGAATGTCCTCTAGGGTAACTATCATCTCTCTTGTAGGGAGGTGAAAGGTGCACATAGCTATGTCCCACCTCTCTACTAGTGCCATAAGCATGGCATCATGGCAACCAATTTTTAGGGACCGACACAAGTTTCAACCCCAAATTCCACTTTGAAGGCCTCTGAAAATGTGATTTACTAGAACCTAGAAAATACTGATTTTTATTTTTTTTAAATGGATTTTCATTTTTTCTTAGTTTTGGTTATCGTAAAAGTGTTTTGACACTTAGGGGATGATATAACCCCTCATATACTACTTTTCTTCATGTTTTATGACCACTAAGTTTCCATTGGGTTTTAAAACTTACAATCTTAGGACAACTAGCTTTCAATTGGGCTTAAAATTCATAAATTCTTTAAGTCTTTTCAAAGTTGGTTAAAATTGAACCCATACATCCTCATTTTGCAACATTGGTTAAAATTGAACAACACAAAAAAACACTTCCATTGGTGCTTAAAAGTGTATACATGTAGTGTGTATCCACTCCCCTTGTGCTTCGTGTGATCTTGGGTGAAGAGAAACACTCAAGTGTACTTTTCTTTTTTTTAAGTCACCCTAAGAACTTGCTACATATCCTCTCCCCTTACACTTTGTGCGATCTTAGGTGAAGAGAAAGAAATTTTTTCTTATTATGCAAGGGCCTACTAATGAGATACATCTCACAATGGAGAACTCATCTAAGTGACTCTCAATCAAAGCACATTTACCGACGAGCTATATAAAGGTTGTGAACTTGAAAAATAGTAGCTTCAATCTACGATGATAACATATTGCACCTAATCCAACTCCGGACATATGGGCCGAAAGGGAATGATTTAATGCCTTAAGTGGCTTGCAGATGGTAATATCCATCTTGGTGTTCTTAGTTTTTTGTCATTAAAAACCTTTGTGTAGTGGCCAACCTTGTCTTTCTGAAGCGTTCTTTAAAGTGGTGCATTGGAATTTACTTCCAAGAAGTTACTTACCAAGTCCAATTTATGGTTTAGGCATAAACGCTTAAAAATAATGAAATCTTTTTATTTTGTTCCCTCCATAAGTTGCATGTAAAATCATCCCTTCAGGGCATGAGGTAAGCCCACCAAGAAGAATGTACCCACTTGAGCTAGGATTGTTATTACTTGTTGAGTCAGTTTGACACATTGCTTAGTTTCAAAAGAAATTAAATGCACATCAACATGTTCATGAAATTTCAAAATATTTGGATTAAGTGTGAATACCTTTGAAAAGTCCTATATTGCTACTTTTCCCTGAGGATTTTATCTTTAGAAGATTCTAAATATTTGGACTTATATCTTAATTCACACTTTCCAAAGTCAACATTAGGAACTATGGCCTTAGCTTTGTGATTTTCACATATTGGACTTTGTGGAATGAAAAATTGCTTAAGTGGTAGAAATTTTAGTTTGAAATTAATGAAGAATTTCTTGATGTGGTAATGAAGCAATCTCATTAAATCAAAGATTAAAACCAAATGAACCCACCACACATTAGGATTATTTAGGAAACACGTTGACTCCCCAAGCAACAAAGTAAAACAAGAAAAGTATTGTCAAAACATTGAATCCAAGTTCTATTATCAAAACATTGTGTTCTTAAGGTTTGATCACTTTAGAGGTAAAGCATGTTTCTCACCATCTTGGTCTTGTAAAACAAAGGTCCCTTTTAGGTTAACACATTTTGGGTCAAAACATCTCATCCATCTTCACACATTTTATATTCCACTTCACCAACAAATTTAGAAAATTTTGGGCACATTGACACTCTAAGACTTAGGCTATCATCAAAATAATCCCCTAACTTAGCCATTTGTGTGTAAATGAATCCTTTTCCATACACTTAGTGGAGTTATTTATCACACTTTTGAACTAGTTTATCTTAAAGGTCACAAGTCTACCTTTTAGACTTACAAGTTCATTAACACCTTTTATCCAAGACATCAAAACCACAAACCTTTAATTCTAAAGTGTTGTCAAAAGTTTTGAAAGTTCATCCCCATATCATTCACCATTTGCATCACCCACTCACATCAATGGTCCAAATCACCTTCGAGGGTCACTTTTGTAACAAGATCATAACATAAGAGAGACATGGAGAAAAACAAAAATTTATCTACTATGAGTGACACAAACCAACAAAACCTTGGAAGGAATGAGCTTAATCCTATAGGTTTTACAATTCCACCCTACAATCCATACATGGGGTCATCATATCCTACAAACTACAATGACACAACAAATGTGGGTATGCCAAATAAAAAATTTGGAACATCTTGTCACATGATAAATTTAAATCAATGTCAAAAATTACCAATCTATCAACCAAATTATCAAAGAATGAGTCTTCATAAAAACAACGGTATCTCACCAATTCAATAATTTTAGCTCCCCAAATCTACACCCTGTTTGCTAAGCCTTAAGTGAACTTAGCAGATTTGGACTAACATGGGACGACTTTCAAGTTGTGGGTAACCTATTTGAAAGCAAACCTCCAGTGATAAGGGTTGGCTTACCCGTTTGATGCCACCTAACTACTTAATCTTTGAGGTAAGGGTAAGAATTTGCATAAAATAAACCTAATGCTGGAAAGAAACTAAGGTAATACACCAAAACAAATCTAGACCTGCTAATAGCCTTACACATTCAAATTAATATCTCAAAGCTAACTCACACAACTCCCTTTCCAATGTAGTTCACATCAATAATTTATAAGGAGGTCTGTAACAGTGCTTTCAAAAGGATAATAGATTTTCATAGTCAATAACACCATTAAACAAGATAGTTTATAAATTGTAAGCATACATTTGTTGTCAAATGGATGCATGAAACATGGGACAAGTTTGTAAGGAAATATGAATTTCACAAAACAAATTGATCAACCATTAATGACATACCATAAAACATGAAGAGAGAAGATAAAAATGCTCCAATTTATTAATTCAAAGTGCTTACTATATAATAAGTCTGTCTGAGTTACAATGCAGCTCCATGAAAATAACTCCAAGAAAGTAAAGTTATCCTCCTGTTGGAAAAGAAAGAACTCCTTCAAATGTTCAAAATGAACATACTTAAGCCAAAACCCACCAAAACCTCCCACACAAGTGTTTCTAGAAGATTATGGTTGGATAAAATAGAAAAGGCCCCAAAAGAACCTTCTAGAACTCCCCAAAATGTCCTCCAAATGAAGAAAAGTAAGGCCAAGTCAATTGTCACCCCAAAAGTGTGACAAAAATGCCTCCAGCTGGCCTCCTTTCCACCAAAAATAGTTGAAATAGCATCCCACACATCTCACACCTTTGCAAGTCATCATTGGTCATCATTCAAGACTTGACCATATTCTCCATCATGCAATATGTGTGTTTTTTGAAAACACGTGGCTTTTAAAACATTAAAGATAATGACATTGTTAAGTGATTCATAAAACATCACTTAACAAGTCACTTTACAATTAAGCATAAGAAAAAGGGCCCCACCATTAATATGTATTACATTTGCATTTGAAGCAACTAAAATTGATTTTAAAATCACTTATATGATATTTCAAAAATTGAAAACAATTACAACATATAATATTGGTGCAGGAGCACCTAATACACACATTTTCGAAATTCAAGATCAAGGAAGACATTAGGAAATAGGGGGGTATTTTGGTTATTTAATGATTTAATAAGGCCTTTGAGCCCATTAATGATGTAATTAGGGGTCTTTGATTTTATTTAGTTCAAAAAGTACAAAAGGTTGCATAATAATGTACTTACTGTCAACAAATTGTTAAAAGTGAAAAACTAGGCAATTAGGGGTCTAATTGGTGAAAAGTTGGTTTCCAATGTCCAACTAATTAAAATTTCAGTTTGAGGATGTTTGTAAGGGTTTTTATATGTTAAATAATCCTCTCATGGTCGAGGCATGGTTGTTGAATCGTTTTCTTTGAAGTTCTAATGAAAAAAGTGGTTGTTTTCTGGAAATTTCTATGTGTAAATTGCTGCTAAAACGCGTGGTACGACCTCTATACGATCTGTACGGGCTCAACCCTATTATGGTTGGAAAGAGGAGAGTGTAAAATTTCATTTTTCATTGATTTGACTGAATTTCATTGAGTATAGCAAAAGTTATAGCCGTTTTAGCAGGGGCAGGTCAAGAAACCCTCAAAACTAGGGCTTGGCCAAAAATGCTTCTATCTTCCACTCCCACGGTGTATAGTTGTTAATTTCTTGTGGGATGGAAGGTATTTATGTATATTTTCATCTTTTCAATGTTTTGGAGAATGGCTGAATGTGTGGGGAAAGTTACAAACTGATCTAGGCCTAGTATCTTCATGTGATAAGCCTAGCTTGTAAAGCAAAAATGTGAGTTTTGCTTGTTTTGAGAGATTTTTCTTCAAGGTGGCACTTAGGAATGATTTAAATGGTTGTAAGTAGCCTGTAGGAGTTTGGAAAAAGGCTTTGGGGAGAAGGGGTGAGCCTAGGTAACCAAAAACTAGTCAAGTGCACTCAATTAGGCCTCTTGAGGACAACAATAGGTTGGTCCATGGTTGCTTTTCTAACCACTGTCAAGAAGTAATATTTTGTGGCCTTGTAGAGGCATAATATACTTGCATAAAAACCGTAGTTTACATCAGATATAGGTTTGTGGGTGAGAATTAATTGGACTTTCCTACCAGGCAGTGCTACAAGCAATTGGGGGTAAAGAGGCCTACTAGTTGAGGAATGAATTGATGGAGTTTCCTAAGTGTTGATAATGGCTATGGTGTTATGGTTGTGGTCTGTTAGAGCATGTTTCAAGTGATTATAAGTCCTTTAAAAGTATGATATTCAAAAACCCTTTGTGTGTTGAGTTTTCCTTATAGAAGGACAAAGATTTGATTGTGTGTTGATCAGAGTATTTGAGAGAAGCACTCATAAAGAACTTATGCCATCTGAGATTGGTGTGCTTCCCTGCTCACTCTACATCAAATATCATATCTTAAAGCCCTCAAAATTTTCCAAGGCATTGACCATCAACTCACCATATTTTGCATTTACTCACACATTTCATACACATTGTTTTGCAAAGGCATTATAGTCTTCAACAACACTTGGCCAATATGACCGACCTTCAAGTCCCTTGGAAAGCATATTCAAAGTCACATGACATTGGGAAAACACAAGGCATATCACATAGGTCATGGTATACTCCATATTGCATTGCACACTCCATTGGCAAATTGATGACTTAGCAAAGTTTTAAAAAAAAATGGAAAAAGTCTTAGGGCATAAAATTCCTAAGGGAGAACACCATATGTTTCAGCCCCCATCATTTACCATGTGTTTGATTTTAAAAACAAGGGATAAAAATTCCATCGAAATCCCAAGGAGGTCAAACCCTAAATAACAAAACACTGAAATGATGGAAAAAAAATCATCATTTGGTCGTTGAAGAATCTAGAGCAAAGCTCTGTCGCCATGGGGTTTGGAAAAAACACAGGAAAATGGTGCTGACTAGCTAATTCTATCAATTTTTTTGACATTTTCTTGCATGAAATCATAGGTAAAAGCATTTGTTTTGTACAAATCTGCATTTTTTCCACCTGGAGGCCATTTTTTGGACTTAGAGGCCGCGACCTATAGCATTTTGATGAACTTTGTTTCATTTCTTATTTTTTGTTGTTGCTCTCATGTTTGACAACCGCCATGAGGAGATTGTATGAAGCTTAACATGAAGTTTTTAGTGGAAAAACTCTACACATTTCAATGCTCGAGCTTGGGTAAGCTCCCAACCGACCTTGCATTGAAATTTTCCTCCTTGTATGAGCAAGAAGAGCTCGACTGGAAGCTTTAAAATGTCCATTTGTTTTCAACTCTTGTAATAGCATTCAAAATACTTCATTATTGAAGTTTTGAATAAATTTGGTGCATTTTCTGTTGTTCCATGGAAATAATGGCTCACTCGCTACGGCTATGAATAGGAACAAAGTATCTTATGTTCATTTCTCAAAACCTTCATGCATTCTTTTGATTTTCTCCTTGTATTAACAAATCATAACAACCCAGATGGGTTTCTTGGAATGTAGAAAAGAAAGAACCAGTTGTGGGTTCAGCCTCCATTTTGTAAATTGGGTTTTCTTCATTCATGATTTTTTGCTTCATTTTGCATTCTTGCAAAATACCCCTGCTTGGGTTTCCTATAGCATGTATTTTTGTTGAATCTACAAATGTTTGTAAAGAACCCAAGTGGGTTTCTTCATTTTCCTGAAAAGCTCAGATTTGTTGCAAAATACAAATGATTTTGCAAGTTTATTTCACTTTCCTATAGAATATAACAATGTGGCTCCATTTTTTAAAAAACCCAGGTGGGTTTTCCATATTTTGTAGAAAAAAGACCAATTTTCACCACGGTCTGTCATAACACCTGAATGGATTTTCATTTTTTGACTCCTGTAGAATGTTTACCATATTGTTATTTCTCTCTCAGACTTTATGATGAACCCAGATGGGTATGTTTTCAATCTGAAAACAACTTCATATTTTTTCAAAAAATAAGTCTCCATGTCATAATGGCATAGTGTCTGCTCTGAATAAACAACTACATGAGATGGTCCATTTTATCTCTCCATGGTGCATGCACATTCCTCTTCATGTAAAGAGTTACAAATTTCATATAACCATGAATCTTGTTGTCCCACATCATTAAAGTTTCCTTCATTCTAACTCATCAAGCTAGATTTGTGCTACTTTGATATTTCCACCCATGCAGGCATTTGCATGCTTTCATTATTATAGAACACCATCTTATCATGGTTATTTTGTTGCATGAAAACTTGAGTTGATGTTCATGCTAGAATTCTCTTTGCATCCTTATCAACAAATAAGTTTATAAAAACTTCAAATTGTAGCAAAATAAGATTTTCCCAGTGAGCATCTAAATTGTTTTTCTGCAATGCATTTCATTTCTGTAGAATGTCTTTAAACACATAACCCCAAAGTGGGTTTGTAATTGTGAACAACTTTTGTATTTCATTCTTTATTCAAAAGCACCATACTCATCATTTAATGATGCTACCTCTTCATGTTCACAACACTTATGGTAACCTCTGCATTAGCTTAGACACTTGACAAAACATTGTTGTATGCAACTTTGGCACCATGATACATATAAAGGATTGCCTCATAAGTCATTCATGCTTTGACCATCCTTCGAGTGCATAGGCAGAATGGAAATAAATTTGTAGCTTATTGTCCTCATTGTAGTAGATATTTACAATGTTGAACTTTAAACCATGCTTTTCATTTTCTGATGTTGTTCACTAAAGCACCATGATTCATGATGGTTTCAACAATTGAATTTCATGAGCTCCTCTAATTCAATCAAGACCACTGCCATCTTTAATATTGGTTCTCTTCCTTTCTTTGTAATATGCTTAGAGGAATCATTTCTAGAGGAAACCATTTGGAAAATTGCTCAAACATTTACATGAGAGTATAGAGAATAGCATACCCCTATCCCTTGAGTTATGGCATAGCAATTGTATCTTGATCACATCATATGAGGGTTCTATTGCTGTCATGACTTCTTATAATGACATATTCATGATAGGCATATATCTATGTCAACTAGAGTTGATGTTTCTTGAATGTCTTTGCCTTTTGTGCCAACTTTAATCCATCATGCATTGAATGTTATTTGGAAACTTGTTTGTCTAATGTTTTATTGAGAAGGCCTTGAATAGAGCCTTGTGCAACTTCAAAATTTGTTTTTGTTGTTGTCCTATTTGACATGCTTGGAATGCTTTCAAGCTTATCATGTTTCCAATCTAAAAGACAACATATAACTCTCATTCATCCCACTTATGTGGGAAGAAAAATAGATAGCCATGTTTCTTTACCATGAAAGTAATTATGCTCTATCTTGAGTACTCCCCCATACTTATCAACCTTGTAAGTTCCTTGATGTATATGTAGCTGATGTTTGTTGTTAGTTGGTTGTACTTTTCATTGCATGGCTCATTTTCTCCATTTTTTGATATAGTAGCTACCTCTATTGTCATGTAGTATACATTTATCACTGTTGTCCTTCATGAGACCATTGTAGCATGCATTGTTTACTACTGTCCTTATCATTGAAAATGACCCTTACTTATTGCATTCACTTTCACAAGTACACCTATGAATGAACAATATCAATTTCATTGCCTCCTGTAGCTTTTACAAAGATGTTGTCCTTGTACTTGTATCATGACCTTGATTCAACCATTGCTCTCTTTCTGGTTATGTGTAATAAATACACACATTCTCCTCATTTTAACTTTATTGGACAGCCACATGTCACCTATGTTGGTGACCTAAAATCTCACCTTTCTATGTGATGTGTGACTGTCCAATAGGGTTATGGTGAGAGGGGCTTTACAAATTTTTTGGAATGATTCCTCATTGTCCAAGGGATGCATAATTGAACTTGATACATCTATGAAGTCACTTCTTTTATAAACGAATCATAGATCTTCGTAAGAAGATTGAAGGACATATCAACAAAATGTGTTGCATCTTTTGAATCTGATAATGAAATTTGATCAACTGGTGTGATTCTATATTGATTTCATGCATTAATAATAGATAAATATTTGATCAAGTTGGTCAATTTACTTTTCCTTTCAAAGCATGTTGAGCTCTACCCTTGTGAGCCACATTTAACCCACATGTTGTATTTAATCTGAATCAGGAGAGGAACTAGACTTTCCCTAAATCTGGGCATGAAGCAAATAGTTAGAAAATAAATGCATATGTTGGATGTGTTTGATGACTTCATTGTTTTCCAAGACATCCAAGGTTTGCATGCTTATTTTATGCACTTATGGATCAGTTTATACATGCATAGGTAGGTGTGTATGTAAGGATTGAATCTTTCATTGCTTAGAGCCTCACTCTAATATCATTTCTTTTTCAGATGCAAGGGCTAGGAGCACTACAAAGCTAGGGAGGACACAAGTAGCTCAGGGTAGCAGCAACAAAGCAGTCAGGCAACCTGTAACCAGTCATTCTCAGGCAATGACTGGTTCCATTCTTATATGCACATTATTTATTTCCTTTACTTATTCATGTATGAATTGCTTTATATTTTCATTGAATAAGAGAGTTAGTCCCTTGGCTTGTGAGGGACATGTACATTTCAAGATTATCAATAAAGACTACATTTGTATATCTATGATTCTCTTTCTCATTTGCTATAATTGCAACATTGAAATGACAAAATTTAATCTACTTTATTTGAAAATCACTCCTTCATGTATATTGAAACTGGTAGTTTTATGGTTTATCTTTTAAATTTGTAAACAACATGAAAAGAACAAACACTAAGTTACCTGATTTCAGCTGAAAGCTAAAAATTAGGTAACATATTTGGTGACATTTGCTATATGTTTGCCTACTAAACATGAGACCAGCTGCCTAAGCTTATCCATTGGGCATAGAGTCACTCAGAAAACCAACACCACTCAAAAACAACATTGGAAATTGTTGTAACTCATTAAACCAACAAGAAACACTTGCAAAATTATTGAAAACCCAACAATGCAGAATGAAAACTACCACCTAACTGTGCAAAAGAACACTTAGGGAAATTGAAAAACATTTAACTAATGAAACTACACTAACCTATTCTAACCAGCAAAGAAGTTGGTCAAACGAAACCATTAACAAACTTTGCAAAATAACATGCCTTTTTAATCAGTAACTAATGCATTACATGATTATGAATTGCTAAAAGAACATGGAACACATGCAGATGTTCAATAGACTGTAACAGTGTTTCATAAAAAATGAAAATGAACTTAATTGCACCTTGAAAATGATCATGCATATTGCTGTCCTAAACTAGACAGGTGAGCTGAATTGGATCACCTTCAGCTGCAACTCTAAAATCAACTTCTTCATCAATTGCATCCTCATAATTGGGTGCAAGCATGATCCTTAGTACTTCAATGGCCTTTGAACTGGCCAAATATCTGATGGGACAACCTCTTGAATGAATAAAGCTTGGGATTTCCTTGGTGATCTCTTGTTTGTCAGGAAAACAAGGCACCTAATCACCCACTTGCTTTACATACCATTTTTCCAAATGATCACTCATCTCTTCAATGGCTTCCTCCAACACACTTTCAATCAATACATTAGCCTTTGGCTCTTTTATACACCAGAAAGGAAATTGTTTATAATTCTCATTACTACTCAAAGAAAGATGCTCCAACTTAGGCTTGTCTTCTTCTATGGAGGTAGGCAAGTGTTCAAATAGTGAAGTAGCTTCCTGAAACATACCTTCACTTGGTATATCAGCTTCCAACTCCTCTGTACAGCAAAAAGGAAGCTCATCTGAGCAGACAAGGCATTGCACATTAGGTTCATGAGAAGTTCCTTGTTCAAACTTGTGAATCCACTATTGAATTTCTGTATGGGTGCCAAACTCCTCCAGCAGGTTTGATTCCTTGTCATCCAATTTTGAACAAAAATGTTCAATTATACCAGTGCATACTTCTTCATAAAGCTCAACATCATATTTCTCATGTATAACATGCTCAAAAATATCAAATCCAGTTGTACACTACTCCTCTTCAACCTCATGTTGCTAACTTATGACCAAATTTGTGGTCTCCTCATCATGTTCAATGGAACATGGAAGATCAACCAATGAAGCTATGGAATCATGACCTACATCACCCTTTTCAGCCTCTTCATGTTGTTATCTTGATTCTTGAACTTGCAACTCACCATACTGCTTGATTTCTTTTTGTTGCTTTGAATCTTCATCCTTGTCGACAAAAGCAGGCAATTCATCAATCCAAATTGAAGGTTGGTCCTTTGCAACAACCTTTTTCACTTCCTCACCCTGCTGTCCTATTGGAACATTTTCACTATCCTTGACAACAATAGGAGGATCATTAGCTAAGACATTACAAAACACATCCTAAGAAATCTTCTCCTGTTCAGCCTTTTGTATCTATAGTCTGTATTCCTCCATGGCTAAATGCAACAAGTTCACACTCCTAGTCTCCTCTATGTTGACTGAGTTGTGTGGGCCAAGGGTCTACTCTTCATCTACAGCCTCATTTGCCTCCATTATCACATTTGAATTATCATTCCCAAGCTCTTGTTCAAACATAACAAAAGCTAAAAGACTTGTTTCTTCCTCTACAAGCATCTCTTCTTTAGGTTGTTCTGGAACATAAGGGGTTGGTTGAGCCTCCCTAATGGGTTCTTCACAAGGATGCCTTTGTTCAATAAAGGGTTCTTGAACAGAAGGAGAGCTCCTAAAACTTGGGAAAGTAAATTCTCTAGGATCCTCTATAGGTTGAGCTTGCTTAAAGATAGGTTCCTGAATTGAAACAAGATTTCTAAAACTCGGGGACTCAAATCTAGCAGGCTAAAGAGGTTCACCTTGCTTGAAGCTTGGAAAATTGGACTTGGGAACTCCTTTATTGACAGGATTATTCAATATTACAGGAAGAGCTGAGCTGAAACTAGGAATGGAAGTTGCATACCTTATTTGGCATTGATAATCAAAATAAGCTTGACTACTTTGCACCTGAGTAGACAAAGACTTGATTTGCTCCTCTTTAGCAGCTATCTCTCCTTCCAGACTTTCCTCAAACTACCTTATTTTTGTCACCCGCTCTTGATCATAAAAAAAGGATTGATTAGCCAACTCTTGCTACAATGAGATAATCCTTTTATGCTTCTTGATGTCAACCAACATCCAATACATATGTGAGAACACCTTACTAGCATCACTAATCTTCATATGTTCAAGCTTTTGGCTCAAAGCCCACAACACACGGTCAATCTTTTGGATCAGATCCAATACATTTTGGTAAGGGTGATTTTGAGGCTGATTATGTGAATAATCATGTTGGTTGGCATCAAAGATCACTCTGTGGGGTTGATTTAGATCATAGATTGGCTGATATTGAGATTGAGTAGGGATGGGAGGGTGGAAAACATAATAGGATTGTTGGTAGTCTGCTGTTATAGGGACATTTGGTATAAGAACAACAAGCTGCTCTATGTGAGATGGCTGGTAAGAGGGTATACATGCATGGTTTTCATGAAATGGTGGGTAATATGACATATTTCCATGAAATGTAGACATATTTGTTCATTCATAAGCTAGAACATCAGACAAAAACAAATTTAATTAAAACTAACCAACACTTGGTTATACTGAAACCAGTAAAACTTCTTGGAGTTGCTAGGTATGTAAAGAAAATGCCTCTAAAGGTTGAAACTACTGTTGTACACACCAAACAGCAGTAACAAAATGCATAAAATGAAATGAGAAGCAGTTCACTTGTCCCACTAGGCATGCCAAAACTGTTAGCTCCCTAAATCTGCACCCTATTTTCTAAGCCTTAAGTGAACTTAGCAGATTTGGACTAACATGGGACTACTTTCAGGTTGTGGGTAACCTGTTTGAAAGCATACCTCTAGTGATAAGGGTTGGCTTCCCCTTTGATGCAACCTAACTACTTAATCTCTGAGGTAAGGGTAAGAATTTGCATAAAATAAACCTAATGCTATAAAGAAACTAAGGTGATACACCAAAACAACCTAGACCTGCTAATAGCCTTACAAATTCAAATTAATATCTCAAAGCTAACTCACACAACTCCCTTTCCAATGCAATTCACATCAATAATTTATAAGGAGGTTTGTAACAGTGCTTTCAAAAGGAAAATATATTTTCATAGTCAATAGCACCATTAAACAACACAGTTTATAACTTGTGAACATACATTTGTTGTCAAATGGATGCATGAAACATGGGACAAGT
This sequence comes from Sequoia sempervirens, assembly GCA_007258455.2. Taxonomy (NCBI): domain Eukaryota; kingdom Viridiplantae; phylum Streptophyta; class Pinopsida; order Cupressales; family Cupressaceae; genus Sequoia; species Sequoia sempervirens. The sequence continues at coordinate 939,852,738 of VDFB02281492.1, read as the reverse complement.
TTGTAAGAAAAGACGACTTTTCACAAAATAGACTAATCAACCATTAATGACATACCATAAAACATGAAGAGAGAAGATAAAAATGCTTCACATTATTAATTCAAAGTGCTTATTGTATAATAAGTTTGTCTGAGTTACAATGTAGCTCCATGAAAATAACTCCAAGAAAGTAAAGCTATCCTCCTGCTGAAAAAGAAAGAACTTCAAATGTTCAAAATGAACATACTTAAGCCAAAACCCACCAAAACCTCCCACACAAGTGTTTCTAGAAGATTCTAGTCGGATAAAATAAAAAAGGCCACAAAAGAACCTTCTAGAACTCTCCAAAATGTCCTCCAAATGAAGAAAAGTAAGGCCAAGTCAATAGTCACCACAAAAGTGTGACAAAAATTCCTCCTGCTGGCCTCCTTTCCACCAAAAATAGTCAAAATAACATCGCACACATCTCACACCTCTGCAAGTCATCATTGGTCATCATTCAAGACTTGACCATATTCTCCATCATGTAATATGTGTGTTTTTTGAAAACACATGGCTTTTAAAACATTAAAGATAATGACCTTGTTAAGTGATTCATAAAACATCACTTAACAATTCACTTTACAATTAAGCATATGAAAAAGGGGCCCACCATTAATATGTATTACATTTGCATTTGAAGCAACTAAAAGTGATTTTCAAATCACTTATATGATATTTCAAAAATTGAAAACAATTGCAACATATAATATCATATGTTAAAGCCCTTAAAAGTTTCCAAGGCATTGACCATCAACTCACCATATTCTGCATTTTACTCACACATTTCATACACATTGTTTTGAAAAGGCATTATAGTCTTCAACAACACTTAGCCAATATGACCGACCTCCGAGTCCCTTGGAAAGCATATTCCAAGTCACATGACATTGGGAAAACACAAGGCATATCACATAGGTCATGGTATACTCCATATTGCATCGCACACTCCATTGTAAAATTGATGACTTAGCAAAGTTTTTTTTTAAAAAGGGAAAAAGTCTTAAGGCATAAAATGCCTAAGGGAGAACACCATATGTTTCGGCCCCCATCATTTACCATGTGTTTGATTTTAAAAACAAGGGATAAAAATCCCATCGAAATCCAAAGGAGGTCAAACCCTAAATAACAAAACACTGAAATGATGGAAAAAACATCATCATTTGGTCGTTGAAGAATCTGGAGCAAAGCTTTGCCACCATGGGGTTTGGAAAAAAATAGGAAAATGGTGCTGACTAGCTGATTCTGTCAATTTTTTTGACATTTTCTTGCATGAAATCATAGGTAAAAGCATTTGTTTTGTAGAAATCTGCATTTTTTACACCTAGAGGCCATTTTTTGGACTTAGAGGCCGCGACCTGTAGCATTTTGATGAACTTTGTTTCATTTCTTGTTTTCTGTTGTTGCTCTCCTATTTGACAACCGCCATGAGAAGCTTGTATGAAGCTTAACAAGAAGTTTTTAGTGGAAAAACTCTACGCATTTCAATGCTCAAGCTCAGGTAAGCTCCCAACTGACCTTGCATTGGCATTTTCCTCCTTGTACGAGCAAGAAGAGCTTGAATGGAAGCTTTAAAATGTCCTTCATTTGTTTTCAACTCTTATAATAGCATTCAAAATACTTCACTATTGCAGTTTTGAATAAATTTGGTGCATTTCCCATTGTTTCATGGAAATAATGGCTCACTGGCCACGACTATGAACAAGAAAAAAGTGTCCTTATGTTCATTTCTCAAAACCCTCATGTATTCTTTTGATTTCCTCCTTGTATTAATAAATCATAACAACCCATATGGGTTTCTTGGAATGTAGAAAAGAAAGAAATAGTTGTGGCTTCGGCCTCCATTTTGCAAACTGGGTTTTCAATATTCATGATTTTCTGCTTCATTTTGCATTCTTGCAAAAAACCCCTGCTTGGGTTTCCTGTAGCATGTATGTTTGTTGAATCTGCAACTGTTTGTAAAGAACCCAAGTGGGCTTCTTCATTTTCCTAAAAAGCTCAAATTGGTTGCAAAATATAGATAATTTTGCAACTTTATTTCACTTTCCTATAGAATATAACAATGCGGCTCCATTTTTTAGAAAACCCAGGCGAGTTTTCCATATTTTGCAGAAAAAAGGCCAATTTTCACCACGGCCTGTCATAACACATGAATGGATTTTCATTTTTTGACTCATGTAGAATGTTTACCATATTGCTAGTTCTCTCTCAGATTTTATGATGAACCCAAATGTGTATGTTTTCAATCTGAAAACAACTTCAGATTTTGTCAAAAAATAAGTCTCCATGTCATTGCACAATATCCACTCTAAATAAATAGCTACATGAGATGGTCCATTTTATCTCTCCATGGTGCATGCACATTCCTCTTCATACAAAGAGTTAAAAATTTCATATGACCTTGAATCCTCATTAGTCTTTTCATTGAATTGGAAATATTGTTCTCCCACATCATTGAAGTTGCCTTCATTCTAACTCATCAAGCTAGATTTGTGCTACTTTGATATTTCCACCCATGCAAGAATTTGCATGCTCTCATTATTATAGAACACCATCTTATCATGGTTATTTTGTTGCACCAAAACTTGAGTTGATGTTCATGTTGGAATTCTCTCTGTGTCCTTATCAACAAAAAAGTTTATAAAAACTTGAAATTGTAGCAAAATAAGCTTTTCCCAATGAGCATCTAAATTGTTTTCCTGCAATGCATTTCATTTATGTAGAATGTCTTTAAACACATAACCCCAAAGTGGTTTTGTAATTGTGAACAACTTCTGCATTTCATTCTTTATTCAAGAGCACCATACTCCTCATTTAATGATGCTACCTCTTCATGTTCACAACACTTATGGTAACCTTTGCATTAGTTTCAACACTTGACAAAGCATTGTTGTATGCAACGTTGACACCATGATACATATAAAGGATTACCTCATAATTCATTCATGCTTTGACTGTCCTTCAAGTGCATAGGAAAATGGAAATAAATCAATAGCTTATTGTGCTCATTGTAGTAGATATTTACAATATTGAACTTTAAACTATGCTTTTCATTTTCTGATGTTGTTCACTAAAGCACCATGATTCATGAGGGTTTCAACAATTTAATTTCATGAGCTCCTCTAATTCAATCAAGACCACTGCCATCTTTAATATCAGTGCTCTTCCTTTCTTTGTAATATGCTTAGAGGCATCATTTCCAGAGGAAACCATTTGGAAAATTGCTCAAACATTTACATGAGAGTATAGAGAATAACATACCCCTGTCCCTTGAGTTATGGCATAGCAATTGTATCTTGATCACATCATATGAAGGTTCTACTGCTGTCATGACTTCTTATAATGACATATTCATGATAGGAATATATCTATGTCAACTAGAGTTGATATTTCTTGAATGTCTTTGCCTTTTGTGCCAACTTTAAACCATCATGCATTGAATGTTATCTGGAAACTTGTTTGTCGAATGTTTGATTGAGAAGGCCTTGAATAGATCCTTGTGCAACTTCAGATTTTTTTTGTTGCTGTCCTATTTGACATGCTTGGAATGCTTTCAGGCTTATCATGTTTCCAATCTAAAAGACAACATATAACTCTCATTCATCCCACTTATGAGGGCAGCAAAATAGATGGCCATGTTTCTTTACCATGAAAACAATTATGCTCTATCTTGAGTACTCCCCCATACTTGTCAACCTTGTAAGTTCCTTGATGTATATGCAGTTGATGTTTGTTGGTAGTTGGTTGTACTCTTCATTGCATGGCTCATTTGCTCCATTGTTTAATATAGTAGCTACCTCTACTGCCATGTAGTATACATTTATCACTGTTGTCCTTCATGAGACCATTGTAGCATGCATTGTTTACTACTGTCCTTATCAATGACAATGACCCTTATTTCATTCACTTTCACAAGTACACCTATGAATGAACAATATCAATTCCATTTCCTCATGTAGCTTTTGTAAAGGTGTTTTCCTTGTACTTGTATCATGACCTTGATTCAACCATTTCTCTCTTTCTGGTTATGTGTAATAAATACACACAATCTCCTCATTTCAACTTTATTGGACAGCCACATGCCACCTATGTTGGTGACCTAAAAGCTCACCTTCCTATGTGATGTGTGACTGTCCAACAGGGTTACGGTGAGAGGCACTTAACAAACATCTTGGAATGAGTCCTCATTGTCCAAGGGATGTATAATTAAACTTGATGCATCTATGAAGTCACTTACTTCTTTTATAAACTGATCGTAGATCTTCGTAAGAAGATTGAAGGACATATCAACAAAATATGTTGCATCTTTTGAATCTGATAATGAAAGTTGATCAACTGGTGTGATTCCATATTGATTTAATGCATTGATAATAGATAAATATTTGATGAATTTGCTCAAATTACTTTTCCTTTCAAAGCATGTTGAGCTCTACCCTCGTAGGAGCCACATTTAACCCACATGCTATATTTAATCTAAATTAGAATAGTAACCAAACTTTTCCTAAATCTGCGCATGAAGCAAATAGTTAGAAAATAAATGCATATGTTGGATTTGTTTAATGACTTCGTTGTTTTCCAAGACATCCAAGGTTTGCATGCTTATTTTATGCACTTATGGATCAGTTTATACATGCATACGTAGGTGTGTATGTAAGGATTGAATCTTTCATTGCTTAGAGCCTCACTCTAATATCATTGCTTTTTTAGATGTAGGGGCTAGGAGCACTACAGAGCTAGGGAGGACACAAGTAGCTCAGGCCAGCAGCAGCAGAGCAGTCAGGCAACCTGTAACCAGTCATTCTCAGACAATGATTGGTTCCATTCTTATATGCACATTATTTATTTCCTTTATTTTTTCATGTATGAATTGCTTCATATTTTCTTTGAATAAGAGAGTTAGTCCCTTGGCTTATGAGGGACATATACATTTCAATATTATCAATAAAGACTACATTTGTATATCTATGATTCTCTTTCTCATATGTTGTAATTGCAACATTGAAATGACAAAATGTAATCTACTTTATTTGACAATCACTCCTTCATGCATATTGAAACTAGTAGTTTTATGGTTTATCTTTTAAATGTTTAAACAACATGAAAAGAACAAACACTAAGTTACCTGATTTTAGTTGAAAGCTAAAAATCAGGTAACATGTCAAACATGAACATACCAAATGTAAACATATCAAATATGAACATGTCAAATCCACACTTGGTTAACTATGGGATAAATACATTCACACCTCAAAACATCCTTCAGTATCTACAACATCAACCACATCCTAAAAATCCATACCAAAATCAACTACATCAAGGGTTTCAAAATCAATATCAAGATCAATATCTACAACATCAAATTTCCCTAAATTCACTTACCAAAATAGTTGATACACTTCTCCAACAAACGTCTCCACCTCCAAATCAATACACTCTTTGTCAAAATCATGAAAACATTAATTTGTATCCACAATATCAACCAATACATCTCCAACATCAAGATATTGGATATCAAGAACCACAACATCAACAACCACATATCCAACATCAAGACATTGGATATCAAGACGGAAAAAATTAACAAGAAGATCTATCCCTACAACAACATGGTTAATCACAACAAGATCAAACACAACAAGAAAAAGCTTCATAAGATAACAACACCATCACCAAATGTGAATACACTCCTTTAGGGGAGCCAATTGAATCAACCTTAAACATGTTAGTCCATGCTAAACTTATCAATCTTCTAGAGTCATTAAATGGGGGTGAACCTATCTTCAAGTTCTCATGGTATGATGATAATGTTTATTGTGAATACCATAGCACAAAAGGTCACGACATGTCAAATTGTATCAAACTCAAGAACCTCATCCAAGACCTCATTGATCAAGGAAAAATAATTGTTGACGATAATGATGAAGATTCAATCTTAGATAATCATATTGACAATGTCTCTACCTCACCCAATGAGAAAATTAACATACCTCAAGTTTCGCTTCACAATCATGATCAGAATCCCTCACCAATATCTAACAATTATCCATTTCAAGAAATCTTAAAATCATTTGATCACATGGTTGAAGACATTGACAAGGTTTCTACCACAATTGTTGAGGATAAAATTCAAGATTCATCCACCAATGATCATGTTGGAAATGTCTCTACATCACCCAATGAGTTAGATGACATACCTCAAGAATTTAATCCAAAGAATGATAACCATCTTTCACTAAAGTATAACAATGGTCCTTTCCAAGACATATTGACATCATTTGACCTCATGGTTTCCAATATTGAAGAAATCCTTATTTCCACACTTGATCCAAATTCACTTGAAGATCAAGAAAATATTGAGCCAATACCCATACATAATGAAGAAACTTAAGAACCATTTGTAAACAATCCATCCTTTGAAATTGATCCATGTCAAGAACATGAATCAAAGCATATTGAAGATAACACCACACAGAGTCAAGATCAAGGATCCATATCCCCAAGATAATACCATGATCTAATGTGTATTCTCCAATCCATACAAGATTTCACAAATAATGATCATTATTGTATATCATCTACTCCTCCATCTACCCATGAGATGCTTACTCCTAATGGACATGCAGATGATCTTCATCCGAAAAAAGAGTCTCATACTCTTCATATTATTACCAAGGAGCAAGATTCTCCTACTCTTAATATCTTTACACATGATCAAGGCATAGCAGAACCCATAGACATCAAAAATTGATAATAAGGAAGAAATCTACATGGATGATGAATTAGAAACATCCTTTGAAGAGAAAGAAGAAATGGACCATGAGGAAGTCTCCTAAATGGATTGTGTGTGTGTGAAAAATGTATCGATTATAAACGAATTCAAACATAGATTAATAAGACATTATATCAAGAAAATTGAAAAGGAAAATAGAATGAACAGACTGTTACTGCAGCTTCCTCAAACTCGTCTTATTTCTCTCTAACTCCAGCGTTTTGTTGTTTCCAATTGCTCTCAGATTCAGCAGATCAAGCTCAACAAAATGGACAGCTGAAGAAGGAGATGTAAATAAAAATGCATATTATGCTCAATGCAAGATTATGCTAAGATGAAAATATTGTTGTGATGCTAAAAGGATGTGAGTGCATAAGCTAACTGTGCATATGCTTGTGTGTCTGTTTTGTGTATGCATGTAACCAAAGCTTGGATTTGCACCGGCATTTATAGAGTCTTTGAAAGGATTTGATTGGCTGATTTGATCAACGGCCTAGATTAAGCTTGTTAGAATGGACGGTGAAAGATTTTCGTAAGTTTGAGAGGGAGATAGAAGGTTTCCCTTTTCCTTCAATTTTCATCATTGAGATCCGAAGGGAATTTACCGTTTTGAAGAATGAGTTAAAATGAGTTTATAACTAAATAAAATAAATTTATTTAATTTATAAGTGAAGATCGATATAGAAACTTGCATAATTAAATAAATTATATTTAATTATGTTTTAGAAGTGAATTTAGAGTGTAATTAAATATTTTAAAAATATTTAATTATTTGTGGAGTGAGAAGAAAATATTAAATTAAATATTTAATATTTAATTTAATTATGGGATGAAGAGAATATTCCATATTTGAATTTAAATATTCAACTTTTTAGAATAATATGATAATCAATATAAATAAATTATGAAAATTTATTTAATTTAATTAAGCGGAATGTGGAAGGTGGTAATTAATTAAATAAAGTTATTTAATTAATGTAGAAGAATCATAAGAATGAACATTATAAATAAATAATTAAATTTATTTATATGTAGATGACTTTAGGAGAATTAATTAAATAATTTATATTTAATTAATTAACAAGCTTAATCATGACCATTTTTAGATGTATATATTTTTCCCCTCTTTGAAGTGATGTGTAAAAACGCATTGCTTCAAAGAAAATAAGATTTTTATTTTTTTTTGTCCCTGATATGCTTTCGATGTTGCTGCTTATGTGCCCCCTCGGGAGGTAAATCACCGATGATATGGATGTCGACAATGTGATAAACAATCGAGATAAAATAATGATATTTTGCTGCGGAGACAGTGATTTAGCTCCCGACAAATGATGGAAAGAATGTCCCATTTTGAAAACAAAGTCAAAAGGTAGCAAACTTACCTTTCTTTGACCTTTAAAAGGTAAAAAAAGTAGAAAGAGACAAATCATTTGCACTTTTTGACTTGGTGAATACTGTAGCTCTAAGAGTGACCCCGCGACATGGAGATTCCATATCATTGCCATCGATTTGAGAGATCTCGCTGATACCAGAGGATATCAGCATACGGACCATCGGTGAGTTGATCTAACCACTCGTGTTTTAAAATTTTTACGTTTGAAATCCAAATGCACTGTTTTTCCGCGAATTTTAGATATGAAAATGACGTTTTAGCGCTTTTAGGAAAGTTTTAGCGCTTTCGATGATTTTTCCAGCGCTTAGGGTAAAAACAATAGCGCATACAGGCTAGATTTGAAATAGTAAGCGTCAAACCAGTTTAGCGCATTCGATGAAAATAGTAGCGCATATAGGGAAGGATGTAGAAAATTAGGTGTAAGTGCATCGAGGAAAAATAGTAGCGCATATAGGGAAACTGCACATCCGGTGATTAAAGTAGCACTTAGGTTGATAGTGTTAGCGCATATAGGGAAATCGTGCATAGGGGAACCGTTTGAGCGCATACAGCGAAAAGAACAGCGCATATGGGTTTTAGCGCATATGGTGAAAATAGGCAGAATTGATGATTTGATGATAGTAATGTGAAAATGATAGGTAAATTATCGTGTCATCATGGCGATATGGATAGAAATGATGAAAAATTTGGTGCTTGAGTGATAACTTTGTTTCCCCAAAATAGAAAACAAAGAGTAAATTGATTGATTGCCTGATTGAACTGATAACTTTGCTTCTCATGAATGAAAAACAAAGAGTAAATATCAGATAAATGATTGATATGACTTCTAATAAATTTTCTTTCTGCGATAGAAAACAAATAGTAATTGATGGTAGAGCAGATTTGATATGATATCCAGCTAGATAGATTGTGTATTGGTTTGCCTGATAGGATTGATTGGGTGATATGGGTCTTTGATATGATGCACTAATATGAGTCATTGATATGGATCTGATATAGTTCACTGATATACTTCACTTGATATAGGTCATTGATAGATATGAGTCTAATTGATTTTGGTTGAATGATTGGTATGATTCTGATTAATTATCCTTGTGATGAAAATAGGAGGTTTTCAAAAACCTCCAGATTAGAGAGCGACACTCGACAGGGTGGGATAGGATACCCGAGTTGACACCTGTTGACGTAGTTTTGATAGATACATGTGGTTTGAGATCCTTGTTGGCTATGCCGCCAATTCGGGTCAACAGAGGATTGTTGACAGCGCTGGCAGAGCGATGGCATTTGGAGCACAACACCTTTCATATGCCGACTAGTGAGGTGACGGTGACTCCGGAGGATGTATATAGGATTTTAGGTATCCCAGTGGTTGGTGCCCTTGTGTTCTATGATCACAAGGAGCTTGGGGGTACAGATGCTTTGAGGCGAGTGTACGGTGATGCATAGATAGCTGGGTACTGGGTACCATGGGCTAACTTTCGAGGATATCCAGCTTTGCCTATAGTTTTAGGTGTGTTCATTGGAGGTCTCCTTTGTCTGGATCACCGGTCAAAGGGATTATCGATGGGATGGGGCAGGATTTTAGAGCAGATGCTCCTACAGCTATAGAGATATGCATAGGGGAGTTGTATGTTAGCGCACCTATATCATGATTTGCATCAGGTGGTGTACAGGGGTGCCTCCAGTTTGTCGTGTGGTGTGACATTGTTGTAGATCTGGGCATAGGAGCATCTTGCTGTGACGAGACCGGCGTGCCCCAGAGTTAGGCCTCTAGGTAGGCCCTATGTATATACGTATGCTATGTTCCTTGTCTAGCCCAAGCTGGGCAAGGTGGATTACTGGAGACGACTTCTAGATGATATGGATGTAGTGGTATCGTGACCATATCTTTATTGTGAGCCGTGGGACACAGATGATCTAGAGATGCCATTTGTATGCATTCCTCAGTTCTTGATAGGGAGGACTCCTTTTATTTTTGAGAGGTTTTTGGCATTGTGGGTGCAGAGATAGTTTGGATTTACCCAGGGGATGCCACAGGGGGTTGCACACTATGCTCGGAGCAGAGATGAGGTTGGATGGGGGCCATGTATTTCCTATCAGACAGCATATACAGAGTTCAGGTCATTAGCGCCCGAGGCATGGGATGACAGGTGAGACATTGTTGATGCCGGTATGTCTGATGAGTATTCTCTATATTTCCACACACATCCCTTTCCATGGTTTACCAGTCTTGATGAGCCAACACCTATTCTGGTAGTACCACAGCTAGGGGCAGTGAGACAGGAGGATGTGGTCGGTGGTGAGCAGGGAGTAGTTGGAGGAGAGGAGGTGGAGAGCGGAGAGGAGGAGGAGAGTTCCGACAGGGATGATGGAGATGATGGCGGGGATGAGGGATAGGTGTTGAGGAGGTCGAGGCTAGATATTTTGAGGGGTGTCCAGATCATACGGTGGTCGAGGACAGGGATTGGGCGGTGGATAGTGATCCGGATGGGATCCTCATCACAACAGGGACAGATAGCTACTCTTTAGGCCTAGGTACAGACACTGCAGGGACAACAGGGACAGTTGTAGAGTCAGCTGATGCAGTCACAGGGATTTATTGTATAGCTACAGGCATAGCTGGCACAGGCTTAGGCACAAGCATAGGCACAGGCATAGGTGCCTACCCCAGACCCACAGTTAGCCCAGGTGATGACAGAGAGAGATGCATTCAGACGGAGGGCAGTGGAGGCTGAGGGCGTTGCTCAGAGGTTGATGGGCACTGTAGAGAGTGCATCATTGCGGGATGCCATTGCAGAGGGCATGGAGATGGTGAGAGAGGCTGGGTATTACCATGTCAAGTATGAGGAGTTATGTCCTCCTAATCGTAGAGAGCCATTCCTGCGGTCCCACACCAGGACCAGGAGCAGATCACAGACACATACATAGAGCATGGGAGTGACTGGGCCTCGGCGGGATCCAGACGCAGGTACCAGTGGCAGGCCACCTCCTTCCAGACCAGCTCCATCAGGGGCATCGACCAGCTAGTCTTGTGATGTATATCATTTTTGGAGCATGTATATGCCATTTTTGTTTTTGATCATATCCCATGTATCTCTTTTTGAACATTTTAGTTTCATTGGACATTGGACATTTGTATAATTTTTGATGAGTGATGATATGCAGCGGTGATGATTTTTGATGATGTATTGTGCCTTTATGATATGGTGATGTGATATGCATTTATTTCTATGTGCTATGGTTTTTGGTATGCATTTGAATGAGTTAATGACTAACATGATATGCAAGATGATTTGATATGATGTTTTTATTATGATGATGATGATTTGATGATGTGTACTAATGATGTCATGTAGGTGGATGACTTATGATGTGATTATGAAAATGATATGAAAATGTATATGGAATGTTGATTTTTTTGAATTTTTCAATGCAGGTAAATGATAATAATATGATGAAAAATGAATGTTGTGTTCATGATATGCATTATGAATTTGTGTGATAAAAGGATATGATATGATGTAAAATGATATGAATACTAATATGATTAGTGAGGTGATGTATGATAAACTGATATGTAATGAAATATAATGATTTGTAATAAGAATGAACGGATAAATGAAAAATAAAAAATAATGAATGATAACAGAATGAGGATGACAATGAAATGATAATGAAATAATATGATAAGATAATGATAAGAAAATGAAATGAATGATGATAGTAGTGAAATGAGATGATACGATAATGATACTAAAATGAATGATAATGATAACGAAATAATGAGATGATAATGATAATGAAATGAAATGAATGATAATGATAATGATAACGAAATAATGAAATGATAATGATAACAAAATGAAATGAGGTGATAATGAGAACGAGAATGAATGATAATGTAATGAATGATAAAATATATGATATAAAGGAAATGAATGATGATACAATAAATGATAATGATAACGAAATGATGAAATGAGAATGATAATGAATGAAATGATAATGATAATGAATGATAAGGATAATGAAAATGAATGAAATGATAATGATAATGAAAATGAATGAAATGATAATGGAATGAATGATAAAATATATGATATAAAGGAAATGAATGATGATGCGATAAATGATAATGATAATGAAATGAAAATGGAATGAATGATAATGATAATGAAAATGAAATGATAATGATAATGAAACAAATGTCCGCATTGTCCTCCACAAATAGTCCAAAGAAACATGACAACCATTGGCCTTTCAAAACTCTTGATGCAAATCCAATATGCAATTATGTACAATGACGTAAAATGAAATGCAACTAAATGAAACCAACCATTTTGTTGAGCCATTTTGCTAGTCTTCTTGAATCATCATAGAGCATTTTAAAATGTTGGAAGTATGTACAAGCATCAGAGAGGAAATTAGCACCAATGATGACCTGAGTACAACTTTCATGATTTTTGATATAGCAAGCGAACACAAGCATCTAGGTATAATTGAACCGAGATGACCTGAGCATTTCTTGCGTGAACAGACAAAGACTAACCACCTTCTGATGCAAATTTGGAACTATCATCAATGATAAAATTTGGAAATCATGTCTCGCGCGACATACTTGTAACAGATGGATAGTTAACCTCAATACAACAGACAAAGAAAAATCCTCTTTCCTTGCCACTCTAGTTCAATACATCATCGAGTGTGCTCCAGAGAGATGATATCAAAAATTAAACAACCATTGTTCAAAAATGAAAGATTATTATTCCACACATTATTCAGATTATAGATCATCCAAATATAAGTCATGATAAGGTACGCAATTGAAAACTATTGTGATATGGATCAATGATTGGATAGTTATCTATACGGTTTGATCTGGTTGTTTTGTTTTGCATGATTGGCTTCGATGTCGTTGTTTCACTGTTTCGGTAAAACCTGAAAGTCGATTGCCCCTAGTATGTCAATGTTTGCCCTTGGTATTGACACAACTTGCTGAAATGAATATGTATAATAAATCAAGCCATGATAAGACATTATCACTCAAGGGAATGATGATAGCATGATGCTGGTGTGGCCCTAAGATGATGGAAAAGATGTATGAAAATGAAGGCTGAAAAGTTAAGTGTAGAACATGAATTAATAGATGGAGAGCTACAAATAGCGTCTGTTTGCTAGATTTTCACTAGTTGTTTTTATTGCATTTTTCTTGTCAATAGACTGCCTGTCGCTAGGTTTTCACCCTATGACGTTCATTTTTTTTTTTTTTTTTGTCGTTACCGAGATGCCTGTTTGCCGGTTTTCACCAGGGTAACCATTTTTTTAGGACTTTTTCTGCTGTTTTGGATTTCTTCAATACTTTTTCTGATTTTTTTATATTTCTTGAAGACTTTTTCTATTTTTTTTGTATTTCTTCAGGACTTTTTCTAATTTTTTTTGTATTTCTTCAAGATTTTTTCTATTTTTTTTGTATTTCTTCAGGACTTTTTCTAATTTTTTTTGGTATTTCTTCAGGACTTTTTCTGATGATGATAATCGCTTTAGACATAATACTTTTTGTGCATGTTGTTGATAGGTTCGTCAAACAGGTCTCCTTTTGGCGTCGATAACTTGTAGGCTCCTGAACCGTAGACTGCAATAACCACGTAAGGACCTAGCCAATTGGGTTCAAACTTTCCTTTCTTCTCTATGTCTTGCTAATTGCGTGGGTAATCTTTCAGAACAAGATCACCTACTTGAAAGGCACGTGGATTTACTTTGTGATTATAGCTGTGAGACATCATCTGTTGATATGCTTTCAAATGATCAGCTGCTCTTTATCTCTTTTCATCTAGGAGTTCAAGCTCTTGGAGTCAAGAAACTCTATATTCATCATCTGTTGTAAGACCTTTCAGTGATACCCTGAGTGAGGGAATCTCAACTTCTAAAGGTAATATGGCTTCTGCTCCATAGACAAGAACAAATGGCATTGCTCTTGTTGGCGTGCAGATATTGGTTCTGTAGGCCCACAAGGTGGGATTGAGTTGAACGTGCCAATCCTTCCCTGAATCATTCACAGTCTTTTTCAAGATTTTCAATATTGTTTTATTTGAGGCCTCGGCTTGGCCATTCCCTTGTGGATAGTAAGGTGTTGAATATCTATGCTGAATGTGAAATCTCTCACAAAGTTCATCAACATCCTGATTTTTGAAAAGACATCCATTATCTGTAATAATGGAGTTGGGAATGCCATACCGACAAATAATATAATTGAGTATGAATGATGATATTTGTTTGCCAATAACTTTAGTAAGAGGTACTGCCTCAATCCATTTGGTAAAATACTCTGTAGCTATGATGATGAACTTATGTCTGTTCGATGAAGAAGGATGAATCTTGCCCACTAGATCTAACCCACATTGAGAAAATGGCCAGGTTGGCATGAATGGTTGAAGTTCCTGTGCAGGAGCATGAATGAGATTCCCATGAATTTGACATTTTGAGCATGTTTTCACAAAAGTGAATGATTCCCTCTCCATTGTAGGCCAGTAGTAACCCATTATGATCAATTTCTTGGATAAGGTCAGTCCACTCGAATGAGTACCACAGATGCCACCATGAACTTCTTGTAGAGCTTTGTCAGATTCTTCACGTTCAAGACATCGAAGTAAAGTACCATCAAGACCATGACGATAAAGAGTGTCAGCGATAAGAGTGTAGCGAGCGGATTGGCGGATAAAATTGTGTTTTTGGTTACGGGATAAATCAAGTGGTAAGATATCGTCTTTGAGGTAGGCATAAATTTTTTTGTACCAAGGCGAATCGGATCCTACCAAGTGGCAAATAATTTGGCTTTCGGGCCTGTCATAGGTAGGTGTAAATGATTGTTCCACCAGAAATTCATAGCGAGTCTAATTTTCTGGGAGTTGTAGCAATGACGCGATCGTAGCCATGGCATCAGCTGCTTTGTTGTTAAGTCTTGGAATTTGTGTGAATTGAATGTTCACAAAATACTTCTTGAAGTCATCCACCATCCTTTTATATGGCAGTAGTTTGTCATCTTTGGTCTGATAGTCGTTATTGATTTGATTAATGACTAGCTGTGAGTCGCCATATACTTGTAATTCTGTAATCCTCCATTCCAGTGCTATTTTAAGCCTAGTGATCAATGCTTCATATTCGGCTATGTTGTTGGTTGATGGAAACATTAGCCTATATGATCGAGGAATGGTGTGTCCTTGAGGGGTGAAGAAAAGTATGCCTGCCCCCAATCCATGTTGAGTGAAAGAACCATCAAAATATAAAGACCATGGTTGTTTATATTCTGTAGCAAAGACATCAGCATCTAGAAATTCAATGTGCAGGGGATGGTCTGCTTGCAATGGTGCTTCAGCTAGTTGATCAGCGATAACCTGTCCTTTGATTGTCTTGCGATCAACATAATGTATGTCAAACTCACTCAGAATCATTACCCACTTTGCTAACCTTCTTGTCAATGATGCTTTGCTTAACAAATACTTGAGTGGATCAATCTTTGAAACCAGATTGATTGTATGAGTTAACATGTAATGCCAAAATTTCTGTGAAGCAAAGACTACTGCCAGACAAGCCTTCTCGATAGAAGTGTAGTTGAGCACATGACTTGTTAGTGTTCTACTGATGTAATAAATTGCATGTTCCTTTCCTGTAGAGTCTTCTTGTGCTAGCAATGCCCCCAAAGATGTCTCTATTGCAGCAATGTATAAGATTAGTGGTTTGACTGGATTTGGTGGTACAAGAACTAGTGGAGTCATTAAATATTGTTTTATTTGTTGAAAATCCAATTCACATTTTTCATCCCACTTGAAAGGAACATTCTTATGCAGTAGATGTGTGAAAGGTAAACTTTTGTCGGCCAATTGTGCAATGAACCTTCATATAGACTGTAGTCGTCCCTGTAGTGATCTCAACTGACTGATGTTCCTTGGTGGAGGCATTTCCATAATTGCATGTACTTTCACATGATCTACTTTAATTCCTTTTTCTAAAACAATGTACCCCAAGAGTTTTCCAAATTTGACCCCAAAAACACATTTCTTGGGGTTGAGGCGAACTTTGAATTTCTCTAATCTTGCAAATATTTTGGACAATATTTCAAGATGTCCTTCTCTGGTGTATGATTTTTCCAATATGTTATCTACATAATCTTCCATGAAGATATGCATCATGTCATGAAAGATTATAGTCATGGCTCTTTGGTAAGTAGCCCCAACATTCTTTAGACCGAAAGGCATGACGTTCCAACAATAACTTCCCCATGGACATGTGAAATTTGTTTTCTCTTGGTCTTCAGGTGCAATCTTGATTTGGTTATAGCTAGAAAAACCATCCATTAATGAATACATGGCATGGCCAGCTGTCAGATCGACTATAGTGTCGATGTTAGGTAGTGGGAAGTCATCCTTAGGACATGCTTTATCCTTAGAAAATTTGTACATACTCTCACAGTTTTATCTGGCTTGGATACAGGAACAATGTTGGAGATCCATTTTGCATAGTCGATTGGTCTTATGAAGCCCACATCAAGGAGTTTTCTCAATTCTTCCTTAACCAATAATGCGACATGAGGGTGCATCTTTCTGAGTTTTTGTTTCACCGGCTTGGCTCCTGGTTTGATAAACAAGTGATGCATCATAAGATCAAGATCAAGACTAGGTATGTCAGCATAAGACCATGCAAAGTTGACTTGATTTTCTTTTAGGAATTCCATGAACTATGGTATTTCTTTCTCTGTCATTGATGCAGCTAACTATAAAATTCTTGGTTTGTTGGAAGTTTCAAGATTTACAACATTTGTACGCTCAATCAAAATAGGTGATCGCTCATGGTAGTGCTCTGGGAGAGTGTCAATATTCCCATCGTTTGGTGCCTCAAAGAGGTTTTCGCCATTCGATACACTCTTTATTTTATCTTTTGTTTGATCTAATACTGCCAGATTCTAGTTTTCACCATTAGATCTTTCTTTTTTCTTTTTACTTTTGCAGCTAGGAGACTTGACACTCTCTTGATAAAAAACTCTATGTCAAAAATCGTTGGTGGAACAATCATTTATATCATCTGCAGAAAGGAAGTTTATGATAGCTTTGTCACTTGGAAACATATGTATATTGATAGGTTCGGTTGAATCCCAATCAATGAGATTAGGATGAATCAAAGATAGTGGGTCGTCAGGTTGTGTGAAATCGGCTATGGTTATGGTCATAATGGAGTGGTCCGTAGGATCCAAGGTATGAGGTGGATCAATGATAATATTGTCCTCATGATAGTCTTGTTCGTTTAGATCTGACTCAACATCTATAGAATCATGGTGACTTTGTAGTTCAAATTCGCGTGTTTGGGTCCCTGAACCTTGACCTTCAATTGGAGTTGGGGCATATTGGTGTATTACATCAACCTCTTTGTCCCTCCAGAACTCATCATTGTGAATGGTGTCCCATTCATATTCAGCAGAGTCTGTGTCTGAATTGTTATCCACAAAGTTCTGAACTGTTGCCAAATATGCTTCTCGTGAATCTGAGCCTTCTTGCAATGTGAAGACAGTGCCATGCAGTTGTTTGGATGTGCTTTCTTTGGAGTGAGTATCATAACCCAATCCAGTTTTCTCTTTTGCAGCAAGTTCGTGGAGGTGAATAGGTTCAACTACTCCTTTCCTTTTTCCAATTGGACCTTTATCATAGCCCATCTTCTGCATGATTGAGTACCCTTTTTCATATTTGTCTGTGGGTAATTTGACATTAAAAACTGTTTCATCTTCATCTTTATAGAGCCAGTTTAGAATTTTTGTATCCTCAGGATCTTCCATGGGGAATTTTTCTTTGATGAATTGTCCATTAAACTTTGTGATTAGCTCTGTTGGTGATTTCTTTGATGTTGATGCTGCTGATATTTGATGTTTTGTGATAGACGGTTGTCCATGTGATCGAGGTGATGCAGTTAATTTAGCAAGACAAAGAGAGTATTCTCCGACTCCATGGTCCTTGAATTTTAATTTCTTGTCAAAGCTATTGGTTATTTGACTGATTTGCATGTCAATCTTTAGAGAAGTACTAGCATGACCTTCTCGATTGTTAGGAACCAAAGTATCTTGACTGGCTTTTATGTTGGCACAAGTTTGAATATTGGAATTATCAGCTGGTATCGTGATTTCCTGTCGATCATAAGGAAACTTAAGACATTGATGATAGGTTGATGGGACAACTTGCATTTCGTGGATCCAAGGACGACCCAACAAGATGTTGTATGCAAGATCACAGTCCAATACTTGATAGAAAGTATTCTTTATAACATGACCTACTCTGATTGGTAGCATGATTAGACCCTTGGATGCTCTTTCTTCATCATCATAAGCTTTTATGGTAATCTTTCTTCTGAAATCAATGGAGTCCTCAGAAAATTCTAAAGCCTTAACCAACTTCATGGTACAAATGTTCAAACCAACACCTCCATCTATTAGAACTCGTCTGACACGAAACTTGTGAACCATGACTTCTAAGTACAATGATGAATTGTGGGGACGAGTTATGGAAACATCATCCTTTTCAGAGAATGAGAGGAAAGTGGGTGAGGACAAGTGTCCTACCATGTCTTGAAATTGGTTCACATCCAAATCAGTGGATACATTTGTTTCAAAGAGGGCTTTTTCTAGAATTTCCTTATGGGTTGGGGAAATCTTCAATAGTTCCAAGATAGAAATTTGAGCGGGGGTTTTCCAAAGTTGGTTGACCAAATCATATTGATGTTGAGGTGGAGGTTCAGTAGATTTTGAAGAGGCGCCTTTTAAGACAACTTTAGCTTGCACCCTTGTTGTTGCATTGACTTCTCTATATTCCACCTTCTTGTTGACTTTAATGACATTTACCCGTTCGTCATCTGTGTAGAGATGGTTGATTATATGATCATCATTGATATGATTCACCTTTTTTTTAGAAGACTCAACCTTTTGATAGTTTGGCAAAGGGTTGTGAAATGCTTGGTGGTCTGCGTTGGATTGTTGATGTCCTTCTATTATAATGATGTCATTGTCAATTAAGTCTTGAATGGTATTCTTCAAGGCTTGACAGTTATTTGTGTGATGACCTTTACATCGATGATAATCACAATAGTATGCCTCATTCCATGATGGAGGCTTTACACTGGGTTCATAGTTTCGTTGAGGCGGCAAAGTAATGACATTTTTGGCCATCAACTCTTTGAATGCAGATTCTAAAGATTGACCCAATGAGGTGTAAGTTCTTCTATTCAAGAAGAATGAGAATCGTTGAGGATTTGTATTTGAGGTATTCCCTAAGGAGTTGTTATTATTAGTGGTTCCTCGGTAACCTTTATTTTTGGCAGTTCCTTGATTGGGAGTAGAATTTTGATTCACATTGTTCCTCAGAGGATGATTATTTCCTTGATTTGTGATCGAGTTGATATTGTTATAATTGTTGTTGCGAGGAGCATTCAGAGTACTGAGAACAAATGGCTTAGTTGAAACCTGATTTGCATCAATAACACCAGTATTCACCACATTCTTGTTGCGAGTCCAGAATTTAGACTTGTTCTGATTATTGTGATGATTGTATGAGCTAGGATTGTCTTTGTCGAGTTTTATTGTTCCTCTTTTGACCAATACACCTTCAATGGTTATAGCATCTTTGATTAGTTTCTCAAAAGAGGTAGGACAATGTAAATTTAAATGATAGCTCATCTCTGAATTCAAACTATTAATGAAGGTGAACATCTTTTCTTTTTCAGGAACAGGACGTGGATATCTGGCGAAGATTCTTCTCCATCTTTGAAGAAAAGTAATGAAAGATTCACTAGGTTTTTGTGCAACTTTGCAGAGATCTGTCATGGTGATCTGATGTTGTATGTTGTAGGCATATTGAGATATAAAAAAATTGATTAATTCTTCAAATGTTCTAACGGGAGGTGCGATTTTTGATAACCATTCCATAGAGTGTCCTCCAAGACTCCTAGGGAATAAATGCATTAGGTAAGTGTCCTCATGAGAAAACTCTAAAGTCATGTTTCAGAAGTCTCTAACATGATCAATTGGATCCAATTTCCCATTATAATGATCGAATTTTGGAATTTCACAATGTTTGGGAAATGGAATCATGTTGAGACTTCGATCAAAGGGATAAGGACAAATGTCCTCAAGAGTATATTTCTTTGTTGTGTTTCCCCCTTGTAACTCTTTGATTTTCCCTTGAAGTGCTTTGATTTGTTGAGTTAAAGTGTTAAGATCAGATAGGGGTTTTTCCTCAGGTTTTCTTTTCAAATTATCAGTATTAAGGTCATGAGGCAATTTCGCTCCTTGGTCAGCTAGATACTGAAAATATTTTTATTTATCGTGCTGCAAGATATTTTCTATGGCTTTGTGAAATTTTGGATCTTGCTCAGCCTCTCTAAGACATTCCTCATCTTGTTCCTCATCACTATCTACATGCGTTTTATTCATGTCTTTGTATTGGTGGAATGGATTTTCTTCTCTGTTATCCATATCTTTGTCAAAAAGTGGATTACGACTCATAATGTAAAGAGGATTACTGCTTTCACCCTCCTCTTGAATGTTTTGGGTATGACCTTCTTGTTGGATTTCATCCTTCAATTTATTGAATTGAGATCTTGTGAAGATAGGCATACGATTTTGAAGAATTCTTCTAAACTTAGATCCTAGTTTTGACAAGTGCAATGATGGTGATATCTTGATCTGATAAGATGTGGAATCTTATGCTATGATCTAAGATTTTCCTAATTTTTGATTGTGGCTTCCAATGATGAAGGATGTCAGAATCCTGTTGGAGAAGTTGAATCAATAATTAGAAATATGTTTGAGAGGTGCACTCTTAAATATTTTATCTTTGTTTTCGAAGAAAGATTTCAAAATCACCAAAGGATTTGATTGGGATGTGAAGGATATTCTATAGAAGGTTGTGGTATGTTGTCAAATTCAAGAGGTTGGTTAAAATTATGCTGTTGAGATAGAGCTAATCTCTGATAATAAGCTCATGAATCCAAAGGTTCTACAACATACTCATCAGTGAATCCCCTAACAAAGTCTTGGTATCTATGAAGAAAACCTCGGTAATGAAGCAAGACGTGTCGACTTTTGTACAATAATTTTCTCTTTTGCAATGTTTTCTTGTATCCTAATGGTTTCTTGGATTTTCTGATCCTATTGGAAACTGATTTCTTGGAAAAATTTGTTGATTTCCAATCTCTACGCATGAGGGAAAATATCAAAATGTTAGAAAGGAAAGAAAGATTTCAGTGTTTTTTTTTTTTTATATTCATTTCGGATGATCTTTTATCTGATTTAATGTGATGGAAGTCACAATAAACATTCTTGAAAACAATTGTTCTTAAAACCCTATACTAACACCAAGTGTATGATCAAAAAAAATATTTTTCAACAAGTGTTTTCACAGGTTTTAGTACATGAAAGACAATTCAAGTAGACTCACTCTTAATGCTCAAGTAGGTCATTCTAGTAATCAACAGCCCACATCTTAGAACTGCGTTGACTCACACAGTCATGTCACCCCTGAAGGGGCGCCCGTGTTTTTGTCTTTTCCAGGTGCGTACTCAGAGTTACGGAAGTGGATACTAGATCCCCTGAGCAAACGGTCCTTGGCAGTTATATGGTGAGTGTCTTGGGGGAAGATTCTTCCCTCCCCTTGCACTGTGATTATTAGAATGTTTGGAAACTGACTTCGGCTGGCCAATACACTAGGTTCGTAGTAAGGATTTCCATTCGGTGTGGCAATAATACACTCCCTCAGGAGACCTCCCAACCTTTAGAACAAAGGCTTTGGGGATGGTTATCTTGCACACTACCGGCAAAAGAGGGTTTCCCCAAATTCACTTTAAATTTTATAGTGGGGTGGAATAGCCTGGCTTTGGCTTGAACCCACTTGAGTCATTCCCATAGGGTGAGTACTTTTTCCCACTACGGCAGGCTCTCTAAAGGATGTAATTAAAGCAACAAAAATTCATGAAATTGAAAAGGAAAGTCTGGTATTCTAATCACCCATTTAAGGGGAGAGCATAGACCTATTGCCATAGACAAAGCAAACAAATGTTCATTTTAAAACCCAAATCACAATGATCTAATCTAAGTGAAGATATTGCTTCACAAAAACAAGTTATTCAATTTTAATTGCGAGATCATTGTGTGGTGACTATCTTAGATTGCTTCATTTTATCCAGATGTGGCTATCCTAGGATTGCTTCATTTTAAAAATCCAAAAAAAAAAAGAAAAAGAATTATGTCTGTGGAAGGCGTCAGACTCAGAATTCTGTATTTGTGTTACACCCCATATGCGCCGAAACAGACGATATATGCACTGAAACAAAAGGTATATGCGCCGAAACAGAAGATATATGCACCGAAACAGAAGATATATGCGCTGAAATAGAATGTATATGTGCTAAAACAGTTACTATATGCGCTAAAATAGTCACTATATGCGCTAGAATAGTTACTATATGTTCTAGAACAGTTACTATATGCGCTACAAAATCCTGCAAAACAGAAGAGTCAAAAACCCCGTATGCGCCACAGAAAATGTCGAATGTGCTAAAATGCAAAAAAATTCTGAAAGTTAAACTCCAGAATGCGGAAACTGTCAAAAAAAACTTGCAGAGAATGTTAAATTCATGGGTTCCTGCCCCACGGTGGGCGCCATTTTATGTGTGTGAGAAAAATGTATCGATTATAAACGAATTCAAACACAAATTAATAAGACATTATATCAAGAAAACTGAAAAGGAAAACAAAATGAACAGACTGTTACTGCAGCTTCCCCGAACTCGTCTTATTTCTCTCTAACTCCAGTGTTTTGTTGTTTCCAATTGCTCTCAGATTCAGCAGATCAAGCTCAACAAAATGGACAGCTGAAGAACGAGATGTAAATAAAAATGCATATTATGCTCAATGCAAGACTATGCTAAGATGAAAATATTGTTGTGATGCTAAAAGGATGTGAGTGCATAAGCTAACTGTGCATATGCTTGTGTGTTCGTTGTGTGTATGCGTGTAACCAAAGCTTGGATTTGCACCGGCATTTATAGAGTCTTTGAAAGGATTTGATTGGCTGATTTGATTAACGACCTAGATTAAGCTTGTTAGAATGGATGGTGAAAGATTTTCGTAAGTTTGAGAGGGAGATAGAAGGTTTCCCTTTTCCTTCAATTTTCATCATTGAGATCCGAAGGGAATTTTCTGTTTTGAAGAATGAGTTAAAATGAGTTTATAATTAAATAAAATAAATTTATTTAATTTATAAGTGAAGATCTGGATACAGAAACTTGCATAATTAAATAAATTATATTTAATTATGTTTTAGAAGTGAATTTAGAGTGTAATTAAATATTTTAAAAATATTTAATTATTTGTGGAGTGAGAAGAAAATATTAAATTAAATATTTAATATTTAATTTAATTATGGGATGAAGAGAATATTCCATATTTGAATTTAAATATTCAACTTTTAGAATAATATGATAATCAATATAAATAAATTATGAAAATTTATTTAATTTAATTAAGCAGAATGTAGAAGGCGGTAATTAATTAAATAAAGTTATTTATTTAATGAATGTAGAAGAATCATAAGAATGAACATTATAAATAAATAATTAAATTTATTTATATGTAGATGACTTTAGGAGAATTAATTAAATAATTTATATTTAATTAATTAACAAGCTTAATCATGACCATTTTTAGATGTATACAGATTGTAAAGCATCAACACCTTTTGAAGAAGCATCAAAATCATACACATCCTCCATACAAATTGAATAAAGTGAGCATGAGGATATCAAGCATTATCTAAAATCAAAAAGCTAAACAATCTTGAGCAAAAAGGAAATGGTTTTCCAGCAATAGAATTAAAGCATGTCAATAATACTCCCATAATACTGGGGGCAACTTTATCTAACAAAAACACCAATATGGGGAGCACAAAGAGTCCTTATGATGAAATGGCTACCAACACTCCAACCATTCATATCATGAATCATCGTCCACACATTTTTCCACCCACTAATTGGGACCAACCACAAGAAAGAGGCCTATATCAAAGAAAAGAGAAAATTATTGAAGCAAAAGAATCAACAAAGAAAAATGGACAAGAAAAATTCAAATGGATACCAAAGAGAAATAAGGAAAATCATCCCTATCACACTCCATTAGTCAAATAAACTATGGGAAAAAATAAAAAAGGGAAGTTCATCCATCAAAATTGTCCGTTGATACAAAAGAAAGATTCAAGAGAGACCTACAAGGTATATCAAGAAGTTGGTCCCAATCAAATCTCCATATCCACCCATCATTGCTCATCATCCCAAGTTTGGAGAATCAAAGATTCCAAATTGTCAACCAATCCATTTGTATCTCATATACCTCAATATATTCCGTAATTCAATTTGACATCCATGGTATCTGACTCTTGTATTGATTGTGTATTGGAAACTACTCTTTATCATAAGGACTCTAAGGGAACTCTATTTCAAAGTGCGCATCTAGGTAAGGTTAACTTTGGTATCGATAATGAAGACCAAAAATCCAGGGGTTACATTCAAGTGCCCATATCTTAGAAAAATAGCTCCTCCAAGTAGGATATCATTGGCACATCGTGATAGTAACAACATCTATATCAACACCAATAACGTCTACATTAGCACCACCATGTGATTCAACATGAGCATAAACTTTCAAAAAATTAAAAATAAAAACAAAAAATCAAGAAATTAGTCAAGATAAAAATTGTCCTCTAGTGAAAACCACTTTGGTGGCAGTTTGGACAAGTACCATGATGAAAACTTGGAAAAAAGGCATCATGAGTAGAATTGAACATCTATGTGTACCACTTCAGGTGGAAGCATCTCATCCCATCCATAATAAATTTTGCATTCCATCCATCTTATCCATAATAAATCCAAGAACCATTCATTATCCAATCCATTTTCATCCCATCTAACTTATCTTGATCTTGGAAAAGGTTTGGTATGTACTTCACACTTGATTATGGTAAACATCTTGACATGGGTCACTATCATTGATCCTATCCTAACCAACATTATCAGAGCCATGAGGCATTGTCCAAATAGGAGTACTCTATCCAAACATGTTATCCTATCACAAGGTAATCCTTGGCATACTTCACATACCCATCCATCAATCCATTCATTTATCTTTGCATCCACCCATATCATTCCATACATTGCTATACATTGGGGGTAGATACTTACATCTTTCTTCAAGAATAAATATTAAGCTATATCCTATAACTTGGTATCAATCTAAACATTTATAAAACAAAAAATCAAATTGGTTAAATCATTTGTATGCACATATCTAAATCACTAGCCCATGCCACATTTTGATGAGAAGATGTTCCTTATCAAGCTTTATCTTTTATCAAACATCAATCCAAACAATCAATATCAGTTACATCTACCTTACACTTCAATGTCACATCAAATCATTCCAATAGAATTTTTTCCAAGCCTAGCTTCAAAATTTTGATCTATCTTATCCAATCAATCCATCATCATCATCTCAAGATACATCATTTCCCAATCTTTGTGTTGTTCAACACTATCCTTGCATTGTTGTGCATCCTCAACAATGTTATCACTATCAATAATATATCAATCAAATCAATAAATCCTAGCTTGGTTTTCAAAAAAATACCGAAACAGAACACTAAAATCATCACATATCCATACACTTGTCAACATTGTGCAAAAAATACAAAACATCCAAAAAACATAAAAATCCCTAAACAGGTCAAAACATTGAAAAAATAAAAAAATATTACCTTGTCAAACTACATTGTCTCTGAGCTTGAACGTAGGCAAGGCCATCATTGATGTTCCCCTGAGACGCTTTAGGTCAGTCCTTTAGGATTCCATCATAATAAACTAACAAACCATCAAGTGTTCATATTTCATCAATAAATGGTTATTGGTCAGAGTCAGTCAAACTACATGGTCTTTGTCTGTATAATGTAGGCAAGGCTAATCTTTGATAAGCCCCTGAGGCCCTAGGTCAATCCCTTTTAGTTCTTGGTCAAAACTTAGAAAACACAAAAACAATTGAAAACTCAAAAAACATAAAAACATTTGAAAACTCAGAAAACACAAAAACTTTTGAAAATTTGAAAACCCAAAAACATTGGAAAACATTGGAAAACCCTACACAGCCTCATGAAACCTAAAAACATAAACATTCAAATACACCCAAAAAGACCAAAAACAACCTCAAAACTTGCAAAAATACCAAAAATGTTGAAATATTCCCAAAAAAATCCAAAACCACCCATCCCATTTCACTTGCACCTGCAATAAACTTCCATCTATAATAAATTAATCATCACACTCACCCTTTGGTAACACAAATAGAAACAGGTACACCAATCAACAAAATTAGAACCTTAAATTCAACACACAAATCAAACTCTTGATCATCATCAAACATGTCAATCGAACCTTATATCAACATCCTTTCAAACAACCTATCAGCCTACCACCATCCAATAACATGTACTAGGATGCATCCTTCCTACAATGGGAATTATCTTTGGGAATCACTTTGCATACTTATCCTAAACAAAACACATTACTTAGGCAAGAGATATAAATAACATTAACTATTTTTTCATTTTGATCGTCTTATGATTTATCTTCTTGACCCATTCTAAGGACCTCTCGATGATGTCTAAATGATTTGGAGAGAAAGTAATGGGGCATCAATCATTATCTTTCATTTGCTAAGCTTGTGGGATGTTCTTGTAAAATAATCTTGGAAAATACTTGCTTAGTTGTGTGTAGGGAGGTCATTTTGAATAGATTGTTGACTATTGTGTATGCTTTGGTCCAAAATGTTCTAAACTTCTAAACTACCTTCCAACAAGGTTTTTGTATGTCAAGGTGTGAACACGGATTATCCTATCTATTTACAGAGTCAAAGTCCATTGCACTAGATACAACGCCATCCTACTTATCAATACCATGATGCATCATG
Organism: Sequoia sempervirens; assembly: GCA_007258455.2. NCBI lineage: Eukaryota > Viridiplantae > Streptophyta > Pinopsida > Cupressales > Cupressaceae > Sequoia > Sequoia sempervirens. The sequence goes on along the minus strand of VDFB02281492.1, from coordinate 939,825,519 downwards.
TCTATGTGTTATATCAAAAATAAGGAATGAAGGGCCTAAGTATACCAATCCCTGAAATGAGAAAATCATCAATCTCGTCACCATATCTAATAAAGTCTCAAATGATCATAGGCTTGTTGGAATTCTAAATCAATTTCAAAACAATGGTTAATCAATGTCCATCTCATTCTTCTTATTCTTCTACCTTTACTAACATTTCTATCCAAGTGTTGAATATGTGTGATATATCAAAATATACATGAGGCTACCCATGGCTGATTACTATCTATACATCATAAAATTTGTCTACATCAAACATCTGAGCTTTCTAAAGAAGTATCTTTCATCTTCTTTGAGTTGAACCTGTGTTCAACCTTTGTTGCGATCTCGACTCGAAATTAAAATTTCTGCCTGATTTTTCTAGGGGGTAGGGTACCAGCTTAATTCCTTCTACTAGGGAAACAGTGGGGCATCCGAAAAAATTATAAATTTTTAAATTTGTTGATCTAAGCAGCAACATTAATCCAAAAAGCACCAGTCTTTGAACCAATGTAACAAGTACCTTGCTTCAAAGAGGGGAAAAATGTAGACACTTAAAATTGTCCTAAATGGTATTACACACTTGAATCCGATTACTAACATCGTTTCTTCCTAAAATTCATCTTCTTTTTACTGTTTAAATAAATAAGCCTAGTTATTTAATTAAATACATCATTTTCATCTATTAATCTAATTAATTTAATTAGGTTAATTTCTACCCTTTCACACTAACCTTTCATTCTATTTAATTGAATAATGCAAATTATTTAATTTAAACCCCATTATGTCCTCTCATTTCATTAAATAATTTGAATTATTTAATTAAATGTCATTTGAATCCCCTTTTCATTAAATAAACTAATTATTTAATGATAATCCTAATATTCCTCAACTTGCACAATAAAAAAAAATTAATTAACTAATTACTAATTTTCCTCACCCATCCACTTGCACGGGAAAAATTCCAAAGGAATATTCTTCTATTTGGCTCCAAAAAGGGAATATTATTTCCTAACAAACATTGTAACAAACTTTCTAACAACTTTGAAAGTGTTTTTGTTTGAATCATTGTGAGCCATTGATTGATTCTTTGATCCTTGTGATCTTTGATTCTCATCCATTGATGAAATCCTTCATCTATGTCTTCACCCTTGATTCCGTCTTGAACATTGATTGACCAAATCAATCTTAGCCCTTCATTCACCATTTTCTCCTATAAATACCTCACATTTTGGAGAGAAATGGACCCACTTCCATTAAAGAAAAGTTATGCTGCTTGTTTGAATACTATCTTTATTTATCCTTGCATCCATTATCAAGCTTTTCATCTTTTTCATCCATCCTCACTATAGTTTCATCCATTTTAGCTTAAGATTTCATCAATGGAGTTTGATTAGATGCTCATATTATCCAAGGGATTGGGAAAGGTTCGCCATTCCATATAAATATGACACCAATCCCCCAATGGGATAAGGTTTGGAGTTCTAGATTAGGTTTCTTTTATGCTTTCATGGTTTATTTCATGCTTAGTTTAATGGTTACTTGTTTTTGAAGATTTCAAACATCTCACTTGGATTGTAGCTTAGGTAGTTAAATATGGCTTAAATTTGTATGGATTTGGTGTATTTAGCTATTACTATGATTACAATCACATAAAATAAAATTTGTTTCAATTAGATCACATAAAAATTAGTTCATAGAGACATTTATTAAATATTCTTACTAAGGCTATTTAATAAATCACATCGGCATCTAATTCAACATAAACTCATAAAACCAAACATGAATGCTCATATATTATATATCAAAGGTTCATGTACATATAATCAATAATATAATGCTAATGTGGCATATGGCTGTTGGACCCCTCAAGGCCTGGTGGTGACATTCGTCATGAAATAGTAGAATGTGACCATGATCTACTCACGAATCTCACTAATGCCTAAAGTCCATGTACCTCTCCAACCACCCTGGCCTCTCATATGAGTGTTGGGATGTGCTCTTGCTCTATGCGGTCTCTATCTACCTATAGTCTGGTAACCTCTCTCTAGCCTCGAGACCTTTGACCGTAGCATGACCTTTGTTCTACTGTTTGTTAGAACTCGAGATGCTCAGAGCTCATCATATTCAGCTTGGAGTGCTAAAATTTTTCCTACAACTCGCTCCTACCTAGAATCAGATAGGTCAATGCATCTCTTCATGCTCTTATATGTTTCCCTCAATCTCGCAACAGGCTCGAAGAGATTAGTATGATGCCCTGCAGAAGGTGGGGGAATGTACTCCAAAGGTATATCATTGTGTGGGGGAAAAGGAGGCACCATCTACATAGTCACCCACTGATAGAGATCCCGCCACTCTCGCGTGGACCATGCAAGATGGAAATCATAAAAGATAGTAGTACACATCATGATTTATAAATAATAATCATATACATAAATATGAAAGCATAAGTGAAAGCATAAATAACACGTCATCACCTAGATCTCCAACCTGCTAGTGGGGATCTTGTTGTGCAACAACAGATCCCCCCTCTGTAGGAGGCATAGATGGTTTGCTACTAGTGGCCTCCTTGTGCTCATGTGTCCTAACACTTGCTATAGCTGCTGATTATTCTTTAGTGTCTTAGGTAGGAGGTGATTCTCTCCTCTCGAGGGAAACTCAAGCCTCATTTGCCTCATAACACTCATCACTCATTAGTTGGGAATCCTCCTCCTCATTGTCATCATCATCATCACTAAATAAATTAGGTATCCTGACCTCATCCTTTGAATCACCATCAATGACCCCATTGTCCCCATCATCCCCACAACCTGGAAGAGGTCCCATGTTTCCCACAGGATGATGCATAGGAAAGACATGTGTTGGTTGTAAACCCATCCACCATTGTTCGTAGGCTACTATGGCGCCTACCTCATCAATATTTAAGACTAGGGGCATGTCGTGGTCCTCATCCTCTAAATCATTAAATTCAACATCATCAATGGTGAGATGATGACTGTCTCTAGGCTGAGGCATTCTATGCTAACTGTGGGTACCTAGGTTGTGGCCTAGGTGGAACTTGACCTACCCGAACTACTACATAACACAATCATAGTAAAATGGTCTCATTATATAATCATGTCACCCTAGTACAAATCAATCTTGGTGCATCCAAACTAACTGGTGAGTGAAATCTGCCCATTGGGGTACCATGATGTATGGTCTCGAGAGTATATCATCATCCTCCACGTAGTTGAACCTAACTCTGAAGTATAACAAGTCTCCATCCCGCCACAATCATCTGAGTGAATAACTATAGGCCTGTGGATAGACCATGGCTGCTATTGTAGGATACCTTGTCGGCTTAGTACATTGATATGCTCGAAGCACCACACTTGCAAGAGTGTACAATGACCTATGTTGTCTATCTCTTGGTAGATGAAGCACTGAAGATCATAGTATAAATGTGACAGCATGCTGCAACCCCAAGCATAAACAGTCTGATGTCGATCCATGTCTCATATAATGTGAACTATCCCTCCATCTAAGTGTGCGCCTCATCCATATGGAACTAGTGCTAGTATTGTGGTAACGATCATAATGCATCTTAGTAATGATGACCACATGTATAATAGCCATTTGAGCTCGATGTTGGGTCTGATGCTAGTCTCTTAGATGGGATGGCCTAGGTAGTACTTGATATCCTCTCACATCTCCTCATATGACCACTCCTCTTCTGAATGGACAACCTCGCCATAGATAGGTAATCACACGATGTGATGAATGTCCTCCATGGTATATGTCATCTCTCTTGTAGGGAGGTGAAAGGTGCATGTATATGCATCCCACCTCTCTACTCGCGTTATAAGCATGGAATCATGGTACCTCATAGGTGGCATGAGGTATACCTAAAATAATCCTATCTCCTATAAGATATCAATCTCCTCCTCTGACAACTAGGAAAGTTTCTCTCAAAGGCAAAAAAATTCATCTACCTCCTAGACATTGGTGGGCTCAAGGAGGAATCTAAAGAATAATAACCAAAATAAATCATCACTAAAGTTCCTAAATCTATGCATTAAATAATTAAATTGACACTAATATTGCTCTAGGACACTTTGCGACCAACTTGGACATTTGGCCCATTTTTGGACGGGGGGGAGTCCTAGGCACTAGCCATTTTTGGACACTTTGCAACCAAAATGGACATTTTGCAACAAAGGAGTATGCTTTGTGGCAAAGGAGGATGCTTTGCAACAAAGGAGAATGCTTTGTGAATTTTTTGCCAAGGTCTTAAAACCTTCTAGAAATGCATAAAAATATATATTAAATACATGAATGTGAAGGTAAATCATAGTAGAATCCACTCACTGTATGTTGAAGCTCACCCCATGCCACCTCGTCACGTAAAATATCTAGTCTCGAAGGCTTGTACACTCGTCTGCTCAACATATTCACCCACTCTACACCAAGGTAAATTGTCAAAAGGTAAATGTCAAAATGATAGTTAGAAATATCATTTTCAATCATATATACTTAATTTCACTAAAAGAAGCATGTATTTTAATCTAAGTATATGTCATTAAAATCAAAATATTGAGGGCTAGCAAAATCCATTTTTGACATTGTTTGTTGCGTTGAATTCATAATTCCATCCCTAATCTAATCTAATATCTATCCATATGTGGTGTTGTACTTCCACTACCCTATGGTAGGACCAAAGTAATTCAATGAATTTTCATGGATAGCCTAATTCCACCTCCATAAAACAAGCGAAATTGGTGGGGGGACACACATCTACCCTCAAATTTGATTCTCTATAGAAGTTTGATAAAAGGATTTTTGAATGACTAATGAATCAATGTTGCAGGATGTGGTTCCTAACATTATGGTTTTGCAAATTCCTATAATGGGGGCTTCATTCTCCCTATTTTTGAACGAATCCATATGAGTATCATTTTATTGTTCGAATTCCTTTAACTTGCATATGTATGTAGTGTCATATGGCCACTAAAGTGGGGGGATAAATGCAGTGTAGAAAATTGTACTCCTTTCTAAGTGAAAGTATAATTTCACAATTAGTTTGGACCTATTTTAGTGACCTTGCATTTATGCATTTTTAAACCTAATTAATAGGCCCCTAATACCCTTTATTATGCATCCCAAGGACTGTTTTAATTATTTCCCAACAATATAACCCACATTGAATAAGTGTTATTAATTGATTTAATGCCCGACGTAATCTAGGTCTCGAGCTTTTAGGTCAGGACCCATTTTTCCATGGGAGAATGGGTCCCATTTTAGTTCATAAAATTAAATTAAAATATGTTTTTGGCACCATTTCAAGGTCTCAAACTAAAATTCTAAGTGTCAAATTTTATGATTTAATAAATGGGAAATTAGAAAGGAAGCCTATAAAACAAAGTCTTTCAATCATTTTTCACTAGACAAGAGAGAGATTCATATGAGATCACAACAATTTAGACTCAAGAGCAAGGAGAAATAAATCAAGAATTCAAAGCTGAAGTCTTGGAGCAACATTTTATTTGTTTTTGTAGGTCTTCAAGCTCATTTTTCTAACAAGATCAAGCATTGTCAAAGATTGATGATATATGCGTATGGAGGATCATGATGGATTCTAGGTTTTGGGAGATGCACCAAGCCATTCAACCAAGCCTAATGACTTGTTTCCTAAGTGATTCCATCTTCTATTATCATTCTAATTTTTCCTAAAGGAAGGTATATTTAGATCTGTGATCTATTAGGGTGATTTGAAATCTCCCAAAGTAGGTCTTCATCATTGTTCATGTTTCATTCAGGGATCTTATTCTAACACACTTGAATATGGTTTCTTTTCATTTTAAGCTCTTGTAATCTTAGACACACTTAAGATTAGGGCTTGCACACACTTTCATGTTTCAAATATGTATTTTTCATCAAGGTTTAATTACAAAAGTTGGGGTTTGACCGAGGAAAACTCCTATCCACCCCAAAACCAACAATTTTGTTTTGTAGATTTATCATAGCTACAAATCTAGGAGAAAATTTTCAAAAATGCAAGAAGTGCAAACATAGTACTCAAATCTTAGTTTTTGATTTTTGACAAAGGGAGACCTAAACCCATTCGCCCCATGGGTGAATGAGTTCCTGATAGGCTTACAAAACCAATATTTTGTGACAAGTGCACAACTTCTAGACCTTCTTAGATTTTCCAGATTTTTTTGTTTCCTTCAATTTTATGCTTAATCTACAAGATCCAAGTGATAGCTTGCATTTTTGAGTTGATTTACTATTTTTAGTTTTTCTCCCAAAAGTGTTATTTAGGGTGATACCCCCATCCTTAAGAATAAGGAAATCAGTAGATTCTCACATTGAGTTGATTCACCTAAGGGTTTCTAGTCAATTCATTGTGTGGATCTCTTTTCTTAATGAAAGCATGAAGATAGGGTCTATTATTACCCTCTTGTCTTACCTTTCCATTTTGGGAAACCCTATATTTCTATATTCTAGGTATGATTGGGAATACTCTGAATTCTCCTACCTCTAGTTATGTAGTTATGGAGTAAAAGACCAATTTCCTTCAAGTTCAGAATGGGTGGAATTGGAAAGAAGTTGATCTGATTTACCTGGCTTTTGAGCCAAGTTTTGAACCAAGATGAGGAGATCTGATGGAGATAAGTGCTTTCATAGAGATTTTGGCCACATAAGTATTTTAATCTTGTTTGCATTGAAAGTTGTCGACTTCTTATACTCTATTTTGATAGAGGCTCTCAAAGAGGAACTGTGGAATTTTAAAGTCATTATGTGCCATCCTGGTGCCTTGGAGCTACTTGAAGAGGGTGGTAGTAGATTTACTACCCCTTATCTTTTGCATAATTCTAGTTGGTAACCAGGATAGGTACATTTTCTATATTCATAGCTCCCATTTCTCTAGCATGGTAGGCAAGCCCTATGGGTTCTCAAAGTTATTTTGGGTTGTTCTGGTGGGTCAGATTGAGCATATTATGCAAAATATTTTGTATTAAATGTTTTAACTATTGTCTCATACTTCAGCATAGTGGGATGTAGAATCAAGGTATAATTTTTTTCTATAAATGTAGAACCATAGTGGTGGCTTGGAGCTATCATTTGATATCCCAAGATTCTAAGCATGACCGACAAGCCTCGTGGTTTGAGAATATGGTTTGTATCCCATAGCAGCACTACCATCTTGGAATCAATTGTGTCTAATGTAAAGTGACATGTGTCATTTATACAAAACAAGAGCTTGCATGCTCTACTCATCTTTAAAAACTATGTAATAATGTAACATTGTAATTCAGTAGTAATAAAATAAATGGTTGTGTTATTCTTTGTTATTCATTTACAGTAAAGAATTATTTTGTGTGTTCAATGTCTATTCAAATTATACAATTAATTAGCAATAGCATTAATGTTTCTAGTAGTAGCACTTGCACACAAAATTTAAAGGGGGTTCAATGATTACACTAATAGAAAAAATATGTATGTTAATATGTTAAAAAGTATGTGTTTGTGCATGCATAGGTTGCAAGTTAAAAATTATAGTTAAATGTGGTTGGATTAAACAGTTAATAATAAGTGTTAAATAATGGAATGAAATAAACTTAAATAAATCAATTTTTTTTCTTCAAGAAATTAAGTAGTCTCTATTTATGTAATATTTGCATGCAGATTTAAAACATAAAGCAATACAAATAAAAAAAGAAAGTTTCCATCAAATTGAGAAAAAAACACTAAAAATGGAAATAGAATGTTGTCAAATCAATATTTATCTGGCTTTTATGTGATAAGTGAGATTTTGAAGGCTTTATCCTTTTACTTGATATTTTTGAGGCTTTTACCATTAAATGGTAGCAGGTTTACCATTAAACAAGTGCTAAATGATGGAATGAAATAAACTTAGACAAATCTAGATTTTTCCTTCAAGAAATTAAGTATTATCTATTTATGAAATATTTGTATGAAAATCTAAAATATCAATCAATACAAATGAAAAATGGAAGTTTCCATCAAATTGACAAAAAAACACTAAAAATGCCACTCTTGCTAGGGTTTGATAAAATATTGTTACTCTTGTTAGGGTTTTCCAAAATATTATTTCTAATTTTTTGTTGAATTGCTCCCTTGATTCCCTATGTCACTACTCATTTTATTAAGTCCTTTGCAATGTTAAGTTATCGACCCCTTGATCCTCTCCTAGTGCTCACTTAAGAAGAAGATTTTGCATGTGCTTAATTAAATGGCTTAAGTGATCCCACACTTTATGGTTCGACGAGTTCGTGGATAGTTTTATAAAGGTGAAGTTAATTTTTTCAGAACCGCAGAAAGGGAACACGTGTCAATCAATGTCATAGGTGTTAGTCATTTCCTTTCTTTTAAAGGGATTTCGTGAGTTCATGGATGCTTCAAGTAGATCTATATGTGACTTGTAGAACCATGAAAAGGACACATGGAATCATCTTAATGTCTCCAATGGGTTATCTATCGAAGGATAGGATTGTGAGCAATGGAATGATTTTGAGAGTCCACAGATAGTTTTATAAAGGTTAATTCAATCTCCATGGAAAGGGGACATGTGTTAATGTCTTGCTTTTAAAGGGATTTTGTGAGTCCTCAGGATGATTCAAGTAGATCTATATGTGACTTGCAGAACCATCAAATGGACATGTGGACTCATCTCAATATCATGAATGAGTTTTCTATCAAAGGAAAATCTCATGAGGATTGTGTATTCTAGTGCACTAAAGTTTAAAAAAACTTTAAGACACATGTTTATATCAGAAAACACTCAAATGTTGAATGAATATTTGATGGATGGTTGTAGTTGTATTCCATAATAAAATTCACAGAATGTTAGGCTTGCGAACTCAAATTTCTAGAATCGCCCTATAACTGTTAGATTTACAAAGGTCAATGGTTGAGAATTTGTTTGAGATGGAATATTTGAATGAAGGCGCCTCTCACTGAAAGTGATCAATTAATAGAGGGTACAAAAATATAGGACAACTATTCATTTTATTTCTAAGTGTCTATACAAAAATTTAATGTACTAATTGTGTAGTCCGGAGCTAACACAATGTTTTATTCACTTTAATATTCAAAAAATAAGTGAACTTTCTACTACTAAGTGATTTTATTTTTAAGTGAGAGAGTCAACACACATGGAGATTTCAAATTGCTCATTGCAATGCACCAAGGAGATTCTAGGTTCCAACAAAGCTAGTCCATGACTGTCAGTGTCTTTGTATTAATCTTTTCAAGAATCAAAATCTAGGTAAGTGAAAGACACAATTCCTACATTTCATCGTTTCTTAAATTCGTATTTTGTCAAAATTTGAGTTTAGGGTTGGGAACTTGAGAGACTTAAGAAAAATTAAGGACTTAGCAGGGACTTCACACTATACAAGCATCTCTACCACCACTATTAGACCAGTTGTTGGGAAAGTTGTTGGGAAAGGAAAAGAAAAATTAGATAGAAAAATATGTTATGATGGAGTGCTTAAAACCTCAGGTTTCATTGATGAATATCATGATATTTATGATCCTAAAATCTATGGTAGGCTTACCTCAAAACTTATATGTAACTAAGGGTTTGTTTTAGGATTAGATTAGATCAATGGAGACCATAAACCCAAAGTAATTACAAAATACAATGGAAGTAAACAAAAGAACAATTATACCATAAAACCGCCGAGACCTCCATGATTCACTTTTGTAACACCTTCTAACTTGTTGGTTGATGTGTTGCCCTCAGATTCATCATGCGAGTAATCTGAAATAAAAGTCTAAGTCCTACACCAAGCTTTGAAGGATTTGATCAAAGTCTAAATGCCTAATGCCTATGCCAATATGAGTGAAATGCCTATGCCTAAATATGCCAAGACTAAATGAAGTAAGATGACAAATGTTGAAAGGTCTAATGTGTAATATCTAATGCCTCCTTATGTCTAAAATCCAATGCCTCTTTCTTCATAAAAATGAGAAGAAAATGACATTTTATAGAAAATGCCATTTTGAATGGACAGATGAGATTGAATGTCAATAAGATGTCTTAATCAATGGCCAAAATTGAATGTTGTAGTAAGGACTAGGGTTAGGTCAAAATTAGGGCAATGACAAGAAATGAAGGGTTGATATTGAATTATGAGATAATTCAATCAAGGGATAAAATTGAATGAGATGTCAAGAGATAAGATTTGATGTGGAAGATAAGATTGGCACAGAAAAAGAGGTGATAGGAGAAATTAAATACTAAAAATTATTTAATTTAGGTGGCCAATGAATAATTAAATAATAAAGATATTATTTAATTATAGAAGAATGTGAGAAAAGGAATCATTTTGAATTAAATAATGATTTAATTCAAAATTCAAGAGAGTGGACCAAATTAAATAAATAAAATTTATTTAATTTAATGAGAGAAGAGGCTAATGAATAATTAAATAACTATTTAATTATTTAATTATAGTGGAAGGTGGATAAAAATTAAATAAATAAGAATTTATTTAATTTTAGAAAGAAGAGGACTTAATTAGTGATGTAATTAAAATAAATAAAATTTATTTAATTAATCAGGGAGGAATAAAGATAGAAAATGAATTAATTAAATAATTAAAATTATTTAATTAATAGAAGAATTATGACTTTAGAAAATAATTAAATAATTAAAAATTATTTAATTATGAAGAATGAAAAGGGAAATGATGGAGAATTTAGAAGTCGCAAGCCTAAGACATTTTTTAGTGTCTACATTATATTCTCATTTGAGAATAAGGTTGCAAAGTAAATGTAAATTCAAAATAGTCAAACAATGCCAATTAATAGTGTCACTACACCATGGGTAATTGGATTAGGGTGCATGATGTTACATGAGGTTTTCCCTTACCCAAAATTTATCATAGTCTGCGCCCACAATTATGATGATAGAAAATGAGTAATTGTTAATAAAGATAGCAAAGAAGAAATTTTATCCATTACTGCAAAATAATTTAGAAATGTGTTGGGGTTTACAACTAGAGAATTTGGAAACATCCACATTGACCTAGAAAATATTGCTAGTGATTATGAAGCAGCCAATGAAAAGGAGAAAAATACTTTTTTAATTAAAATAGTTCAGGATTGTCATAGAAACTTATTGAAAAGTAATCATAAGCCTTTGGAAATTTTAAACCATGGGTTTAGGATACTATTTTCATGCTAGCATTTTTCCTCGGACTGGATAGCAATTGGGAAGTGGGTGCAAGCCTCCTTGAAATGGTATTTAATATCCATTATGCTAAGCAGCCTATCAAATATAACTTTCTTGAGCACATTTTATAATCCATGCATAAATTTTTTTAAATGATTAAAGGAGGTTCCACTAAGACATTTAGGTTCACAACCTACTTGTGCTATTTTTTTCTATTCAATTTTAATGGAATGTTTCAGACCAACAAGCTTCAGATTCAGCCCAATATGAGTGTTGAGGGAAAAAATGGCTCCAGTATATGATTGAACCACTAAGATAAGGATGCATGATTCTTGAAGGAACTAAATTTGATTTTTTAGACTACTTTTTGGCTCCATTGTATCAAGCAATTACAAATACTCCAATGTCTAGATTGCTTGTGTCTTGTAGAAATTACATTCAACTAGAAAAAGAAATACAGTTGGTTGATTAGTACTTAATGGAATAATATATTGTGCTAAGATTTTATTGATTAGGAATAGAGCCATACAAACTTCCAACACATGTGATAGAAAGGTCTTTTGCATTGGAATATGTAAGGTAGATGGAGAGTACTAATCAACTATACTTTGCTAGTCGGAAAAAGAAGAGCATATTTCCTTCTTTACCTTTTTCATGTGGAGGGTTCACATTCAAGAGAAAATCATTTAGTGCGGTGCATGATCTTCTGATTTTTTTTAATTTGATGTTGTCTCTCACTGGTAGTATGATCCATGTGACACCATTGAATTAAGGATTTTGGCCAATAAGAATGTTGCAAGTAGAATTCAACATCAAAGTAAATCCTTGCTTGAAAAATTGAGAAAAAAGGATTCTTAGGATGAGGTCAAACTAGCAATGGAGAAAATTGATGTTGAGAAAGGTATTTCTTTTGAACAATTGTCAGTAGAAATCATGGCATTGCACCAACAGAGAGAAGCAGAGAAGCAAATCAAGAGGTATGCCAATTTTTTTGAAAAAAGTGATCTACCATCTACTAAAGTAAAAATACCCAAATCTCTAAATATGACTTGTAGAGAAAAAAATGGTCACAATAAAAAATTACTTCCTTTTGCTCTATTAGGAATGATTTAGGTGAACCAAAAAGTAGTGTAGAGTTTGAAGATATTGAAGAATATTTTGAGTATTAGAAGTTTGTGGAATAAAGAACATCCCTATGAACGTGAAGAAAATGATGATGAATCTGATGATGATAGGGAAGGAAAATATGCAAGAAAAGTCAAATCTTGTTTAAGTGAGACCACAAAACAAACATATACTTAAAGAGTAGTCAGAGCCAAAAGAATAGGTTATGAAGGTGGTGGTTTGGGGTCCAAAGGAGAATTTGTTTGGAAATTTGTTTAAGTGAGGCCTTGGAGCTGATAAAATAGACCAAGGGCATACAAGTACAGTTGAAACAATTCATTTTGTTAAATCTTCAAATCCTAATCCTCATGGTTAGATACAATCACAACTAGGACATGCCCATGGTGGAGAATCTAATGCAACTGGCACTACCACTGGTGGAAATGGTATGGGTAGTACTACTAGTAGTGGTCAACATGTGCTACAACAAAAATTACACACAAGAGGCCCACAATACAAGATACTACATAGACACCTAGTGATCAAGGCATATTGAAGAGGCCAAGGATTATGATAGGTCCAAGTCCAACTACCAGTACCAATACCACTACCTTAATTTCTAGTTCCACCCCAAAGGAGTTATTTCCAGGAACTCCTCTAGTTAGTGTGGTTGCAATAATAACTGCAAGTACTCCTTCTCCATTCAAGCATTCCATTATTTTTGTGTCCCCAAGTTTTGATTGCAATCATGAGTTTAGAAAGAAATTAAAATTGTCTAAAAAAGAAAGGAAGAAACTAATAGAGAGTTTGTCTACTGTAACTTTAGAGCCTGCAACAACCAAGGTATTACCCACATTTGACCCAAATAAAGAAATCATGGAGCACATGTTTGTCATTCCCATAGTTCAAAATAAACCAAATAATTAGATGGATCACTCTAAATTTTAGATGAGCATTTTCCAATTGGATTTTTCTAGAAAGAAAAATTCTGACAAAATTAATGTATCAAAGAAGAACAATAAATTGGTGTATACATCATTACTAAAGAAAGATAAAAAAGAGGTTGCAGATTCAATAGAAAAGTTACAAGAAGACCTAGAAAATGAGAAAGAAAAGAGGAAAGTAGTAGATAACAAGAGCAATGAATTAGAAAAAGAATAAAAAAATATGCCTCTACATATACAAGAGGATAAACAAACAAAGGTGCAATTGAATGAACTCAAGCAAGGGTTAGATGAGAGAAAAAAAATGATGAGGAAAAATCCACTTTGGGAAAATTAAAAAAAAAAACCGGTGAAATAAAAACAACAATGGGAACAAAAATTGGAGGAAGAGAGAAAAAGGTGAAAGATTGGTGACAAAGCTGAGGGAAGCAAAAAAATGAAATAAACTCTTGTCAAAATAAGTTAATTGCACTTTGCAGAGAAATAATGAGGCATGTGAAATAAAATATCTGGGTGGAAAGGATGATTTCAGAAAGAAGATGGAGGGTGTGAGACCCGTCTTTTTGTACCAGGGCTTATGTGATATATGATATGATCTGCATAGACGACTTTGATTTTGACTATTTTGTCATCATGGACTCTAGTTTGATATATGTCATGATCTGCATAGACAACTTTAATTTTACTATTTTGTTATTATAGACTCTAGATTTGATATATGTCATGATCTGTGTAGACAACTTTAATTTTACTATTTTGTTATTATAGACTCTAGTTTTGATATGTCATGATCTACATAGATGACTTTGATTTTGACTATTCTGTTATCATGGACTGTAGCCTTGATAAACTGGTAATAGCTTAGATACAATACACTTTCACTTATATGTTGAGCTTTAGTATCATAGGGTTGTGGTGCTAGGCAGTTAATGAGTGTAACCTGATGATTTTGTTATTATTAACCTATAAGCATTTAATCATGTGATTAGACATAATTATGGCTTTCAGATGTAGAGCAGTTGTGAGTACGTTGATTGTATTAATAATATGTCAATTATACTATGTGGTGGGTAAAATGCAATGAGTTGTTTAGTTCTTTATAGTTCACTTACATACATACCATATTTCAACCCCATGCTTTTGTTTAATTATGATGACGAACTGACATCACAGTTGAGTGTGCAGGATAGCCATGACCAGTGGATTTGGGGAAAATACCAAGGTGACTTACGTCGTGATGGTTTGTGATATGGAAATTTTGTGTTGTGATGGTAAGAACCCTTGTTTTATTGTCTAGAGCTACAGCTAGTGCAAGTGAATTGTGACAACATTTTAATCCCAAGTTTTGGGTTAATTTAATGAGTTTTAGGAGTGTTATGTGGTATTTCCATGACCCTCATAAGGTTAAGTCTCAGGGATAATTTTATGTGTTTAAAAATTGATTTGGAAATCTTAGAACCCTTTTTTTAAAACAATTTTTTTCATATGATGAAATTCAAGAATTTTGCATGTCTTGAGAGCTTACTCACCAAAAAGGGGGAGGGGTGTCCAAAAGGGATGGCAACACATGTCATCTAGATAATTGAGCAGGAAATGTTATAGGGGCTTAAGGAAGTGGTTGCAAAAAAAAAGCTAACCATTCTGATTTTCTTTTCCCTGATTATGAAATGTTATGTTAACTTGATTTCAGGGGAAAATGTTGCTAAATTTTTGCTACCAAAATAAAGAGAATTAAAGGGGAAAGGCTGGAAAGGAGGATTTAGAGGGGTATTGTTGTTTGAGATTTTCATAATCAAATTTTGAAGGGTTCTCAGGTTGGTTTCCTGCCCCTCTTGTTATATTGGTTCCTTTGTGAATTATGTGCGTGTACATACATTTTCCTTTGTGAATTATGTGTGTACATATATTTTCCTTTGTGAATTGTGTGTGTATATATGTTATCCTTGTGAATTATGTGCGAGTACATTTATTGGAAGAATCATCCCTTTGTGTGTTGTGGTTGTATGAATATGAATGCCTACTTGTTAAATGGAGCTCCTTGTTTCCTTGGGGTCCATTCTGTGTGGGGTATAGAGTGGGTTAGATGTCCAGGGGAGGGGAGCTTTATATGGGTATGAGTACCCTAGGAATGTGTTGGGCTAGTGAAAATTTGGTTTCCTATGTGTGAAATGGGAAATGAAGGAGAATGGATAAGGGATGGAGGCTGGAATGGGGAGTGTGTAAGCTATCTGGTGAAGAATATTATAGAATTTATTTGTTGTAAATGTTCTAATTTTTGTGCTCCCCTCATTATGTAGATGTCCCCACTCCCCCTGAATTGAGCTCATGAAGGTGAGGCCAAAGTTTTGTGTGTGTGTTGTGATGTGATAATACCAGTGTTGTAGTCATGAAGAAATCTGTATATTGTGGATGTTGGCTATTTGAATGTTACTACATTATTATTACAAAGGTAGGTAAAATTGTACATTTTAGGTCACCTTAGTTTTTCCCCTAGCTTGGGGGTGGACTGTATTAGTCCTATGGCTGGGACGTGAGCTTCCACTGGTCAGAAAAAAAAAATAGCTTTGTGATATGTGTAGGAACTTGTTGGTAAGAGAAGTGTTGAATTAATGGAATTTAATGGTTGTACACCCACCTGGCTGCACTCACACCTTCCACTATTTTTTACATTGAAATGGACTGTGCTGCAATACAGAATGTGCATATTCTCTTGTGTTGTATCCTCCTTGAAGGTTGTAGTGTGTATCATGTGAAACAAGCAGTTGTGTGATAATAGTTAAATCTTTCTCTTAATGCTTCCAATGCCACTCAATCAACAATATATTATTGTACCCATGTAAGCAATTTTAATGTGTGAGAACAGTATATTATTGTATCCATGTGAGGCAATTTTAATAGTGCAGTATTAGTCCTTGTGTTAGAAGTGGAAAGAATTCTAAGTTCTTGTTACCCAGCTGATTATGTGTGGAGTGAAAATTGTCGTCAGTGTGAAAATAGATATGCACAACAGGAAAATGAATGAACTAGTGGTAGTAGTGCAATCATGAACACATTTGATGATATGCTTGTGTTTGACTATTTTCCAAAGGAAGAAAGAAAGATATGTTAGTATTATGTTGGGAAAATTTAAATGCAAAAACATGCTTTTGCCTATTTATTCTGTGAAAAAAAAATTAACTATTCTAGGTTTTAGTAGCATTGCCTCAAAAGATGAATTGGTATGTGGAAGAAATATTCTATTTTAGATAGACTAAATAGGAAGGCAATAGAGAGTTCTTGTGATATGCTTTTAAGTTAGAATGTAACAAAACTTCTTGTGTTGATTTTCATTTTGAATTTTGTTAAGCTAAGGATAAAATGAATCAATATGTAGAAAGTAAGTATACTTTTTCAGTTTATTCATAGATGGAATAAGACCAATGTTAACGCACAATATGTGTCTTAATTAAAAGAAAGTAAATATAAACTCTTGCTCTGCAAGTTGAGACCTTGGCTCAAGCAAAACATATCCTATGCCTTAGGGAGGAAATATATACGTAAAATCTTCCTTCCCATAGAGGAATCTATTGCAAATACCTCCTAGGAAATGAGAGAGAAAAGCAAAGACACTAAGAAAATTTTAGTGGGCTGTAGCTAAATTAAAGGAAAGAGGAAAAAAAAAATGAATGTAACATCCTACTCTGCAACAGTACTTGAACATGCAACAAAACTGTCCATGGAAACCTAGGGGTCAAGATAGAGTACTCCAAAGGAAAAAGATGGAACAGTTGGGTTTATGCAAATAAAAAAATAAAAAATAAACAAATAGATAAATTTTGAGAAGGGAAGGATAGGTAAGGAATGTCGCTAAATCTGAGCCAAAACCCTCTAACATGCCTGGGTCGATGGAGTTTATCCGTGCCTCCCGGGGGTCGATCCCCTTGCTTTCACACAACTCAAAGTAAATGTCAGTCACTCATGGGAATAGATAAATACAATTTTACGAAAGTAAAATGCATGATAGATGAAAATAAATTATTGATATTTTATTTAATTTCTTTTCCCTATCCATCTGCATGGTGGTGCATCACGAGGTTGTTGGGCCGACCTTCCATTCAACCTTAATCGAAGCACTTGCTATCTTTTGCAGAAAACATTGCCCTGGCTCTGCCGCTGCAACACGGGTAAATGTTTAGAGAGTGATACTCAAGGAGAGAAGACAATGTTAGGCACAACAAAGAAAAAAAAACAAGAAAATTATTTCAATCTCCTCTCTGCAAGAAATTTTTTTTCCATGTTATCTCTGCAAATACCAGCCACCGTCTCCTTATTCCTTCCCTGTAGCGCTCAGCATAAGAGGAGGTGTATACTAAGGGTTTTGGGATGTAGAAGGGCATAAAATTAGGTCAGAATAAAATACTATTTAATTGCCCCTCATTTTGAGCGCCTCAAAACCATGCGAAATAAGCGTGTGCCTTTAAAGAAAAATCCGATCCCTTCAAGAAATCGCTTGATTCTCTTTAAAAAGGCTTGAATTGAACTCTAAGTCTCACATGAAAACACATGTATATATCCCTTCAATTAAGGGAAGAGAATATACCTTCATTCTTCAATTAAGGGAAAATAATATATTAAGGGAAGCGAATATACCTTCATTTTCTTAGAAAGGGAATTATAATTATAATAATTTTAAAAATAAGGGAAGGGATTAAATAGTTTAAAATGAGAAAGGAATATATTCATTTAAGATAAGAATATAAGCAAGAATGAAAATTAGGCATTTCTAGAATTTCTTTAGAAATGAAAAATAAAAAAATTATTCCTTCTAAAAGTTTAAGTACAAAAATATATATGAAGAAAATTGTAGTTATCATTTCTATAATTTTAAATTCTTCTTAAAAGTAAATTAATTTTATATAAAAAGTATTTATAATTTTATGTATTTAAAAGAATAAATAAATAATTTAATTAAATAACAGTTAAATGTAAATAAATATATATATAATGAATAATCAAATGGACTCAATCTTTATGGATTTAGAATATTTATGTAACCTTAATAAATATACCAACAATATCAAGATCACTACAATGTATGTAGTTGCTCCACGATAATGAAGACTATTAAAAGATATTTAGATTTAATTCTATCACATAAGGACAACTATTTAGTAGATCCAAACAATTCGGACTCGAGTTATTTTATTCTCCACTCAACCCGATAAAATGCTCATTAAACTATGGCAACATAAGTGTGAAATCAATTATCATGTAAAGGTAAAGAAAAAAGAAAGAGAATTAACACCATTAAGGTGAGCTTATAGTGATATTGATAAAATAGAAGTCTATATTATTATGGGATAATGAATGAAAAGACGATATAGTCATTAGATGGAATATGCATGATTGTATTAGTAATAAAAATATAATAATAATAATAAAAATAACAGTAATATAATAGCAATAATATTAATGTAGGGTTGTTGGGTTATTCTAACACCAATATCAATATAATAAATATTATGTGTTAATTCCAACATTGGAAGGTTAAACATTAATTTTGATGTTAGTATTTCTAAGTTTTCAATTATCTAAAACAAAATGAGGGGTCAGGAAACACTAATATTATTTTAACGTAATGGGAAATGATAGTGGTTAATTAAGTAACCAAGAGGTTAATGGTAGTAATTTATATAAGAGGCCTAAAGTAGTATTCCCATGTGTCTAATAAAAAAGGTAATGCTTTTCTATACATAATGATAATATAAACACTATCAATGCATGTCATCTTTGCAATAATTTTTATCATATTTAGTATTATTGACTCTATATTCACATATGAAATCATCATTCATGTTTCATTTTAATGAGTCAGCATTAGATAATCCTGGTTACCCTAGTTTAAAATTTTTTTTTGGGCATGATAGAGGATGCAAGGAAAATTGATTTGGACCAATTTCCTCAGAACCTAGATGAGGCAAACTATTTGGATTCCATCAAACCAATGATAACCTTGAATGCAACTTTGATTGAAACATTCAAGATAAGTTTAAATTTCAATTATGAATTGTTAACAAATTTTCAATTCAAACATCAGTTAGAACAAATGGCACTTTCATCAGGTGAATAGTGGAGCTTGCTATAAAACCTAATAAAATGATTTGCGTTACTTGATTTTGCTTCTACCTAAATCAAGTAGAGCTATGATTGTGTTTTCATTTAAACTATAAAAGGTTTACATTTAAGTCTGCTATGATACATCCATATGCATAGAGAAATTATCAAAAGACTGCATTATTAGATTATGCAACTGCATACAATAGAGAAGAGAGACAACATTTATTGCAAAGGTAGTCTTTATTGATAATCATAAGTGTATAGTGTCCCTCACAAGCCGAGGGACTAACTATTTTAATGCAAATAAAGAAAAAACTATACATTTACAGATACAAAAAGGGAAAATGCATATGTAAAGAAGGGGGACCCACCATTTCCTAAATGATGAATCTCAGTTGAGTTGCCTTGCATCAACTTCAGTCCTCCTGCTTATCCAGTCTCTAGTTGTTGCTTGCCCCCTGCTGCTCCAAGGTTTCCTACATTTGTGAGAAGAGAGTTGGTTAGAGCAATGAAGAATCACCAATCAGTACATAGGAAAATATCCATAAACATATAACCCGATCCTTATAAACATTAAAATAGCTTGCATACCATAGATGTCCAAGAAAACAAGAGAGTTATCAAACACATCTATCATATGCTCTATTTTATCTAACATGTTTGCTCATTATGCAGGTATAGGTCAAATCTTTGTTATTGTTTTGTTTCATTTGGTTACAACATATGGAGTAAAATGTGGCTCCCACGAGGGTTGAGCCCAGTATGTTGCCCTCTTGTGTTTTAAGAGGGGTAGGAATGTAAGCAAAATTGAGCAACTTGATCAAATTGACAATAAATCTATTCTTGATGCATTAAATCAACATGGAATCATACCACTTGATCAACTTTCATTATCAGATTCAAAAGATGCAACAAAATTGTGTGAATTATCAAGAAATATTACTCTTCATCATTTCACAATGAACCAAACAATAGGCTTCCATTATGTTGATCAAGGGGGCAGTCATGAAGAAGAAGAGAAATGCAAGGAAATATACAGTGCTTTCACTATTTAAGAGCACAGGGAAACCTGCTTACCAGTCATGTTCCTCAACAACTTTTTCTTCTTGGAAATTTTACTCTACTGGATATGTCTTTCAATCTTCTTAATGAACCCATTTCAGTCAAGAAAAACATGATGTGATGATAGTTTGTGAGAGGAAAGTATTTATGCACAACAAGTGTGATGACAACCAGAAGCTAGGGGAGGCATGAAAATGTTAAATGCAAGGGAGAGTGTATATCTATGCATGGATAATCATTATAGTAGAGGAGCTACCAGGTACTATCGGGAGCTATCATGAGTTACATGGAGCAGCACAAGGTGAGCAAGAAAATGCATGGTTAAGGCCACAATGTATTTGATGTCTCAAAGAGAAAATGTAAATCAAGACAATGCTACCGAAGTGCATATAAGAAACATGTGTTATGTATCATATTACTGTCTGGCATTCAAATGTGAGATCTACATTCACTGTTCATCTCATAAGAGACATTCATGAATTGGGAGAGGGAATTTTTCTGCATTAAAGGGACAATGCAATGTCAAATGGAAAAGGTACAATCAACACTCCACATTACCCAAGCAAAAAAGCATCTTACAAATATGATGAAGGCATTCTTGAAGCAGGTTAAGAGAGGCAATCAACAAATAAGTTTCTCATATACACAATAGAGTTGGCACATGGAACCTAATAAACTAACATGGAACAAAAATAAGATGGTGTAGGCTTTGCTACCTTTGATAGGAGAAATATGAAGACTGAAATACATATGATAAGTGGAGCTTTATTTGATTCTGGACATGGAGTTTTATTGACAGATCACAAAGGAAATAACCTAGAGGCACAAAGCATGGCTAATACAGCTAACTCAAAACATAATTTGCAATGAGGAGGAGACAAGTCCAACTGTGCAAGTGAAACAAAAAACTATGTTGAAGTTGATATACTGGAGAAATTTTCAAGGTTTGGAGAGTTCAAATTTGATGAAAAAGTTGGGACAAATGCATTAAGTTCAATTATAGAGAGGCGCAATGGCAGTGCTAAGGAAACATACATGACAGTCAAAAGAAGGAACTTCACTATGATGAAGACAACAAAAAATGTTGTTGTTTATGCTGTTTATAACAAACCAACATGAAGATTTAATCATATACATATTCATCAAGGTACTTGACAAATAGTGTTGCATATTGAGTACAAGGAAGTGCATTGTTTGCAAGAATGCTGAGGTGAGTACTTGTCAAGCATTCACCATAAAGTCACAAGGGTGGAACAAAAATTTCATAAAAAAAAATCATATGTATGAGAAATTATAAGCTTCTCTCAATGGGAGGTGATAGTCCTAAATTACATGATGAGAGAGTATGTAGTCCTCAAGATCTTGCACAACAATGTTGTAGTCATTGTGCCTTTGTTGTTCACATGGTATATAATAGTCAATAGTCCTTTGATAGAGCAACACAATGAACATCCTAACAATGAAGAGATCAAAGCATGAAGTGAATTGGAGGACAGTCTTGATACAATTCATGATGATTGGTACTTAGTCACAGTCAAGAACAGTTCATTCATCAAGCAAGATAGTGGCAATAATGTCACAAAAGGATGCTAGTTTCTTTTCACCATTTCATAAGAAGTGGAATTCATGCCTTGAGGATTCATAAGGAAAAGGATTGCAAGTGAAGGTATGGCATTACAAAAAATCTCAAAGAGAAGAGTAGTGTTAAATGGTAAGGTTTTGTGGCAATAAATAGAGGACAGGGTAAACCCTAGAGTACACACAAATTCCATGTCAAGAGTTGAAGGATTCTCTTCTTGTATCCTCTCATGGAATAGGGTTAAAGCTATGGTCTGAATAAGAGAGAAAAACTTTCATTTGTGTAGATAAATGAGGACTAGAAATTAAATTTTTCATAGCCATGACCTTCTCAAAATATGTGTTTTATAGACACTAATGAAAATACCCAGATCAAGCAAGTTTCAAAGAGGGTATTCCCAAATACAAATTCAGTAAATAAATTAAGTCTGTGGCTTGAAAGGTTTCACTTTCTTTGTTCTTTTTTTATAAATGATTGAACCCATGAGGGTTTTGTATGGAGAGATTGCATGTAGAAAAGAAAAAAAAATGGAGATACCCATAAAAAATGAAGGCCGCAACCATGATATACAAAGATTTTTTCATAAGAGCCAAGAAAATTTTCAGAAAACAAGGCACTCAATGAGCTCAAAATGAGCTTATTATTGAAGGAATGGAAAATATGTGGGGTTTTGAGTTGTACCCATACTGTTTAATGGCATTGAATCTTTTGCAAACCATTTTTTCCTCACGAGGCAACATTTGTTTGTGGAACGATTGACTGAGATAGCTCTTGTTTCAAGTTTTCGCTCTCTCATAAAGTCTCATTCATATTATGGTCTTGCTCATTTTTTATAACAGTAAGATGATTATCACAATGGAAAAAAAAAGATGCTCGTAGAATACAGAGACATCAAAGAAAGTGTGGAGGCCACGTCCATGAAGTGAAAAGGTTGAGCCATGGCCATTTCTAAGTTAAGGAAAATGTGCAGAGATGAAGGTGCGGGTTTCAATAACCCAGAATTACATGAGGTGCTAGGTAAAACATACAAAAATACAATATTTGAAGTCGTGGCCTAGTATTTTTTGTTAAAATCTTCAAATTTTTACATTAAGAAGAGCCCTCGAGTTTTCACAAAGACTCACAACCATGACATTGAAATACAAAGATGCCAAGAAAAATGCGTAGAATGTGCATTTGAAATACACAACATGGAACATAGAATGCACAGAGGAACACAAATATTCTCACCGTTTTCTACATAAGTGTGAGCTCAAAGCAAGTTTTTCTCTTACAATGAAAGAAAATGGTGCATTGTTTACACATAAAAAGAATTTACCTGGCTCAACCTCAATTTCTCATAGAGTTGACTGCTAGAAATTAGTTTCATCAAGCTCAAATGCATGAGGACATGGTGGCACCTCAGAGAGAGTAGAAGCTCCCAGAACAATGAAAGTGTAAAATGGTAGCCAACAAATGTTTAGGGTTCTTTTGGTGCCCTAAAGCATTCGATGCCAAAAAGGAAATTTTTGCCTTTGTTTTAAATTTTTATTTGTCAACTAATACCCATGAAATGTCCATGCCCTAGTAACTTACTGCCTTTCATATATCTTATGCATAGGAATCTTTAGGACTTAGATGTTTTGCATTATGTTTCCCCATATAGGTTGAGCCCTGTATTTATTTTTCATTGATTTTTAATGTGAAACATTTTAATTAAGTGATAATTTATAAATCACTTAATTATAAATGTTATTCTAAATGCAAAGTAATGGAATATTGTGCCTTATAATTGTACTTATGAGTTTTAGTTGCGTCTTATGCTTTTGTAAACACACAAGGGGTGTGAGTCAAAGCAGTTGGAGACAAGATTAAATGATGATGATTGACCAACATGAGGAAGGTGTGTGGGCTATCTTTGACCAAGTTTTGGAGGAAATGAGACCATTTGGAGGCGTTTTTCTCATGATTTTATTATGGGTTGGGTCATAGCTTGACTTTTCTTCATTTTGGTCACCTTTTGGAGAGGTTTTGGAAGCTTCTTTTTTGGATTTTTTGTTGCATCTGACCAGAAGCTTCTTGAAGGATATGTGTGGGGCAGTTTTTTCAGAAATGCATAAGTAACTTCAAATAGAGGTTTTGAAGGGAGTTCTTTCTTTCCAGCAGTATTGTAACTCATTTTTGGAGTTATCTTTCAGTAGGAGTAGTATTGTAACTCTTTTGATATGTATGACAGTGGATACCTTGGATACCAATGCAATTAAGTTATTTTTCCTTCTCAAATTTTCTATTCTACTATGTGCAAGGGTATGATTGATGAAATTACTTGTGAAGATATCTTTTTCCTTGTAGTTTTTGTCTCATTGTTAGCACCTCTCGCAGAAAATTGTGTTTGTTGTAGGTTATAAGTTATGTTTAAAGGAAAATGATTCTAGTTGTGAAAATATCTTTCCTTCTAAACTTTTTTGATATTAAAGCCTCCTTATGAAACATTTAAGTAGAAACATATAAATATTGAGTTGTGTATGTCAAGCTTTTCCTTTGATTGAACTATGTGTTTGAGTTGTTTTATAGGTCAAGTTAATGTTTTGGTGCATCACCTTAGGAGTTAATCATTTTCCTTTTATGTTACTCTCTTATCCTTTTCTCTGCAAAAGTTTTAGTTTAGATAAGTTTAGGTGACACCATTTAGGAGCCATCCTTATCTAGAGGCCCACTCCAAGTTTAGGTGACCCACAACCTAGGAGTGTTCGCATGTTACTCCAAATCGCTAAGTTCTACAACTTAGCAGGGGTGCAAATTTGAGAAATAATAATTTGATAATATGAGTTTCCAAGTTCCAACTCAGCTCTATGTAGAGTTATCTTTGAGCAAGATTTTGCATCGCCTCTATGTATTCCTTCATTTGAAAATCAATAAAAAACTTAAATTTATCAATTGAAGAAAAACTCTAGTTTCAACTACTAGATGCACATTAAATGATTGTCGATGTTCATTGTTGTATATGCTACTATTGTTAATATGTTATTAAGCATTGAGTTGAGTGATGAATCACTGAGTACATGTAAAACTAATCAGTATGACACGATTAATATATGAAATTATTAATAACATGTTAATTTATTCAATTTGATTCATAATTTCATGGAGTACAATATAAAATATCAACTACAACTTGAAATAGAAAATGTATAAAATTTAAATATCTAGAAACTGTTAAATCCCTAGATAATAGTTAAAATTTTGAATTTAGATTCTACATTGGAAATTTGAAATAGTGGAAAATAGTACTAGTAGTACAATTATTTATTCAATCTGATTCATAAATTCATGAAATACAATGTAAAATATCATCAACGATAGTTGGAATATGATTCATGAAACCCTTGTGTTCTTATTATATTTTTCTATTGACTAGTTATCCAAGTTTCCTTTTGTTTAAGTTGTGTTGTTATTTCATGGCCCTATGTTTTTACTGGCCCCACATACCCTATTACCTGATAGGTCTGATCCTTGTGGAGTTTTATTTTATGGTCCCGCATTATTATGGTCATCTAAGTTGCTCTTATAAAAGTGGTCCCTACCTCTTACTATGTTTTCACATTAGGATTTTCAATGAAGAGAAAAAGACTTACAGAATTGCGGAAGGTGTACAAGTGTCACAAGCGATGACTAATTTTGGGGCATGAGAGAAATTTTGGAGAGTGATGTGTATGGGCTCCATAGAATGCTAGCACATGGCAGAAGATTAAAGGATTCCACAAGTCCATAGGCCCATAGTGCCATGTCCTTTTCTTGGTCGCGAAACTATGGAAGGACACTATGTGATGATATTCTCACATGGAATGTGGGAGAATCCTATTGGAGAGAGGGGACGGTTGTGTCCTTTTCAAGAAAATAAAAGCTTTAATCATCATTGAGATTTGTGCTTCCATTCTAGATGGACGAACCACACTCAAAATCGATAAATGGTTAGATGAATGAACAACCTCGCATGAAAAATAAGTAATGGTGGATGTGATAGATAATGGCTCATCTTTTAAGTTAATTTCCTTCATAAATTTTTAGTTCAATGTAGTTGGTCATCTCATTTGTTTGGTTTGGCATAGTAGCAAAATCTGTAGATGTTTACCTGTTCCATGTCAACTTGATCTTTGAACAATTAAAAAATTGGTACACCCTTCTTGGAAAAATTCATCATTGTTAAATTCTTGAATCTCATAATCAAGTCTATAAAATATATTGTGTATTATTTTAAAGTCCCAACAAGATACCGTAGAAATCTATTTTAAAATCATTCTAGAATTATGAGTCGGTCAAACACCTAACCCTCTAGCTCTACATCTAAAAGATCCTTTATTATGGCCTAGTTGTTGGGTTCCTCAAAATAGCCTATGTGTAACCTCGACACTAATGTAGTACAGGTGATGGTAGACAACCAAAAATTGCAGAGATGTTGAGATGAAGAATCAGGATGACACAGTCACTGGGTAGGAATTTTTCCTACAATGGTATGAAAAAAAAATGCCATGCCCCTATCTCTAATGCATGGACCTATGATTTGAGGAAGTTGGTTGTTCCTAATGTCTTTATAAATTTGGAACTTATCAAATGCTTTGCTTCTGGGTATGATGAAAATATCAGAGTAATTAAGGCATTGGATGGAAGTGTCCTAATGGATATAAGCAGGGAGTTTATTTCTAAGTTTTTTAGACTCAATGTGTCTGCAAGTAAAGTTATAGACATTACTTTTTTTAGACAAAAATACCAACAAGAGAGAAGTAGCTTTAGAGTGAAATGGATCCCTAGGTTTATACAAATTGGCTACACAGGAAGGTCATAGAGAATCCTTGATAACAAATTTGATCCTTTTGATTTCAAGTCTTTTGAAGACTATTTCAGAAGAACATATTGGGCATTATGTTAGGTGTTGGGAGAAGATGCACACTCAAAAAAATAGATACCTCTTATGTATATGGCTATTGATATACAACATCCTTTTGTCAATAGTAACTTATGCCATCTTTTTAGCCAAGGCTATTCACAATCAGCTAGTGGACATTAAGAGAAGTGGTAAGGAGGTGAATTAAAAGTGGTAATCTCTCCTTTTCCATATGCTTTTGTACAAAGGGAAAGATCATTTGAGCAAATTTTCACAACTAATCATGAAATAGTAAGAGGGGAAAAATCTCCTAGTGCAATGTTGGACCCATATTTGGGACAAGCATTGTAGTGAGTCCAACTATGTTATTTTTTAGAATTGCTTTGTAAGAAAAGTCATGGAAAGGCTAGGTCTATTTGGAATTGGTTTGCATAAGGAAATTTTGGATTTCCTTAACCCCAAAGATAGGAGGCCGACTTTAGGAGTACAACATAACTAGGGATATTATTACCTCTATGAAAACTCAGTTATTATTAGAAAGTATGGGTGCCCTCAAGCCCCCATGTGCTACCCAAATACGTGTTGCCTAAGTTGGAATGCATGAAAATTATATGGAAATTGAATGAGACGTATCAGTTTCATTTAAGAAAACAAAAGAAAGGGTCATTTTTTCCTTATGTTATTTTCTTTTTAGATTTCACTTCAACTAGAGATGGCTTAGGTAGGATGAAAGAAATGCTTGGGGAATATAAGTTATTTTATGTAAAAGTCAAGGATTTTGACCCTAAAGGTTTCATACACGAGGTTAGGAAAATTATTAGAAGGTTTTCTTTTTGCCATCAAGTTGATGAAAAATAATATTTCATAAGAAATTGTAAGGATGAATATGATGTAGCTAATAGAAAGGTGAAATGGATTACATTCATCAAGGTAGAGGTTGTAGGACAAAAAAGGATAAGGATTATCCTAGAGCATTTTCTAATACCGATGACCCAATTGCCAAGATTCAAGTGGTGTTGAAGAATTTTGATAGAGTTGTAGATAAGGCCCTTTCCTTGGAAGAGAAACTAGCAAAGCATCTTAGACCTGACCTTTCTATCATAAGGCCCCAAGGGCCTATTATTAGAAAAAATATGCAATAAGACCCACCATAGGTCACTCCCCCTCCCCCCCTCAAATAATCAGTGTTGATTCCCCCCCCCCAAAGAGAGAAACCACATAAGAGGATGAAATTTGAGCAACCACTCTTGTTGGTTGACTATCCCATCAATCTAGATGAAAGTGAATATGTTCATATCACCATGGATGGAATTCAATAATATATGCCATCCCCCCTAAGACCAAATATTGTTGGCATTTTTTAGCAAAGGTTTAGGTTGGACATGGCTATGGGGAGAGATAACCTCAATGATGTGAGGGAATTGGCATGTTCACAATTCATTTATGATGATGAGTTTATAAAATCCCAAGAATTTAAAGATTTTGTTATGAGAGAAAAGAGGGAGGAGTACCATAAAAGAGTTTGGTTGGCACAAGAAAATGTTCCTAGAGAAAAATATGATGAAGCAGTTGCAAAGGTAAGGGCATAAATGAATTTTGAGTCCAAAAATATTATACCTAAAGAAGGGAGAAGAATGGTGCAAGATAGTGGATTACTATTGCTCCCTGAATGAGACATTGCTTCTGTAATTGTCTTTGATACTATTAGGAAACAAAGAGAAGTTTTCTCCACATAAGAGGAAGTAGAGATGACATTGTTGGGATCAGGGTTCAACTCACATTGGGAAGAACTTGCAATCTGGGCCCTTGCCTCAAATACAAATAAGCCTATGATTATTGAAGCATTGAAGAATATCAAAGGGAGATTGATTGTAAAGAGGGTGTTTGACACCTTTTACCCTGCAGTTTTTGCATTAGTGGTAGGTGTTTCCAAGTTTAATGAAGCTACTATTTGAAGGTTGCAAGATAAACTTAATACATTGTTGAAGGAACACACTAATATTATGAAAGCTTACAACCAACAATAGTTATTATTGGCTCAAAAAACATCCCTTATTGCAAGTATGCAAGAAGTAGGCTCCTCTTCTACAGTTCCCCTTTCTCATGTGATGATTGAAAATGAAGAGCTTAAAGAAAAGATTCAAATGTTGGAAGAGCATTTGAAGAATGCTTAGCAGACTCAACAAAAGGAGAATGTGTGCATTGCAACATACATCCTAGAGCATAGACTGTCTAAAATATTAAGAAGGCTAGAAGATACTCGTGTTTCATATATGAATTTAAGAGGTGCCATTACCAAAATAAGTGGGGATCAAGAGCAGTTCAAATGTATATTTGAAAAATAGAATCCTAGATTTACATATTTGGAAGGTATGTATAAGGGATCTACAAACAAATCAGATGCCCCACCTAGTATCTATCTTACTTTTGATATTATCAAGATGGCACAAAATCATAAAGGGTATATGGAAAGTATAATTGAAGTTGCACGAGAAAAAATGAACTATCTCTTAAATATTGACAATAGGGTTATACCCCACTTGTTAGTACATAATGGGGAGTTGAAGACTCTAGAGAAATGGAAGGATAGTTTCAATATTGTAATCCACACACTCCTTCTGATTTGCAAAGACGAAAAAATTGATATAAATGAGCTTATTTCCTATTTAGTTAGGCTGGTCAATGCATATCATAACATGGAAAATTTTTCTAGAGAGGCTAGTGCTTTACTTGATGCCAAGTATCATCAAAATTTGAAGAATGTGGAAATACTCTTAGCTCATGATTGGAATTTTGAGGATATATTTAAGGAATGGAATGAAAAGTATAATTGTTTACTCGGCTTGTGAGTGGTTCCATGTTTTCATTCCTATGCCTCCTACCTGAGATTTTGGTTGTCAGAAAGGTCTAGGATGAGGTGTGTTGCTTCCCTTATGTTATAAAATTGAATCCCAAGCCTCATTCAAAGGGTTCTGATTTTTTGATCTGTCATCTCTGTAAGCTCTTTTTACATAGTTTAAGCTATTTGATAGAATAAATAGGAAATGTTGTAATTTTTCTCTATAATAACAACAAATGACTCAAATACTCAGTGATTTCTTTAGTTTTGAATATTGACCTATATTTCTCTCTAGTATTGTATTCACTATCTTTTGACTCAAAATAATCAAGGGTTATTTATAAGTTCTCATATCACATCATGTGTTATGGTTATTGAATTGTTAGCTTGTATTCAAAGAATGGAATAATTTTTCTTTTAGTTATTCATTAAAGATTGTGTGAATGCAATAGGGATTTATAAGTAGTGTGATAAGTGTTGGTCTTTTCTTAGTGTCTCATTGCAAGGCGATGAGGTTATAAGAAGCCATGAGTTGGTCTGTTGTAGGAGTATATTTAATTTTTTGACTCTATTGCAGATAAGACACTGATCAAAATAATCTATAAAGTTTGAAGATTGATGCAGAATCACATATCAAATCAAAAATCAAAATTTTACTTTACTACAAATTTTATGTTTTATCCACAAATCCACACTAGCAAGGAAATATTAAGCATTGAGTTGAATGATGAATCATTGAGTACATGTAAAAATTATTAGTATGACAAAATTAAAATATAAAATTATTAATAATATGTTAATGTATTCAATTTGATTCACAATTTCATGGAATACAATATAATATATCATCAAATACAGTTTGAAATATAATTCATGAAATGCAGTATAAATTCCTAAAAACTACTAAATCACTTCCATTTTCCAAATCACATCCTGGTCCTCACTCTTACGATGATATTGAGAGCCATCCTGGTCCAAATCACATCCTGGTCCTCACTATCATTTGTGCCACTACCACAAATGTTTGAAGTGTTGCTCAACCCTCTTATTTCACATATGGACTTCCAAATTGTGAGTGCCCTTTCAAAAGGAAAACTTTAGAAATTGTACCTAGTTGCAAACACCATCAAGCAATTTTCCAAGTTCTTGTCTATTTTGTTTCTTATCTTTGATTTCATAACCCCCAATGCACTAAAAACTCTCTCATCCTCCACCAAACCCGATATTATTGTTTGACATAAATCAACAAGTTTGAAATATTCTGATAAAGAAACATAATATTTCTCTCTGACATAATTTTTTCTAAACCCTTGTTATTGATCTCGCTTCCATGGGATTCTCCAAAGACTCAATTTGGTCAATCATACTTATTTCAAAACACTTAGCTTGTTCTCTAAGCTTAATTTCATTTATAATTTTTCCTATTTTTTGTCCATTGTATTCTAAACTTTTCAAAAAGTGTTCAGCCAAGGCAATTACTTTTTTATGAAAATATTCTAGGTTCCCTCAGTTTGTTGGAATCCAAAATTAAGGATACATAATAGACATGGCTTCAAGGATTTCTTCTCGAGGGAATTGTTCATAAATCTCTATGGAAAGAAATTTTTTAATAGATTTTAAATTATCACTTAAATTTTTAAAAATGTCATTAAAAGATTCCTTTGTAACAAGTACTTCTTTGGTAGAGAGCCTAACCATCTCAAATCCACGTACAAAGACACATAATTTCCTGCTTGCATTAAACTGTAAATAGTTTTCAGGATTATTCAAGTCTGTAATTAACTACCAACTTATATAATTTTTACTTTGAAATGGATAATCTATTAGATCTAGATATAGATTATCGAGGGTCATGAATGTCATTCTACGTAGTTTAGTATATTCATAGATATACATAGTTTTGTCTTAGTCTTTCTTCACAATATTGTTCATTTCATCCAGCATGGGGAGAAGACCAACTAAACTTAAGAGTGTCTATATCACTCAACCTATGTAAGAGGTTAGGAGCTTTGTCTATTGTGTTGTGATGTTCATGTTGTCATGAAGGATTGCGCCCCAAATGCTAAGCTTTAAAGTTCAGAAATCCAATGCAATATGGGGACATCCTCGGTCTTGTGGGTTGTCTAATATGAGGATGAACCTCTAGATTATGGGTCGGTTCCCTTTGAAAAACCTCCTAAAACTTGCTGGTTTGATTGGAAAAGGGATACAAATTTCTTTGGAAATGAAACTTACTGCTATTAGGAGGTGATGTACCATTTTTTAACCTCTACTAGCTACTCTAAACTCACAATCAAATTCAGAAAAAGGTTTTTTTGTTCATAACTCAAAGATAATCACGAAAATACATAAGTGTTTTATGAGAAGGTTTGTGTTCAGTGTTTGTACGAAGGAAAAAAGA
Source organism: Sequoia sempervirens (assembly GCA_007258455.2). Taxonomy (NCBI): domain Eukaryota; kingdom Viridiplantae; phylum Streptophyta; class Pinopsida; order Cupressales; family Cupressaceae; genus Sequoia; species Sequoia sempervirens. Next base: position 939,793,427 of record VDFB02281492.1, on the reverse strand, counting down.
GTTTTCACAACCTCAGCTATTGAATATTTTGACACTACTCATAACCTGTATTTGACATATATTCTTTCACTTTTACAATGCATAAACGAGACAAATTTAAAAGGTTTTATATAGAAAACATAATTAAATGCATCAAATCATCCATTTTCCACACTGAAAAAATAATAGATTTTGAGAAAGAACCACTGCCTTTATTAAATTTGAAATGAATTGTTTTTGTTACAACTAAAAAATGCTTCTAAAACTAAAAATACTTTGAATTTTTTTGAGTTACAATGCTCTACACTTGTTGTGTATGCAAGCAGAAAGAAAAGAGCTCACTTAGAAAAGAAGAATAGAAGAAGATATAAAAGAGAAATTTGACTTCCTAATTGAAAAAGAAAACTGATCATGAACTCCAACTCTTCTTTTCTTGAAAACTCCACCAACTTCCATGATGAATTTCCTTTTGGTACCTTTGTAAAAGAGGCCTTAGAACAACTCCTAATTGATTGTGAATAGGTTGAAAATTTGTCTTGATTGATATTGCACCCATGTGGGGTCTTAAACTCCACTAGAACTACCAAAATTCCCCCTTTTTAGGCCTTAAACTGCTCCTTTATGACTTTGCATGGAGTTATCCAACTGTTGGGCGTAAAGGCCAAAAATCCTTAATTTAAGGGCTCCAAACTATCCCAATTTGCATAATTTTAGGTTCTAACTCCACCTCACTCCAACTGCAACCACATGGGGCTCCTAAGTAGGCCAAAAATGACACTAAGTGTTAACAACTCCATATGTTGATCATCTTGTGGAATTAGCATGTGAAGTTACTTGAAGATAATTAGGCTCTTCATAGTTTTCTATCAACTTTATTTCTTCATGTTTCCCTTTACTCATGCTTTTTTGGATACCACTACCATCAACTTCATCTCTTCATACTACCCTTTCAAGGTGGCTATTTTCACAATTTCATTAGTCTACCCTTCTTAAGAAACAAATAATTCTCTCTAATTAGATCTATCATATGCATCTTAGTAATGTCTGTCTCTTAAGGAATGATCTTATAAGCTTGTTGCTCTTTACTTAGGTTTAATTTTATCTACTGTCACTCATAACCTACATAAACTACCCTCAAAGAATATTGCATATGTCTATCATCAAAGCATTGACAATGAGAAATAGGTTTGAAATTCCCTTCAAGGGCTATCACAGTGATGACCTTGTAAGAGGTTTTGACCCTTGTAGGAGACTGTCTTAGGTTTGTATCTTAGAAGCTCCAAATGAAGCTTCATCCTCTTGAAAATAAAGGTTGCAACCTCACCATTAATATGCTCTAAGGTAATACTATCACTTGACTTATCTCTTAGTGATGGATCCTCTTCAATTCTTGCACTTTCTAGAGGTCATCATTAATAGGTTTTAACTTCAACAAAAGAACCTCCTTTTAACTAGTGCACAACCCCTATTCTTGATGATTGTCCTTTGAAACTAAGATTGCTATCCTTCATGACTTAATTTGTAGGTGACTATCTAATCTCAATGCTTCACTGTCATACTCAAATCTCTGCCATGACAATTATTTATTCCTCATAGGTCTGAAACCTTGATTTTGCTACCTCTTTTCAACGGTGAATGATGTCCTCAATTTACATTGTGGACTTCTCCTCTTTACATTCTGCATGGACTATCTTCATGTATATAAAACTACCCTTGACAATCTTGTTGTCCTTGGCATGGTGGCTCATCTTTATGGCATTGAGAAGTGATTGTCCTTTCATAGATTAATGACTATCCTTTGACGGTTCTAAGATCACTATTCTTTGTCTCTCAGACCTGAGTACTTTCCTTTTCTTTGTATAGTTCTTGTATGTCATCATATCCTTTCATTGTCTTCACCTACCCCTGTCTCTAGACTATTATCAATGGTGACTTGAATATCTACAATCAACTTCTATTCATGGTATACTCATGTATTCACTGCCCATGATCTTTGGTGATGCTTTGCTTGAATATGTATCTATAAATGATGACTAGGAGCTATCATTCTATGTCAATAACCTTCTCTTTATGGTGCTCACATTCATAAATCAATGACTATCTTTCCTTTTAATGCATTACTATATTTACTTGACTGTAGTGATTTCCCTTTAAGACCTTTAGGACTCTTCCCCATTGACTTGACAATCCCACTATCACTCAATCTTGGTTTAAAAGTGAAAACTCTCTTTATATGTTAGCTACCCTTCAAAAATATGAGCTCAAAATCTTATTAAACCATGAAGCTCTGCCTTTGACTTTTAAATGGATTTCCTCCCTCTAAGACCAAACTATCTATCCAATATATAGAACTTGTTGCTCCATGGTCAAGATGGGAACTCAATGTGAATCCTTCACTTAATGAATGATAACATTATGGTATGTTCACTATGCAGGAGTTTGATCTAAACAAAACCTATGGATTTGATGTCAAAGATAACCTCTATATGTGAGGACTCATTGTCATTTTGTGGAGCCTAAAGACAATAGTGTTTAGGTTTGGGATGACCAATATTCACATGATTTTCCTCTATGGTAACTGCAAAACCAATGGGAAAACACCATTCCAAATAATTTAAGGTCATGATCATTGCTTTCTCTCATGGTTCTTTTGGTGACTTCCCCCTTAAGACTACATTTTCACAAGGATCCAATGTCTTTAACTTATCAAAGTGTTAGAAACCCTCTTGAATATATCGTAGTATTTTCATAATACATGGTTGGCTCTCATGACACTGTCTTCTTGATATTTCCCTAAGCTTATACATGAAACCTCCTTCTAAAGGACTATTCATTTCCTAACTAGATGACTTTTTTCTTATTAAAAGTGTATCAAATCTAGGGTTTCATAGTTGAAAATAACCTCTTTATAAAAGAAAACAACCATCTCTCAACAACATCAGACCTTTAGGGCATACCTGGCAGCTTTGTACATGGGGAAATACATGCAAAGTCTTCAAAATATTCAATTGACAGCATGGGAGGCACATTGGGAGTTAGGAACTGTATGTCTCCTCTTCAATCTTCATAAAAACTATCCCTTCACTTCTCCTTCAACATGAGCAAAACCATAGTATCCATCTTTAACTTGGAGTTCTCTTCAGATCTGGCTTTCTCCATGAATGCTGCTAATCAAACATGAAGTTAACCCTAAATCCCTTATTCCAATGTGAGATTCTACTACATTTTCCATGAAACTTGGCATTACCTTTAGTTTTACTTTATTTCCTCTTTAAATTCTAGGGCCTAAACTTGAGTTAGCTTTATTTCTTTAGGAAGGCATTGCTTAATACACTTTGGCATGGAAATAATTAAAACCTAAGGAGTTAATCTTCACTTCTCTTTGATAAAATATTTTAACAAGATCCTTTAAATTACAAACTAAATCTCTCCCCCCTTTAAAGTAAAAGACCTTAAGAAAAAAATAAAAATTTAAATCAAATATTTAAATTTGATTTAAAACAATTGCCTAAGACTTATGAAAATATGGCTTACATTCTTGGAAACCTCAGGGGTGTTTTTCCTACTAAAACAAATTAGATCAGTAGCCTTGGCATCCATTGGGTATACGAGTCAAATAGACTTGAAAAGAAAACTCAAATCGGACCTTGACACAACTATTAGAAACATTGAACAACAACAACCACCTACCAACTAATCTAAAAAATGTGCATCAACACTTATGGAAAGGGGAAAAACTAGACTAAAACATGTGCATCAACACTTATTTGAAAGGGAAAACTATCCTATTATATACAAGTTTGAAATATCACCTTAATAATAGAGCTTGAGATGAATCCCCTTGATTGGTATTGGCAGCTCATCTCCTTCAAGATTTGACAACTAAAAGGCATTATGTGACTTGCATTTTGTGATCATGAAAGGACCACTCCACATAGCATCAAATTTGGTGTGTTTTTTGGGTCTAATTTTCTACTCATCCCACTTGAGAACAAGATATCCTTCATTGAAAATTCTTGGGACTTCCTTCTTGTCAAATGTCTTCTTCATTAGTTCTTGATGAATTTCTAGATTCTGAAGTGTTTGTATTCTTGTTTCTTCCAACTCCATCAACTCAACAAGTCTTACCTCCATTTTTTCTTCCTCCATCATTTCCAGCTATTTGATCAAACTTAGAGTTGGTAACCCTACTAAGATGGTAGCCTCGCTTCTTTTCCATAAACAAGAACGTATGGATAATTACCTATAGACCTCTTAGGAGTAATTCTATCAGCCCATAAGGCTAGTTTCAACATATTGTTCCAGCCTTTTTGTTTGTCTTCAATTACTCTTTTAATGATCCTAATCATATTTTTTTTGGTTAACTCGGCTTGTCCATTACCTTGTGGGTATTAATTGGATGAAGTTCTCAATAATATATCATTCTTAACAACCCATTCGGTTACTCTCATGCCTACAAAACCTAGTGCATTATATGAGATAATGGATTTAGGGGTACCGAACCTTACTATTATATCATCATAGAAATTTAGTAGTGCACTTTCGTTTGCCTCCTTCAATGCTACAACCTATGTCCATTTGGTGAAGTAGTCAATGGCTGTCAATATCCATTTGTTTCCTAAATTGGAAGGTGGGTTTATGGGTCCAATGAAATCGAGACCCCACTTCACGAATAGCTGCTCTACTTGAATTGGATGCAAAGGTAAGGTTGCTAGCCTTTGTGTCCTTGCAAATATAGCACATTGCTTGTGTTTCCTTACCCATGCATAAGAAAATTTGTACAAATTGGGCCAATAGTAACTAGCTCTCATGATTTTTAGAGCTATAGTTCTTGGTGCAAAATGGCCACTAGCTACTCCATTATGAAATTCTTCCAACACTTTGTTAATCTGATAAGATTTTATGCATCTCAATAAAAATCCATAAAAGTTTTTTCTATACAAGTTTCCGTCCAAAATAGCATAAGGAATGTCTTGAAGTTTGAAATACCTTTGTTTTGCATTGTTTAGGCCTTGTGAACACTCACAAGTTTGGAGGTAATGCATCATTTCTTGAATGCAACTTGAAGGAGTTGGGACAATAGTTTGATCTTCATTATTTAACACAAGGACAACCTCCTCTTTGATTTGTTCACGATCCTCAAACTTACCATCTGGCTGCTCACACAATCCCTTACCTCTTACTAGCTTGGTAACCTTGATTTCAACATCATATTCCATGACTTTTGTTATCCAACCAACCCTCTTATCATTTAGATCCTTAGAAAAAATAGTTAATGCTTGGGTGAGAAACCATAAGATGAATCTTGTTATTTGAAAGAAAATACCTGAATTTTTTAAGGCTTCTAATGACAGCTAAAGCATGTTTCTCCACAAAAGTGTACCTTTTCTCATAGCCTTCCAAACCTTGGCTGAAGAAGGATATTGGATGCTCTATCCCATCTTCATTCTACCGCACCACATAGATGAAATGGTATCAATGCTCCCAAAGGAATATAGTGTGAAATATTTAGAAAATTTTGGGTTTACAAGAGTAGATGTAGTTGCAATGGCTTCCTTAATCTCCTCAAAACTCCTCTTAGCTTCTCTTGACCAGCTAGAACTAACATCTTTCTTTAACATAGTTATAAGCTTCAAGAGAGCTGCAATGTTAGGTATAAACCTTCTAATAAAATTTATTCTTCCTAAGAAGCTTTGTAGACCCTTCTTGTGAGCAGGTAAAGGTAAGGCTAAAATTAATTTTACTCTTTTAGGATTTATTGTAATACCTCACTTTGAAACTATTTGACCAAGTAATTTACCTTCATGGACAGTGAAGATGCACTTCTTAGGATTGAGAGAAACACTATATTGCCCGAATCTCTCAAAGATTTTCCTTAAGTGATCAAAATGTTCATTAGCATCTTAAAAAAAAATAGTTATGTCATTGAGATAAAAAAGTACAAACTTGTTCATGAGACCTTGGAGAGCCATGCCCATAGTTCTTTGGAATGTTTTCCCTACATTGTACAATCCAAAGGGAATCTTTCTATATGCCATGGTTCCCCATTTGGTGGTAAAAGCATTTTTGAATTGATCTAATTCTTTTACCAAAATCTGATTGTACCCTGAATAACCATCTAACAATGAAAATCTGTCAAATCCTTATACAACTTGAAATATTTGTTCCATTGAGGGCAGTGGATAATGATCTTTAAGGGAAGCTCTAGTTAGATCTCCATAGGTACTAAATTTTACACCCAAGATGCATGCTTAATAGGGAAGATGATATTACCTTGGATCAGCTTGTTTAGCTCAATTTTCATGAGGTGTTCTAGCTTTGGATTCAAAGGAATTTGCTTTTGTCTCACTGGTTTGCATTGAGTTCCAACTCAATGGTTTGTTGAGCCAATTCAAGGTTAAAAATTTTCAAACTCCATATTCCCAAGAAAAAAAATCATCAAATTCTTGAAAAGTAAAATAAAACCATGCTTTTCTTCCTTTGCGCATACCTTGCCAAGCTTTAGGAGCTTGTCTTTGAAGATCTCAATGGGTTCATAATATTATTCTTTTACTGACATGTTGGTTTTGTCTTTCCTTACTTGATCATCAGTGTTGAAAATAGATTCTAAAGTTACCTAATCTTTTGGCAACTTATTTGACTTCAGCTGTAGAATCTAATTATCATACTATTGCTGCCATTTTTGTTGATTTCCAGCTGCAAATTTAGCCTTTTCAATTAGAAAATTTACAATTTGTTCATCACTTTCAAATACTTGCCAAGTGGTGTTATTTGGAACTGATGGCCTTACAACCACCTTTACATATTGTTGTCTTTCAACATTTTTCACCTTTTTGGAATGCCAAATTGTGAACCCATGCCAGCCAATCTATTAGCTTCTTTATTCTAATTTCTTGGAATGGAAAGCAAGTTGAATGCATCAAACTCTTCTATAAGATCCCAAACACTATGCTTATATAACTTGAGCAAATCATTTTTAGTTACATTGAGATGTCTCACCTGATTTTTTACCAATTTTGTATCTCCAAATACCTGTAAGCACTTGATACCTTTCTTTCTTGCCCACTCTAAGCCATGGATGAGTGCCTCATACTCTACTATATTGTTAAAATAGCTAAAAGAAAACCTCATATCTGAATAATATCTCTTATAGTTAGGGGAGATCAACATAGCACCTCCACCAGCACCAACTCGGCTTCGTGAGCCATCAAAATACAATTGCTAAAGCTGATTAGACTGATGTTCATACTATTGTTTTTCCTCTTTTACTAGGTTAGGGACAACTGCATCTTGCTCATGAATCATGTAAATACCTAGTCCTACTTCATCCATATGATTGAAAGGATCAACCTCACAATTTTCAGATACCCACTCATCTAAGATTAGATCATGTATGCCTTCTATGGGAGTGTTGGGATCTTGGATAATAGATTGTTACTCTTGTTCCTGAATGGAAAGATTTACATTTATGGCATTAGGAACATATGGCTCTATGTGGTCTTTTGCAAGAAGTTCTAATTTTATAGTCACCTTAGTGGCATATCTTGTTCTAAAAAACATGTGTGACCAATAAGAAGATAGATATCCTCCCAACTTTGCAGTGAAATCCCTAGAAAGGAATATGGAAAAGAAAGGTAGTAGATCTATGACATAGATATCCTGTGGGATTGAAAAACTTGGAAAATCATGTAAGGTAAGATTTAGATTTTTAATCACCCTACCTAAGTTTATGGTTGCCCATCCAATTGAATTACCCCCTTTGAAATAGGCTCATATGTTAATCCACTTATCTACTATTTTTTTTAGCATTACAGAGCTTCTTGCTCCTGACTCAATTATGCAATTGTGACTGAGTGTTGACCAATAATCAAACTAACATAAATGGGGGTGGCTTAACCTCTTGAGTTGGCTATTCACTCTTTGTTTCGGGGTTGTTTGCAAGCACAAATTTGGGTTTCTCTTTAGGAGTCTCATTTGACAATGAGATCTTAGCTAAGGCCTCTTGCAATAAGTCTTTTTGTACAAGGATAGACAAAGAATCTATCATTGACAAACTAACAGTAGCTTTCTTCATGTGATCCACAATATTAAATGAACCAATACTAACCTTTCGATATCCTTTAGAAACAACATCAGTTTGTGCTTATAGAGGTTGTGATTTGACTTTTTGCTACTCCTTAATTGCTATCACTTGATTTCTTGGAAAAATTTAAATATTTTGTGAAGATGAAGGCCCAAATTGGCCTTGTTGACAAGTTTGATTTCTACCTTTATCAGCCTATTGTTGGCCTTTATTATCTTGTTGTCCTATATCAATAACTCTTTGATTTGACCTTGTATTGGCTACTATAGAGGTGTAAGACTAATTTTGTCCTTGTGAGTGATTTACTCCACAAAACTTATCACCTTTCCAATTCATCAATGCAACATCAAGAGTACCTTGCTCATTCTGAGAACCCTGATGTTCACTAGTCTCTCAAATTGTATCTTATGGCACAACAGTGTTATTTTTTACCATGAGGGCCCAATTGGTCACTCCATTCAAGCATGTGGATCGGTTATGAGGTTGGTTACATGCAAAACACCATTCATAATCATATGGCATGTTGTTTTGCACTAGTACAAGTTCTCTAGAACTATTGGTAGTGTTTTGATTGTAAGGTTGATAAGGCCTTGGATTAAAATTCCTTCTTTGACCTTGAGGATCAGCTTGATAAGGAGGCCTATTGGGCTTATGCGTTGCTTGATATTTTCTAGGATTTTGGCCTACTCGATTCTTGATATTCACTAAATAATTGCCAACAGTTTTTAATAGGCTTTTAATCTCTTGAAGCTCGAGATTAGGATGAAACACCCTTCTCTTGGGATGAAACTTGGTAATTCAATGTTGGCACAGGAGGAATATCAGCTATAATAGGTATTTGCATTGGGATAGGTGGTTGTACCTGTAGACACAAAAAATATACTAATTGATATCACACACTCGATCTTGATTTACTAATATCAGTTCTACCTAAATAACTTCTTTGCTAACCATTTAATTAAATAATCTTTATTTAATTAAATTCACCATATTTCCTTTGTTAATTAAATAAATCAACTTTATTTGATTAAGTCATCATCTTCTTTTAATTAAATAAATCATTTTATTTAATTAATCCTATAGTCCCCCTTTAATTAAATAAATCAATTTTATTTAATTAATCTCTAAAGTCTTTATATTAAATTAAATAAATTAACCTTTGTTTAATTTAATCTAACATCATTCCCCTTTGATTAAATAAATCAAAATATTTATTTAATTAAGTCAAAATCACATTCCTCTCATTTTGATAACCCAAAAATATAAGTCAAAATGGTCAAATCAACTAATCTCTCTTTAAATTAATAAAATCATGATTAAATCTAATCAAAATCCATCACTCCAATCCTCTAGCTTTTGCAACTTGCACAAATAAATCATTTAATTGATTTATTAAATCTTCTAATTTCCCTCAACATGGCATCAAAAGGGAATATTCTTCAACTTTGAAATCTCCCCCAAAAAAGGACTTGTCCTCCAACTTGCCATTTATGAGCTCTTACATGTCTCTTACATAAGTCAACTTGGCATTAACTCTCTTCTTTCATCCCTCCTAAAGATGTCATTTCATCAAATTCAAATTTCAAACTTGCACATTGATCAAAATGTGCTCAACCTTCATCCTCTCACATGTTGACAAGTGGCGCTTTATCATTGGATCATTTTTAGTCCCACATCCTCCACATCTTTCAATCTTCAATCCTTATCTCTTATAAATAGAGGCCTTCTCTATTTTTTTGGGGGAGCCACAATCAATGTAAAATCATTATGATCATTTTAGGAGGAGAATTGGAGCCAAAGTTATCATCTTAATCCATTCTTTATCCATTTTTATCATCTCTTAGCTAGGTTATGCAAGATTTTCTCCAAGGAAGCATCAAATCATCATCAATCTTCATCAAAGATCATCAAGCTTGCAAAGGAGTTGGGAAAGGGCCAATTTACACATCAAATTGGCACCAATTCCCCCATGGGATTGAGAGTTTGCATACTTAAATAGGATTTCATTGCTTTCTTGTTGCGTTCTTCATTTTATTTCCTATTTTGAGCATTGTAGATGAATTTCATGGGGAATCTTAGTTCTAACTTGCATATGGATCTAATTATGTGTTTATTTCTCATGTTTGTGTAGGTCTAGGATTGGGGTTCACAGTACCCCAAGAAAAATAGGCATTGGAGGCTTTGGGGCTATTTTTCCAGCTTGTATGAGGTTGTTTTCTGCTCTAATGGCGATGCCATATGCATTAGGAAATGTATCTCCACCCATTGACTGAATCATCGTAGATATATCACTATTAAGGGCTTTAAGGAAACACAAAATTGTAAGTTGAGATAAAGGCCTTTCCATTGATGGGATTCTATCCCATGTCTTCTAAAAATAGTAGTTAAAATCAAACATGTGCTCATGTGGAGCTCTCTTGATGGTACTTAGTTTCTCCACTAGAGACAAATGGTCTAACTTGTCTTCAAATTTCTTGTGAAAACCATCTCCCAATTGATCCCATGTTGTGATCGAATTAACTACAAGACTCTTGAACCATTGCAAAGCCTTTCCTTTCAATGATGCAGCCAAAAGCCTGATTGCTACATTCTCAGCCATAATATTGTGAACTGGGCATAATGTAGCTACATCCCTGATATGCTCAATAGGGGTAGTCTGATCTTCTCCTATGAAAGAAGGTAAGCTTCTAAGGGCTGTCATAGGAATATCATCATGTTGAGCAAGATTTAATGGGCTGCCCCCATTAAATGGTGCAAAGGGAAACTGCCTCTCCATTGGAATTGTCTGTACTTATATATTTGGTACTGGAACTCTTGGAATAGGACTTGTAGGCCTATAATTTGGAGGTGTAGAATGTGATCTAGCTGGGCTATGACTCCTTCTTGCTGCCCTCCCTTTTCTTCTTGGTGGTGACAACTGCAAATACTCAAAGGGAGAAGAGCTTCCTCTTGTTTGCACTCTTGTCATGTGCTGATTACACTAGATCTGCTTCAAAATCATAGATTCAATAGGTATATGTTGATAAACTCAAAAGGGTCAAAAAAATGTTGCATATACTAGAATAGTAGTGAAAATATTTGTATTTCCTCACTAAAAAAAGTTTCAGTGTCCCACCAGGTGTGCCAAAAATTGTTGTCATGAAGAATTATGCCCTGGATGCTAAGCTTTAAAGCTCAAAAATCCTATGCAACATGGGGACATCCTCATGCTTGTGGGTTTCCTAATATGAGGATGAACCTCTAGATTATGGGTTGGTTACCTTTGAAAAACCTCCTAAATCTTGCTCGTTTGATTGGAAAAGGGATAAAAATTACTTTGGAAATAAAATTTACTGCTACTAGGAGGTGATGCACCAATTTTTTTAACTCTACTAGCTAATCTAGACTCACAATCAGATTCGCCAAAAGGTTTTTTTGTTCATAACTCAAAGATAATCACAAAAATACATAAGTGTTTTATGAGAGGGTTTGTGTTTAGTGTTTATACAAAGGAAAAAAGAGTTTTCACAACCTTAGCTACTGAATATTTTGACACAACTCATAACCTATATTTGACATGTATTCTTTCACTTTTACAGTGCATTAATGAGACAAATTTAAAAGGTTTTATATAGAAAACATAATTAAATGCATCAAATCATCCATTTCCACATTGAAAAAATAATATATTTTGAGAAAGAACCACTAATTTTATTGAATTTGAAAGGAATTTCTATTGTTACAACTAAAAAATTCTTCTAAAACTGAAAATACTTTGAATTTTTTTGAGCTACAATGCTCTACACTTGCGATGTATGCAAGGAGAAAGAAAATAACTCACTTAGAAAAGAAGAAAAGAAGAGATATAAAACAGAAACTTGACTTCCTAACTAAAAAAGAAAAATGATGGTGAATTCCAACTCTTCTTTTCTTGAAAACTCCACCAACTTCCATGATGAATCTCCTTTTGGTCGTGCAAAAGAGAAAACCTTGTAAAAGAGGCCTTAGAACTACTCCTAACTAATTGTGAATAAGCTAAAAACTTGTATTGATTGATACTGCACCTGTATGGGGTCTTGAACTCCAACTTAGTGGATTGATGTGATTTTCCGGTAGTCATAAGGGGCATGGACAATTGCTAAGTTGGAAGGAGATTGGATCTTCAAGTGGAGTTTGTGAGATTTTAAGAGTGATGTGTAATTGCTTCAAGTTCAAAACGGCAGTCTAAAACTCCATGTTCAACATCAAATATGGCTTTACAATGATGGTGGAACTTTTCCTAAACTATAATTTGAAAGAAAGGTCAAAAGGGAAAAGGGAGGTAAGCGTACCTAAACTTGCAACTACTGATGAACAATGACAATGGAGGGTGCTGCAGTGGAAAACCTTCCTATAACTGAGTCCCACTTAACCAAATATCATACAGTCTCATGAAACTAGTGCTATCTTCTAAGGTCTACAAATTTTCAATTGTTCATTCACCATAAAGAATGCATAAAATATGAATTTTAAGTGCAGCAATACATTAGTGTTCAGACTAGCTTTACACTGTTGTTCATCATCAATAACCAGCAAAAATCATGAACATAGAAAGCATCAACACCATAGCATTCTTCAACATAAATGGACAACATGAACTAAACTACTAAAGCTACTTGAAAGCAGTTAGAACAACAAAATAAATCTATCTAAATCTATCAAATATGAGAAGATGAATCATGCAACATGAGAGAAACACAAGAATCCACCAAAATCAATGAAATTCTATTAAGATTTCTATAGCATGTCTTTACAACAACTCAACTCTCTCCTTTAAAATGAGAGGAAACCCCCCTATTTATAGTTTTCCAAAAGTGAAATGAATAGCCAGGATTTACTCTCATTGTGTGGCCAAGATTCATTTTACATTAGGGTTTCACCTACCCCCAAAATATACTAATATAAAAATATAATTTTGTCTCATTCCTATTTTGTCCTGTAGTGGCCTGACAGTGTGGTAGTTTTGTCTTCTAGTGATTGCCTTCTTTTCTTAACTTATATCGTTAGGAATTTATCATCTATCACTGGTTTTCCTTCATTTTTCTAAAGAGTGGCATACTCCACAAATTTCCCAATCAGTGCCTGAAGCTTGCTCTACTCCATGATATCGGATTATAGAACTTGGAAGGTCAAATTCTTAGATCTGCTAGTGATTTGTTCCCAGTTCTTTGTGAATTTTGGTGTGGCCTTAATTACCTGTTCAAACTGGACGAATGCCCTAGCAGAAAAATCCATAAAGTCTAACGTTAGTGATTCTGCTGCCCCTTGCTCCATCTTCTTATGGAAGTATGGCCTAATCTTCTCTAGATCTAGCTCCACGACAGGCATATCATAGTTCGTCATCAACTTTAGGTAATCCTCACTATCTGTCTTGTTTTCTTTGACCCATTTGAGGTTAGGCTCAACTTCATGCATCACTCTCTCCAGGATGTCCCTTCTATGATCTAGGCCCATTTTACATGTTTCTACCAGCCAATGATCATCCTTCACAAGGGCCAGTTCCTTCTGCCACGTCTTTTTGAGCATCTTGAGAATGGCCTTGAGCTTAGCATAGGTGATCCTATATAGCTCAGTAAACCAATGACATCTTTTTTGTGCCTTCTAGCTGCTTCTGCACATCTCAAAATTTATTGGCCATTCCGATAGCGTGGCCTATACCCATGTCACCATTATATAGCACCTGTTGGAACCAATTTGTAGTAGCCTTGGTCCAATTATTCATCTTCTCCATCTTGGTGAGTTCTTAGGAGAGGAGCGGGGACACAAAATATGTCATTGGAGCTTCTTCCTCCAGAGATGTCCATTGTTGAATATAGGCACTGAGATCCACCACTTATGCCTTCAGTTCCTCCTTAGAGGATTGATCCTTGTTCATCTACTGCATAACGATAGCCACTAATCCCTAGAATTTGTCAATTTTTTTCTCTATTGTAGCAAGGCCCAAGTTGATAGTGGAAATGTTGTAGCTGACCCCCTCTCCTTTGTCCATCACTGGGGTGGCTATCTACACCATTCTAGATCCAGATGCATCAACAGTGATATGGGAATGGACCCTTAGCTTCTTTTCTTTCTTTGTCTTTGTTTGCACCCTTGCCAGTATAGCCTCAAGTCGGGTCTTTGGATCCATGAGAGTCGAGGTTTTCTCTTGCAACTACTTCTTTAGCCAATCAAGCATCTGAGTCTACCCTTTTGGTGATTCATGGTCACCTTCCTATCTATGCTCATGCTGGGGCCGTTACTCTTCATGACCTAAGGCTTCTCATTAAGTTCTTTCTTCTTCTTCATCTGAGTCTTCAATGTGTATGGTATTTTCCCTTTCTGAATTAGTGATGGCTACGTTCTCCTTAGCGATATTTTCCATCTAAGGCGCTCTTTCTATTTCTTGTTCAATCTCTTCATGATGTTTCGGCTCAGGGCTCTTCTTTGGAGCATCTTCTTCCCTTTCTTCTCTTTTTTCTCCTTCTTCTCTCTCAGGTGGTATCTCTTCTTCTTGAATAGGGCCTTTGTCTTGCTCAACTAGTGGAGGCTCCTCAAATATCTCCATGTTGACTTCAATGTCTTCTTTCTCTTCAAGAGGATACTTCTTAGATTCAACCTCCTCTCTTATATCCCTAAGATGTTGGGACAACTCCTCTTCAAGCTCCTGGTCTAAGGTCTCTATTATGTACTTGGCATTGAGGGCTTTAGTTTCCTCCTTCGAAGATTGTGACTTTTCCTCATCAATTGCCACCTTATCCACACTCATGCTTATTCTACCCTTGGGGTGCTCAAAATAATTATCCTTAAAGGGATCCTCCAGTTCCTCCATTATTCCCTTGGTAGCTTCCCTCTATCATTTCTCCATTTCCTCTAATATTTGCATAGTGACCTCCATTTTCGGTGGCTTTGTGGGCGCTGGAGGAATGTGCATGCCAACAAAAATTTGGACCATCACTTCCTAGATGATGGAGTTCATTATCACCCCAAAAAGCTCGGCTGATATTCCTTGCATATACTTGGAAAATGCTTCAAGAAAGGTAAGAGGAGGCATGGTGGTTGTGACAATTGAAGGTATTGTGGTAGAAAGAGTAGGCAATGGAGGGGCAATGAGGTAGACAAAAATGGGGATATCATGGTTGAAGGGGGATCTAATATCATAATTGGGGTTTTTGGTGAAGTGGAAGAGTGGTGGACAAAAATGTCCACAACAGGTGGAGAAGAAACAAGCAGTACCTAAGATACAGTAGGTGGAGGAGTGGCAACAACAACAATGATGGTAGAGTAGAGGTAGTAGGTGATGATTGTGGTTGCTTGGCTCCTTCTTCTCCCTCATGTTGGGGATCCTCCTCGATGGTAGGCATTTTGCTGAATCCTCCCAATTTCTTAGCCTTCTTCAAGGATTCTCCCTCTGAGGTCTTACATGTATAAACCTTGTGTTTAGGTTGATGCTCAAATGTATCTTTTCTCTTTCTTGATCGGGTCGCTAGAGGGGATTTGGGAGTTTCTTGTGTTGGGGAAACAATTGCTCCACTATCTGTTTCACTTTCGGGCTCATCTATGAGCTCTCCATATGTCAACATGGAACCCTATGCCTTAAGTTGGGTGATTTGAGCATCCACCCATTGCCTGGTTCTCTTTTCCACATGCCTTGTTACAATGCCAAGGTTATTGACCTCTTCTTCATCCCAATCAATCAATGGAAATGGAAATTTGGCCACAACATCAAACCTCTCATCTAGGATGGTGTCCTCCTCTTCCACAATTTGGTCAGGTACCAGGAATAGGTTGATTGACTACACAAATTGGGTTGTCATTCACATATAGTGCCTCATTCTCACCTCCTTGTCATCTTTGAAATTGGCCCAAAAATATTCTATGTGGGGCGGATGAGCATATTGTTTTCTAACCAACTTCTTTAGTTTTCCATATGGGTCCATCCTTGGTCGGGCCGTGTGGAGGTCCAAATGATAATTTGCTATCTCTTTCTCTAAATATTCTGCACACTGGACAACATGAATATCATACATTCCTTGCCCAAAATTGAGGGGATAGGGGATCCTTGCCCGATGTTTATCACTCAGTAGAGTATGAGCATTTTGTAGTTTCTGGGAAACTTCCAATATAATCATCCAGTCATTAGGGTACTGGGGCAACTTGTTAGGTCTTTCATAGAAGCCCTTTGTTTTGATATATGTGAACTTTGAGAACTAAATGAACAAGAACTCGAACCTTTGAATGAATGCCAAAGAACTATGTGAGACTCTTCTCTGAAAATATCCTCCAAGGAGTCTGATGATATGCCCAATGAAGGCATCGTTCACCCTTTGGTACTCCCTCTTGAAGTTCCTATACTACGATTGCGGGTATCAATCATATACCTTGAGCTCCCTTCTCCCTAGATTCAGGTTTTATGCGACAAAGAGGCCTTTGTATGGGAAAGCCTCTGCTAGCAGGTATACCAGGTAAGAGGTCATATAGAACTGTGATGTATTCTTTACAGCCATAAACTATGCATGCAGGTTTTCATTGATGATCTTGGCCCAGTGGAATTTTTCTTTTTCATGAATAATCTCCTCAATGAAATAAAACATCCATTCTTGAAAGAAGGCAGCGTCGGGGAGGCCCATTACTCTGCTCAATAGAGTGACCAGATCATGGTACTCTTTATGGAAGTCGCTTCTGAAAAGTTTCTGTGGTACCTTGGTGGTGCTACCCCTCTTCTCCTTCAACCAATGTTGCTTGATTAGCTTCTTGCATGCCAGGGGGTCTTCCTTCCACATATTCTCAGCATATCCATGTTGTTCTAAACTTGCAGCAATTACACATCACTCTTAAAATCTAACAAACTCCACTTGAAGATCCAATCTCCTTCCTACTTAGCAATTGTCCATGCCCCTTGTGATTACCAACAAATTACATCAATCCACTGAGTTGTTTTTGCAAGTCATGACCTAACGCCCAAGAGACCTTGGGGTAATTTTCTACAACTTGTTTGTAGGAAGTTTCGTTTCAAGAGAGGTAGTGCACTTGTGTGCTGCTTGTGTTGAGAAGTGCAAAAATTGTTGAGTCTATAGCACACACGCCCCGTTCAAAACGAGGACCCTTTCTTTTCACCTTCACTGAGTTACTTTTCTCCTTTGCCTCATTTTGTATCCCCCTAATTTTGAGTTCCAAGTGGTCAAGGAATCCCAAATTCATCATCTTTAGTTGACCAAAGTTCACCACCCAAGAAATTTCCAAGTCCTTGGCCTTTGTGGGGTTTCCCTAGCAGGTTTTCTTTAAGTTTTAAAGTTGGCGTTCGTTGGCTCTCGCGGGTCCACCCTTGTGGTTTTTCCCTTGCGCATCGTTTCCTTCACTTTGTTGTTTTATTGGCGGTCGATGCAGGATGTTCGTCCACTAGGCGGGTCTCGTGTCCTTCGTGGCCATCCTTCTCGCCACCCGTCAAATGGCAGTGGCTGGGGTTCCATCCACATTGTAGGTCCTGACTTTTCCACCGCTGCCCTTTCAAAACCCACGCCAGCTACCCCACCAACTATCGTACGAATAATAAATGTGGGTCATTAATGCTAATTTTCCTATAAATAGGAGGGTCAACCTATCATTTTCACCAACACAAGTCAGAAAATTGTCAAAGCCCAGATAGCCACTGCCTCCTCCATGTCCACATGACCTCATGTACGATATCAAGTGTTGCCTTCATCAGTTTCTTTAGGACTCCCAGGTATTTTTTTCGTTGCCAACATGAAACATCTCTTCAAGTCAAGTTTCTAAATTTAACTAAAAATCTTAAGGAAAACTTAAAAAACCCTCTGGGCAGCCGATTAAACATCCAATTCCATGCAAACCCATCTCATGAATCCCTCAAAAATTAATGAAACACAGCCTCTAAGGGCCATGGGGAACTTCACCTTCCCATCGTTGTTCTTCACTAGGGCCATGGAACCCTTGTGATCCACAAGCCCTTTGCCACTGCCGCTTGAAGTGACTTTCAAATGAAAAATCCAAGCGTTGCAACCTTGCGGATCCGCTCTTGTGGGCTTCCGCATGCGAGTGGACGCCACATCTTTGTTGTCCTAAAGATTTCAAATAGAGAAAACCTAAGTGAAAATATTGAAGCTTGAAACCTGTGCGAGTCCGCCACTACGGGCCGCTGCATGCAGGACACCCTATCTTATTATCATTTTAAACGACCATCTATTGCTAGCCTCCCGCATTGCAGGTTCTGATGAGACCGCCTTGGTCAAGTAATGAAATGAGAAAGGTTTCCGTTAGTGGAACTTTCTAGGTGGACTTCTGTCTTCCCTCTGCCATCATTTCACATGCCTCCCTCAAGTGGCGAGATCCTTGCTCCTGCCCGTACCACGGACCTTGCGATCATCCTTGCCATCCAAGTTCATGCCCAAAAATTCTAAGTCAAAAATCCTTTGTGGGCCAAACCTTGTGGGGCTCCATTTGCGGACCGCCCCACTACCATTGCTGTCATTCGAAAGTAGCTAAGGGACACTGTTGGTCTACCTTACAGAACCTGACCTCGCCATCTCCCCTCAAGCTGATTAAGCACAAAACAACCAAGTAAATTATATTGTGGGTGTTCCTTTGCCAACCACCGCCTGCAGCCTATCATCATCTAGTTGTCATTCACCTGACGATCGCACATTGCCTCCCTTCCACATTGTGTAGCTTGAGCCCTCCTTTGCTGTCTGAGCTCCTTTTAGCAAAATAGCTAATGCCAGGGCCTTTTGTGGATCCGCTGGTGTAGACCGCCTCCTACAGGTTGTTGTCCTCTCTCCACCATCCTTGAATGACCTTCACCCAATGGCCTTCCAATGGCCCCTACCTGCAAGCCTCCAAAATTCCCAGATCATCCAAGCTACTTGCAGACCTCGCCATGTGAGATTTCCATTGTGGGTTTCCACCTTGTGACCATTGTTCCCAACAGTAGAGCTCCAAACGTCTATGGTACCCCTTTCTTCTGCATGAATCACACCCGCATGAGCAAAGCGACCATTTTAATGCCTCCAAAGATCTCATAGATGATTGCCCAATGTGCCAAATTCCTTGAATCCTTAACCGGCCTCCAAACTCCAAATGAAAAAATTTGAGTGCGGGTGGCCATCTGTGGGCCACCATGCCCTTAGTGTCGTTTCCCTTCTACCTCCTCTTGACAGCTGCCGACCCAGGGAAATCCACATCCCTGGGCTTGCACTACTATAATTGAACCAAATGAATGCTAAATGATGAATGTTAATGAATTTCATGGTCTTTAGAAGATGAATTACTGGACTAACCTTCGTTTTACAAGATTTAACTAACACTTCCTCGATTTTTATGTGAATATTCTTACTCTGCCTTTGCTTGCAGGATTTATGGAATTTGTTGTGGGCACATCGGGGCAGTCTGTAGAGAAGGAGAAAGGAAAGAAAACTACCAAATCACTGAGGGAAAAAGAAGAGAAAGATCAGATGAAATATCAGTTCCATGAGGTGGAAATCACCTCCAAGGTTACCTCTATGTAGAATTCAATATCAGACACCAACTTGGGACATGTGGATATAGATAAATTCTGACAAAGAATCACGAACAACCCAATCACTGAGAATGCATGGAAGATCCAAAAGAGTGGCCTAGACAAGGCAGCCAGCTTCCCACCTGCACTTGTATCCCTAGAACTTGTGATGGCATTCAGAGAGTGCTACCATAGTGGAAATAGAAAAATTATAGATCATGAAAGCAGGGTGTTGGTAGACCTATCTACCCGGTCCATAGGAAAAACTTTTCAAATCCTGACATTCGACCCCATAGAGGAAACATAGAAGGGATACACTGAGAATATGTGGAAGGAAGACCCCCTGGCATGCAAGAATCTAATCAACCAACATTGGTTGAAGGAGAAGAGGGGTAGCACCGCAAAGGTGCCACATGAAATTTTCAGAAGTGACTTCCATGAAGAGTACCATGATTTGGTCACTCTATTGAGCAGAGTAATGGGACTCCCTGGTGTTTCCTTCTTTCAAGAATGGATGTTTTATTTCATTGAGGAGACCATTTGTAGAAAAGAAAAATTCCACTGGGCCAAGATCATCAGTGAAAACCTGCATGCATAGTTTATGGCTGTAAAGAAGACATTGCAGTTCTATATGACCTCTTACCTGGTATACCTGCTAGTAGAGGCTTTCCCATACAAAGGACTCTTTGTCACACAAAACCCGAATCCAAGGAGCAGGGAGCTCAAGGTATATGATCAATACTCGCAATTGCTATACAGGAACTTCAAGAGGGAGTACCAAAGGGTGAATGATGCCTTCATTGGGCATATCATTAGACTCCTTGGAGGAGATTTTCAGAGAAGAATCTCACATAGTGATTTGGCATTCATTCAAAGGTTTGGGTTCCTATTCATTTAATTCCCAAAGTTCACATATATCAAAATGGAGGGATTCTCTGAAAGACCTTACAAGTTGGCTTAGTACCTTAATGATTGGATGATTATATTGGAAGTTTCTCGGCAGTTGCAGAATGCTCAGACTCTACTAAGTGATAAACACCAGGCAAGGATCCCCTATCCCCTCAATTTCAGGCAAGGAATGTATGCTTTTATATCTGCCTAATGTGCAGAATATTCAGAGAAAGAGATAGAAGAGTATCATTTGGACCCCCACACGGCTCGACCAAGGATGGACCCATATGGAAAACTGATGAAGTTGGTTGAAAAACAATATGCTCATTTGCCCCACATAGAAATTTTTTGGGCCAACTGCAAAGATGACAAGGAGGTGAGAATGAGGCACTATATGAAAATGATGAACCAATTTGTGCAGTCAATCAACCTATTCTTGGTACCTAACCAGATTGTGGAAGAGGAGGACACCATCCTAGATGAGAGGTTTGATGCTGTGGTTGAATTGTTGTTGCCACTGATCGATTGGGATGAAGAAGAGGTCAATGACCTTGACATTGTAACAAGGCCCGTGGAAAACAGAACCAGGCAATGGGTGGATGCTCAAATCGCCCAACTTAAGGCACAAGGTGCTGTGTTGACATACAGAGAGCTCATAGATGAGCCTGAAAGCGAAAGAGATAGTGGAGCAGCTACTGCCCCAACACAAGAAACTCCCAAATCTCCTCCAGTGACCAGATTGAGAAAGAAAAAAGATACATTTGAGCATCAGCCTAAATGAAAATTTTATACACGAAAGACCTTGAAGGGAGAATCCTCAAAGAAGGCTAAGAAATCAACAACCCCGATTATGATATTGGATTCCTCTTCAGCCACGACATCCCTGTTGTCGTCTGCCTCACTACCCCCTCCATTGCCTACTCTTTCTACTACAATACCTTCAGTTGTCACAACCACCATGCCTCCTCTTACCTTTCTTGAAGCATTTTCCAAGTATATGCAAGGAATAATAGTCAAGCTTTTTGGGGTGATAATGAACCCAACCGTCTAGACAGTGATGGCCCAAATTGCTACTAGCCTGCTGATTCCTCCACCACCCACAAAGCCACCGAAAATGGAGGCCACTATGCAGATATCAAAGGAAATGGAGAAACGACAGAGGGAAGCTACAAATGGAATAATGGGGGAACCGAAGGATCCATTTAAGGATGATTATTTCAAGCACCCTGAGGGAAGAATAAGAATGAGTGTGGATAAGGTGGAAACTGATGATGAAAAGTCACAATCTTCAGAGGAGGACACTGAATCCCTCAATTCAAAGTACATAATAGAGACCTCAGACCAGGATCTTGAAGGAGTTGTCCTAGCATCTTAGGGATATAGGAGAAGAAGTTAAATCTGGGAAGCAACCTTTTGAAGAGAAAGAAGACACTAAAGCCAATGTGGAGACATTCAAGGAGCCTCCATTAGTTGGGAAAGACAAAGGACCTGTTCAAGAAGAAGAGATACCACTTGAGAGAGAAGAGGGAGAGAAAAGAGAAGAAAGGGAAGAAGATGCTCCAAAGAAGATCCCAGAGCTAGAACATCATGAAGAGCTTGAGCAAGAAACAAAAAGAGTGCCTTAGATCAAAAATATCGCTGAGGAGAATGTAGCCATCACTGGGTCGAAAAGGGAAAAGACCATACACATTGAAGACTCAGATGATGAAGAAGAAAGAACTGAAGGAGAAGCCTTAGGTCATGAAGAGAAACAACCCCAACATGAGAAGAGAGAGGAAGGTTACCATGAATCACCGAAAGGGGAGACTCAGATGCTTGATTGGCTAGAGAAGTAATTGCAAAAGAAAACTTGAGTCTCGTGGATCCAAAGACCCAACTTGAGGCTATACTAGCAAGGGCGTAAACAAAGACAAAGAAAGAAAGGAAGCCAAGGGTTCATTCCCATATCACTATTGATACATCTGAATCTAGAATGGTGTAGATAGCCACCCCAGTGACGGACAAAGGAGAGGGGGTCAGCTACAACATTTCCACCATCAACTTGGGCCCTACTACAAGAGAGCATAAAATCAATGAATTCCAGGGATCAGTGGCTACCACATGCAACAGATGAACAAGGATCAGTGCTCTAAGGAGGAATTAAAGGCATAAGTGGCAGATCTCAACACCCGATATTCAACAATGGACATCTCTAGAGGAAGAAGTTCTAATGAAATCTTCTACGCCCCCGCTCCTCTCCTAAGAAGAACTCACCAAGATGGAGAAGATGAAGAATTGGACCAAGGCTACTACAGATTGGTTCTGATGGGTGCTATATAATGGTGACATGGGTATAGGCCAGACTGTCTAAACAACTAATAAATTTGAGACATGCAGAAGTAGCTAGAGGGCACATAAAAGATATGTCACTAGTTTATCGAGCTATATAGGATCACCTATCCTAAGCTCGATGTCATTCTCAAGATGCCCAAAAAGACATGGGAGAAGGAACTGGCCCTTGTGAAGGACGATCACTAGCTGGTAGAAACATGGAAAATGGGCCTAGATCACATAAGGGACGTCCTGGAGAGAGTGTTGCACGAAGTTGAGCTTGACCTCGAATGGGTCAAATAACATAGGACAGACAACGAGGATTACCTACAACTGATGACGAACTATGATATGCCTATCGTGGAGCTAGATCCAAAGAAGATTAGGCCATACTTCCATAAGAAGATGGAGCAAGGGGCAACAAAATCAGTAATGTCAGACTTCATGGATTTTGTTACTAGGGTGTTCATCCATTCTGAATAGGTAATTAAGGCCACACCAAAGTGCACAAAGAATTGGGAACAAATCACTGGTAGATCTACGAAGCTGACCTTCCAAGTTCTTCAATCCGATATCATGGAGTGGAGCAAGCTTCAGGCGCTGATTGGGAAATTTGTGGAGTACACCACTCTTCAAAAAAATGAAGGAAAACTAGTGATAGATGATGAGGTCCTAACAGTATAAGCCGAGAAAAGAAGGTGGTCACTAGAAGACAAAATTGCTATAGTGTCAGGCCACTATAAGACAAAATAGGAATGGGACAAAATTGTATTTTTATATTAGTATATTTTGGGGGTAGGTGAAACCCTAATGTAAAATGAATCTTGGCCACACAATGAGAGTAAATCCTCGTCATTCATTTCACTTTTGGAAAACTATAAATATGGGGGTCTCCTCTCATTTTAAAGGGGAGATTTGAGTTGTTGTAAAGACATGCTATATAAATTTTAATAGAATTTCATTGCTTCTGGTGGATTCTTGTGTTTCTCTCATGTTGCATGATTCATCTTCTCATATTTGATAGATTTAGATAGATTTAGTTTGTTGTTCTAATTGCTTTCAAGTAGCTTTAGTAGTTTAGTTCATGATGTCCATTGATATTGAAGAATGCTATGGTGTTGATGCTTTCTATGTTAGTGCTTTTTGTTGGTTATTAATGATGAACAATAGTGTAAAGCTAGTCTAAACACTAATTCATTGTTGCACTTAAAATTCATCTTTTATTCATGCTTTATGGTGAATGAACAACTGAAAATCTGTAGACCTTAGAAGATAACACTAGTTTCATGAGACTGTATGATATTGGGTTAAGTGGGACTCAGTTATAGGAAGGGTGTCCACTGTAGCACCCTCCATTGTCACTGTTCATCAGTAGTTGCAGGTCTAGGAACTCTTACCTCCCTTTTCCCCTTTGACCTTTATTTCAAATAATAGTTTAGGCAAAGTTCCAACATCATTGTAAAGCCAAATCTGATGTTGAACATGGAGTTTTAGACTGTTGTTATGAACTTGCAACAATTACACATCACTCTTAAAATCTCACAAACTCCACTTGAAGATCCAATCTCCTTCCAACTTAGAAATTTTCCATGCCCCTTGTGATTACTAGCAAATCACATCAATTCACTAAGTTATTTTTGCAAGTCATGCCCTAACACCCGAGAGACCTTGGGGTAATTTTCTGCAACTTGTTTGTAGGAAGTTGCCTTTCAAGAGAGGTAGTGCACTTGTGTGTTGTCTCTGTTGAGAAGTGCAAAAGCACCCATCAATAGAACTCCACTAGAATTTCCAAAATTTCCCTATTTTAGGCCTTAAACTGCTCCTTTATGACTTTTCATGGAGTTATCCAACTGTTGGGCATATAAGGCCAAAAATACTTTATTTAAGGGCTCCAAACTACCCCAATTTGCATGATTTTAGGTTCTAACTCAACTTCACTCCAATTGCAACCACATGGGCCTCCTAAGTAGGCCAAAAATAACACCAAGTTTTTTAATATTGAGTGTTAATAACTCCTAATTGCTAATCATCCTATTTACTTGGCATGTGAAGTTAGTTGAAGATTATTAGGCTCTTCATAGTTTCTATCAACTTTATTTCTTCATGCTGCCATTTACTCATGCTTTTTTGGATACCAATATCATCAACTTCATCTCTTCATACTTCCCTTTCAAGGTGGTTTTCCTCATGATTTCATTAGTCTACTCTTCTTAAGAAGCATATAATTCTCTCTAATCAGATCTATCACATGCATCTTAGTAATGATTGTCTCTTAAGGAATGATCTTTTCTTGCCGCTCTTTACTTATTTTTAATTTTATCTACTATCACTTATAACCTACACAAACTAACCTCAAGGAATATTGCATAGGTTTTCCATCAAAGCATTGACAATGAGAAATAGGTTTGAAATTCTCTTAAAGGGTTGTCATAGTGATGACCTTGTAAGAGGTTTTGACCCTTGTAGGAGATTGTCCTAGGTTTGTATCTCAAAAGCTCCAAATGAAACTTTATCCTCTTGAAAAGAAAGGTTGCAACCTTATCATAAATATTCTCTAAGGTAATATTATCACTTGATTTATCTCTTAGTGATGGATCCTCTTCAATTCTTGCACTTTCTAGAGGTGGCCATTAATAGGTTTTAACTTCTTCAAAAGAACCTCCTTTTTAACTAGTTCACATCCCTTGTTCTTGATGATTGTCCTTTGAAACTAAGACTGCTATCCTTAGTGACTTCATTTCTAGGTGACTATATCTAATATCAATGCTTCATTATCATACTCAAACCTCTGCCATGACTATTCTTTATTCCTTATAGGTTTGAAACCATGATTTTTCTACCTCTTTTCAACTGTGAATGATGTCCTCCATTTACATTTTGGACTAATCCTCTTTACATTTTGCATGGACTATCTTCATGTATATAAAACTACCCTTGACAATATTTTTGTCCTTGGCATGGTGGCTCATCTTTATGGTATTGATAGTTGACTATCCTTTCATAGATTAATGACTTTCCTTTGAAGGTTCTAAAATCACTATTCTTTGTCTCTCAGACTTGAGTACTTTCCTTTTCTTTGCATAGTTCTTGTGTTTCATCATATCCTTTCATTGTCTTTACCTTGGCACCCTTGTCTATAGACTATTATCAATGGTGACTTGACATTCTACAATTGGCTTCTATTCATGACATACTCATGTATTCACTACCCTTGATCTTTGGTGATGTTTTGCTTGACTATGTATCTATAAATGATGATTGGTGGTTGTCATTCTATGTCAATAACCTACTCTTTATGGTGTTCACAGTAATAAATCAATGACAATATTTCCTTCTAATGCATGACTATATTTACTTGATCCTAGTGACTTCCCTTTAATACACCTCTTCCCCATTGACTTGAAAGCCCCACAATCACTCAAGCTTGATTTAAAGGTGAAAGATCTCTTTATATGTTGATTTCCCTTCAAAAATATGAGATAAAAATCTTATAAAACCATGAAGCTATGCCTTTTTCTTTTAAATAGATTGCCTCCATCCAAGACCAAACTATCTATCCAATGTATAGAACTTGTTGCTCCATGGTCAAGATGGGAACTCAATGTGAATCCTTCACTTAATGAATAATAACATTATGGTCAGTTCATTGTGTAGGAGTCTGATTTGAATAAAATCTATGGATTTCATCTCAAAGATAGCCTCTATAAGTGAGGACTCATTATCATTTTGTGGATCCTAAAGACAACAATGTTTAGATTTGGGATAACCAATATTCACATGATTGTCCTTTATAGTAACTGCAAAAGTAGTGGGAAAGAACTATTCCAAAGCATTTAAGGTCATGATCATTGCTTGCTCTCATGGATCTTTTGGTGACTTTCCCCTTAAGACTACATTTTTTATGAGGATCCATTGTCTTTAACTTGTTAAAGTGTTACAAACCCTCTTGAATCTATCCTAATATTTTCATAAAACCTGGTTCACTCTCATGACATTATTTTCTTGAATCTCTCATGACTGTTCATTTCCTGACTAGACAACTCTTTTCTTATTAAAAGTGTATCATATCTAGGGCTTCATAGCTGAAAATAACCTCTTTATAAAGGAAAAAAACCATCTCTCAACAACATCAAACCTTTGAGGCGTACTTGGTAGCTTTGTGCATGGGGAAATACATGCAAAATATTCAAAATCTTCAATCGACATGGGAGGCACTATGGGAGTCAGGAACTAAATGTGTCCTCTTTAATCTTTAGAAAAAATATCCCTTCACTTCTCCTTCAATAGGAGCACAACCATAGTATCCATCTTTAACTTGGAGTTCTCTTCAAATCTGGATTTCTCCACAAATGTTGTTGATCAAACATGAAGTTAACCCTAAATTCCCTATTCCAATGTGAGCTTCTGTTTCCTTTTCCATGAAACTTGGCACTACCTTTAGTTTTTCTTTATTTCCTCCTCAAATTTGAGCACCTAGACTTGAGCTAGCTTTATTTTTTTAGGCATGGAAGGCATTGCTTAATACACTTTGGCATGGAAATAATTAAAACCTAAGGAGTTAATCTTTACTTCTCTTTGAAAAAAACTTTTAACAAGATCCTTTAAATAATAGATTAACTCTCTCCCCCCTTTGAAACAAAAGACCTTAAGACAAAAATCAAAATTTAAATTTGATTTAAAACAATTGCCTAAGACTTATGAAAATATGGCTTACAATTCATACATTAATCCAATCAAGGATCGAAATTCTAAAAAAACTCGTTGTGATGGTCCATCCAAGGAGATCCGTTGGTATCAACATCCTTAAGATACTTGTTTCCTCTTGTTATTTCCTCATAAATTTTTTGATCTATTCTACAAAATGTTTGAGACTTCGAAGACAAAAGTATGCATAGGGCTCGTAAACTAGATTTTCAACTTTTGATACTGTAGTAAATTTGCTTACAATTCTAAATGTTAAATTCATTTTGTGGGCCATGTAGTGAATGTCAATCATGTATGGTGAACAAGTAGTTTGTAACTTTATGTAGAGACTGCTCCTGTGATCTTGCATTATTGCAGCTCCATCGACTCCTACATACACCAACTTTTTGGAAATTATCAAGTCTGTAAGGAAGCTAAGGTAGCGGAACAACTTCCTACACTAATATTGAGAGGAGAATAATGCAAAATTTTACATATCCTTAATAGATGCAAAAACTTAAACATAAATAAACACAAATATCATGCATACCACAACATAATGATTTACGTGGGGACCCTTTTAGGAGAAAAACCCCACTCCAAAATTTTCCCAATATATTATTCAGAAATCAAAATCTATTACAATATACTTGCAGAGCAAGCTTCTCATAGGAGTATCACTACCAGAGATCAAGAGACACCACAACTACTATCGGACTCTCAGAATACACCCTCATCTACATACACCCCACCCGCTTATAACAAGCTTTTTGGAACCTTCTAGAATTAGGGTTTCACAAGGTCATTTTTTATTTGACATATTAACGGAAAAACCTTGACATTTCAATGGGAAAAATACTTGACGTGTCAGTGGGAAAAAAACTTGACATGTCAGCAAAAAATTTTTTTTAGGGCAATGCTGCGAACCCCATGTCTTGCTATGAGTGTACAATATTTGCATAATCAGTAGTCACTTACCAACATACATCCTATCAATAAATTGTATATAATTGCAAGGTTGAGACCCGTTTTCCCAAAAACATCATCCATACCTCCAATTTTATTCAAAGATTTATTAACTAGTTCAAATAGATTATGTGATGTTGAATTGTCCTTAATTTTATGAAAATAGAGAAGATGAGGTTGGTGAACATGTTGGTGTACAGTATACACATGCATTCATACCAAAGAAGTAATATCTACCGTGGTAACTTCATCTAAAGATAATAAATGAAGTTTGACTCTTTTATTGTCTCTTGTAACTCTCACTTTTCCACCACAACAAGACAACTTTCCTAATCCCATCCAATGTTTATTGACCAATATGTGCTAGGAAAGTTAGGAACACCCAAAAAAGAATAAATTTAAATATTTTGGGTAGTCTGTCATAGGACACCCTTTGGAAAAAATATGTAAAACAACACTCATCTGAATAGTTTTTACTAGTTGTGCTTCTTCCATTACCTTTCCAAATTGATATTCAATTGAACCTCCTATTGGTATGTGGCGACTGATCATGCTATACTGTATAGCCCATGTTATATGTAGATTTCATATGGAGAATGCAAAGTTGTCACACACCTTTCCTAGTCATGTTAAATTGACTAAGGACATGTGTCCAAAGACACAAGAGGAGGAAGAAAAAATGTCCAAGGTACCATATGCTTCAGCTATAGGTAGTTTAATGTATGCCATGGTATGCACAAGATAGGATATTGCACATGTCGTAGGAGTTGTTAGCAGGTATTTGAGTCATCCCGGAGTTGAGCATTGGAATGCAATAAAATGGATTCTCAGGTATTTGAGAGGTACATCCAATAAATGTTTATGTTTTGAGGGCTCTAATACTGATTTAAAAGGCTATGTTGACTCAAATTTGGTAGGGGATATGATACCAAGCAGAGTACCACAAGTTATGTTTTTACAGTTGGTGGGAAACAGTGAGTTGGATTTCTCGATTGCAAAAGGTGGTTGCTTTATCCACCACAAGGGAGAGTATGTTGTTGTAACAGGTGGCAAAGGAGATGATATGGCTGCAACTTTTCATGGATGAGTTAGATAAACAATAGGTGGAAATTACTTGTTCACGACGCCAGTGCTATACATCTTGCAAAGAATTTTTCCTTGCATTCTAAAACAAAACACATATAGTTGAGATATCATTTCATTGATTACGTGTTGGAGGATGGACAGGTCAAGTTGGACAAGATGCATACAGATGTCAATCCAATGGATATGTTCACGAAGTGACAAGGGAGAAGCTAAGCTCCTCTTCATCTTCGGTTGGCCTTCAAAGGTTGAATTCAAGTATAATAGAGGAGTAGGATCAAGGTACTTATTTCAGTGGGAGTTGTAATTGCGGCATTGTCGTTGAGGATCAGTCTCCAAGTGGGAGATTGTGTTGGTGTGGAGCTGATCAGTCTCAGTGGGAGATTGTTGGTATATGGTGTGATCATGCTATATTGTATAGCCCATGGTATACTGTACACCCCAGCATGTATCCTTTCTGAGGTTCGGGGTTGAGCTGGGCCCCGGGTGGGGGTGGCAGCCCCTGAGAAAAATTTTCCTCCTACTTTTTCGCGTCATCACCGAAAAAGGAAAAAATAATGAAAAAAGAAAAATCCGACTTTGTAGAACCCAAAATCTGGAAGCTTCTAATCTTGTTAAAAAGGGGTTCAGATGGGTGTTATAGTATGATGAAAAATGCGATTATTTGCAAGATTGTAATAGGTTTTTGCATTGGATAATAAAATCATTGGATGGCTGCGGTTTGGTGGATGTAGCCCAGATTGGGTGAACCACGTTAAATTCTCTGTTTTAAAATTTATTCTATGTGTTTTTAGTTTCTCTGTTTATAACTTAAATCTTCATTTAATTGTTAGATATCTACCTTTCAAACCCTAACACCTCCACATGTAGCAAGCTTCGCTATTCTTTTTATATGCTCATTATATTCCAGGGCATGTACTTAACATGAAAACATTATTCCTTTGATTTCCATCTTACTATTGATTTTTCTTTTCTTTCTATGATTTATTTCATAAACTTTACTGATATTCTTTTCTATAGTGTCACGCTTTAGCTACAACTTCTTGTCTTTTTGACATTTCCAACTACAAATCTTACACTTGCATTTTGTTGGAGGTTCATCTTTGTTTTCATTCTCCACTAGTTCAATGGATGGGTACTTTGACACCCAATCAATTTGAAAATTCCTTGTCATATCCCACTCATGCCCTGTTTTTGATTTGGCTTTTCTTTTCTTCTTAACAACATTATCTATAATGCTAGCATCTTCATCCAAGTCAATTATCTCATTTTGGCTAACTAGGGTATCCCTTGGAACATATTTTACATCATTTCCATCCTCATCTGACTCAATCCCATCTTCTAGTGAGGTATTATGAATTCCTTCTTCATTAATATTTGGTGTAAGAGTTGATGATGTAGTTCCATCTTGATATGATGGATTATAAAAATTTCCAATTCCAAAGTAATACTTTATGGTAACTCTATGTTTTGGGCATTTTGATGGCCTCTGAGTCCCTTCACCACCCTAAGGAGTTTTACCCTTGTTGCACTTGTTGCTTGACATCTTGATCTCTCACTTTGAATAAAAGATAGAAAAAGAATGTCTTCTTGTTTAAGAAGGACAGAATATAGATCCCATTCCCTACTCAATATCATCTTTAAGATTGAAGCAAGAATGGAAAAGAGATAATTTTTTTTATAACACTATGAAGAAATGATCACTTACCTTTAGGTTTTCACTGACTTGCTATTCGTTAATGCATGAATTCTTGTAGTTGTAAGTTTATAACTTTCCTATGATCAAGGTTCCAAGTCCAACTTTTGGATCGAGAGCTCACAAGTTCAGAACTAAAAGAATGTGGAAGAATAAATCAAAGTTTTGATTGTATTTATATCAATCCATATTTGGTGAATTCCATGAGATTTTTAAATGGTAGAGTAAAAATTTGGCGAATCCCGCATGATTATACAATGATACATTTAAATGTTGGATGAATCAAAAATTGATGGAATACATACATTTTAATTTTCAAGACAATTAAGACCCTATGATTAGCATGTAGGTGTCATAGTACAATTGGTGAAATGTGTCCTCAAACGTAATTATTTTTTAATGTTATTGGTGAAATGGGTCCTCATAAGCAATTATTTGTAAATTTTAATTAGCGAAATGGGTCCTCACACATAGTGAACATTTAATGATGTTGGAAAAACATGTTATGATATACAATGTTGTTTTAATAGTATTGGTGAATATGTAGGTGATTTAATACATGCTTTCGAGATTCCATGTGAAAATATCAATCCGTCTATTTGAAATGTGTAGTTTGTTATGGTGAAAATATTACTTACATATGCCTCATAAAATAAATCAATGGCAAATGGAAATGCATTGGACCAATGATTCATAAAATTCAGGCAATTTGGACACCCCATTGGTTGCAATTTATTCACCAATTTTGACTTGGCCAATATGTACTATTCACCAATTAGTGAAGATTCACCACTAAAAATTCCTTGGTGTTGCGTCTGAAGAATTTTTTTTGGGAGAAATGGAGTTGCTCCATATTTCTCCATGTTAAATTTTCTTGTCTTGCAATTTTTTTTTGTAACATGCTTACAATTCTTGTATCAACCTTTCCCTCGAGTATGTGGTGTTCAGGTTTTTGTAATTGTGGTTCATGAGTTGTATGTATGTGGTAGTGTGGCTGGTTGCACAAGATGATAGTATTCTCAGTTTTAGGTGGTTGTGGCAGTGTTGTTGAATATTTTGATAGTGTTGGAATATTCTAGGATGTCGTGTGTTGTTGATATGTGGTCTGCATGATGTTTCTGGACCTGGTGAAGTGTGAATTTGATTGTTTGTTAGTGTTAATGTAGGTTTGGACGACTTGGAATGTTAGCGTTGATTGTGGAGGTGGTTTTTTGTTTGGATGCATGATGAAGCATTTCGGTGTAGATTTGGGTCATGTTTAACCCTTAGTGTGGTCCACCTTCACTTCTTTCCACCGCGGAAGTGTTTGGTGCCAACCTATTTAGCTTGGTTGCACATTTGAGGTGTATACGTTTCATCAAAGCCAACCTAGAGAAGGTTTTTGAGGTTGTGGATGATATATATATATATACAAGGTCAATTGTTGGAGAAGTGGTGTTTTGTGTGGTGCGGAAAAATGTGAATGTAAGTGTGTGTTAAGATCTGAGTGTGAACTTAAATTCCTATAACTACTAGAAGTGGTGAGCAGAAGGTGTCTACATTTCATTGTGCCTAAAGTTGTTGGAGGAAGTGAGCCAAAGGTTGTGGATTGTGTAGAGTTGTTATGGTGGATCTTCCTATTGCATTGAAGTAGTGAACCTCATTGTAACAATCTTCTTCTATTCTCTTCTATTTTGGACAGTGAGTCCTTTAGGCAGTGAGCCCTTAGTAGTGAGCCATTATTCTCTCTTATGAAGTGAGCCCTACTAATAATGAGCCTATTGTATTTGGTGTTGTTATTCATATATGTGTGAGTTAATCCTCATCGTGGTTTTTCCCTGATTAGGTTTTCCACGTAAATCTGGTGTTATCTTGTGTATGGTTGAGATTGTGTTCTTCATGTGTTTACACTCATGTTGATGATTAATAAGGATTTAAAGGTTAATGAGGCTTTGAATGATTTAATGTACAACTGATTCAATCCCCCTCCCAGTTGTCTTGTGTGCCTAACAACACATACCTAAATCTAATCAAAGCAATATCCAATACACAAGATATTCTTTGAAATGATTATAAATCTAGACAGAAAACATAAGGAAGTTTGATAACCAACATAATTATTGAAATAGTTTAAACCCTCATTTGTACAGTTCTTCTTGCATTGGCATGCATAGATGTGGTTGTGGAATTGGCTTTGCAAAGATAAGAGTGGAGTTGTAGAGCTTGTTGAAAGAGGAAAAGCAGGGAATGACTATTTAGGAGTAAGGAAATGTAATCAATTGTGTTGAGAATGACAAGGGGAGCCACATAGAGACTAAAGTTTAATGAAGTAACAAGTACCTAGAGAATCGAAGCAATTCCCAACACATAAGATATTCTTCTAAATGACTATAAATCTAGATAAAAATCCTAAGGAGGTTTGATAACTAACACAATTGTTGAAATAGTTTAAACCCCTCTTCCATACAATTCAAGAGCAAAGAAATGCAATAAATTGTGTTGAGAATGACAAGGGGGGCACAAAATATATATCTCTTCTTACACATGTGAGCAATAAATGACCCTTCCCTTATGTTTAACTAATAAATTTGCACATGGTCTTTCAGGTTCACATGTTACAATTTGGTAAGTTATAAGCTTATAATATAATCATGAATAAATTAGTGCAGTCAACAATTTGTAATTTTATGATGGGGATGTAAGTGTGTAATGTAATAATTATGGAGTTATATGAATGGTATAGATCTCTAGCATAGTGATGATGTGTGGGTTTTCAAAGTCTATGGGAAAGTCTATAAGATGTAGGCAAGTAAAGGGGGATATCTTCTCAATCTTTTCTATAGCTATTATTGCTGTTGAAGCAGTTACTAGATTAGCTATTGTTCTCACAATATAAATTGTAATATAAAATAAACATGTATCAATCAATTTAATTTGTCAAAATGGTAATAGAGATCTCCTTCCATATGAAGAATTTGTGTACCTATTCTTATTCAAATAGATACTAGGCCTATCAAGGTGCATGTGAAAACTAGAATTCTAAATAGATTTTAAGGGTTGTGGGGTTTGAAGGTGTTGGAGTTACAATATAGAAGGCTTAAAAAATTACATGGAAACTCCAAAACCCCACAAAAAAGAGATTTTGTATTTTTACCTTAAAATTTTCAACTTTTCTTGAAATCCAACTTTCTCTAGAACCCTCTAGATAATATTTCCACATGAGATACAAATTATACACATTTAAAATTAATATAAGTTAAGAAGTGAAAATAACTCAAAGAAATGTAAGAAACTTATTGACTAACATGAAAGACATGAAATTTGATAACTATATTACATTTCATCTCCACAACCAAACTTCATTCATTTCCAAATTTAAGCAATGACCTTAAACACTCCACTCTAAGGTTACATTGAAATAATCCTTCCCATGACATGGTGATGATGTGTGGGTGTTCAAAGTCTATGGGAAAGTCTATAACATTTATCAAGGTACATGTGAAAATTAGAATTCTAAATAGATTAAGGGTTGTGGGGTTTCAAGGTGTTGGAGTTACAATGTAAAAAAGACTTACAAAGTTACATGGAAACTACAAAACCTCACAAAAAAGAAATTTCGTATTTATCTTTAAAATTTTCAACTTTTGTTGAAATATAACTTTCTCTAGAACTATCTAGATAACATTTCCACACTAGATACAAATTACACACATTTAAAATTAATGTAAACTAAGACACTAAGACTCAATAACTCAAAGAAATGCAAGAGACTTCTTGACTAACATGGAAGGCATATAAATTTGAAAACTATCTTGGGTTTTAGCATGTTCCCATGGGCTAGATATAAACAACCAACACATTCACATTAAACTAGTTTAAACCTTCTTCTTTTGAATGATACAAATCTCTAGTATAGTGATGATGTGTGGGTGTTCAAAGTCTATAGGCAAGTCTATACTTGATTTATCAAGGTGCATGAGAAAACTAGAATTCTAAATAGATTAAGGGTTGTGGGGTTTCAAGGTGTCGGAGTTACAATGTAAAAAAGACTTACAAAGTCACATAGAAACTCCATAACTCTAAAAAAGAGATTTTGTATTTATCCTTAAAATCTTCTAACTTATATTGAAATCTAACTTTCTCTAGAACTATCTAGATAACATTTCCACATAAGATACAAATTACACATATTTAAAATTCATATAAACTAGGACACAAAGACTCAAAAACTCAAAGAAATGCAAGAGACTTCTTGACTAAGATAGAAGGCATGCAATTTGAAAACTAACTTGGGTTTTAGCATCTTCACATGGACTAACACATTCACATTATACCTGTTTGAACCTTTCTTCTTTTGACCACTAAAATTAGCATTTAAAACATGAATCAACACAACATAACTGTACCGTTTTAAAGAAACCTATATTAAACAACACATATCTTTATTGTTTCAAATAAATCTATATTAAACATCACATATCTTTATTGTTTCAAAGAAATCTATCTACGTAACGTAAAAAACCGATTCCAGTCAACAATGTATACGTTGGGAAGTCATGAAAATAATGTAGAATAATCAGGTATAGTTTACGCAAACTTTTGACCACCAAAACTCGATCTTCCCGTTAGAACGTGCTTTCACCACTGTTTCATCGATGGCAACGACCAGATCAAATCCAGATTGAACCAGTCAAACCCCGCGTCGTTCTTAATTCGGGCCGCTTATATCGTTGACGCCAGCGACCAATTCAACAGTAATGCGCTTGGCTGATCAAATACGTATGTTTTAAAACAATAAGATCTAGTAGCCCAATTTGTTTGACGGTTGAATCATTTATTCTAGATTTCCCCTCTTATACCGCATTCCAAGCTTCAATATTGATTTCACCTGTTTCCATTCTTACATTGCATTCCAAATTTCAATCTTGATTTCCCCTGTTTCCGCTCTTATATTGCATTCCAAACTTCAATCTTGAATCCCCCTGATTCCGCTCTTGTATTGCATTCCAAACTTCGTTCAAGCCATGGCCTCAAACGATCCATTCCAGGCTTACATTGCAAAAACCATCCCCATGGTGCACCAAATAGCAGATCAGGGTGTGGAGGAGGATCTGGTGGAGATGGTGAAGAAGTGTGAGACCAAGGCGGCTCTGACCACCATTTACTACCTTTCAAGGGACGCTACTGTTCGCGTAAAGCTGGTGAAGGGCGGGGCAGTCCCTCTTGTGTTGGAGAGTCTTGCAGACGGGGATAAGAGTATCTGTGAAAGAGGGCTGGCGGCCATGGATCTCCTCTGCACTAGCGTTGAAGGGCGAGCTGCTGCCTATGGACATGCTCTGACGGTGCCTCTTGTTGTCAAGAAAATACTCAGAGTTTCTAACTTGGCAACTGAGTTTGCAGTTTCTATTCTCTGGACCCTTTGCCGGCATTCTTCTAATGGTTCCGCAATGTTGGATGCGCTTCAGTCGGGCGCGTTTCAGAAGATTTTGGTCGTTATTCAGCTGGGATGTTCTGAGA
This sequence comes from Sequoia sempervirens, assembly GCA_007258455.2. NCBI lineage: Eukaryota > Viridiplantae > Streptophyta > Pinopsida > Cupressales > Cupressaceae > Sequoia > Sequoia sempervirens. The sequence goes on along the minus strand of VDFB02281492.1, from coordinate 939,756,737 downwards.
AAACCAGAAAGCAAGCGACCCAATTGCTCAAGTTGTTTAGCCACTACAGAGATGAGTGGGAATGTATAGAGACTGTCGATTTCAAGGATGTAAAGAGATCTTTTTAATGGTTAAGCCTATGATCATGATTGTATCTTTAACATATCTGCTGAATTCGCTATATTGAATGGAAGCTCGCTATCACCAACGAAGATATAAAACTCAAACTATAAGTCTGAAAGCAACAGTTTCTGGTTTCTGAATTGCATTCTGGTATGCATGTATCTGTTTATCTTCCATCTTTTTTTTTTTTCCTTCGATCAGATTGTTTGGATAAGGAGGTGATCAAGAATATATTGCAGCTTTTGGACTTGGTCTGGTTTAGATTTTATTGGTAATGGTGTGTCTTTTTACCATCTACTTTTTGAATATTATATTATTATATCTTTTTATTTAATAAAAAGTAGTGTATGATTTTTTCAACAGCTTTCAAAATTTCAAATCAATTGACTTCAAATAAAAGAATCAAAATTTAGATGTAAATTGAAATTTCTAATCCAAATAAAAACGTATTTTAATTTCAGAATGAGGAAAATTGATTTAACTATGATTGAGATTGATATTTGAAAACTGAGATTGGATCTAAATAATATAGATATCTTAAATGTACTTTTAAAAATATTTAGGTCAATTAATTCAGATAAAAGAATCAATGTTTAGATGTAAATGGGGACCTCTAATCTAAATAAATGTGTATTTTAGTTTCATAATGAGAAATAATTTAATTATAATTGAGATTGATATTTGAATTTTGAGATTCGATCTAACTAATTATATAGATTTCTTAAATACATCTATTTGAAAGATGTTCAAAGGTATTAGACTTGAGGTGTCTATATTGAATTTGTTATTTTAATTTTTACTTCAAATTATTTATTTTAGAAAAAAAAAATTACTTCAAGAAATATTTCATTTTCTATATAAAAATCTTTTTTAATATCTATCAAAACTATTAAACTGATTTGTGAATGCATAAATAGGTAAGTAGATAGATTAAAAAAGACACAAACACTACTTAACTTAACATTTACCAAGCAGCTATTTTTTTTTTTAATTTGAACAAATTATCTCCTTTAACTTTTATTTCAAGAGTTTTTTATTTTATTTTTATATAATAATAAAATAAAAATACAATGCATTCAAATAATTATAAAAGAACCAAATGAAAAAAACTCAAATGCAGCTTCAAAATAATTTATTCTATTCATTAATTATTATAATTGGTTATTTTAAAATTTAATTTTATCTTATTTCATAAGGAATCACTAATATTGTATTTATTACTAAATATTAATTATTTGATGTGTAAACAATTGTCAAATTAAAGCTAAGTTGTTTTTACATGTACATAGTCTCACCATGAGACTTCATGTAATAATGCCAATATAGAATATCTCTTCGTATAATCATAGATAGTCATGAAAAATATGATCTATAAGGTCTATATCTATTTTAAGAATTCAACCAAGGTTGTAAATGCAACATGAAACCCACTAGATAAGTTCCTATTGAGATTGTTTGCAAGTATCTATATTCACTAATAAAAAACTTGGTGGTGGTAAGAAGCACTATTGAAACTTGTTATGGCAATAGAGAATCCTTGAAACTTTTTCAATTACATTTATGTCCCATTGATCAATTCAATGAAGGAAGAATACACATCAAAGAAGTGTATGCAATAGATGCATAAGTAACTAACAATGATGTAACTTAATGATATGAAATGGTTTTTGGAGTGGTAGGACTTAATGCACAAATAAGGTTTTTAATATTTTTTGATGTAATCTAGCTAATGCAGATGAGACAATTGTGTAAAGGTTGAGTTTTTATAGCTTCATGTGACTTCTTGAGTGATTTTTCTTATGTCATAGTGATTACAAAGAGTTGTATAATCTAAGAATGATTGAAATGACCCATGTGTATAATGTAATTATATATAATTCTTAGAAACACAATTTAAATTTCTATACATGGGAGGTAGCGAGTAATGGCTAGTTGGAATTGAGTTGGTATGGAGCCTTAATTAAATTTAGATTTTAAAAGTGAGGATCAAGATCACATGTGTGGCTCCAAACTAGGTCAAGGTACAAGTGTGAAAACTAGCTAATTGAAATAGTGGTCTAAGAATTGGGAATATCTTTTTCAAAGGCACTAAATGATCTTCAATTAACTCACATAGGAATGTTCACATTGATTTAAGATTAGGAAATCTTACTATTACTCATGTGGTAATAGTTGGTCTAATGGTGATGATTGAGTTGAGATACCCTCTTCATGTGAAGGTATATAGGAATGTTAGTAAAGTTAGATAATTGTGTACTTTCTATGGATGCCATTAATTTTTTTTTTTCTTAGGGAAGAAAAAAGTGAATGATCCAAGGATAATGCCCTCTTAGTAAAGGCCTATGCATTCATGGTAAAGTAACCAATGTTATGAATAAAGTGTTTCATATGATATTTTCTTAAGGAATGTTTATGTTCTTTGACTTTGAGTCCACTTAAGTGTGCAATAGATTGGTTTATGGCTTCAAAAGGATTCAATAAATCTTCCAAATAAGTTTTTTCCCCATTGGATTGAAGGGCACACAATCTACTATGAGGGGGTGAATCGGTAGATCAAATATATATAAAACTCTTTACTTCAATACATGAAAATTGAATCAAAATAGATATTGATAATCAAGAAACCACATAAGTACACATTCACGCATGAGAACACCAGATATACATGGAAACCAAAGATGGGAAAAACCATAGTGAAAATAGCTACTTGGATCTATTGTCCAAAACCAACCTCACAAAGGAGGAATATAGTAAGGGAATTTACAATATGAAGTAGGCACCAACCTACCAGAGACACCAATCCCTAATTATATTTGTAGGCACCAACCTAATGGAGACACCAATCCTCAATACAAAGATCTAAGCATCAACTCAATAAGTAGAACACCATTCCTACTAGATTACAAAGATAAAGCTTGCGGATCTTCAATTCTTGTTAAACAAATTACACAAGATATGAACTTTCTTCAAACACTCTCCTACACTCTTTATGATCTTCTAATGATGACACACAAATATTGAGATGCAACTCACATTGAATAACACTAGCTCATATAATTTCTCACACTCACATACACTTGTATATTGACTTACCACCTTCTCTACAATTATCATGTGAAGTGAGATGATGATTATATACAACACACTAAAATAACCTCAATTCATGTGGGCTAGGGATCCAGAATTAACCAAGATGACATAAGGTGGATCTAATTCAATTTACATTCAAAATGTGTACTAGGTTAGTCCTAATTCAAATTTATTACCACTAAAAGAACATGATGTGTGATTCCACAGGAACCTTAACCAAGCCCCTATTTTATCATCCTTTATTATCTTCGAATAACACATGCTACTAGTTGTTGTCGTACAGTTCTAGAACATCAATTGGCTAACTGACAGGCATTGTGAAACTTTTGTCACTTCAAACTTCTTGCATGCCAAACACAACTTCCAAAAACTTTGGAATATGATAGAACATGCATAGGCATACACTTCTTTCAAATTTCAGAGAAAAATTTACATCCAAATAGAAATACAAAACATGACTATATTGCTAGAGAAAACTCTTTTCCCTGAGAAATTGACCTCCAACATTCTGGATTAGACTTATTAATTGCCTCTATCAACATGAATAGATACAAGCATGCTCTTGCAAGCATAGAGTAGTAAGCAATCGGATATGTTGTTCTCATAATGCACTAATAATGATAATTCAAGTACCGTTACATTCATTGTTTAATTGGCATTGTACTTCCTTAGAAAACACACCTTTGACATCACTGAACACTTTTGACATCAAGGAAAACCTATGTTCAACAATATCCCCCTTTGTTATTGGTGGAAAACAACAAAATTTTGGCCATACATGAAGACAAATCTACTATTGTCCATGTCAGGAAACCACTTCACATTGATTCCCACTTTCTCCCCTTCAAATGATTTAGCATTTTGAGTTCTATTCCCCCCCTTTGACATCAATGACAAAGGTCAACTTCTTTTCTTACACTCTACACAATCCAAAACCTATTTCTCGGATAGACTCCCCTTGAGTCCATACCAAACTGCTACTCAAAACACTCTACAAGACCACCAAGCCTTCTTGTGGTAGAGAGACAATGCTCCCCCCAAACCTATGCTTTCCTTTTGAATCAAGAGGAGTGAGCAACAACTCCCGACTTCTTTTGAAGAAACTCAAAAGTCTCGTTAAGAAGCGGTTTTATGAAAATGTCTACTACTTACTCTGTTTCTTGACATATTCCAATGTTACCTCCTTTTCTACATGTTTCTCCCTCAGAAAATGATACTTGATTTCAATATGATTTATCCTTGAGTGTGGTGCAACCCCTAAAATTTCTGTGCTCCACTGACAATTATTGTATATTTGGTTATATCTTCTAGTCTTGGGTGTGTCCTATGGCTTAGGGTTTTTGTTATATCCTTTGTTCTAGGGTTTTGTTTGTGCCCTAAAACCTTTTGAAAACTCGTAAGTGTTGTAACCCTCACGTATGTTCTATTTTGTGGTTGAATTGTGATTACTTGTTCCTGGTTCCCCAAGTCATAACTTGAGCCATCAAATCCATTTATTTACCAACCCCTTATATCTAGTCAATTGGTCGCTACCCGTCAAATTATTTTAATCTGTCATATGTTATAAGGGTTTCAAAATGTCTTAAATATTTTCCATGATTCCTAAGTTCGGGTTTATAATATGCCTAAAGTCTTTTATATTATAAACCTAGTGAACGACCTTTTTTTTAAGTCATCTTATAAATGCACATGCCTTTTAAAGCCTTTAAGAATGGTTGTCAGGTCCCACCAAACATTTCCTATTGGTCTCTTGCTATCCCACAAAAAATAAAATAATAAGTTAAAATACCAGAGGGATAGTAGGCTAGTGACACCTATCTTCCCTTGTGGTGGATCCTACCAGCTCTTCCAAGCATCAGAGATTGAAGGTTATGAAATCACCGACTAGGATGCATTTTGACATATCAATATTGACTATTCCCTGCTAGTCCGTGAGGGACCCACTGTCAGATTTGGGCTCATGGAGGAATAGTGGGTTAGTTCCACATGGCATCATCACTGTCATCTACAAAACTATTGAAGGCATGGAAATATTTAATGAAATATTTCATAGCGATTATGGATCGGGTAAAGAGCGTACTACTAATGAACTTTCTAAGCACATGCATAATTGCTCCACCAGATGTTTTAATCTATCCCATTTATAACTGAAGGAAGACTAACAACCAGAGTGTTGGCTTTGAGCTTAAATAGTGCACATGTTGAAGGTTGTCGAGTTGATTTGGGTCATTTCCCGCTAGCCCACAACCGTAGATTTGAACCCTACAGATTCTAGAGAGTTGGCAGGATGCTAACACGTGGATACTTTGGTGACTTATAAAGTGTGGTGTGGCCACAAAGCTGATGAAAAGGATACACTCTTGGTGGAAATAAAGCATAATGGATGTCGAGTTAACAAAAAGAAAAAACTTCAAACTTCTTTGACTCCATCTAAGCCACACACTGATCTAGTTCATGATGAAATCAATGACAAGAACTCAAAGTTTCTAAAAGGACATCATTGAGCCATTCTAGTTTGTGTGAGTGAGAAGTAATGGTGGAGTTGATGGTTTTCTGTCAAATTAAGGGATTTATTCACCATAAAAGCTTGTTATTGATTGCAAAAACATTACAAAGGAATTTCCAAAGGATTTCAAAGCTGTTGCAATGTATTTCGAGCATTTTGCATCATCAAATTAGGGTTTTTGTGATTCACACCAATAATTTTAAACTACACTCCTTGAGCTAGAATTTACCCCAATTTTCATTCAATTGCAATTGGTGTTATCTAAATTCCAAGTTAGGATTCTTTTAATGTTTGAAATTCACTAAGTCTATTGCAATTTTAAGAATTTGGTTGGTTTTGCAACAAGTCTTTACCTGAAACATTAAAACCCTAGTGTAAAGTAGTTAAGCCCTAGGTCAAATTGCTTAGTAGATATGGCACCAAAAATCCAATCCTCTAGTTTGAAACCAAAAGTAAGACCCTTGGTCCAAGATTTGATCGAGCAATTACCACCCTCAACAATTGAAAAATCGAAAGGGAAACTCATGTTTCATGGACCTGGGGTTGAGGAGGGCATTGTTGACTGACAATGTATGATCAAAGATGCTACCCTGCCATACTCTAGATGGAATCTATTCCAAGGGTGGTTTGGTAACAAAAACGCTAGTATTCCAATCTACAACACATGGAGATTGGATATGGCCAAATTGGTGGTTTCTAATATGTATGTGGATGTCGATCTCCTAAAGAACATTGCTGCCAATTATAACCCTCTAGTTAGGGTGGTCAAAACCCACGGTGGGCAGAATATGGTTTGGGTCACAAGGGAGGAAATTGTAGAAGTGTTCAAGATTAACAAGTGGAATAGAGACATGGTTGAAATCAATGAGAAGAAATTGAGGGAGGAGTATAAGAAGCTAAGACATACCTTAAGGGTTTAAGTGTTGGCCCACTTTCTAGTATCAATAGGAAAAGGAAAGGACATAATTGTATTGGGGCCATTTGATAAGGGGCCTCTTCCTATCAAATATTTTGTCACCTATTTTCAAAAGACCTTCTACTCAGGTTGTGTTAGATTTTAGGGTTTGATCCAGCCTCCAACATGCCAATTTCCCCAATGTATATGGCTATGAATGTTCAACACCCCAATATTAATACTTTGTATGATTTTGCTACATTCTTATCAGAGGAAATACACAAAGTATTAGTAGCACTAAAGAATGGGGGGTCATTCATGAGGTTTTGGTGGTATTATCTTTTTATGCACATGTTTTTATACAAGGGTGTAGATTATTTTGGAAAGGATATGGAATTGAAGAGAGTGGAGGATGGTGTGGTAATGCCTATTCAAACAAGGATCCCATTAATTACTAAATAGGCATGAGTAGAAAACTAGTTTTGTGATTGCTACAAACATTTTTTCCTCCATGTTGAGGAGAGATTTGATGGTGGATGTGCCTAGAATTCCACATGAGCTACATGAATTATTAAGGAAAATAGAAAGAAGACATGATTTGAATATCAATCACAATTTGGGGGATGTAATCCCATATAAGGACTACACGGTTATCAGGGTATATGGCACAAGGCTAATACCCCATATACTTCCAAGGGAGGTACCATTGAGGATAGGTTTTCTTGAGGTCATGTGGCATCTAGGTAATGTTAATGGTCTATTCTTCTTTGAGAAGAGAAAAGGAACATTTTCCCAAACTACAATGTCTTTTCTAATTATTTTATGAAAACCAATGGATGGAGAAATATTTATGACTATCATTTCAAGCCCTATGAAATGAAATATAGGGAATATAGGAGTTATGAACCTGGGGGATTTATGGTTTTGTTCATGGATAGGATCAAAGGAGGACATCATGTTCATACCCATTCTTTCCCTAATGATCTCCTCAGAAATGTTTTTAACCTCAAAGTTCAAGAGGATAGGATGAGAAAATGGGTTGCTTTTATGAAATTGGAGAAAGCAAGAAGGGTTAAAGACCTTGATTTTGAGGCTTTGTTAGATATTGGTAACATAATTTTGAAAATAAAGACAATTATTCAGAATTTTGACAAAGTTATTGTAAGTTTGAAAGAGGAGAGAGTAGTCCAAGATAAAGGGAAAGTTATAGTTATTGAGAAGCAAGATAAGGGGAAAGCCCCCATGATAGAAGAAGAATCAGCTCAACAACCTCCCAAGAAGGTGCATATTTATGCAAGGAAGAAGAGAACAGTTAAGAAACAATTGACCATTGTAACTCCAACATGATTAGAGGAGTTAAGAACACCCTCTCCATAGTAGCAAATTCCACCAATTTCACCACCACATTCTTCTACTCCATAAATAATTGAGTTGGATTCGTCAACTAGAGGGCCATCTCCTCCAAGGGAGCCACCAATAAAGAGGCAAAGGGTTGAGACAACCAACCTTGTTGACTACCTTGTAGATGATTTAGATGAAGAGATTATTGTCATTGAATATGAAATAAGGTTGGGAATGCCATCCCCTCAAAGAGAAATGGTTCTATAGATTGTAAGCCTCAAGTTGAGAAAGGAAAATTTTAGTGGGATCAACAGCTCTGAAGATGTGAGGGTTAAATCTTGTGAAAGTTTCATGGATGACGATGCATTTGTCAAAACACAAGTTTTAAAGAATATGTATGGAAAGCTATGAAAGATGAGTATGCAATGAATGTGCAAAAGAAGGAAAGTGAAAAAATTTAATTGCCACAAACATTTATTGAAGCTGAAGTCCATGAGAAAATGAGGACTAAATGCTTGAATATCACTGCAATAGAAGAAAGAGAATTGGTTAGGAAGAGTGGAGTGTTGTTACTGCTAGAATGGGACTTGGCATCAACTATAATATTTGACACTATCAGGAAACATGATTCCCCCATCTTTAACATTGAGGAGGAGGTGACACTAGCCTTGCAAGGATCAAATTTCAGCTCCCAGTGGGACACACTCACCATTTGGGCCTTGGTCTTGAGCACCAAGAAGCCTAAGGTTTCAGAACCTCTCTAGGAGTCAGGGGAGGGTTGATTATCAAGAGAGTATTAGATACCTTAGCCCTTGAAGCAACAACAATGAATGTTAATGTGGCTCAGCTTACTAATGACATAGTTGAATCCCTAACTGAAGAGAGGGATAAATTTAGGACATAATATAATGAGATAGTGGTAGAGTACAATGTGAGCCAACAAAATATTGCAGAAATGAAAACACAAATGGCTTTATGGAAGCAACAGTTCCAGTTATTGCAACCAGGTACATCACAAGCCACAATTTCTCATCTCCCTTATCCCATTTTTTCAGCACCTCCAGTCCAAGCTAAGGTTATGCCTCTTGATTATGAGGATGTGCTAATTACACAATCAACTCAAGATATTTTAGATGCACCTCAAACTGAGGAGGTTACCATGGAGGATTTGATGGAAAAGTTAAATATATTTATGAGGAGAGGTGTAAGCAACAAGATGTGTTAATTCATGTGAGCAATCTGAAGATTGTGACTATGGTGCTTGAACATCTAAATAAAGGACTTGAGAAAAGATTAATAAGCATTCATTCTAATTATTCTTTAATGTTTGCTACAATAAGAAAATTTGATAGGGACAAAGAAATTGTTCCCATTAATGGATAGATGGATTCCCAGGGCACAAATATTGAGGGATATGGCTATTGGGTCAACACATGATGAAAATAAGCCTCCCAACATTGTCTCAACCCTTAGGTTTGTAATTGAGATGAAATATTCCCAAGGGTTAATTGAGCCTCTTAAAATAAAAATCAAAGAATTGGTGAAGTTTGATGAGTGGAGCTTCAACTTGCTTCCAAATATTTTAGATGAAAATAGTGAAGTTAAATCTTTACAAGATTGGAAGGACCAAGCAAATAAAGTAATAGCCACTCAAGCCAAGCTAATCTATGATGGGGTAGATGTGGACATATTGAAAAATAGTATGGATAGGTTAACCCACATAGGTGTCTTCCTATAAGAATTTGACTAAGAAGCAAATTAGGTCATAGTCAAATACAACCCATATAGGAAATAAGGAGATATAATTATGGGGTTTGATTAGCTTGCTTAGGAGGAATTTACACCATGGAAGTCCAAATATGTTGACATCTTGGACATATAAGTTGTTGCAATTGGGACTATTGGTTGAAATTTTGGTTTTATGTTTGCAACAATAGAGGTTTTAGTAGTATGGATAGGTTAACCTAGATAGGTGTCTTCCTATAAGAATTTGACTAAGAAGCAAATTAGGTCATAGTCAAATACAACCCATATAGGAAATAGGGAGATAAAATTATGGGGTTTCATTAGCTTGCTGAGGAGGAATTTATACCATGGAAGTCCAAATATGTTGACATCTTGGACATATAAGTTGTTTCAATTGGGAATGTTGGTTGAAATTTTGGTTTTATGTTTGCAACAATAGAGGTTTTAGTAAGAGAAGTACAATACATGGCCTGGAACTATAGTATAGATTAGGCATTAGATATATCAATATTCATATGTTATACTTTCTCCAATTCAAATGTGATTACATGGAATGCAAACATGGAGGTGCTTTGGTGTTTTTTGCTTTCTCTATTTTATGCTTTTTCATCTTCAAGTTTTGGAGCATGTGGAACAAGTGCATAGCTCATGCAAGGAATGTCTTGCACTGACTTAAGATCCTTTTGGAAGGCGGGAGAATCTTCATCAACAAATGAGAAATGGTTTTTGTCTTATGTGAACTTCTCCCTCGTATTTTGGAAAATATAACTAACTTTGAATGTAAATGTGATTGTCAAATGAAAACATGACATGTGTATAATTTGGCCCAAAGCTTGTTTTTCTCCCTTGTTCTTATAAAAGGGAATTCAGGGCTAATTGTATAGGGTTGCTAGTGAATTAATCTCAGAGAAGTTTTGTAACCAAGTCAAGATAATAGAATTGAGTTTGTTTTAGGTTCCAAGAGTCTTTTGAGTCCTATAATGGTGAATATGATAACAACATTGTCATATTTTAAAATATAAATGCAAAAATATTTGAGGCCAGTGTTGTCCATTGCATATTTCGCATAGACTTTGAATACAAAGCAATCAAAGATTACTTTTATTCATCTTCTTGTCTTTCCTTGAATGTTTGTTCATTGTTATTACACTTTTTCAAAGAATGAGTTAAATTTGTATTAATATGAATGAAGGTTTATGTGAATGTATGCATGGATCACTAAGTATTGTTGGTTAAGTTTTTGGTATTAATGGTGTAAAGCATCATTGGTATGATTTTTTATAGAAAAAATAATGTTGTTACATGTTTTCAATTATGTGATTTAGAATTCTCCACCCTAGGATAAGGCACTGGTCATGTTGTGTTATAGTTTCCTAGATTATTCATAGTAGCTACATTCAAAATCAATTACACTATCCATTTTCTATAGGAATGTATGTCGAGCTTAATTATAACATTTTCTCATGTTTAAGTATGATGCTATCATGAAGATTATCCAGATATTCATGGTATTTCATTTGTTAAACAATTAAAGGAGAATTATCTATTTGAATTACAATGTATATGATAATTGGCACAAGAGTATCTAAAGATACATTGTAGGGATCACCCTCTTGGGTTTTGTAGAGCCCAAAGTGCAGAGGGAAAGCATAGCAAGATTTCACCTATTTGCTGGCCAATCCTCAAGGTTATCGACCATTGAATTTGGAAAATTCATAGATAACTGATGAGATCAAGTTTGGTTCATTAAAAAACACCAACAGATTGGTGAATCTGCTGGGAACAATGCTAGTCCAATATATCTAGGCCCGATCTAGTACATTTAGAGTCAATAAATTTCATTGTTCTTTGTTGTTGGAAGACCAATTTATACAAATTTTCATCATAGGTTATGTTAATTCTCTGTGAGTCAATTTCTTGTTCCATTTTCATTTTCCTGTGGGGGTATGTTCCAAGTTTTCTTTGAAATTACAAAGGCTTCTCATAATTACAACATATTTTCATTTCCCCATATAGTGGGTGGTGACTTTGAAGTCTCTTCTACTAGTGCACATTTATAACTTCAAAGAAAAAATGAGAAGAAGAATTATAGAGAGAAATTTGAAGCCATGAGAGGAACTAGAAGAAACATGAAGAAAAATCTTGAGCATAAGCTGGAATCTAAACTACTAAGAGTAAGAAGTCATCATGGATAGCCAAGAATGTTGAAGCAAGTAAGTTTGCTAATAATATTGATAATGCATCTAAAATTTTAAATGCAAATGCTCCTAAAGAAAAATTGATTATTGTACGCTCTCTAGTAATGAGGAAACTCTTGCCACAAAAGAATCTCATGTTACCACTACTCAACTTGATAGCAATCCCTTAACATCAAAGGAAGCTGAATTATGGAAATTCTAGGATAACGGATCTGAATCCCCAACCACAAAGGGGAAGTCCTGGCCCGGGTAGTTCCATTTTCAATAATGATAATTTCAATCCAAGGGGAAGATCTCATAGTAGGACTTCACACCATTCTTCTGAAAGAGAAACCTTGAATCTTACTTATTATACTCCAGAACCTAGTGAATATGAGGTTACTTTAGAGGATGAAGAAGAAATAAATAAGGATATGCAAGCTTTGCATGAAGAATATTTGAGACTTAAGGAGTTGTGGTTGAAACAAGAAAAATAAAGAGAGGAAAATATAAAGGTTTCCATGATAAAGAGAGATCAACTAAGAAGAAAGGTAGAAAAGATGAGAGAAATGGTAAAAGAAGATCCATATTTAGAAGATCCTTCTAAATCTATTGTTAGGGAAATCTTGGATCAGGCTAAGGTAACTATTCCTATGGGAACCACTGTTACAAGTTCATATACAAGCTCTATTGTAGCAACTAAAGTTTCAGACCCCTCTACTACTGTCACGAAATCCCAACCTATAGATAATGGAAAGAAACCTATGGGTCAGTCCAAGAACGCAACCACAAATACCTCATCCACTAGCACATCCACCAAAAATGTCAAAAATAAATTCATTCCATAAAATGCACCTCCTGACCCTAAAGTATTAAGATTGCAATTGGCTAATGAAAAATTGCAACAAGAGTTGAGTAAGATGGAAATTCTTGCTGCAAATGTTGAAATATAAAAGAATGCATTTCTCAAAACCTCCATCCCAGATCTAGGAGATTCAAGTTCTAGGAATTCTATACTTGATCCCCAATCACAAAACACTAAATCGGGTGGAAATATCCCTAGTAGTAGTGGTGGAAAAGGTCAAGGTGGTGGAGGTGGAGGTGGAAATAAAAATAAGAATACCCAATCTGGAGGTGGATCTGGTGGTGGAGAAGGAGGTGGATCTGGTGGTGGAGAAGGAAGTGGAAGTGGTGGTGGACATGGAAATGGAAAGGATAACAAACAATCTGGTGATCAAGATTATAATAGACCTCACAATGATCAAAGAGATTAGTTCACTAGAAGACCTATGCAAATGGATAGGTATAGACAATTGTGCTTTGTTGGGATTCATGGCTACCCAAACCAATTCCTTGATGATATCATGGTTGTATTGGTTAAATTATCTGGGAATAATGCAATAAGTGGTGAGGATCACCTAAGATCATTTGTCAATATAATGGATGATTTTGAGGTGGAATCTGAAGATGTTATGATAAAAAATTTCATGCAATCACTTACTAAGGATGCCAGGGAAAGGTATAGATCCTTACTAGCATAAAGTATTGGTTCATGGGAGGAATTTAAGAGGGTATTTAGAGAACAATATTGTGATAAGAATGATGCAACGTTATTTCTAAGTGAATTAAACAACATCTCTAAAGGTTCAAATGAAATGGTTGTTGATTTCAATACTAGATTTCAAAAGGCTATACACAGATTTCCTACTGACTTGAGGCTCAATGATAATGCATATCTAGTCAATTGTTGCATCGCCTTTGATTCAAAAATGAGTTATCACCTGTGAGACAAGAATCCTCAAACTATGAGAGAGGATTTTAAGATTGCAATACATATTGAAAATAATAGAAGAGATTTAGGCAAGGTAGGGAGAAGAGATGATTTCAAGATCTTGAAGAATTGATGTAGAGCTAGGAGGATCACAATTCAACTCAACCAATCATTCAAAGAAATGATACAAAATTATTGCTCTTAGGAATTCTTGGCTAACTTTGCAATAAAACAACTGAGAAATCATCAAAAATGAAAAAAAATCAACAAAATTGATTCACTTGACAACTTTCATAAACCGATTCATGTCAAACAATGATTAAATGCATTCTAGATCACATTGGAAACATTGCCATGGCAACCCACAATTTAATGCAATGAACTGTCATTAATAAATTTCAAAAAACAAATAATGAAGCCAATCACTCCTGTGAAATTGAATACAACATAATTACATAATTTTCCTCCAATTTTTATGAAGATCCAACGGTGGAAAAAAAAGTTATTGCATTTTTCCCAAAACTGCAAACCCTAGGTAGGGTTCAAACCCGCCCTCACAAAAATGGTCATAACTTATTCAAATCTTAATGAAATTTGATGAGACTTGAAGAAAATGAAATTAGATTCACATGGAAACAAAATACAATTTGTTTTAGATCCAAAATATAGACAGTACAATCTGTACCATCATGTTTTTCAGACTGAAAATTCTGCACAATATTGTTAGAATAGGGCAGTCTCACCAAAATTGTCATATCTCCCACAAAACTCAATAAAATTCAATGAGACAAAAAGAATTGTAAATTAGAAAAAAATATATTTCCATAAAAATATTATAATCCATAATATGAGTCCATACCAGGCTGTACAATGCACAACTTCAGGCTGAAAACAATGTAAGAATAAAAAAATGCACACAAAATTTGAGGTTTCCATTCATCAAACTTAAAACTAATGTCTCCAACCCCCAATTCGAGTTTTGGAGGGTGTATTTATACATTTCCAACCAAAACCAACTATTTTCAACTACATTTTGATTAGTTTGTTGACAAAACACCTTAATTGCACTTTTGACAAGTTGCTTGACAATTTTTACAATATGGAAGAAAACAACTTTAAACATTATTTGACTAATGACTTAAAATATGACTTCCTAAGACTCAAAAACCTCTAAAATGGTTTGATAAACTTTATTATAAGACCCAATACACAAAATAGAGAAACTATTTACAAATGGCCTCATGGAGGCAAGAAATCAAATAGGTGCTCTTGCATAAAGAACCCAATGAAAGAAGACAAAAACTCTATTACAAAAGGGTCCTCCCTTGAATACAAGATTGATAAGGTCACAAGTTCCATGAAGGATATTATTTATAGACTTGTCACAAAAGAGAAGGGGCTGACAAATGATAAGCCTAATTTCCAAAGGAATGAAAGACCTCCTAGGTTGCAAGTTCATCCTTATAATACTAATTGGCACAATGGAAAACCAATTCAGAATAATCAAAAGAATACACAAAGAAAAGTTCCCCTTGATCCATTACAAAAGTATTTTGTAAATTTTGCTAATGAAACACCCTGGTGTGTTGTCTATCAATTTCCGCATGCTTCTCAAATATGCTTAGTTGCAAAAAAAAATGAAGAAGAACAAAAGGAACCTGATGATTATGGGTCACTTGAGGAAAATAGTGAGGAGATACATGTGCTTATGCACAGATCATATTTTTCTAAGTATGAATGCTCTTCAAAAGAAGAGTCACATGAGGTTGATGTTGATAATCAAAGGAAAAAATTTGATGCTTATCATCAACAAATTTTTCTTGATGAAGATGACAATATTAAACATGATGTTTGTGCTATGGAAACAAATGAAATGATTGTGTCTCTAAGAAGACACTCTAATGAGGAATATTAAAGGATTCCAATAGCATTGGTAGAACAAGCTAGAAACACCCATAATTTGAGAAGCAGAGTTGTGAATTGTGACAAGGGGAATCCGAGCAACATGTTCATCAAAGAGCAAAATGTAGAAAATAAGGGCACTAAAGAAGATTCAAAAGAGGGTGAAACTAAAGCCAAGGAAAGTAAGGGACCTAAGATTTTGGCTAAGAAAGATAATTCACAACCAAGAAAGATTATCAAAATGTTTCTCCTATTGTAAAAGCAAAGACTCAAAAGTCAAATGTTGATCAAGAAAAGAAGGATGTTGAAAATAAATTTGAGCAACAAATGGAAAATATTGAAGAACAAAGTGCAGTCCCTTATGAACTACCTAAATATAATCTTGTTGACATGTTTCAATTACTTTCTCAAGTCAAGGTGATAGTCCCATTGATGGAGATGATGAGAATTGAAGAACATAAGTAGAAGGCAGTAGCCCTTATCAATGGTGCTACTATGGACTGTGATGATAAGAGGGTGTCTACTCAACCTAAAGTGAGTGGAAATAAAGTAAGTAAAGAAGAAGTGGAGGGAGACATTAGTGAAATCCCTCATATTTACTTGGGTAGTACTATCACAAATTTCCAAAGCAATATTGATCCTTTTTATGTGACCTTGATTGTTGATGGTAAGTTTCTAAAAAAATGCATGATTGAATTAGGAGCTTCATCTAACATCATGTCAGTAGAGATTATGAAAGAGATGGGGCTGAAAAATAAATTGTGCCTATGGAAAATGTTATGCCATGGATTCAAGAGAAATCCCAGTCATAGGAGTGATTAAAGATTTCCCATATAGACTGGCTGCTTTTCCAAATAAGGAGTTTGTTATGAGCATAGTTGTGGTGGATATCCCACCAAATTATGGTATGTTATTGTCAAGGAAGTGGAGTGCTTCCATGGGAGGTAGCATGCAGTTTGACATGTCCTTTTTCATATTTCCAACTGAGGGAAAAGACATTAAGCTTGTGAGGGAGCCAAGAGCCCCACACATGATTGAATTTGTTGAGCAAGAGGACATAATTCACTTTGTGGATACCAGCATTGACAACTTCAAAGTTTAGGAGTTACAAGAATAAGAGGAAAGATAACCTGCACCCATTGAAAAGGAAGTATTGCAGCAAGAAAATAATGGTGAACTATGGAGCATGTGTTTTGATGGTACTTTCTCAAAAGAAGGAGTTGGTGCAAGGGTGATACTCATTTCCCCTAGTGGTAGAACTTTCAAGTTTTCATTTTCATTGCTATTTGCATGCACAAATAATGTAGTTGAATATGAAGCTTTGATACTAGGGTTAAGACTAGTTGAGAAACATGGAATCAAGAAGTTAAGAGTTATTGGAGATTCAAAGCTTGTTGTTTCTCAAGTTAGGTCAAGATATGCATCAAAGAACAATAGGTTGAGATAGTATAAGAATGTTGTTTAGAACTCAATAAAATAGTTTGATGCATTTGGTATTGATTGGTTGGATAGGAGTAAAAATAAAGTGGAAGATTTACTTGCCAATATTTCCCTCTGGCTAGATGACATTACTTTTGTTGGCATTTCAAAATTTGAAGTGCAAATCAAACCTTCAATTCCTGATAACATAAAGAACTGGTAGTTTTCTAATGATGATGAGGACTTTTTGAGATTCTTGTAGTGTGTAGATGAGTATGAAGGTCAAGAAATTGACTTTGGAGCTTTTGTGGAAGAAGTGGATGGTAAAGATATAGTGTTTGGAAATGAAATCATTTAGTTGAAAACTAATAAAATCTCAAAGGGGTTAGTTACTCTAGAGAGGGTATTTGATGGCCTTGATATAAGCAATGCTAAGGAAACATCCACTCACAAGTAGGACTTGGAAGAAGTAAATATTGATAGAAAAAATTCTCTTAAGAAAGTCTACATTGGAAAAAAAATGAAGCCTCAAGTTAAAGCAATGTTGATTTCTTTGTTGAGAAGATACATGCATGTGTTTACTTGGTCTTATGATGATTTAAAGGCCTACAGGGAATCTTGAATTGGTTCTGTAGACATCCAAATTTGACCACTTCCATATGGTCAAAGGCATCTCCTTATTCATCCTTCTACTCATCTACTTCATCCTCTTTGCCGGTATTAATTAAATCAATTCATTTAATTAATATTTCATGTCATGCATAAGGTTTCTAAAGTATTTAATTTAATAAATACTTTTTCCCTCCTTCCTCTCTAAATTAAATAAATATACAACTTTATTTAATTTAGTCATATAACCTCTTGGAATTTAAATTAATTTTTAATTCCTCACTTTCTCTCTCGTTGTCACATCCTCCAACTTTTGCAAGTTGGCCTCTACCCTTAACCATCTAACCCTCTTCTAATAATAATTAATTTATATGTGCATACCCCTAATCATTATTAGGGTCACATCCTCCATAATTTCCCACTTGCCTCTAATCTGTCATTAATTTGTCTAATCAGGTACTTGTACAACCTTAATCACTTAATTAGGTCAACCTAATCTCCATGTCATTTATGGAATGTGTCCTAAGTCAACCTTATTAAAGGTTTTCTCCTTTTGAAGAAGACACCTCTTTCCCCATGTGAATTTTTAATTCACATTTAATCCCCCAATGCATTCCAAAGAATTTTAAATTATTTCTCTCATTCCCATGTGGATGTTTGAGGAATTTTTAATTCCTCACATGTCCTCTTACCCACATGGGGAAAAGGACCTCCTTTATGTGGAGATATTGTCCAAATCCCAAGGTACTATGTAGTACCTCCATGTCATGCACTCTCCTTCCACCTCATTTACATATCATATTTTTCTAGCCACTTCACATGCCACATGTCAAGATGTGAGGGCTTGTGAGTTCTTTACTCACCATATCCCTACATCTTGGCCTTGTTGGTTTAATCTCAACCATCCATTTCTCTAGAGAATTCAAAATTCTCTATAAATACCCCCTCTTTTCTCTTATTTTAGGAGAGATCATTGTGCTAGCCAAACTCTTGCAAATTTTCCATTTGAGCCATACTTAGTCAAATTTCTCATTTTCTTGTATTTACCATAGCATTTGCATCCATTGTTATCAAACTTCAACCATCTTGCATACTCATCAACCGCCATCAAAGGAGCATACAACATCAAAGATCGAAGGGCCAACCAAATGACAAATCAACAAGGTAAAATGTTCCATTTTGTTTTGTTGAGTTAAATGATTTCCCAATCTTGAGGTGTAGGGTGTTTTTGTTTGTTGTTTTCACTCTTTTGTTTGCTGCTCATTTTCTAACACGTATTTTCACCCGTTCACATTTCTAGAACGCTCGGTGAGACCCACAAATGGGTCTGTATCTTTCACATTTGCTATTTTTTTCACTTTTTGCAGGTACAGGTTGTAGAGGGGCAGACCTGACCATCTAGGGGCAAACCTAACCTGATAGACAGGCGGACCTGACCTCCAGGGGCAGACTCGACCTTGCCTAGGGGAAAACCTACCCTCCATAGACTCCAAAAACTATTTTTTTGCAATTTTTTCATAGACGGGTGGACTTGACCTCTAGAAAGGAAGACTTACCCTCCAAACAGGCGGACTTGCCTTCCAGATAGGCAGACCTACCCTCTAGACAGGCAAACCTGACTTGGACAACTTTTTTCAGAAAGTGAAATTTTAGTTTTTAACACTTTTTTTGGCTGTTTTAAGTGTTTTTAACCCCCTAATGTGTCTTGTTTGAGTATGTACAAGCATCTAATCAACATTTGGCAAGGAACAAGGACAAGATTTACTAACAATTTTCCTTGCAGGGTTAGTTATTTATCAACCGCTACTTGTCATTTTGCATATCTTAGGCACATAGTTTAACTAGGGGTGTCAATTAATATTATTTGTTGTGCTTGTTGGTGAGCTATTTGACGTATCCAATCCCCTTGCGCGATTTGGTGATCCTGGGTGACTAGAAATCATAGCTTACCAAATATTTGTGTCTCACTTTTTTCTTTTATTAAGGGACCTGCTTGGGGATTTCATCACCCCAAGGGATGGTCCCAACCACGCATACCGAAGGGGTATATAAAGGGGGGAGAGAAAAAATTGTACCTCAATCCAACCACGTTGTAATTGGTGAAGCGTCGAGATGACGTGAAGAGTTGGTCTGAGTTTCTAGTATCTCGCTAAGGTTCCCGACTCACACTTGTAATGGGTTGGTGTTCACAGTTTGGGCCTCACGTACCACGTGTATATCGAGGACTCCTTAGCAACCATGTTCATCCTAGAATAGAGGACTTTGTCAGCCATACCCCTTCTACTAGTCTTAGGATTATGTTGTCTGAATTATCTTCTTTGTGTGAAATTAGTAATTTTCTATTTAGTTAACTCAGTCGTCTTCTTTTGATTGATGCTTGTTGTGTTTTGGGTCCTTTGCCTTAGTCATATTTTTAAAATACAAGTTTAAACCTGTTTAGGGGCGGACCTAACCCATCCAGGGGCGGACTTGACCTTTGAACCAACCCTTTTAAGCCTGTTTTAGCCAATTTTGACCAAATTTTTCCTGATAGGTGGACATGCCCTCCAGGGGAAAACCTGACCCATCCAGGGGCAAACTTGGCCTTTGAACCAGCCCTTTTAAGCTTGTTTTAGCCATTTTTGAACAACTTTTGTTTGACAGGCAGACCTGCCCTCCCGACAGGTGGACTTGCCCTCCAGGGGTGGACCTAACCCATCCCAGGGGTAGACCTAACCTTCAGATAGCTTTTCTAATCCTTTGTCTAGCCGTTTCGGGAGCCATTCCTTCATTCGGGATTGCCATTTTCATGTTTTGAGTAATCATTTGCTTGTTTTGAGCCTTTGTTTCCTCATTCTAAAAGTTAACCTCCACCATCGAGCGTTCATTCACCCATTCAGAGTCCTCATTTATCCATTTCAAACCCACGTTCACTTAGCTGTCCTCCCCGTTCTAGATATCGTTTCCCCATTTCGGGTCACCATTATTCCATTAAACTTTGTTAAAATAGTTATCCAAATTGACCTAGGTTTTTGTCTCCAATCGTCATCTATCAAAACCAACGTAGGATTTTCATCTGTCCTAAGTCGATCATCTTTGTTGGCCCAATCAATCCACTTCTATCTCAAGTTGGATTCGGTGTCGTTATCATACATCCATCCTTTAGTCGATTAATCAACACCTAGCGTTACCAAGGATCACTTTTGAACTCAGTTTTGGATTTCGGTCATCATCATTCATCCTACCATCCAATATTATTAATTGACCATCAATCCAACCCAATCCTTAAATCATCAATCGCCCGGTCGATCTAGTCCATCCAATCCAATTTGACCAATTGTTTACCAATTAACCCAATCTGATCTCATCAAACAAATCTACTTTGGTCAAATTGATCATCCGAACCGATCCTATTGAGCCACATCCTTGTCAACTAATCCATTGGGTCAATCCTTTCATCATCATCTTGATCATCCCAGCATCCTAGTTTGTTCCACCATCTTGCATGCCTGTTCAAACCCAGTCACAGGGAAGGAAAATGGCTTAGCAACAATCCAAAAATTCCCAACCAAACATCCCTCAAGATCCCAACAATGTGGCTAATATCTCACAAGATCCCAATAATGGTATGAATGTCCCTCAAGATCCTCATAATGGTACATCATCATAGTCTAATATTGATGGTCAAAACACATCACCACCCGAAGATGAGAACATGGTCAATCAACCTGAACTTACACTTGAGGAACACTTTAGCAACCCTACCAATGTGCAAATGATAGATCACCTTCTCGAAAAACATGGGGAAGAAATCTTGGCCCACCTAATTGAAAAAGGTGTCAAACCTCCATTAGGTGTTGACCTATCCAAGTATAGCAGTTCCACATCTAACATCCCCCAAGGTTCGCAAAATGCACCAGGTAGTGCGTACATCCCTAATGTTCCCCCAGTGGAGGGTTGGCATCAACCTGAATTCAAAAATCCCGTTCCCTATCACATTAACAATTCCCCACACACCACAATATTAGTCATGGGGGATCCTCAAGTAACTGATCCCAATAATCCTTTTGCCTATGGCATGCAACAAAATGATCTGCAACCTCTGCCATTAATGCCAACAACACTACCCCTTTCAAATCAACCTCCCATGAATGCTTTGGGCACCCATTTTACCGCATTGCCTCCCCCTCCTGGGGCCACAAACCTACCATCATCTTCGTACACATCTCAACAGCCTCTCCAATCTAACATACCACCTCCATTACTATTGTAAGGTACATCCCAACAGAATGTTCCATTTGCTACCCAAAAACCTCCTCTGCATAACACCTCTACCCTATCTCAGCCGCCTCATCAACAACAACCACCACAACAATTGCAAGCCAATCCATCCCAACCTCCTACCTAGACCATATCCCCATTCCTCGCATCCATTCTATGCCCACAAATTCAACCACAACATAACATCCCATCTCAGCCCACGCTGACATCACATCAACAACCTCCCCAACATTATTATTATAATAACCAACAACAGTCCCAACAAAAACCACCTTATGTGGCCTCCCAACAGTCGCAACAATACCTTCAATACCAATAGGCGAATCCGTAACCTTAAATTCAAGCTCATCAACATCCTACCACACATTTCTATTAGACGAACCCGTACTATACCTCGCAATAGCAACCCCAATACCAACCAACTCCCTTGGCATACCAGTAAGGGATATCATCATCTCACTATCAAAATCCATATCACAACCTTTAGACACTATCTCAGTAGGATCCTTCATCATCCTACCACCCATATCCATCCAACCCATCTTTGGCTCTCACTCCACAAGTCAACTCAGATTTGTTAGAAATCAAAGCTGCTCTGAAAGATCTTCAAGCTGGGACTGACAAACAATTGTTCAAATTCGAAGACATATGTCCATATCCATTCGACCCCTCCATCTCATTGATCCCCTTTCCTAAACATTTTGAAATACCAAAATTCGACAGATACAAGGGGAACAAAGATCCTAAGGCCCACTTGCAAGAGTTTTACTCCTAGTGTCAGGAAGTTATGCATAATGACAACTATCTCTTGTGCTTGTTTCCACAGAGCCTGATAGGAAATGCCCTAGAATGGTTCATGAGTCTAGAACGAGGGTCCATAAAATCCTTTGTAGATCTTTCAGAAAAAAATGTTTCTTACTTCTCCTTCAATATGGAGAAGGACACAGATACCTTAGATCTCCTCAAAGAGAAGCAACGTGAAGGTGAAACCTTTGCTAGCTACCTTCAAAGGTGGTGTACGCTAGCAAGCCAGATGAAAACCCCTCTCAAAGAGAAAGGCATGGTCACACTCTTTGTGGAGAACTCTCATCTCGACATGGCTCATAATTTTAGGCTACACTGTGTCACCACTTTCGCTGAGATAGTGGAAAAGGGACCCATCCTTGAACGCGCCCTTATTGCCAAAGGGCACATCAAGATACACAACCATGACAAAGAAAGGCCATCCGGTGATAAGCCATGCTTTTGGAACAAGAACAAAAATGTAGTGAATGATTATGTCACTGACACTAAACATGTCCAGGTGGCTAATACATCCCAGAGACAACAACCATCTATTCCTAATGCTATATCCATGCCATAGGGGGCATCTCTTCCTCCTCAACAGTTAAATCAAAATGGTCAAGGGAATGGCAAACGCTAGTATACTCAATTGGGAGAACCCTTGAGTGTCATCTTCAATAAGTTGTTACAGGTCAACTATTCGGTCATGTATCCTATCACCAAACCACTTGATGAATCTAAGCCCAAACCTGCCTGGTTTAGGGAGAATGAATATTGTGAACTCCATAAAATTAAAGGGCACACTCTGAATAATTTTCAAGGTCTCAAAAACTATGTCCAAGATCTTATCGATCGAGGAGATATCAAAGTCGACACCAGTCAAACTTCATCATCTAATGCTCAATTACAGATATTCCAAAACTCCTTCCCTAACCATAATCAAGGTGTAAGCACCTCCAACAACAACAATCCCCAAGACAACAACAAAAATAACATAAGCTATAAAAATTTCCCCCTCAACTATGATGGCATTGTCCATTACATTGAACAAGTGGAACCTTGTGTGTCTATGGTACATGTTAAGGCTAAAGATCCTCAATGTGTTGTTGCTACCCGACGGTCCCGCATTACTATCCCTACAACCTCCATATCCACCCAATAAAATCCTATAAACTCTCAGTACAACATTCTTGATCACTTAGGAAAGATCCCTGCTCAGATCTCAATCTTGGATCTGCTTAAGTCTTCTCTCGTACATCAAGAAATTCTCAATAGAGCTTTACAGAAAACTCATGTGCCTAATGACATTGATCCCACATGGTTCCAAGCTTTAGTAGGACACCTAGCTTTATCTTACCAGCTACATTTCAACCAGAATGACATGCCAAATATTGATGCCAATCACAATCACCCCTTGCATATCGAAGTCCTGGTTGTCCATCATAAAATAGAAAGCATCTTGGTAGATAATGGCTCTTCCCTCAATCTATGCACTTTGAAATTCATAAAACAGGTGGGGTATACCCAAGCGGATTTGAGTAATCAAATCATCATGATTAAGGCTTATGATAATGTAGAAATAAATTTTGAAGGAATTATCAGTCTTCCCATCCAGGTTGGACTTGTAGTTCAGTATACTACTTGTCATGTCCTTGATCTAGACTTACCATATAATCTCCTCCTTAGCCACCCATGGCTTCACACTATGCAAGTCATTCCCTCCATGTACGATCAATGCCTAAAATTCATGGTTAATGGACAAGAGATTACCATTTATGCCGACCCTCAACCATTTGAATACTATTGCGCTTTAGAAACATCATTTCCCCATTTACATTATTGTCATGGGGTCGAAATGGGGACATCTCAGTCATCATCCTCCAATCCATCATCCACCATGACGATCACTCCATCTTTCACCACTAATCCTATAATCACTAAAGTCTAGATCATTGACAAAGGGTGTGGTGAATATGAAATGCATACCGCTCTAAATGTGGTGACCATGCCACCATCACCACACATGTATGGCCAACCTTCACAGGCTACTCCAAAGGAAGACAATACTATCACCTTCAGTGCAAAAAACATTCCCACCACTACTTTCTGGTCTCCTAGTATAAAGATTGATGCACCAGAAGAGGATATTAGTCAATGGGTATACCGTGAAGAACCCCAACCAGATCCTCCTCTAAAGGAATATTTTCAGGAAGCATACCCTTGGTCAAGTAAGTTCACAGAAAAGCATAACTATCAAGGTGGGGCCTAGGTAAGGAAGAACAGGGACGGTTGCAACCTATTAATGTATCAAAGCTGTTAAGGAATATAGGCCTCAGATATGACAAAAAGTAGAAAGACCCTAAAACATCATTTAATACTTCCAATAGTGTTTTTGTGGACAATGGTCCATTGGAAGACATACCCGAGGAGGAATCCATCATACATGCGTACGATGATGTTGATCACACAGACCTCTCATCCATGTTTGATTGCTTATCCGTCCTTACAATCAACCTTTCTCTTTCGCCATCCCGAACTCATTGATTGGGACCTATGAGGTAGCACACCTGTCAATGTCTCCCTGGATACATATGTAAACCTCATGGGGTTGGGGGAAGATGAATGCTCCAGTCGCAAAAATAAAAACAAGGAAAATGGAAAGCAGACATTTAGTGAAAACCTCCTCGAGGCACTTCCTGACCTGGAAAAAGTAAAAATAAAGGACGTATCCAATAGTGAAAACCTCGAAGAGGCGCTGGAGGATGGAGGCATTCATCTTCCCCTTGTGGGAACTCAGTTATCCACACGATCATCCATCCTAATCGAAGAGACTCAAGAAGTTAATCTGGGTACTGCAGAAAACCCTAAAATCACCTATGTGGCCAAATCTTTATTAGAGAAAGAATATTCAGTCATTCTTTAGCTACTCCATGATGGTATCATTAACTTTGTGTGGTCCTACTTAGACATGCTAGGCTTTGACCCTGCTTTGGTAGTTCATCATTTGGATGTTCGCCCAGATGCTAAGCTTGTCAAGCAAAAGCTCTGATTGACTACTCTGATTGGATCTCCAACATAGTACCTGTTGCCAAACCAAATAGAGACATTCAAATTTGCATAGACTTCTGGGACCTTAATAAAGCCTATCCAAAATATGACTTCCTACTGCCTAATATTGACATACTGGTCGACCTGACTACAGGACATGAGATGTTATCCCTTATGGATGGTTTCTCTGGTTACAATCATATCTGAATTGCACCTGAAGACCAACACAAGACCGCTTTTACGACACCTTGGGGTACTTTTAGTTACAATGTTATGCCCTTTGGTCTCAAGAATGCGGGGGCAACATATCAGAGAGAAATGACTGTCATCTTCCATGACCTCATCCATATTATTATGGAGGATTATGTCGATGACTTGCTAGGAAAATCCAGAACCCGAGCAGAGCAGTCTGTCATCCTGAAAAAGATCTTTGAGTGTTTAGAACATTACAAGTTACAACTAAATCCAAGAAAGTGTGTCTTTGGTGTTACATCGAGAAAATTGTTGGGTTTCATAGTCTCCTGAAGGGGTATTGAGGTTGATCCCACCAAGGTGAAAGCTATTTTGGATATGCCACCCTCATGCAATCTGAAACAATTAAGAAGTCTCCAAGGGAAGCTGCAATCCATTCGTCGGTTCATAGCCCAACTTGTAAATAAATGTCAGTCATTCACCCATCTCCTAAAAAAGGACTCCACCTTCAAATGGAACCGATAGTGTCAGAAAGGTTTCAATAAGATCAAGGAATACTTGGCTCATCCACTGATCTTGATGCCCCCCATTCCAGGGAAACCCCTCCTGCTTTACATCTCCGCCACTTCAGTCGCACTAGGGGCATTATTGGTGCAATATGATGAATCATCAAAAGAAAGAGAAATCTACTACATTAGTCGAACACTGGCCAACTATGAATTAAACTATTCACCCATGGAGAAAGCTTTCCTTGTAGTGGTCTTCAGTACACAAAAACTTAGGCATTACATGCTTAGCCATCTGGTCAAATTAATAGAAAAAATTGATCCACTAAAGTATATGTTATCCATAACCACTTTAATTGGTCGCATGGCTAAGTGGGTCATGCTTCTAAGTGAATTTGACATAGAGTATGTAGATCACAAAGCCATAAAAGGACAAGTCATAGCTGATCAGTTGGCCGAGGCACCCCTGGTGGATGCTTACCCTCTAGTCATGGAATTCCCAAATGAAGAGGTTCTCACAGTTTCAGAAGCACCTACTTAGATGTTATATTTTGATGGTTCATATACTTATAATGGATTAGGCGTGAGAATTTTGTTGGTTACTCCTCAAGGTGATTACATCCCAAAATCATTCAGGATATAATTTCTATGTACCAACAACATAGCTGAGTATGAGGCCCTCCTCACAGGCCTTTGAATTGCAAAGCAATGGCACATAACTCATTTGAGGGTCTTTGGTGATTCATTTTTGGTCATTAAGCAAGTTAATGATGAATTCCTAAAAAAATATGATAAGCTGTTACCCTATAAATGCATGGTGGATGATTTCAAGAAATATTTCACCTTCATACAATTTGACCAAATTCCTAGAGTATAGAACAAAGCAGCTGATGCAATGGCTACTATTGGCTCTCTGATTGATATGCCTAAAGATAGAATAGAATGTGAGTTCCTTGTAGAACAAATTTTAATCCCAGCATATGATATCCCAGAGACTAACATGGTGTGAGACATTGTGGGTCCCACTTCCCCATGGTACCAAGATATATATGCTTATCTGCATGATAATATTCTACCCCCAGACCTCACACGAAACTAATGAAAATCCTTTATTCAACGTTCAGCCTGATACATTATCATCAGTGATACTCTTTATCGATGTGGGTATGATGGAATCCTCCTTAGATGTCTAAGTGAGCCCGAAGCCCATACTGCACTAACAGAGGTACATAGTGGTGTTTGTGGGGCCCATTCAAATGGTATGGCTTTGGCCAAAAGGATTCTCTGAGCTGGATATTATTGGCCTCCATTAGAGAATGATGCTTGTGAATTCATGAAGAAATGCCTTCCCTGTCAGCAACATACAGATTTGATTCATGCTCCAGCACAAGACCTTCAGCCCCTACTAGCACCATGGCCCTTCTCTCAATGGGGTTTTGACTTGATTGGCAAGATTTACCCACCATCTTTCGATGGCCATACATTCATAATTACTGCCACCAAATGCTTCACCAAATGGGTGGAAGCAATGCCACTGGCGCAAATCACCAGTACCCAGATTTCAAAATTCATCCTTTACCATATTCTTTGCAGATACGGCATTCCATCCACCATCCTATCAAAAAATGGAAAAACTTTTAAAAACCAAGCCATGGAATATCTCTGTAGCACCTTTCATATCCAACATCGTTGGTCGATGCCTTATTACCCCAGGGTAATGGTCAGGTAGAAGCAACCAACAAGACCCTTATCTGCATCCTCAAGAAGGTTGTCAATAACATTGGTCAAGATTGGCATCTCCATATTCATCCCGCCCTTTGGGCATATCATACCTCCATCCGTACCCTTATAGGCACCACCCCTATTCTTTAGTGTATGGTGCCGAAGCCATCTTGCCAATCGAAGTTGGGATCCCATCACTGAGAATCTCTCTAAAGAACCTTATCAGTGAGGAGGATGCTAGTGTTGCACGACTTGCACAATTGGAGTTACTTGATGAAAGATGAATAAAAACTTACAATCATTTGCAAGCATATCAGAACCACCTCAAGTGTAACTACAAAAAGAAGGTTCATCCTCGACAGTTCCAGGTTGGTGATCTTGTCCCTAAAGAGAACTAGCGCACCCAGGAGGATCGAGATAAAAAAGGAAAATTTGAAGCAAAATGGTTGGGTACTTATATCATAGCTGCTAAATATGGATCTGGGGCGTACAGACTTGCTACCCTTGAAGGAGATCCCCTCAAAGAACCTATCAATATCATGCATCTGAAGAGGTTCTACACCTAAATCCGCTTGGTAACCCTACCATCAAAAATCCAAAAAAATAAAAATAAAAAAAATCAAGAAAATCAAAAACATCCAAAAATAATAAAGAGAAATAAATTCATCCCATGGTGAAAACCACTTTTGGTTGTGCCTTGGATAAGTACAGGTGATGAAAACCTAGTAACAGGCGTCATCCGTAGAGGGCTTAATCATTATCGACCTTGCGTCCTAGCTATTTTATGACTCCATCTATTCTATCCTTACACCCCCTCCCATCCTATCCTTGGTCGTTTGGTATATTTTGATTGAGCATTGGATGATCAACCTTGGATATCCCTCATCCTAAGCTTTTTGTTATCCCACTCTGAGTGTGTGTCATTCATTTGATTGTCGGTCAGTTTATGTCATCATGTAGGATCATCCATCGTGTCGGTCTCCATCTAGATCTCATCCTGTCAAGTCAGTCTTCTCACCTTTGGTCGAACTACGTTGCCTCTGCGCTTTCACATAGGCAAGGCTGATCATTTGATCTGCCCCTGGGGCATTCAGGTCATCCTATGATGGTCCTCCATCATTTTTCCTCATTGTCTCCTTTCCGCTCTTGTCCATGGTCGGTTGTCATTTGTCTTTTCTAAACTATGTGGCCCCTACGCTTTCATGTAGGCAAGGTCGATCTTTTGATCCTCTCCCGGGGCTTTGTTTTTTGCTGTATCTGGTTGTCTCTCGTCATCCCCCATCAGTCTCCGCTAGATATCTTTCCACTTTATTCATGGTCTTTTCTTAAACTACGAGGGCTCTGTTCTTTCACATAGGAAAGGCTAATCTTTGATCAGCCCCTGAGCCCCTAGGTCTGTAGGGTGTGTCGGTCCTTTGTTTGGACTTTGCGTCATGTGGTCAAGAGTACCCTTACCTATCTGGTTCTTCACAAAAAAATCCTTTAGTGATGGAGAGTCTGATTAAAGACAAATATCTTGCGTCAACTAGGTCATTTTAGTTTAATATCCATCATCGGTCTCAACAGGATACATCCTTCCTAACATACCTCATCAATCCCATCCATCCCCTTGATCCTATGGCAAAGGACATTTGTCTTTGATTATGATTTCTTTTCATGCTTTTGGATTTTGTTTATTGTTTGAGATCCTTGTCCTCACCTGTCAAAATTGTCATGATCCACCATATTATGGTGTGTTTTGATGGGTTAACGAAGGGGCGTCTCTTGATCGTTTCTTTTGTTGCTGTCTGCTGGGTCATTCCCACATAGTACCCACAGGACCCCTGGGGTCCTATGTTATGTTGGGAACACCCTTTTTTCTTGTGGTTATTCCAATACTTGGCTCGACCAAGGTCCTCATGACTTTGGAGTGTTGGGATAACCTTGTTTTCTATGTTTTTTTCATGCATTAGATGCCAACTCACCTTTGTCTTATATGTCAAGGTATTCGGTATCCTATGCTATAGAAAAAATCAATGCTCTGAAGATGGAAAATTGCGTTGTTGACTGCATTTCATTTCATTACATGCACCCTTCATTCAGCCTTGTTCATAACCCAAGACTTGTGATTTAGGTTGTGCAAGCTTTGATTCTTTTTCCCTTGATTTTCCTCTCAGGGTACTAATGGTTCTTGATAGGTACAATATCACACCCATCTTACACCTATCATCTACCCACATTCTCATACAAGTTCTTATTGGCATATAGGTTTGCATTATATACGCTCATGTTTCATTCATATACAACATATTCTATTTTCATAGACTGATTAGATTAAGTATCCCAGTTTCATTTAGCACATACATGTCCATATTAACGTTTACATAATACATGTGTTACCATATTGCTAGAGCCATCCTAATTACATTTTATACCAAGTATTCATATCATCCTGCATTATAAACATGAAATATCATATACATATGCATACATGCATAATCATCCATCCACATAAACATAAAATATCATATACATGTGCATACATGCATAATATTCCATCCACATAAACATCAAATATCATATACATGTGAATACATGCATAATCCTCCATCCACATAAACATCAAATATCATATACATAAACATGCATAAACATAATCATCCATCATATAAAACATAATGCATAATGTCAATAAGGGCTATCGCATATCATAATCAAAATAATATAATGTACATCTCATCGTAATGTCTCAAGCATAATCCACTACATATCCATCATATATCATCAAATAAGGTACCAAATCCAGAGATATAGATCACCTCTGATCTCTACTGATATGTACTAAACCTCCATCTTGTACTTGTCAAAAAACTGGTATCCTATCATCTGCTCTCTGACTACTCTACTGTGAGTTGCCCACGTCTGATCTCTGAGGAGAGTTGGGCACTGGCCCTCTATGTGTAGGGGTCCCCTAGTAATCACAAGGAGTCCCCTGATACCCGCCATAAGGAGAAGGGGTCTGCCAATAGTCACTATAGCCTCTGGTACGTGTCCCTAATGACTGAGACGGTACTAGAATATGAGGTACATGTCTGATGTAGCACGTTGTGCGCTACATCGGATCTGAAATGACATGCTCATATACAAACCTCCAGTAACTCACCTCCTGCATATAATCATCTCTCTACCTAGCCTGATGCCTAGCAACATTCCGCTCATGTCTATACCTGTTTCGATACCCACTAATGGCCCTCCACTCCTACCCCCAGGCCTCCTATGCTAGTATCAGCTGATGTACCTGCTCTGTGGCCCTGTCTCTCTCTACCTCTGCAGCCTGTAACTATGCCTGCAATCCCTATACCTATGCCCCTTGCTCCCCCTCCCCGACCTACGCTGCCTACAGCTGAGCCTGTGCTGCGTCCCACTCAATCTGCAGCATCTGCATCCACACCTTCGTGGCATCCCTCTCCCTCTGTGCGACTGTGCTCGAACCATCCTTGCATCCCTGTCCCTTTGAAGTGCCTGCACTCTCAACTCAGCTGCATCTCACTCTCTCCAAAGAGCTGATACCTAGGACACCGCTACATCTCTCTCTCTCTGAAGAGACTGAACTTGTGCCTCTACCACCTGCCTCTCACTCTGTAACACCTAAGCACGTGCTTGTACCACATCCCTCTCTGCCTCTATGACCTGTACCTATTCCTATGCCACATCTCTCTCTATCTGCAACACACATATTTGCACCCTCATCTCCTCCTCTCTCTATTGAATCAATCCCATATCTCCAACCATCTGCTCTAAACAGTACACTCTGTCCCTGAGCTCATCTCGCTCCCGGTGCAAATCTTCTCTCTCTCCCCATAACCACTCTAGTTGTCTCTGCAAGCCCTCTATATCTCCTGCGGTCCCTGCCCTAATCTCTGTTGGCTCCTGCCCTGTCCCTGCTCTAGCAGCCTATCGTATCACCTCCTCAGCCACCAAATGGTCTCTCTCCCATCTCACTATATCCCCCTCCTCATGCTCCCTCACCACCTCTGCTCGCAACCTCTCTACCTCTACCTACAGGTCAACCACCTCATATCGTGCCTCATCCCTCTCTCTCAACAATCCCCTCTGCACATCTGTCACCAATGTGGCCAAGTCTGAGTAATCCCTCCCACTTTGAGCGAATCGTTCCTATAGCTCACTCATCTTTGCCTCTAATATGATCCGCTCTACCTCTATCTATCATAATCGCTGCTCACTGAGTCACAGTCTCTCTAGGGTCCCTCTCAATACCACTACTAGATCCTCTCCTCTAGGTGGTGTTGTCAATAGTGGTGGGATGTCATGTACCTCTGCATCAATATCCATCTCCTATGGCTCATACCCCTCACTCTCTGCCAACGCTTTCATCTCATCCACATCAATCACTATGGGGGCTCCCCCTCCCCCTGTCATCCTCTCCTGCTCTCCACTAGCCCCAGTCTCCCCTTGTCTCTATCGTTGCTGCCCTCCTGTGGCCACATCTGCCTCTTGTCCCTCCTGCTCCCCACTAACCCCCGCCTCCTCCTATCTATCCTGTTGCTGACCTCCTGGGGATGCACGCGCCTCCCATCTCCTCTCTCTCTAGGCCTCTGGTCCCCTATCTTCTTGTGCCGCAACTCTAGCCTCATCCTCTCCCTCCTCTGTTCCATCTCCTCCTTCCTACCCTCACTACCTCCTCGGTTGCTCCAACCACCTCCTGTCCTCCTCTCCACTGTCCTCCTCTCTCCTCACCTCCTCTCTGCTGGCCTCGTGGACCCTGTCCCTCTCTCTTTACTATCAACCATCTCTCATCCTCTAATCCAAACCCTAATGCCCCCTCAATTGACACCACTGGTGTAATCCGTGGAGGCGGATGTCACCTAAACCACTGACTGTATCGATCAGTCATCCCTACATCTCTCTACCCCTCCCTCCTGCCTGGGTATGGCACAAACTGCAACATCTCCAACTCCTCCCACACTGCATCTAGATCCAACTCATCCCCCCATGGCCACTCTCGTTTCAATCGTCGGAATAACATTCACCTCGCGGGAATATCCTGTCTCACTCCAAACTACCTCATCACCCGATTTGGCCTGTGCAGCTCCACTACATGTGGACCTCTCCCAATGATATAACATCATGTGAAGAAGTAACCCCTGTGTGCCTCCTCATCACCCCTCCAGTCCCTGAATCACCACAGCATATACGACCGCCATACTATCATCTTCGTCTGCACATCATCAAATCATCTCCTCCACACATCCACATCTCTGACATCCTAATATCGCAGTATCGCTCCCGCCTCTATCCCCCATCCCCAAGCTATTGCTACTCTATCATCCTGATCTCTTTCTCTCAATATGACTGGCTTGGTTAGCCTGATGTGCTCCTAAGCCCACACCTGTAGTAGCGTGACATGTGTCACACTCAGCACCTCTCGATAGCATATCCCGTGCATATCCCTATACAGCTACGCCAACATACAGGTCCCCCATGCAAACTGACCCTCTTAGCCCTCGATGATGTGATGGATCACCTCAACGAACCTGAGATGCAGGAATCAACCACTCCGGTCTGGCAGAAATATCCCGCTAATCATCCTCGCTAAGTACAACAACAATGTTGGTACCGTGTAGGACAAGCATCTGTCTACGTCCAACTGCTGCTACTGAATCGGTAGCTCGTCATCGCCAACAACAACCTGCACAGACTCGTCCAGTGCATCGCCCTATACCTGACACTCACTAACCGGGAGCCCTGCTATGGGGAGCCTCAGAATCTGCCATACGTCCTCTAGAGTCACCGTCATCTCCCTAGTCGGTAGATGAAACATCAATGTCGTCAAGTCCCAATGCTCTATCAATGTTGTTAGCATGGCTTTGTGAGCCTTAATCATCGAATAAGATAGCATGTAGAAAAATCCTGCCTCTACTAGTGCCTGATGATCTATGCCCATCATCGCTACTATACATCTCCTCAGTACCTCAGAGCGTCTCTCCCGCATCCGCAAACTCTCAAAATCCTGCATCCATCACATGACCACTATGTCATTTTCTCCTTTCTTCTTGCATCATTTTTTTCCTTTTTCTTCCCTGGTCCCGGGATTCCCTTCCCTATCCTTCCTCTTTCATCCCTTTTCCCTCTCTTTTTCATCTTTCTCCTTTGTCAGTCCTACCAGATCCTGACTTAGCCCCTGGCCTCGCCTAAGACCTCAGGTGAACCTGCCCTATGCGTGGGCAGACTCACCTGGAATCGCGGGTGGACCCGCCTCGACCCGGGCGGACTCGTCCGGGCCTGCGGGCGGACTCACCCCAGCCCGGGCGGACCTACCCGAGTCCCCAGGTGGACCCACCCCAGTCCGGGTGGGGTCCTGCCTGAGCCCCCGGGCAGGCTCATGCCTGCTTGCAGGTGGACCCGCCCCAGCTCGGGCGGGCTCCCACCCAAGCTCGCGGGCGGACCCGCCCAAGCTCCTGGGTAGGTCCTCGAGCTGCGTGGGTGGACCCGCCCTCATCCGTGGGTGGACCCGCCCTTGCACAAGCGGACTTGCCCCCGTACGTGGGTGGACCTACCCGGGCATAGACAGATCTGCTCCTCTGGGGGACCCTGAAACAAAAAGAAATCCCCCCTCCCCGCCCATTTTTTTTCCCTCCACCCGCTATCTAGCCCTCTTTTGGGGCGTACCCAACTAAATTTTTCTTCCCGATTGAACCCCAAATCGCAATTTTTTTCCTTCTACCCATTTTTCATCCCTCTCCCCTCAACAAAATCCATATTTCAAATTTTGAAAAACTTAAGCAAAATGACAAAAATCACAAAGTTGGGTTTGGGGCTAACCTAGCATGGCATGACACACTCGTTGAAGAATTTCCACCTCTCATCCCCCTGGTGGATAATGTCGCTTTCGTACTCCGACATCGTGCACTTTCACTCTCTCCCTCTCTTTTTCTACCTCTCCTCTTCACTTGACAACTGTCCAAATGAGGAGAGGTAATTCCTAGAATTACCTTTTATAAGTTTTTCCCTCCTTTTTACCTTTTTAAATAAAGGGAATTTTTTCCTTTTATTTAACGTTTTTTTCCCCTCAACTAATCCATTCATCCTTCTAACTTCCCAGGGCCGCTATTTCCACATTGTATATCCGTTTTCCTCCGTTCAAATGCCAATTTTCTCGGTTTTCCATGCTCTTTCCAACGATATATACCACTTCATACTTTTGAGAAGTTGCTTGGGATCCCTTTTCCTTCCCTGTCTGCCTTCTCAAAGGGGCATACCCTACCATTCTCTCCCAATATTTCGTCATAAGCCTTCTCTTGTGAAACTGGGGCATCCCCTTTAATTTCCCTCCATTTGGACAGCTCATACAAACTCTCCCATGTTGGGGCAACTCTTTTCTGGTCGCTTCCTCTATAGAGTCATCTGCATTTTATTTTCTTCAAAACCCTATTATCTTAATAGTATTTCGAAGAGGGGAAAAATGTAGACATACAAATTTGACCACTTTCATATGGTCAAAGGCATCTCCTTATTCATCCTTCTACTCATCTACTTCATCCTTTTTTTCGGTATTAATTAAATCAATTCATTTAATTAATATTTCATGCCCTGCATAAGGTTTCTAAAGTATTTAATTTAATAAATACTTTTTCCCTCCTTCCTCTCTAAATTAAATAAATATACAACTTTATTTAATTTAGTCATATAACCTCTTGGAATTTAAATTAATTTTTAATTCCTCACTTTCTCTCTCGTTGTCACATCCTCCAACTTTTGCAAGTTGGCCTCTAACCTTTCTTAACCATCTAACCCTCTTCTAATCATAATTAATTTATATGTGCATACCCCTAATCATCCTTAGGGTCACATCCTCCATAATTTCCCACTTGTCTCTAATCTGTCATTAATTTGTCTAATCAAGTACTTGCACA
Organism: Sequoia sempervirens; assembly: GCA_007258455.2. NCBI lineage: Eukaryota > Viridiplantae > Streptophyta > Pinopsida > Cupressales > Cupressaceae > Sequoia > Sequoia sempervirens. Next base: position 939,720,755 of record VDFB02281492.1, on the reverse strand, counting down.
ACCTTAATCACTTAATTAGGTCAACCTAATCTCCATGTCATTTATGGAATGTGTCCTAAGTCAACCTTATTAAAGGTTTTCTCCTTTTGGAGAAGACACCCCTTTTCCCCATGTGAATTTTTAATTCACATTTAATCCCCCAATGCATTCCAAAATTTTTAAATTATTTCTCTCATTCCCATGTGGATGTTTGAGGAATTTTTAATTCCTCACATGTCCTCTTACCCACATGGGGACAAGGACCTCCTTTATGAGGAGATATTGTCCAAATCCCAAGGTACTATGTAGTACCTCCATGTCATAAACTCTCCTTCCACCTCATTTACACATCATATTTTTCTAGTCACTTCACATGCCACATGTCAAGATGTGAGGGCTTGTGAGTTCTCAACTCACCATAGCCCTACATCTTGGCCTTGTTGGTTTAATCTTAACTGTCCATTTCTCTAGAGAATTCAAAATTCTCTATAAATACCCCCTCTTTTCTCTCATTTTAGGAGAGATCATTGTGCTAGCCAAACTCTTGCAAATTTTCCATTTGAGCCATACTTAGTCAAATTTCTCATTTTCTTGCATTTACCATAGCATTTGCATCCATTGTTATCAAACTTCAGCCATCTTGCATACTCATCAACTATCATCAAAGGAGCATACAACATCAAAGATCAAAGGGCCAACCAAATGACAAATCAACAAGGTAAAATGTTCCATTTTGTTTTGTTGAGTTAAACGATTTCCCAATCTTGAGGTGTAGGGTGTTTTTATTTGTTGTTTGCACTCTTTTGTTTGTTGCTAGTTTTCTAACACATATTTTCACCTGTTCACAAGTTCAACATAAGATTCCTTTGAAATTTGATGCTAAGCCTTTTAGGAAAAAGAAAAAGCCAATGAATCCTATATTGGCACCTAAGATGTAAGAAGAATTGGTCAAGTTAAGAGATGCAGGAATTATTAAACCAATTAGGCATTCTTCATGTGTGTTTAGCTTAGTGCTAGTGAGAAAAAAGAATGGTGATATAAGACTTCATGTGGATTTCAAAAATCTGAACATATCATCATTGAAGGACAACTATCCACTACCCAATATGGAAGCTATGTTACAAAAGGTGACTGGCTATGAGCTCTTGTCTATGATGGATGGTTTCTCTAGATATAATCAAGTGATGGTTAGGGAGTCTGAGCAATACAAGATTGTGTTTACTACTCCTTGGGGCACTTATGTTTATGTTAGGATGTCTTTTGGCCTAATAAATGTAGGTGCTACTTTTCAAAGGTCTATGGATGTGGCGTTTTATGATTTTATTGATATCTTCTTAGCATTTTACCAAGATGACTTGACAACATACAAGAAAGAAGAAGACCATTGCATGCATCTAGAGAAGGTATTTAAAAAGGAAATTGAATATGGCATATCCTTGAATCCAAAGAAATGTGTGTATGAGGTGAAAGAAGGAGAGTTTCTTGGCCATATTGTGTCAAAAGAAGGAATAAGAATTGATCTTGAGAGAGTGGTTGTAAAAGATAAAATTTCATAGCCAAAAAATGTCAAAGGAATCCAATCATTCTTTGGAAAAATAAATTTCTTAAGGAGGTTTGTGACTAACTTTGCAGAGATTATCCGTCCTATTTCTAAGATGTTGAAGAAGGGAGAAAAGATAACTTGGAGTGAGGAGCCTAGTATGACATTTAAGAGTATCAAACAAGCCATAAAGGAGGCTCTAGTATTGAAGTCTCTAGATTTCTCCAAGCCTATGTAAATCTCTTCTTTTGCATCATTTCATAAAATTTTTGTTGTGTTGTTACAAGAAAATGAAGAGGGCTTTGAGCAGCCCATTACATTTTTAGCATATCCTTGTAGGCTGCAGAACTCAAGTATGATATGATCGAGAAATAGGCCTACACACTAGTAAAAGTAGTGAAGAATTTTAGAACATACTTAGTGGGAGATACAATCATTGCTTATGTTCCAAGTGTTGTAGTAAAGGAAATCTTCACCCAATGAGAGGTTACAGGAAGAAGGTGTAGATGGATCAATAGGATCCAGGAGTTCAATATATATATTCAAATTACCAAGTTGGTGAGAGGGAAACGTTTAGCTAAATTTATGGCTAAAACCAACTTGGAAGCCAACCAAATAAATTTGGCAGAATGTGTAGATGTTGCACCAATATGTGACATGCAAACATGTGGTTGGTATAGGAATATTTTTCAATATCTACAAAATATGCAATGCCATGAAAGTATGAAAAATAATGAAAAGAGAACCTTGAAGTTACAAGACATAAAGTATGTGATCATTAACAATGAACTTTGGTGGAGGAGCCCAAAAGGAGTATTACACAAATGTGTTGATGGAAAGCAAGCATTGGAACTTTTAGCAGAAATGCATAGTGGAGTTTGTGGAGATCATTACATGGCAAGGACAACTGCACACAAGATTTTGAGAGCAGGATTTTGGTGGCCCTCAATGTTCAAATATGCTCACAAGTTTATCAAAACTTGTTATGCTTGCCAAAGGTTCTCAAGAAAACTCAAGTTTGCAGGAAACTTTCCACTTAGACCCATTTTAGTACAAGCCCCTTTTCAACAGTGGGGTATTGATTTCATTAGTGAAATATCTAAAAAATATGGTGGGGGACACTCTTGGATCCTTTTTTCCACTAATTATTTTACAAAGTGGGTCAAAACAATCCCCACAAAAAAAAAGAAAATTTGTCATTGATTTTCTAATGAACAACATTTTGATTAGGTTTGGAGTCCTTGAGAAGATTATCTCTAACAATGCCATGTGTTTTAGATGAGATGATTTTAAAGATTTTTGTGATAAGAATGGAATCCAAATATCTTATTCTTCTCCCTATCATCCACAATGAAATGGTCAAGAAGAATCAAGTAATAAAAGTCTGATGAAGATTGTCAAAATGGTAATTGAGAAGAATAAGAAAGCATGGGACTAAAAACTAAAGCTTGCACTATGGGACGATAGAGTTACCATTAGAAAGGCTACTAGAAATTCTCCTTTTGGCTTGGTATATGGTTTGGATGCAAGGCTGCCTCAAATTTTTTTTCTAAAGATGTACAAATTTGTGCAAGATTATGATGAAGATATATATAGTAAAATGCAACACAGGGTTGATGCTTTGATAGAGTTGGATGAAACTAGAAGAGAAGCTCATGCTAAAAATACTACAATGCAGCTGCAATTCAAGCATTTGCATGACAAAAGGGCTTCTCCAAGATTTTGAAGTACGAAGCATGGTGATGATGTGGAATGCTAGAGCTCAAAGTAAGGGAAAAAATGGAAAATTTGATGCATTGTGGTTAGGCCCTTATCTGGTATCAAACACACGTGGTGAAGATTCCTACTATCTACAAAGTTTAACTAGAGAGTTTCTTCAACTACTAGTACATGGATAGTTCTTGAAAGCATTCTTCTCTTGAGGTATGCATCTTTTCCATGTACACTATAATATTACGTATATTTGTATATAGGTTTGGTTTGGTGTGTTTTTGCTTTAGTTGGTCTGGTCTTCCTTGTCTGGGCTATCCCTAGTTTTTGGTTCTTTGGTTTGATTTTCTCAACCTTGAGATTCTGAGATCTCACTTTTTTTTGGAGGAACAAACGTCCCCAACTAGAGCCACCAATGGAACCCCTCAAATTTTTGTGTTCCACTGACAATTATTGCATATTTAGCTATGTCTTTTGGTCTTGGGTGTGTCATATGGCTTAGGGTTTTCATTCTATCCTCTATTCTAGGTTTTTTTCTATGCCCTAAAACCTTTTGAAAACTCCTAAGTGTTGTAACCCTCGCGTATGTTCTATTTTGTGGTTGACTTGTGACTACCCATTCCCGGTTCCCCAATCCATAACTTGAGCCATCAAATCCATTTATTTACTAGCCCCTTATTCCTAGTCAATCGGTTACTACCCATTGAATTGTTTTAATATTGTCATATGTTAGGGTTTGAAAATGTCTTAAATATTTTCCATGATTCCTAAGTCCAGGTTTATAATATGCCTAAAGTCTTTTATATTATAAACCTAGTGAACGATCTTTTTTTAAGTCATCTTATATACGCACATGCCTTTTAAAGCCTTTAAGAATGATCATCGAGTCCCACCAAAAATTTCCTATTGGTTGCCTACTAGCTGTAGAAATAAAATAATCAATTAAAAATATTAGAGGGATAGCAGGATAGTGACACCTGTCTTCCCTTGTGGCGGGTCCTACTATCTCTTCCAAGCATCAACGATTGAAGGTTATGAAATCAATGGCTAGGATGCATTTTGACAAATCAATCTTGATCGTTACATACTAGCCCATGGGGGGCCCACTGTCAGATCTTAGCTCATGGAGGGATAGCGGGCTAGTGACATGTGGAATCATCATTGCCATTTGTAGAACTATTGAAGGCATGGAAATATTTAATGAAATATTTCATAGCGATTATGGATCTAGTAAAGGGCGTGCTACTAATGAACTTTCTAAGCACATACATAATTGCTCCACTAAATGTTTTAATCTGGGTCATTCATCATTGAAGGAATACTAACAACCCGGGTGTTGGCTTGGAGCTTAAATAGTGTACATGTTGAAGGTTGTTGGGTTGATCTGGGTCATTGCTCGCTAGCCCGCGACCGTAGATCTGAACCCTATAGATTCTAGAGGGTTGGTGGGCTGCTGACATGTGGATACTTTGGAAACTTATAAAGCATGGTGGGGCCATGAAACTAACGAAAAGGATGCACACTTAGCAAAAATAAAGCATAATGGAAGTTGACTCCATCTGAGCCACACACTAATCCAGATCATGATGAAATCAATGGCAGGAATTCAAAGTTTCTAAAAGGACATCATTGAGCCATTCTAGTTCATGCACGCAAGCAGTAATGGCGGAGTTGATGGTTTTTTGCTAAATTAAGGGCTATGTTCGCCATAAAGAGCTTGTTTTAAAGCTTTTTATTGATTGAAAAAATGTTACAAAGGCATTGCAAAGGCATTTCCAAAGGATTTGAAGTTGTTGCAAAGTATTTCGAGTGTTTGGTGTCATCAAATTAGGTTTTTTTGTGATTCACACCAATAAGTTTAAACTGCATTCCTTGAGTCATAATTTACCCTAGTTTTTATTCAATTATAATTGTTGTTATCTGAATTCCAAGTTAGAAGTTAGGCTTCTTTTAAGGTTTTATGTTCATTGAGTTTGTTGCAATTTTAAGAGTTTGGCTGGTTTTGACTCAAGTCTTTACCTGAAACATTGAAGCCCTCATTTAAACTAGTTAAACCCTAGGTCAAATTTCTTACTAGACATGGCACCAAAAATCCAAGCCTCTAGTTTGAAAAAAAAAGTAAGACCCTTGGTCCAAGATTTGATTGATCAATTACCATCCAGAACAACTAAAAATTTGAAAGGGTAACCCATGTTTTATGGCCCTGGGGTTAATGAGGGAATTGTCAAATGACAATGTTTGATCAAAGATGCTACCCTTTCATACTCTGGATGGACTCTATTCCAAGGTGGTTTGGTAATAGAAATGTCAGTATTCTAATATGCAATCCATGTAGATTGGATATGGCCAAATTGGTGGTTCCTAATATGTATGTGGATGTTGATCTCCTAAAGGTCATTCCTACCAATTATGACCCTCTTGTTAGGGTGGTTAGAACCCATGGTGGGCATAATATGGTTTGGGTCACAAGGGAGGAAATTGCATGTGTTCAAGCTGAACAAGTGGAATAGAGACATGGTTGAAATCAATGAGAAGAAATTGAGGGAGGAGTATGAGAAGGTATGACATACCTTCAGGCTTTCACCATTGGCCTACTTTCTAGTATCAACAAGAAAAGGAAAGGGTAGAATTGTATTGGGGCAATTTGATAAGGAGCCTCTTCCTATCAAATATTTTGTTCCCTATTTTTAGAAGACCTTCTACTCCCTATGTTAGATTTTAGGGTTTGATCTAGCCTCCAAAATCCAATTTCCCCAATGTATATGGATGTATATTCAACACCTTAATTTTAGTGATTTGTATGATTTTGCTACATTCTTATCATAGCAAATACACAAGATTAGTAGCATTGAAGAATGGGGGATGATTTGTGAGGTTTTAGTAGTATTCTCTTTTTATGCACATGTTTTTATACAAGGGTACAAACTATTTTGGCAAGGATATGGAATTGGAGAGAGTGGAGGATGGTGTGGTAATGCCAGTTCAAACATGGACCCCATTACTAGATAGGCATGAGCAGAAAACTAGTTTTGTCATTGCTACAAACACTTTTTTCTCCATGGTGAGGAGAGCTTTGATGGTGGATGTGCCTAGAATTCCACATGAGCTACATGAATTCTTAAGGCCATTAGAAAGAAGACCTGATTTGAATATCAATCACAATTGGGGGGATGTAATCACATATAAGGACTGCATGGCTATCAAGGTATATGGCACAAGGCTAACACCCTATAGACTTCCAAGGGAGGTGCCATTGAGGATAGGTTTTCTTGAGGTCATGTGTCACCTAGGTAATGTTGATGATGCATTCTTGTTTGAGAAGAGGAAAGGAATTTTTTTCCCAAACTACAATGTCTTTTCTGATTTTGTTATGAAAACCAATGGATGGAGAAATATTTGTGACTATCATCTCAAGCCCTATGAAATGAAATATAGGGAATATAGGAGTTATGACCTTGAGGGATTTATGGTTTGGTTCATGGATAGGATCAAAGGATGGTAGCATGTTCATACCCATTCTTTCCCTAGTGATCTCATCAGAAATGTTTTTGACCTCAAATTTCAAGAAGACGGGATGAGAAAATGGGTTTTTTTTGTGAATTTGGAGAAAGCAAGAAGGGTTAAAGAACCTGATTTTGAGGCTTTGTCAAATATTGGTAACATAATTTTGAAAAAAGAGATAGTTATTTAGAAATTTTTGACAAAGTTACAAGTTTGAAAGAGGAGAGAGTAGTGAAAGACAAAGGGAAAGCTATAGTCATTCAGGTGCAAGATAAGGGGAAGACCCCATGATAGAAGAAGAATCAACTCAATAGCCTCCCAAGAAGGTGCATATTTATGTAAGGAAGAAGAGCACAATTAAGAAACAATTGACCATTGTAACTCCAACACAATCAGAGGAGTTAAGAACACCCTCTCCACAACAACAAATGTCACCAATGTCACCACCACATTCTTCTACTCCAGAAATAATTGAGTTGGATTCACCAACTAGAGGGACATATCCTCCAAGGGAGCCACCAATAAAGAGGTAGATGGTTGAGATAACCAGCCTTGTTGAATACCTTGTAGATGATTCAGATGATGCGATTATTTTCAATGAAGATGAAATAAGGTAGAGAATACCATCCCCTCAAAGAGAAATGGTGCCATAAACTGTAAGCCTCGGGTTGAGCAAACTAGATTTGAGTGGGATCAATGGCTCTGAAGATGTGAGGGTTAAAGGTTGTGAAAGTTTCATGGATGCTGATGCATTTTTCAAAACACAAGCTTTTAAAGAATATGTATGGAAAGCTATGAAAGATGAGTATGCAATGATTGTGTAGAAGAAGATAGTGAAACACTTGAATTTCCATAAACAATTATTGAAGTTGAAGTCTGTGAGGAAATGAGGACTAAATAATTCAATATCATTGCAAAAAAAGACAGAGAATTGGTTAGGAAGAGTGGAGTGTTGTTACTACCAAAATGGGACTTGGCATCAGCTATAGCATTTGACACTATTAGGAGACATGATGCCCTCATATTTAACACTAAGGAGTAGATCACACTGGCCTTGCAAGGATTAGCTTTTAGGTCCCAATGGGACATAGTTGCCATTTGGGCCTTGGCCCCGAGCACCAAGAAGCCTGAGGTTGTAGAACCTGCTCCAAGAGTCAGGGGAGGGTAGATTATCAAGAGAGTATCAAATACCTTAGCCCTTGAAGAAGAAAAAATGAATGACAATGTGGCTTAGTTTACTAAGGCCATAGTTGAATCCCTAACTAAACAGGGATAAATTTAGGACACAATACAATGAAATAGTGGTAAAGTACAATGTGATCCAACAAAAGATTGCAGAAATGCAAACACAAGTGGCTTTATGGAAGCAAAAATTCCAGTGACTACAACCAAGCACATCACAAGCCACAATTTTTTTGCCCTCTTCTCCCATTTTTACACCACCTCCAGTCGAAGGTGAGGTTATGCCTCCTAATTCTGAGGATGTGCCAATTGCACAATCAGCTCAAGATATTTTAGATGCACCTCAAACTGAGGAGGTTACCATGGAGGATTTGATGGAAAAGTTAAAGATTTATGAGGAGAGGTGTAAGCAACAGGATGAGTTAATTCATGTGAGTAATCTGAAGATTGTGATTTTGGTGCTTGAACACTTGAATAAAGGAATTGATAAAAGATTAATAAGCATTCATTCTAATTATTCTTTAATGTTTGTTGCAATAAGAAACTTTGATAGGGACAAATAAATTGTTATCGCATTAATGGATAGAAGGATCCCAAGGGAAAAAATATTGAGGGATATGGCTATTGGGTCAACACATGATGCAAATAAGCCTCCCAACATTGTCCCAACCCTTAGGTTTGTAAGTGAAATGAAAGATTCCCAAGGGTTAATTGAGCCTCTTGAAATAAGATTCAAGGAATTGGTGAAGAATTTTGATGAGTGGAGCTTCTTCTTGCTTCCAAATATTTTAGATGAAAATGGTTAACTTAAATATTTACAAGAATGGAAGGACCAAGAAAATAAAGTAATAGCCACTCAATCCAAGATAATATATGATGGGGTAGATGTTGACATGTTGAAAAATAGTATGGATAGGTTAACCCACACAAGTGTCTTCCTATAAGAATTTGACAAAGAGGAAAATTGAGTGGTAGTCAAATACAACCCATACGGGAAACATGCAGATAAAATTATGGGGTTTGATTGGCCTATTGAGGAGGAATTTCCACTATGGAAGTCTAAATATGTTGACATCTTCAACATAGAAGCTGCTGCAATTGGGAATGTTGGTTGAAATTTTGGTTTTATGTCTGCAACAACAAAGGTTTCAACAGGACAAGTACAATACATGGCCTAGAACTAGTACAAATTAGGTCATAGATATATCAATGTTTAGATATTGCACTTTCTCCAATTCCAATGTGATGACATGGAATGTAGATGTGGAGGTGCTTTAATTTTTTCTACTTTCTCTATTTTATGTTTTTTCATCCTCAAGTTTCAGAGCACGTGGAACAAGTTCATAGCTCATGAAAGGAATGTCTTGCACTTACTAAAGATCCTTTTGGAAGGTGGGAGAATCTTCACCAAAAAATGAGAAATAGTTTTTGTCTTATGTGAACTTCTCCCTCGTATTTTGGAAAATATAAATTCCTTTGAATGTAAATGTGATTGTCAAATGAGAGCATGGCATGTGTATAATTTGGCTCGAAGCTTGTTTTGCTCCCTTGTTCTTATAAAAGAGAATTCAAGGTCAATTGTAAGGGGTTGCTAGCAAATTAATCTCAGAGAAGTTTTGTAACCATGTCAAGATAATAGAATTGAGTTTGTTTTAGGTTCCAAGAGTCTTTTGAGTCTTATAATGGTGAATATGATAACAACATTGTCATATTTTGAAATATAAATGGCAAAATATTCAAGGCCATTGTATATTTCACATAGATTTTTAATAAAAATAAATCAAATATTACTTCTATATATCTTCTTTTCTTTCCTTGAATGTTTGTTCATTTTTATTACACTTTTCAAAGAATGAGTTAAATTTGTATTAGCATGAATGAAGGGTTATGTGAATGTATGCATGGATCACTAAGTATTACTGGTTAAGTTTCTAGTATTAATGGTGTAAGGCATCATTGGTAGGCTTTTTTATGGAAAAAATAATGTTGTTACATGTTTTCAATTGTGTTTTAGAATTCTCCCCCCTAGGATAAGGCACTGGTCATGTTGTGTTACAATTTCCATGATTATTCATAGTAACTACTTTCAAAATCAATTACACTATCCATTTTCTACAAGAATGTATGTTGAGCTTAATTATAACATTTTCTCATGTTTAAGTATAGTGTTATCATGAATATTATCCAGATCCTCATGGTATTTCATCTATTAAGCAATTAAAGGAGAATTATCTATTTAAATTACAATGTATATGATAAATGGAAAAAGAGTATCTAAAGATACATTGTAGGGATCACCCTCCTAGATTTTACAGAGCCCAAAGTGCAAAGGGAAATCCTAGCAAGCTTTCACATGTTCATTGGCCAATCCTCAAGGTTATTGACCATTGAATTTGGAAAATTCATAGATAACTGATGAGATCAAGTTTGGTTCATTAAAAAACACCAACATAGTGCATTATCAGATTCTTTGAAATGTTTATAGCATTGGTATTATCACAAATAATGGAAATAGGCTCAAATAAATCAATCTTCATCTCCTTGAAATTCTGCTTCATCCATAATACCCGAGGGAAACATGAAGTTGTTGCAATGTATTATAATTTTGTAGTAGATAAGGATACATACTCCTATTTCTTGCTTAGGAATGATATAAGAATTTCACCAAGAAATAAATATCCCCCACTTGTACTCTTTTGACCCAATATACATTTGTGTATGTAGTCAGAGTGAAGTTTTCACTCTTAGGATACCAAAAACCAAAATCCATTGTATCCTTCACATATATGAATATCCTCTTTACTAATTTGGCATGAGTTTCCTTAGGTGCTACCTGGAATATTGCCACCATCCCAACATCTTGCATTTTATCTAGTCTAGATGCAGTCACATAAAAAACTACTAATCATAGATCTATACAAGGTTTGGTCTGTTAGATTAGATTCATCATCTTTACTCATCTTGTATCTGGTAACCATATTTTTACTTAATGATTTGCATTCTTCCATCTTTAACTTACCTAACATTTCCTTTATATACTTGTTTTGAGAAATGAATATGCCTTTGTATGATTGAGCAATTTGTAAACCAAGGAAGAAAGAAAATTCAACAAGCATTGACATTTAAAAAACACTCCACATTGCATACTAGAACTCCTTACACATGTCATCACTACTTCCTTGAAAGATAATGTCATCGAAATAGAAAACAACAATCAACAATTGATCACCTTCTATTTTTATGTATAAATTACTATTTGCACTACCTCTCTAGAACCCTTGATATTGAAGATACCTATCTAAGGTAGAATACCATGCTCTAGGTGCCTATTTAAGTCTATAAAGTGTCTTTTTCAATCTACACATAAATAGAATTGAAACCTTTTTGGTTGCTCAATGTATACTTCTTCTAACTATCCATTCAAAGAGGTTGACTTCACATCCATCTAATACACCTTGAAGTTCTTAAATGTTGATAAGGAAAAAAATATTCTAATTGCCTCCAATCTTGCTATCAGAGAAAATTTATCCTCAAAGTAAATCCCTTCAACCTGAGCATATCCTTTACAAACAAGTTTGGCCTTGTTTTGTATCACTTCTCCATTTTCATTCAGCTTGTTTCTGAAGACCCATTTGGTACCAATATAATTCTTACCTTTAGTCTTAGAACTAGCTCTCAAGTTTCATTTTTCTTAATCTGAGTTAGTTCATCATTGGTAGCTTCTATCCATCCTTTCTCTTTGCTTAATTATGTATAGGACCTTGGTTCAATTTTTGATAGTAATGAAAAATGTACTTTCTCATTTTCCTTCTCAATTCTTCTCTAGGTCTAAACCCCACAAACCTTATCTCCTATAATCTGATCTTCGAAATGATTTTTTTTAATATACCTAGCCATCATATTTATAGAAACCTTCTTAGAGTCAACTTCTAAGTCTTCATCATTGTCACAAATTGGATCTTCATTATATTCCACCTTCAAAATATCAATAGACTATATTGTTTTGGTAGAGAAGGGAAATTCGTAGCTCACAATTTCTCTTTATTAAGAGAGCCTCATGGAGTGAAATTCCCTAAATTACCTCAAGGAGCAATGCGAGAGTTCTAGAATTAGAAACAACAGGTCGAAAAGATTTTTTGGACCAATTGATGGGCTCTCGACCGAAGGAAAACATCATAGGTTTTTTACGACAGCGCAATGCATCGACATCTCTCTAGTGCATTGGTGTTCGTATGAAATAGAAAGTGAGTTTATCATATAAAATAGCTAAATGACTACCAACAATTTGATTACTAAGAACTTCTAGGATGCGAGAAAATGACGGAATGTAATAGCACTAAAATAAACTAAAGTAAATGATAAAGATAAAGAGTAGAAAGAAAGAAAACACATACCCAGGTAATGAAGCCTCCAACACATGAATATATTCAATACTTGCATGCATAATATTTGGAGAAATTGTTGGGGTTGTATAGGGGTTTTCCTCTATCAAACCCCCGTTTTGGTGTTCCCACCTCCATAGACAACCAAATAGAAAGAGAGAGTGTAACCAAAGTGGACAAAGTGTGTGGTGAAAGCAAAACCCGCTTTAGGAGTAGAACCCACACCACCAATTATGAGTGATAAAAGAAATCCCCGCTCGAGGAGGATGTAAATGATGATTTTGGTTTACCCCTGTTTCACAATGCTTTGCTCCTCCTAGGGTTTTTCACCTAAAAGGAGAAAGGGGATGGAAAGGGGTGCCAAAATGCAAGGGTTTACACTCAATAATATGTTAAATGAGGTGTATTATATCTAATTAAGATGTACTAATGCACTAATCTGAAATTGAAATTATTTAATGATGCAAAACTATGAAAATGTAGAATGCTGGAAAACACAATGTGATATGCAGAAATACCTAAGAAATGCAACTTTATGATGAAATAAAAGAATAGAATGGAAGAGGTGCACCTGGAATTAGAAGTTTGATGTTGGAAGATTATGGAATCCTGAAAAAGTTGATTGAAATGTTGACAGGGACACTTAGGCCAAGCTAGGCAACTTAGTCCCAGTGTTCGGAAAACTTTATCAAAACAAGAATTTGTCAAATGGGTGTTCAGAAATGTCAAAATCAGTTTTCATACCTGGAAGCGGGACTAATTTTCCCCTAGTGGTGACTTAGTCCTCTCGTAGATTTCAGGAAATTCATGACAAAATCTTGTAGTCTCGAGTCTGCACTTTCTTTTTTGATAGGTGTCTGTACTTGATTCTGCAGAAAATGGGGTAGAAAGTCTCTCCAAGATTGAAATAGGATGATGTTGACTTGATTCACTTGATGCACTTTTTGATCACTTTTCAACACCTATTTTTTGACAAATTTGCATACAAAGTCACATGCAAAAGGGGAAAAATGGTTGAGGGTTAGAGAATTGGGATTTGCCTTGGTCAAACCCCACTTTGGTAATCAAACCCTAAACAATGAAATAGAATGAAATGAGTATGATAAATAGATAACATGCAAATTCAAATGTCATAAACTTACCACATCATTGATTCTTAAATGTAAAGATATGCAATGAAGAACTCCAATAGCTTGACTTAACAATGCTTGATTTGATTGAATGTTTAATGAGTGCAAGAAATAGATGTATGAGATGAAAGATTGCTTGAATGAATTAGGCGATGTAAAATGAGGTGAAAAACCCTTATTTATATTTGATTTTACTAAAATTTCCTAAAAGTAACACATCACAGGTCGACCCCAAGGGTTAGAGGAAAAAATCCGTCTAGAAATTTAAAATTATTTTGAGTTTTGTGCCAAAAAGGACTAAGTCACCCCTATGGGCGACTTGGTCCCACTTAAGCAAGTTAAGTGGGTGTCGGGAATTTTGGGGCATTAAAAGTTGTCCAATGGGAATATCCTCAAAAACACACTTAAAAATGCCCAGAAAGTATATTAAGGGGTCATTTAGACATGAGAAAGGGTTGAATTAAAAAAGTTAAGCCTAGAAAAGTGTGAAATCTTATTACAAGACTTTACAACACTTCAAAATAGGACTTAATAAGTGATGAAAAGGTGATTTTCAGGTGAATTATAATGAAGAGTCTAGAAAAGTGTAGAAATGTCTTACAACACTTCACAACACCTTCACAAGACACCATAATTTGAATGTTTAAGCCACATTATTACATTAAATCAAGACAAAATAGAGCCAAAACCCATTAGAAGGACTCAAGTGAGCATAAAAATGTCAACTATACATTTTTTGATGACACATTAAGCCCCCACTTTAGTGAGAGGATGAACTTGCTTCAAACTCTCGCTAAAGTAGCTCAACATGCACATCGAGAGGGATCCTAATGCACTCACCTTGGTAAACTGAAATAACAATAACCAAGAGGGATGATCAAACCCCCAAGATCAAGATCTCATGGAAAACCAAACATAAGAACAAAAGAACACACATGATGATGAAAAGGAATGGAAGCTTCAATCGTTTGTCCAACTTGTTGTGGATTAGATCTAGGCTGATTGTTTGAAAAAGAGGATGCAGACTCACTCTGGGGTGACATAACTCATGGTGGTCCGTTGGGTGAGAAAACCCAAGTATACTTACTCTGGGGCCACAAAAATTTTGGTTGTTTAGGGGTGAGAAAGCCCAAAAGGAGAGATACATACTCTAGTTGGCATGCACTGACAAACACAAAGGTGGCTATGGGGAAAGTGATTCTACTAAATGGGATTCCCGCTCAACCATATCAAAGTTATACCTCCTGATAAATTTAATAAAGTGCCACAAGAGAAAATGTTGGTTCATGCTTCATGAGACAACAAAGTTTCGTATGCTTAGAACCCATGAACAAATGCAAAGGTACCATAGTCATGCAAGTTGTGTTATGCAAGGTGGCAAAAATGTAAAATGCAAAAATAAAATGTAAAAGAAAATGTTAAAGGTGTTAAAAGGATTCTTTTCAAATTCATGCAAGGTCTATCACTTAGGGAACATTGTGTCTAATGTCTCCAAGAGAGGACCAATCAAAGAATTAAATATTCACAACTTAGGGGATGCAATGCATCACATCAAGCCACTAAGAGGAATGTAATATGCTAAGATAGATCACACTTATGATGGACATCACACTCAATGTAATCCACAAAGTGATGAACGCATCGTATGAAGAAACAAGGCTACACTAATAATGCAAGAATGCAATATAAAATATGGCAATGTATGCCACCCACTTTAAAGGAATTGCTACACAACGGTCTGAGAGAAATTACTTTAAAGTAGCGAAGGGAAAATGCAAAAAGAAAACAAGACATGAGAGCCAACTTCGAAAGACCCTATGCCAAGTCATATGTTTCTAAGTTAGGCTGCTTCATGTAAACGAAAAAGAGAAAAAAAGAAAGGGAGTGTCCCCCCAGAAAGGAACACACCAAACTGTTATGCCTTGCATAACCACCCCATTTTGATTTGGAACAAAATGGGTCCCCCTTCTCTTTTTGGTTTCTTTTCTTTTTGTTATTTTCTTTCCTCTTGGGGTGCTTATGTTTTCTTCCTGATTTATCTTCCTGCTCTATTAAATTTTGGTCCTATCTTGGCTTGAGTTGGTTTTCTTCTTGCTAGGAATTCAATGAAGTAGTCATAAGCAACAGGATAGTTCATTATAATATATTTTATCTGCTTTGGGGACTAATGGAAGCATTTTTTTTGTAGGAATAGGCCACACACATGATGATATATCTCAAGTGAGTTCACTTGGAAGGCTTTCCTCAATCCAGTTGGTCATAATTTTCCTTTAAGAAGAAAGTCGGCAAGACCTTGCAGATGTCTTGCCGACTACCAGTGCATTCTGTCGATATGCGTCTGTGTTTCCTATCGGCAAGACCCCAAGGATGTCATAGCGAGTGGAATTTCCATGCAGGCAGCTATCGAAAAGACATCATTCATCATCCCGGTGACTAAGAGTTTCCCATTGCCATGAAATTTTCTTTTGGAGAAAGGTCTCGGCGACTTTCCTTATGTCTCATCGACCGGCAGCAAAAAGGATCCATATATCGGCAAAGGGTTTTCTCTTCGCCAAGAAGTCTTGTAAAATTCATGAAGTCTCACCGACTACCACACAGTGAGCAAATACTTCAGCAGGAGTCATCTTCTTCAGCATATGGTCTTGGCGAAATCTTCGAGTCTTTCCGACTGGCGGTAAAAATTCCACATCAAAGAGAAATCTTTTCTTCGGTGTGATGTCTCAGCAAACCCGCGATGTCTCACTGAAAAGGCATCAAAAGGGGATTCTATCAGTGGTCTTCGGTGAGAGAATCAATATATCACGGTGACAAAAGTGGCTTCGGGGTAACGATTTGGGCTCATTGGGAAGTCTCAACGACCGGGTGATATCTTGCCGACAGGGATGCCTTTGAGGGGAGAGTTGTGCTTTCGGAAGAATGTCCTATCGACGATGAAAGGTCTCCCCGAAGTGCTCTCGGCTTGGTGAAAGAGAAGACCTCGGTGTAAGGTCTTGGCGAAGAAAGGAAGTCTCGCTGACATGAATGAGCTCGCCGAAGGATATAGGACTCGGTGTAATGTCTCACCGACTCATGAGGGTCACGCTGAAACAAAGGGAAATCGGGGAGACTCTAGAAGCATAAAGGGGTTCGATGAAAGGTCTCCCCAAGATTGAAGGAGTCTTTCCGATACAGAATGAGCTTGATGAAAGATTCTGAGCTCGACATGACGTCTTTTCGACCCGATAGGGTCTTCCAGATGCAAAGTGGGCTCAGCAAGAATAAAAAGGAGCTCGTTGAAGGTCTTGCCGACAGCGATGGATTTCCTAGTGGAGGCATCGGTATAACCAACGATAACTCACCGTAGCCTCTGGTCGACAGTAAGGAGTCTCGCCGATAAGTGGGATCGGTAAGAGAAGAGGAGTTCGGGGTGAGGTCTCCCCGAAATAGGATTGTCTTCTCGACATAAAATGAGCTCGATGTGACTTCTGAAGCTCGACGAAGGGTCTCATCGACTAGTCCACGCTATGTCGATAAATGTTATGAGATGAAATCGCATTGGGGAGACACGATAATTGTCTCACTGACATGAGATTTAAGGTGGACCACTCTTGACTGCCTGGGAATCTGGTGTGGCATATGATCATCCAATCAGAAGGAGTTGGGATGGGCCATTGACCGATTGACCGTCACCTTGAAGGAGACCGATAGAATGAAAACTAGATGGACTCCTTCTAAAAACAGATGACGATGGATTGGCTTAGACGGTGCAAAGATCTACATGGAGGCCCGATGATGCTTCCAGAAGACGGTCAATGGGCAGAGAAGTCTAGAACGTGAAGCAGGTCAAAAGAACGAAGGAGCAACCATGACTCACAGGGACAGTTGTAGTGACTACTAGTAAGCAGGTAGATCAGTATTAATGGTGATATTTTGAGCATTCAAGACTGCCCTGAGATGGAGTTCAAAGATAAACACGAGGATAGGAGAGTAAAGGCTGCAGCTGCAAAAGATCTAAGGTCATCCCCGGAACTATCTTTCAATATGGACAGCAGAGCCTCGCATTGAATGCAACATTGACTCTCTTCAGAAAGATCTCAGAGCCGACTCTCCTGGAAGCAGATATTTTGTAAACCCTAGCACAGGGGACAACACATTCTTTTGGTACACACTTTGTATAAATGGCATTCTGGCCTCTTTGTAAAGGTTAGAACTTTTAGAGTTGGAACTTGAGAAAGTGGTAGATAGAGAACTTCTAGGGTTAGAGAACTTTTAGAAAGTAGGAGTGGAACTGGTAGCTAGGAGTTAGATTCAGTAGAAGACTAATGTATCTTTTAGCTTTCTTAGCGTAAATGGAGACAATTTGAAATCAAAATTTTTTTGTACACTGGTGATTGTGCCAGCTTTGTAAATGTTGCTTATCTGTTTTATGAACAATAGAAGTAACCAGATCTTAAATGGTAACTTGCAATTTGCTATTGAAATCAGCACTGTGAATGAATGAAACTGTGTGTTAGTCACAAGTTAATTTTGTTCTACAGTTTTAGTTAGGAATTCCTTGAAAGGCAACAGGTCTGGTTAATTCGGATGAAGTGTCAATCTTTTCTATTCCAAAGCCCTAATCTATCTTTTTCTATTTCCTTAAAAACATCGGTTAGAGTAGATTTAAATTTATGTTTAACCCTAGAACAATCCAAAAGCTCAACACCAGCAGACCCCTTGAACATTACTGTTACATTGACCACTAAGGGACATCAGCACAGTTGAGAACCAACTACAAAGACCTTGGGAGCTGAGACATCCATGTGTTGTATTTCTCTTTCAGGAGAAACAAAGTAGCAATATTCTGTTTGCATGTTGCTATGCCAAAACACACGTCAACAGGAACTAGCGCTAGAAGGAGGGCTTCAACAATTTCAGATCGTTGTGAGTTGGATTGGGTCAGGTCTTGGAAAACCCAGCTCTAATGGGTAGCCCTTTGTATACATCGGGACTTGTCCATGAAATCCCCGGTCATCTGTATGATAGGCTTCCTTTATTTTTTCTAGCACTGGGAAAAATGCTTCTGAACATGTCGAAACTTGCAGGCGTATACTCATTTTTCTCCAGATTCAGGATTAAGATATCATCTGCCAGTTATTTGTCAAAACACTTCAAGGTACAGTAAGACAATGGTATGATAGTCTGCCACCAGAATCTATTTATTCATGGATAGAACTAGAAATCTTATTCTTAGATCAGTTTGATCCTCATGCTCCACACCCATTACATGAGTTTGTGGCTATGAAAAGGATACCATTGGAACCCATTTATCAATTTAATCATATATTTTTGTTCATGTATCAAAGGGTTCAATCTTTAGATTTGGTTGTTGATGATTATATGCTGATAGAACATTATTATTGGGGTTTAAACCTTTCATTTACAACCAAAGTCAGATGTTGTGGTGAGACTACATCCTTGCATGAGGCATTGAACAAAGCTCTCTTATTGGCACAATTTGGAGGTGACACTAGGAGTTCAGATAGCCAAACTCAGGGTTATAATCCTCTTGTGCTTGCAAACTGCCATCATCTGCAGCCTTATGCTACCTCACCCACCGTCCCTACCCAAGTGCAATCATTCTCACCAAACAGCTCTCCTAATCAAGATGAGGATCAGGGTGATGAGGAATGGATACAGGAACATGGTTCAGGTTTGATTGATATCCCTTGTATGCAAAATTGAATAAGGGGGAAATTAGAGGAGCTGGGAGATTTGAAACTATCAGAACTTGTTGGGCCAAGTGGATGTAGGATACATTGAATTGATCAACACTCTCAGATGGATTGCCATGTCTTCCTAGGAAGGATGGAGTTGTATTTCAAGCAACTGATCTCTATTGAAGGAATACTTATGGAAGATCCTTGGAGTACATATCCCCTCAATTAGGAGGATGAAACGACTAGCACACATGAAAAGGATAATCAGTCCATCCAACATGATGAGAGTAACTCTGTGGAGAGGTTTAATTCTTCCCTATCTTTTGATGACCTTGATCCTTGCATTGAGATGGATTCAACAACTGATGAAACTCCTCTACCTAGTGCAGACTTGATAGAAGTGGAGAATGGATTCATTGATGCATTCATAGATTCTTATATGATGGTGGATGAGGAAGAGGCACACTTTGGTGGGTTAGTGCAAGAGGATGACTCTGTTGATTTAAGTAGTGAACAGATTGAAACAGATAACACACTTCAAGATGAGATTGCTAATGAACCTTGTGGTCGAGGACAAGGACTTAAATGCCGGCATGAAATATTAAGGGAAGAAATTCAAGTAGATGTGTAGATCAGTCAATTGTTCCTTTAAGAAATTCATGACAGAGTACATTTGGATGAAGCAGAGGAATGCCAAGAAAGCAACTAAGAGGTTATCTCAGATGTTGAATCTCTTCAACATAACGAAGAGAACAAGACAAGGGAGTATTTTCTTGATGTTGGTTCTGTTTGCTTAGATGTGTTGGTTGAGGAGAGTTCTGTCTTAGCATCCACAAATGAATTTGATCTTAATACTAATGAATTTGATGCTAAGTGGCATGTTCTTGTTGAAGATGTGCAGGAATTTGAATCGAGAAAGTGCTTTCCTGACTTTGACTCCGTGTGTTCAAATGAGCTCAAAGGAAATCTTGGTTCACCATGTGCCAATATCCCTAACACCAATGATGATAAGCTAGAGCCAAATTCTCAAACCTTAGGGGATGATATGTTTCAAGAGAATGTTCAAAGTAAGACTTCATCTCAAGAAATTCAGAAATTTTTTGACTCCGTGCCCGAGATGAATACAAAGATGCTGGTGAGTGAATATCCTAACTGCAAGACCAACCTTGATTCAATGGTGTTCCATGAGATGAGACCTCGTGAAGAGGAGGTCATACACCACAAGTCTGCATTAGCAACTAGAAATCTTTAGAATCAAGTGGTGTCCTTTCATTATCCTCTCTGTTTTAATAATTTTCAGTTTGATTATGGCGTTGGGGATAGCAAAACGTGTTTGTGGGTAAATCATGACAAAACTGAGAACCCACAACTGATAATATTTCAATCTTTTTTCCCTTAGAATGAACTTATTGCCTATAAACTTCATATTTCTGAGTATAAAGATAAATTTGCTAGGTTTAGAACTGTCCCTAGTAAGTTAAGATTGTTGCACATAATGAAAAATCAGTTAAGTCAATGTATAAATTTTTACAGTCTTGTGTTTGCAAGGCTTGGCTTTGGAGTTAGTTTAGGATTAGGATTAGTTAGTTTTGGTTTTTTTAGATTAGTTAGTTTTCTTTTGTTCTGTTGTTTTCCTTTTCCTTTTCCTGTTCCTTTTGTTTTTATTTGTAAATAATTTGTTTTTCTGTTTGTAAATATTTTGTCTGTTTATAAGTAGCTCTGTTGTTGTTTTCTTGTTCTTCCTTTCCTTCCTTTTCATTTCCTTTGTTCTTTGTTTCTATTTTACTTGTCCTTTGGGGTTTATCTATTCTTTCCCATCTTAAAATGGTGGTTGTTATCTGAAGCATACTTTGGTCATTTGGAGAGAAATGGTTTAGGTATTTTCAGGCTTTCTGATTGGATGATTTTGTCCTAAACTCTTTGTTTCATGTCCATTGTCAATAAAGGTTGTGGAAGGTCTTGAAAACAAGGTTCCAAGTAAATAACTTTCGTTAGCTCCTCTGAATCTGCCAAAAATCATTAAGACCATCTCCTTTGTATCGGTATATTTGTCCTAGGGTGATAGTGTTGTAAGATTTGAGTGAAAAATCCGATCTTCCAAGTGCTGTTATGAGGTCCATGGTAGTTTTCAACCCAGATAAGATGTTAAACATCTGACATATTGAAAAAAAACTGAATGAAACATCTGAAACTCTATGAGAAAACAAAAAAGAAAGAGAAAAGAAAAGAATTATCTAAAAAAAAAAAAAAGGGGATCCAATATGAATGGGTGATTCCAGTATCTCTACCGGGGCTATGGACGCCTGACTGGCAGTAGAACAATGGTGTGAGGAAACTAGAGGTATCTCCATCGGGGCTATGGAAGCCTGAATGGCAGCGAAGCAATGCCCAGGATATCATTGCATGACAGCTAAAGGGGAATCAACTCATGTAGCTCAAATCTTGCACATTGTTGTTCAAAAGATGGGGAAACTTTATGAAAGGATGATACACTATCAAGCACACACATACATTCAGGGTAGCCATTGATTGATTTACATTTGAGATCCTAGCTCAACCTTGGTTTTTATAACTGACCCAATTGGAGTTGTGATGCTCATGAACTAGGAGTTCTGGGTAGTTGAATCCTTCAACTTCTTGAAAATGGTTAAACCATTTTCCCAGCCGAGTCGCCATTTGTTATGCCTTGCATAACCACCCCATTTTGATTTGGAAAAAAATGGGTCCCCCTTCTCTTTTTGGTTTCTTTGCTTTTTGTTATTTTCTTTCCTCTTGGGGGTGCTTATGTTTTCTTCCTGATTTGTCTTCTTGCTCTATTAAATTTTGGTCCTATCTTTGCTTGAGTTGGTTTTCTTCTTGCTAGGAATTCAATGAAGTAGTCATAAGCAATAGGATAGTTCATTATAATATATTTTATCTACTTTGGGGACTAATGGAAGCATTTGTTTTGCAGGAACAGGCCACACACATGATGATATTTCTCAAGTGAGTTCACTTGGAAGGCTTTCCTCAATCTAGTTGGTCATAATTTTCCTCTAAGAAGAAAGTCGGCTAGACCTTGCAGATATCTTTCCGACTACCAGTGCATTCTGTCGATATGTGTCTGTGTTGCCTATCGGAAAGACCCCAGGGATGTCATAGTGAGTGGAATTTGCATGCAGGTATCTATCGACAAGACATCATTCATCGTCTCGGCGACTAAGAGTTTCCCATCGCCATGAAATTTTCTTTCAGAGAAAGGTCTCGACGACTTTCCTTATGTCTCACCAACCGGCGGCAAAAAGGATCCATATATTGGCAAAGGGTTTTCTCTTAGCCAAGAAGTCTTGGCGAATTCATGAAGTCTCACCGACTACCGCACAGCGAGCAAACACTTTGGCGGGAGTCATCTTCTTCAGCATATGGTCTTGGCGAAATCTTCGGGTCTTGCCAACTGGCGGTGAAGATTTCACATCAGGGAGAAATATTTTCTTCAGTGTGATGTCTCAGTGAACCCGCGATGTCTCACTGACAAGGCATCAAAAGGGGATTCTATCGGTGGTCTTCGGTGAGAGAATCAATATATCACGGCGACAAAAGTGGCTTTGGGGTAACGGTTTGGGCTCGCTGGGAAGTCTCGGCGACTGGGTGATATCTTGCTGATAGGGATGCCTTTGAGGGGAGAGTTGTGCTTTCGGCGGAATGCCCTGCCAATGATGAAAGGTCTCTCCGAAGTGCTCTCAGCTCGGCGAAAGAGAAGACCTCGGTGTAAGGTCTTGGCAAAGAAAGGAAGTCTCGCCAACATGAATGAGCTCGTTGAAGGATATAGGACTTGGTGTAATGTCTCACCGACTCATGAGGGTCACGCCGAAACAAAGGGAAATCGGGGAGACTCTAGAAGCATAAAGGGGTTCGATGAAAGGTCTCCCCAAGATTGAAGGAGTCTTTCCGATACAGAACGAGCTCGATGAAAGATCCTGAGCTCGGCATGACGTCTTGTCGACCCGATAGGGTCATCCTGATGCAAAATGGTCTCAACAAGAATGAAAAGGAGTTCATTGAAGGTCTTGCCGACAGCGATGGATTTCCCAGTGAAGGAGGCATCGGTATAACCAAGGATAACTCGCTGTAGCCTCTAGGCGACAGTAAGGAGTCTTGCCGATAAGTGGGATCGGTAAGAGAAGAGGAGATCGAGGTGAGGTTTCCCCAAAACAGGATTGTCTTCCCGACATAAAATGAGCTCAATGTGACTTCTGAAGCTCGACGAAGGGTCTCATCGACTGGTCCGTGCTATGTCGATAACTGTTATGAGACGAAATCGCATCGGGGAGACATGATAATTGTCTCACCAACATGTGATTTAAGGTGGACCGCTCTTGACTGCCCGAGAATCTGGCATGGCATATGATCATCCAATCAGAAGGAGCTGGGATGGGCCATTGACCAATTGACCGTCACCTTGAAGGAGACCGACATAATTCAAACCAGATGGACTCCTTCTGAGAATAGATGACAATGGATTGGCTCGGACGGTGCAAAGATCTACAAGGAGGCCCGATGATGCTTCCAGAAGATGGTCAATGGGCAGAGAAGTCTAGAATTTGAAGGAGGTCAGAAGAATGAAGGAGCAACCATGACTTATAGGGACAGAGGTAGTGACTAATGGCAAGTAGGTAGATCAGTATTAATGGTGATATTTTGAGCATTCAAGACTGCCCTGAGATGGAGTTCAAAGATAGAAATGAGGACAGGAGAGTAAAGGCTGCAGCTGCAAAAGATCTAAGGTCATCCCCAGAACTATCTTTCAATATGGACAGCAGTGCCTCACATTGAATGCAACATTGACTCTCTTCAGAAAGATCTCAGAGCCGAATCTCCTGGAAGCAGATATTTTGTAAACCATAGCATAGGGGACAGCGCATTCTTTTGGTACACACTCTATATAAATGGCATTCTGGAATCTTTGTAAAGGTTAGAACTTTTAGAGTTGGAACTTGAGAAAGTGGTAGATAGAGAACTTCTAGGGTTAGAGAACTTTTAGAAAGTAGGAGTGGAATTGGTAGCTAGGAGTTAGATTCAGTAGAAGACTAATGTATCTTTCAGCTTTCTTAGTGTAAATGGAGACAATTTGAAATCGCAAATTTTCTGTACACTAGTGATTGTGCCAGCTTTGTAAATGTTGCTTATTTGTTTTATGAATAGTAGAAGCAACCAGATCTTAATCTACTTTATGTTGTGTTCCAGAATGGTTTTTTTCTTGAGTTAATCATTTGATTTGAGAAGCTCTCAGGGAATGATGTTTGGTTTTATGTTTTGTTTAAATGGTAACTTGCAATTTGTTGTTGAAATCAGCACTGTGAATGAATGAAACTGTGTGTTAGTCACAAGTTAATTTTGTTCTGCAGTTTTAGTTAGGAATTCCTTGAAAGGCAACATGTCTAGTTAATTCAGATGAAGTATCATTCTTTTCTGTTCCAAAGCCCTGATCTATCTTTTTTTGTTTCTTTAAAAACATCGGTTAGAGTAGATTTAAATTTATGTTTAACCCCAGAACAATCCAAAAGCTCAACACCAGCAGGCCCCTTGAACATTACTGTTACATTGACCATTGAGGGACATCAGCACAGTTGAGAACCAACTACAAAGACCTTGGGAGCTAAGACATCCATGTGTTGTCTTTCTCTTTCAGGAGAAACAAAGTAGCAATATTCTGTTTGCATGTTGCTGTGCCAAAACACACGTCAACACAAACACATAAGGGATCTATGGATTTGGGGTCAATATGTTCATTATTGTAATATTTTTATGAAAAAACTCAAACTGTCATCATTCCCCAAAGCACATAGAATTGGAAGAATGACACAAAGAGAGTTAAAACAAGAGGAAAAAAAGTCCATTTTGGGTCAACATGGAAGAGACATTGTGGTCTCAATGCTTTGCATCATCCCCAAAAGGAAAACACAAGCGAAAAGAAAATGAAAAGGGAAAATATTTTGGGTCAACATGAAGGAGACATTTTGGTCTCAATACCTTGCATCATCCTCAAAAGGAAAACATAAGAAAAAGAAAAAAAGAAAAGGGACCATTTGGGTCAACATGGAAGAGACATAGGGTGTCTCTACGCTTTACGTCATCCCCAAAAGGAGGACACAAAACAAAACAAAAACTGACAATGCACGACATATAGAAGAAGATAGATATGAATAAAAGAAGTGTACAAAGAGAGAGAACATCAAACACATGATATGAGGGAAAACAATACACATACAAATAAAAAGAGGAAGGAAAATGAATGCAAAAAAGGAAAATGCAAGTCAACTGTCTAACAAGTCATCCTCCTCCTAGTCATGTTCAGTATATTGTGAGGGCAATTGAATGTCCAAGGGAAGAATTGCAAGTGCTAAACTAGGAGATGTACAAAATTCTTCACTTGGTATAGAAGATTTATCATTTAAGCTCATGGTAGAGGAAAATAAAGAGTTTAGATCGTTATGCACTTCTCCATCTATTCTTGTGATCTTGTCCTCATCATCATCAAGATTGATGATGACAAGAGGATAAAGGGTTATTTCCAAGGAAGGGTGTATCAAAAGTTGGGGTTATTGGATTTGTTCATTTTGTTGTGAGGGTTGGATTGTACTATCTTGTGTCGGGTCAAGGGAAAGAGGGTGGTCATATATTGGTTTTGTCAAAGGCAGAGGTTGAGTTTCTTTATTTTCTTCTATGTGAGACTAACGAGCAAGGAGGCGACGACGACACCGATGCTCCCTAGCACCGTGATTGCATTTTTTTTTTTTTTAAGTTGTTGAGGTGTAAGAGCAGGTTGATCCATCATAGGTTAATTTTCTTATGAAGGGGGGAGACTGGAAGAAACTGAAGAAGATGAGTCAATCACTTTCTCTTTAGCTTTATACACTTGTTTAATGTGGGGAGGTATGATAGGATTGGTTTCATTTTCCCGTGGTCATTTAAACAATGGTGGGGAAGTGTCTAAGGGTGGTTGTTCAAGAGGTTGTATGATTTGTTCAATGTTGAACTTAGGTTGAAGCATGGTTTCATCTAGGGTAGGTGGAGTGCAAGCTGACGGGGACATGTTACGAAGAGACAACTCGACTATGTGTTTGGCTTTGAACTTTTGGTAGGCGATGAAAAAGAAATCTTTACGAGGGGTGATGGGTTCCATAGGTGCAGGCCAAAAGGATTCTATGGAAAAAATACCTTTAGATGATAAAGGATTAAATCCACTATGGTGTATGGTAAATATTTCATTTCCATGTGGAAACTTCAAACATTTGTGAACAATCGAGGGGGCTGCTTTCATCAAGCAGAGCCAAGGATGACCCAACCATAGATGAAATTGGTCTAATTGTGGAATAATAGAAAATTGTACATCCAAAGTTTTGAATCCTATTTGCAAGGGGAGTACGACTGATCCGATCATAGGGCACGCAAAACCAGTATGTGTTTTAATCCATGTAGTTGGTTTGTTATAATCATTTTGATATAGATCGTGTAATAGTAGAAATTCTTCTGTGATCGCATTCTCACCACAGGCAGGATCTACTAATATCCCATTGGTGGGCTTATCATAGATTTGACCAGTTATGTAAAGAGGACCATCAAGAAGCTATTTAAGTATATCTTTAGAAGAAAAAGTGATATCAATATTTTTGTTGGTTGGGCCCTTACGAGGGATAACGTCTATCACACCCACTAGTTCATTCATAGGAGTAACTTGGGTAAAATTTGGAGTTATATCATGTTCATTATTTGTATCAATGTTCATGACTTGAGGGTTTGAAGGCTCACTAGTCTTGACAAATGAAATATTGTGTTTAGGCATGGGGTTGGTAAATATTTGTAAATTCTGGTTAGGGGGTGCAACAGACTTATTTCCTTGATCATTAACAGCTACAATGGACAAATGACCCGAATCAATGAGGTCTTGAACTAAGTGTTTGAGACGCTTACATTTTTTGGTGTCATGGCCATTTTGGCGATGAAAATAGCAATAAGCATTAGGTTTAAAGGTATTTGGTAAAAGCTTGGTGGTATCAAGTAGTTTAATGGTAGGTAAAGTGATCATTTGTTGTTGGAGCAATTGGTTCATTGTATTATGAAGGGTATTGAGTAAGGGGGTGAATTATCTCTTCGGCTCCCTATATGTATAAGGCACCACTATTTTAATAGCTGCCACTTGATTTGGAACAAGTTGGGGTGGTTGCGGAGAAGGCTGATTGAATTGTAAAAATCCTCGGGTTGGTTTATGAAACTTTTGTGTGTTGTTTAGATTTTTTTGCTTAGACTTCTTAGCTCAGTTAGAAGTGGACTTTGAATCACGACTTGAAACTGAGTTATGATAGTCACGTAGGGTTGTGCATAAGTGCATGAATGAAGGGAATTTCATCATTGTTAACTTATCTTGAAGGTTTGTGTGCAAGTTTTTGATAAACATCTGCAGATGTGAATCAGGGATTTTAACATCAACTTGAGCATATAATGATTGATAACACAAATTAAAGTTAGTTACTTTTTCATCAACATTTTTTCTACATCGCATTAAATCAACCATTGTCTTCTTAGGAGTCATTTGAACTTGGAAATGACTTACAAAGGAATATAAAAGGTCATTAAATGATTAGATGGAATGATTAGGTTAGTTTGAAAACCACTCTAATGCAGTATCTTTTAGGGTCCTAGGAAAAAAATTAGCTAAGAGTTTATCATCAAGGACAAAATCACTGCATAAAGTTGTAAAGGCATTGACATGGTTAATAGGCTCTCCTTTGCCTCCGTATTTTTCAAACCTAGGAATTTCAATTCCTTGTGGCATCTAAGTGCGTAAGATTTCAAGGGATAATGGACTACTACAGACATGATATGTAGGTGGAGCATTTTGACTTTGGCTAATGGTGGAGATTTGTTGCTGCATAGATGAAATAGTGTTAAAAAGTTGTGTAATGATGGGATCAGTGTAAGTGGTATGAGGTGGAAGGAAAAATGGAGATGGAGTGTATGTAATGTGAGGGGAAGTGAAAGGGACACTAACAAGGGTGAAGGTGGAGGATGGAATGTTCGATGCCACAAAAGAACTAGGAATGCTAGTTGGAATTATGAAAGAAGGAGCCACATGACTAACTTGTTGCATAGTTGTTGTGACTTGAGGATTGGTATAAGTGTTAGGAAGAGACACTACAAAATTCATCTAGTGTTTTCATTGATGGAAATGTTACCTATTTTTCACCTACGGGCTCCATTAGGCAGGGTAACCCGTGCTTTCAGGTGTTCTCGAAGACCAAATGGAGGAACACTTGCATCAAGGTTACATTTTTTCTAACTGGTTTGCTTCTTGTGCAGCTGTGGGGGAAAGTTTTGTTTTCATTCAGCATGTGGATTAAATGTGGCTCCCACAAGGGTTGAGCCTAGCATGCTGGTGTTCATTTTTGTTGGGGGTTTTCATCTTATGTTTTGGCTTTGTTTTCCCCCTTTCTGTTTACTTTTCTTCGTGCCCTTTTTCCCTTTGTTTTGTAGGGGATGGAACCCGAACCAAGACTAAACTCTGGAGATTTTCTGAAGTTCCAAGTTCTGGTCCCATCCTGGTTCTGGTTCCGTCGGGTTCTTTTTTGTTTTGTGTGTAGCCCTTTTTCTTTTGTTCTGTCAGAGCTGGAGCCGGACCAGAATTGAACCTGAAACTTCAAAAAGTTCCAGTTTCCATTTTTGTTCTGGTTCTGGTTCCAGTTCCACGCTTTTGTGTGTTTTTTTTATTTTGACCTTGCGTTTGACCATGGGGTGGTTTCTGTTTCATCTTGTGTCATTGCCTTGTTTTCTCATTTTCCTTTGTTTTGTCAAAGTCGGGACGGGGACTGGAACCAAACCTGGAATCTTTTCCAAAAGTTCCAGTTCATTTTTTTGTTCCAGTCCCAGTCCCAATTTCGTCGAGCTTGTTCGTTTGTCTTACCTTTGTTCTCTTTTATGTGGTCAGGGGGTGTTTCCTCCCCTTCTTTTTCTTCCTTTTTCATCCCTTTTTCATTGTCCTTGCATGTCATTGGAGGCGGGTTCGGGATGAAATCCTAACTTGAAACTTGATGAACTTTTCAGTGTCAGATTTGTTTCCGACCCCGCCCCCGCTGTGTTTTTCCCAGGATCGGTTTTGGTTTCGATCCTGCCTTGCTTTCTTTTTTGTTTGGGTGTTTCCTTTGTTTTGGCAGACCCAGGTGCGGACTGAAACCGAGTGATGGAACTTTTCCAAAACTTTCAATTCCTGTTTCTGATCCGGCCCTGGCCCCGGTTCCGCCCATTCTTCTCTTCTTTTCTTTGTGGCCTGTGATCGGGGATGTCTCCTCCTCTTTGATCTTCCTTGTGTTTTTCTTTCTTCTGTCTTGCTTTGTTTTGCCGGGGGCGGGATCAGAATGGAATCCGAACTTGAAACTTCAAAAAAGTTTCAAGTCCGGATTTGGTTCTGGTTTCGGTTCTGCGGACTCTTTTGTGTTGCCCCCGCTCCGACCCCGATCCCGATTCCGGTTCCGTCTGGCCCTAGCCCCGCCAGTTTTTAAAGGGTCTTGATGGAAGATTTGAGTTTGCCGTAAAGTCTCCCTGACCCAATGGTGTCTCACCGAAGGATGAAAGGATCGGTGAAAGGTCCTGCCGACAATGGAGAGTCTTGCTGATAGCGATGGACTTGCCAATCAAAAATGATATCGGTATGACTCTTGGCGCCTGCTGTGACCTCTTGCCGAATACATGAAGTCTTGCCGACTTGATAGGGTCATGCCAAAGTAAGGTGAGCTCGGGGAGAGTGGAGGATTTTGCTATGAAGTCCCACTGACCTCGTGTTGTTTTGGCCGATAGCGATAGTCTGGGCGACAATTTTGGGACATCGGTATAACTTTTGCAACTTGATATGAGGTCTTGCCGATAGTTGTGTGTCGTGTCGACTGCTACTGTGAAGTCTAATCACATCGGGGAGACACGGCTAGTGTCTCACCGACATGCGATCCTCTTGAATGACCTTTGACTGCTCAAAAAGCTTATGTGGGGTACGTTCCACCAATCAGAGGGAGCTAGGGATGGACCATGGGTTGTTTGACTGTTTGAATCCCCCCTGTGAACATGATCGACAGAGCATGACGACATCGATCTACTCTGGGATCGAAGGTGATCAGTCAGTAATGGTGCTTGAATCTAGCGAGTAAATCTGATGTTGCTCCTCGAAGGTGGTCGACTTGAAGAAAGATCTGGAGTGAGAAGAAAGCCGAAGAAGAGGAAACTGTGAGTCACGATGACAGCTAGGACTACTACTGGTAAATGGGCATCGACATTTATGATAATGATTTAGAGCATTTAAAGCGAGCAGGAATGGCAGGCTCAACCATGGATAGCGGGGATATGCATTCAATGCATAAGTAACTCCATTTAAAAAAGATCTAAGGGCAGATTTTTTGGCCGACTAGTATTTTTGTAAAAACCCTAGGGCAGGGGCTGACATCTTTTGTATATAAGGCATTTTTGTCTCTTTGTAAAGTAGTTCTTACTTGCATATTTTCTTTTTTTTGTGACTTCTGAGAGTCCTTAGTGGAGAATTTCGAGTTTTGTAACTCATTTACAAACATTGTATGTACAGTTTCACCTTTGGAGATCAATAAAGAAAGAAACTTTTTCCTTCTCAGTTATCTGTTTCATTGAGGGTGATGAATGATTGATAAATTTACATGTGAGTTTCTTTTATTCCTTGTTAATTGTCTCATTATTAGCACTTTTAAGCAGAGGAGATGTGTATATCGCAAGTTATAGGTTATGTTATTGATGCAAATAGTTTTAGTTGTGAGGAGAATCTATCATCCTTCTAGGACTGTATGTATCATAGCTTTCTTATAAAACATTTATGCAATATCATATGAGTATTGAGTTGTGCATATAAGCTTTTACTAGTTGATTGAAAATTGTGTGTTAAGCAATTGTTCATGTTTGAACAAATTTGGTGTATCACCATAGGAATAATTTTTCCAATTTATGTATTCCTTCTCCCTTTACTTCACAAAGATTAGTAGTTTAGGTGATAACACAAAGGAAGCCGTCCTTCTCCGAAGGTTGACCTCTGTTTACAAGAAACCCACATCTTTAGAGGTCTTCCCATGTTACACTGAGGTGTTGAACATCAGGTTCAACAGGGTGCAATTTCAGGTGATAACAGTTTTGGTACGCCCGGTGGGACTGAGTTAGAAGTAAAATTCCTGAACCTTGCTGTTTTGATGTGCTGACAGTAAGCTGGTAGCCTTTTAGAGGTCATTTTAAAGCACATTTGGCGACTCTGCATGGAGGAAAGGATTAATGTGTTTATTTATATGAGAAAAATAGAAACTAGAAGTTCAAAAGCTGTAGAGTTTCTACATTTATCTCCCCCAAGAAGAAGAGGGAGAACTCTCAAAAGGGTTGTTCCTTCTCCTAGAGTTTAATCAACACCACCTAGTGTTAGTGACAAGACACTGTTTTCATACGAAAGGAGAAGAAGAGACCCTCTAGCTAGGTGTTCAGCATCTCCTACTCTTAGAACAAAACTCTTTGCCTCCTCATTCGAGGCTTTCAATTGTTCAACAAACCGTATTTTTGCTATAGAAAATACATTTCAACCAAGTTCAGGTTATGTTTCAGTAAGCGTACCAACACATTCTAGCTCAATGGAAGTGCCAAGGGCCTTTACTTTCATACTGTTCAACCAGGGTAGTCCCCTTAATCTAGCGCAACATGATGATATTCCATTAGCAGCATTAAAAGGGTTATTAGAGTTTACTAGAGAAGGACAAGTGACACCTTTTGAGCATATCAAGGATGTGGTAGCATTGTGTAATGTGCATCATGTGACATAGGAAAATGTGGCTGTGAGATTGCTGGCTGCATCTTTCAAGAAGAAGGCATTGGAATGGTTTAGAAGCTTGCCAGTGGGTTCTATAAGAACATGGGATGAGCTTGGTGATGAATTTACCATATTTTTTGAGGAAAAATATGATCACTTGTCTTTGGTAGAGTAGTTAACAACCATCAAAAGAGCCCTACAAGAACAAATGGCGGACTTCAATATCCAATTTCAAAAAACTTGGAACAGGATACTTGCTACGGTAAGGCCTTCTGCTGATTATGCATTTTTATACTATTTGAAAAGTTTAAATACTGATATCTTAGTCATGATACAATCCATGGGGGTTATTTGTTTACCTCAGGCTTATAGCATAGCTATTAAGGCAGAAAATAGCCTCATTTAGGCAGGCAAGTTAGCGCCCAGGCCACCTATGCCCTATTTCCCTGAAATTCAATCAAATATGCCATTGCAAATGCCATCTTTAGCCCCTTTACCTGCTTTTCCAGCATTACCCATTGTTGTGAGCCAGGGAGTGTTAGTTGCAGGACCATCAAGTGAATTGCAAGAGATCCAGTCTAGTCAGCATAAGATAGAAAGCATTTTACAAACCATGGGAAATGAGTTGACCAGCATGAAGAAACAGTATCAAGGGGCAAGGCCAAATTTTCAACAGCAAAACCAACAGCAAGGTCAGAATACAAATCAGTCTTATCAAAATCAGGGATATCAGTATCAGCAAAATAGGTAACCCTATCAAGGTGGTTATCAAAGGAAAAATGTTAATCAAAGACCATTCCAATCTTATAATCCAGCTCCTCTCAATGCTGCAATTCCAGTGAAAGATATGGTTCCAGCCCAGAATAACCTTGTGATAGAAGATGAATGGTGTTGTTCATGTAATCAAGCACATAGCCCAGCCACATGTTCAAATGGGGTAGTTAATCAGGCATTTATGGTCCAGAATGTTGTCAGTCCATAGTCAAATGTACCTATTAATATACCTGAACAACAACCGGAGGTACATTTTAATGAGACTACATTTTTAAATTGGAAAAGTGAAGAGTTCTGTGGTGTGAATGTTGATTCAACAATTGCAGCCAATACACGAGCTAAGAAAAGAGCTCTAGAGGTGGAGCAATCAGCTGATAAAAACAAGGGGCTTGCAACTATAGAAGCACCATCCACACCTATCCTGAATGTATCGAAAAAAACTACTGTCTTACCAATCAATGAGCAGCCTCACAAGAATAAGGAACCAGCTGCTGCCAAGGTACATTAGAAGGTATCTTCAACTTTACCTTACAATATTGTCGACAACATGAAGAAGATGAATGTGAATATGACCATGTGGGACTCCTTAAGCATTCCTGGACAGGTTGATCTACTTAGAAAAGAATTATTTGAAGATGTAAATCCTGAACAAGTTGTTGTTCATTCCCAAAAGGTTGTGATGGCTAATGACGATCAAGGAAAAGTTGCTAATCCCAATAGCAAAGGGAAGTCTACGATTCAAGGTAAGAACGTGAGACCTCCTCCGTTCTATGTTTCATTGATTATTGGAAAAAATTTAGTGCACAATTGTATGGTAGATAGTGGAGCCACCTGTTCTGTGATGCCCAAGCAAGTAGCTGATCAGTTAGGTTTAAGGTATCAACCTTTAGAGAAAGGAGTAGTCTAGCTGGATGGCTCATCTGTTAATACAGTGGGTCTTATCAAAGATGCTATCTTAATTTTGTATGCTTGCCCTAATTTTTCAATTTCCCTAGACATTTATGTGGCAGATGTGCCTCCATATTTTGGGGTATGTTTGTCAAGAGATTTTACAGCTAAAATAGGGGGTACCTTTCGTCTGACTGGTCTCACATGTTTTTCCGTACTAGGTATGGAACTAAAGTAACCATTAAGTCTGAGTTACTTGCAAAAGACAATATAGAACCCTATACACCTAGTGCGATGAATGCCAATTGCATAATTTCTGAACAAGATGAGCATGATGCTGTCTTTGATCCTCGCATTGCTGTCAATGATATTCCTGATATACTTCTAGATGAGTGGGCAGCAGGCCAAACTTATAGCACTGAAAGTGACTTGGTGTCGGATGCTGGTATGGGTAACTACATGTTTCAAGACGTTGATATAGTGATGCCTAACTTGGTTAAGAGGCCAGTGAATGATTGTGATCATCAAGATAAAGTTTGGGAAATTTATTTTGATGGCTCAAGGAGCAAACATGGTGCTGGTAGGGGTGTATTATTGGTTTCCCCAAGAGTTGAAAGATATTATGCAGCCTTTAGGTTTGTGTTTTCATGCACTGATAACACAACAGAATATGAAGGTCTCATTCAAGGGTTGGAATGGGAAAGGAAACATGGAATTAAGTGTTTGAAGGTGTATGGAGACAGTGAATTGATAGTAAATTAGGTTAGAGGCCTGAATACTGGTAAAAATGATGTTCTTCAACTATATAAGCACAGGGCTTGGGACCTCATTGAGGATTTTCAAGCTTTCAATATCATTTCAATTCCAAGGAAACACAATCAACATGTTGACAGATTAGCAGCTGTGGGAGCCCAGTTTGACATTCCAAACAGTGCAAGAAAGGAATGTAATCAACAACACATCAAGGTTATTATTAGGCCTTCAGTGCCTGACAACAATGTTAACTGGCAGGTCTTTGAGAGTGATGAGAAAATTCTACAATTTCTACTTGAAGAGGACGTGTTTGTAGCATCAAATCAAGATAAAATCAAACAACAGTATGGAGACCAGGTACTCCAATTAAAGAACAAGAAGTTGCCTAACGGTTTGGTCACCTTAGAAAGTATTTTCAACTTTGATGATCAAGCTAAAAGTAATAAAGCCAACTTATTAGTTCAGAAAGATCATTATGAGGACTTCAAAATTGCACCCAAGCGAAGCCTCAAGACAAGAAAAATGAATATTGTTGTTGAAAAGCAGTCTTTTCTGCAATTATTCCAAGAATTCATTGACATATTCGCCTCGGAATATGGATATTTGAAGGGATTTGATCCACATCTTGCACGACATACAATTGAATTGGAGCCAAAAGCCAAACCCATAAGGCAAAAATAGAGGCCAGTTAATCCCAAACTGAAGCCACTAATGCAGAAAGAAGTCTTTAGGCTTATAGAAAGTGGGATTATCTTTCCCATCAAGCATACTAGATGGGTTGCAAATCTAGTTCCTGTCAGGAAGAAGGACAAAGAGCTTAGATTATGTGTAGACTTCAGAGATTTGAACAAAGCTTCGTTGAAGGGCAGGCACCCTCTTCCATCTATGGAACAGATTCTTCAATGTGTGTTAGGTTCTGAACGTTTTTCTTTACTAGATGGATATTCTGGTTATAACCAGATTTTGGTAAGGGAAGGAGATCAATTTAAGATTGCCTTCACCACAAAGTGGGGCACAATGGCATATAGGAAAATTCCATTTGGTTTGTCTAACGCTGGAGCAACCTTCCAGAAGGCTATGGACATGGCCTTTAGCAACTTAATGTATAAGTTTGTCTTAGTATATCTTGATGACATCACTATTTATTCCAAGAAGACAGCAGATCACATTGACCATTTGAGGCAAGTTTTTGAACGTTGTCGGGAGTTTGGTATATCATTGAACCCTAAGAAGTGTGTTTTCTCTATCCATGAAGGAAAGCTTCTTGGGTATGTTGTGTCTAGGGAGGGAATTACTATGGATCCTAAAAGAGTTGCAGAAATCCTAGAGCTGCCTTTACCTCTACATAACAAAGGGCTTCAAAGTTTCATTGGTCGTATCAATTTTTTTAGGAAATTTCTCCCTGATATAGCAGCCTTGCTAAAACCCCTTACAGCTATGTTAAAAAAGAATGCAAAGTTCAGATAGACCTGAGAAGCAAGGGACAGTTTTCAAAAGATCAATGAGGCATTAGCTTCAACCCCAACATTAGTCAATCCAGATTTCAGTAAGGATTTTACCTTGTATGCTTTTGGTAGTTTTGATGTAATCTCTGCAATCTTGGTGCAAAAAAATGTAGAAGGGTTGGAGCAGCTCATTTCTTTTTTTAGCAAGGATCTGGAAGACAATGAGCAGAAGTATACCTTCGTAGAAAAACATGTGCTGGCTGTTGTGAAAAGTTTGAAGAAATTCAGACATCTATTGTCTCATAACAAAATTCATCTACAGGTAGCACATTCCAGCGTGAAAGAATTTTTACTCAGTAAAAATCTAAATGAAAAATGGGCTAGATGGATCACAAGAGTTATGGAGTACGATGTGGATGTTCAGGTCACTAAATTGGTGAGGGGAAAAGGTTTATGCCAGCAGCTGGCTAACAAATACTTTTCAACAGTAGAGGATCAACGAGACTCAGTTTTGGTTAATATTGGGACAGGAGATGATCAAGCTACTAGCTGGTTGTAGGAAATGTCACATTTCTTAAAGACCAGGAAATGTCCACCTAATCTGAACAGAACAAAGAGGAGATACTACCGACTTCGGTCTATTCCCTTCATCTTGATTGATGATGTGTTGTATAGGAAAGATCACAATGGAGTATTTCTCAGGTGTGTTGATAATGATCGAGTGGATCCGATATTACATGAGTTCCATGATGGACCTTCTGGAGGTCACTATGCTGCAAGGACAACAACCTATAAGATTTTAACAGCAGGCTATTATTGGCCTGACTTAATCAAAGATGTGCATACATATGTCAAGAGATGTTCCAAATGTGCCTTGTTTTCGGGCAAAGAAAAGCTTGCTGCTTTGCCATTGCAACCAATTCAAATAGAGCAGTCGTTTATGAAGTGGGGAATTGACTTCATAGGGGAAATTAACCCACCCTCAAGTGCAGGCCATCGGTGGATTATCATAGCAACGGATTACTTTACACAATGGGCAGAAGCTTTGCCTCTGAAGGAAGCTAATGAAGCAGTAGTGTTGAATTTTTATGAACACTTGGTTTGCAGATTTGGAGTCCCAGATTCTATAATTTCTGACAATGCCCTGGCATTTGTTGGTTTGAAGGTTACTGATTGGGCATTAAAGAATGACATTTACTTGAACACAAGCTCCAACTATTATTCTCAAGGCAACGGACTTGCAGAGTCCACTAATAAAGATTTGATTAACATTATCAAAAGGACGCTTCAAAGAAATCAGAGGGATTGGCATGCTAGGCTAAAGACTGCCCTTTGGGTAGACATAATTACCCCTAAGAAGGTGATTGGGAACTCGCCTTACATGTTGGTGTATGGTAAAGAAGCGAAATTACCTATCTCTACTGAGTTGCCCGCCTTGGACATTGCCAGTCAGCTGGTCCTGTTTGAACATACTGACCCACTTGCCTTAAGATATACTCAGTTGATGGAGTTGGAAGAAGCTAGAAACAAGGCTATGAAGAACATGGAACGTTAGCAAATCCTGACTAAGATAACATTTGATAAGAAAACTAGATCAAGAGATTTCATGGTGGGAGATCTTGTACTGAAGTGGGATGTTCTAAAAAGTAGGCCAGGCCATCACATCAAGTTTGACAACATGTGGTCGGGCCCATTTATTATCAAAGACTGCAAAGAACACAATGCTTACCAACTGGCCACAACTGAGGGTGAGATGCTTCCTATCCCAATCAATGGGATACACCTCAAGCCTTGTTTTGAGGTTTGATAGGTTCCTCCATTGTATATATTAGGTTAGGTTTTATGTTTTCAATAAGTGCTTCTTAACTTTAGCTTAATTGTGTTTCATTCCCTAAGTGTTGTCCCAGCACAGTAAATAGTTTCACTTCAGTTTTTCCTATTTTCAATAAGTTTTCAGCAACCTGTTATGTTCTATGAGTCTAAAGTGATTTACAACAATGTGCAAGGCTGCTCCAGGTTTGTTTCTGAGTTTTCCCAATGACTCCATGCCCAATGGATTGGCCTAGCCTACTGGTCTGCATGTTTAGCAGGCAAACATCCAGCAAAGGTCGCTAGAAATGTTACCTATTTTTCACCTACGGGCTCAATCAGGCAGGGTAACCCGTGCTTTTAGGTGTTCTTGAAGACCAAATGGAGGAACACTTGCATCAAGGTTACATTTTTTCTAACTGGTTTGCTTCTTGTGCAGCTACAGGGGAAAGTTTTGTTTTGATTCGGCATGTGGATTAAATGTGGTTCCCACAAGGGTTGAGCCTAGCGTGCTGGTGTTCATTTTTGTTGGGGGTTTTCATCTTATGTTTTGGCTTTGTTTTCCCCCTTTCTGTTTAGTTTTCTTCGTGCCCTTTTTCCCTTTGTTCTATCGGGGGTAGAACCGGAACCGAGACTGAACTCTGGAACTTTTCTGAAGTTCTAGGTTCTGGTCCCATCTCAGTTCCAGTTTCGCTAGGTTCTTTTTTGTTTTGTGTCTGGCCCTTTTTCTTTTGTTCTGTCGGAGCCGGAGTTGGACTGGAACCGAACCTGAAACTTTAAAAAGTTCTAGTTTCCGTTTTTGTTCCGGTTCTGGTTCTGGTTCCACGCTTTTGTGTGTTTGTTTTGTTTTGACCGTGGGGTGGTTTCTGTTTCATCTTGTTTCGTTGCCTTGTTTTCCCATTTTCCTTTGTTTTGTCAAAGTCGGGACGGGGACCAGAACTGAACCGGTAATCTTTTCCAAAAGTTCCAGTTCCTGTTTTTGTTCCAGTCCCAGTCCTGGTTCCGTCGGTCTTGTTTGTTTTTCTTACTTTTGTTCTCTTTTCTGTGGTCAAGGGGTGTTTCCTCCCCTTCTTTTTCTTCCTTTTTCGTCCCTTTTTCATCATCTTTGCATTTCATTGGAGGCGGGTTCAGGATGGAATCCTAACTTGAAACTTGATGAAAGTTTCAGTCTCGGATTTGTTTCCGACCCTACCCCTACTGTGTTTTGCTTGGGATCGGTTTTGGTTTTGATCCCACCTTGCTTTCTTTTTTGTTTGGGAATTTCCTTTGTTTTGGCAGATCCGGGTGCAGACCGAAACCGAGCGATGGAACTTTTCCAAAAGTTCTAGTTCTTGTTTCTAATCCGGCCCCGGCCCTGGTTCTACCCATCCTTCTCTTCTTTTCTTCGTGCCCTATGATCAGGGATGTCTCCTCCTCTTTGATCTTCCTTGTGTTTTTCTTTCTTCCGTCTTGCTTTGTTTTGTTGGGGGCGGGATCAGAATGGAATCCAAACTTGAAACTTCAAAAAAGTTTCAGGTCCAGATTTGGTTCCAGTTCTAGTTCCGCCAACTCTTTTTGTTGCCCCCACTCCGAGCCTGATCCCGGTTCCTATTCCATCTGGCCCCACCCCTGCCAGCTTTTAAAGGGTCTCAGTGGAAGATTTGAGTTCGTCGTAAAGACTCCCCGACCCGATGGTGTCTCGCCGAAGGATGAAAGGATTGGTGAAAGGTCCTGCCGACAATGGAGAGTCTTGCCAATCAAAAAGGATATCAGTATGACTCTTGGCGCCCGCTATGACCTCTTTTCGAATACATGAAGTCTTGCTGACCCAATAGGGTCATGCCAAAGTAAGGTGAGCTTGGGGAGAGTGGAGGATTTCGCTATGAAGTCCTGTCGACCTCGTGTTGTTTTGGCCGATAGCGATAGTTTGGGCGACAATTTTGGGATATCGGTATAACTTTTGCAACTCGATATGAGGTCTTGCCGACAGTTGTGTGTCGTTCTGACTGCTGCTATGAAGTCTAATCGCATCGAAGAGATACGACTAGTGTCTCACCGACATGCGATCCTCTTGAACGACCTTTGACTGCCCGAAAAGCTTACGTGGGGTACATTCCACCAATCAGAGGGAGCTAGGGACGGACCATGGGTTGTTTGACTGTTTGACTCCCCCTATGAATGTGATCGACAGAGCATGATGGCATCGATTTACTCTGGGATCAGAGGTGATCAGTCAGTAATGACGCTTGAATCTAGTGAGTAAATCTGATGTTGCTCCTCGAAGGTGGTCGACTTGAAGAAAGATCTGGAGTGAGAAGAAAGCCGAAGAAGAGGAAATTGTGAGTCACGATGACAGCTGGGACCGCTATTGGTAAAGGGGAATCAACATTAATGATAGTGCTTTAGAGCATTTAAAGCGAGTAGGAATGGGAGGATCGACCATGGACAATGGGGATATGCATTCAATGCAGAAGTAACTCCATTTAAAAAAGATCTAAGGGCAGATCTTTCAGTCGACTGGTATTTTTGTAAAAACCCTAGGGCGGGGGCTGACATCTTTTGTATATAAGGAAATTTTTCCTCTTTGTAAAGTAGTTCTTACTTGCATATTTTATGTTTTTGTGACTTTTGAGAGTTCTTAGTGGAGAATGCCGAGTTTTGTAACTCATTTACAAACATTGTATGTACAGTTTCACCTTTGGAGATCAATAAAGAAAGCAACTTCTTCCTTCTCAGTTATCTGTTTCATTGGGGGTGTTGAATGATTGATAAATTTACATGTGAGTTTCTTTTATTCCTTGTTAATTGTCTCATTATTAGCACTTTTAAGCAAAGGAGATGTGTATATCACAAGTTATAGGTTATGTTAGTGATGCAAACAGTTTTAATTGTGAGGAGAATCTATCATCCTTCTAGGACTATATGTATCATAGCTTTCTTATAAAACATTTATGCAATATCATATGAGTATTGAGTTGTGCATATAAGCTTTTACTAGGTGATTGAAAATTGTGTGTTAAGCAGCTGTTCATGTTTGAACAAATTTGGTGTATCACCATAGGGGTAGTTTTTACAATTTATTTATTCCTTCTCCCTTAACTTCACAAAGATTAGTAGTTTAGGTGATAACACAAAGGAAGCCGACCTTCTTCGGAGGTTGACCTCTGTTTACAAGAAACCCACATCTTTAGAGGTCTTCCCATGTTACACTGAGGTGTTGAACATCAAGTTCAACAGGGTGCAATTTCAGGTGATAATAGGAAACCCTAGTCAGTTATTTGATCCACACATCAGAATTTGCTCATACTAAAAGTCAGATTGAAGAGAAGTGATTAACTGTCAAGCTAGAATAGAGCATCCGACAAAATTGTGTTCGTCAATTCATATGCAATTTTTTGTTATCATTTTGAGTTTTGGATCTCAGGGAAGGTTGTTAGATGTATTATCTATGTTTTCCTTGAATCATAGAGCCTCGTATCAATTGTTGTGCAAGTTAGAAGATCTGGTTGATTAATTTTCTGTTTATCAGTGCAAAAGGCCAACTAAGTGAATGTATTGTGTTGTGGATCTTTGAGAAGAAATTTTTTAAGTTTTTTTTGTGTTCGAGCATGTTGATTTGGTTCCTCACTATGTCATGGCTATCTTTGGCCAGTGCACATTGAAAATTATTTATGGATTGAGCCAACAGTTTGTAAATATTTTTTGTTTTATTGAAGTCGACATGTGGTTGATTAAATCCTTAGTTGCAGATATATATAAGTGATCATTTATATCATTTTGATGTGTGTACGAAGTGCATTCATGTGTGATGCGAAAGTAAGAGAGATTGTAGAGATATTATGCACAGTTTCACTTGTGCATAAAAGGATTTGTGATGTGAATTAAAGCAAACAGAGCAGAAGAGAAAAATCAGACAGAAGGTCAAGAATGCAATTAATGTGCTTAACCAGAACTGTAATTAGGCATTAGCAAATGCTATTTTGTCAGTTCAAATCTTCTGGATGTAATCCAAATATTTTTGTAAGATAGTGAGTCTTCTTTTGTATTTGATCAATGAGCTCTAGGCAGTGTGCTTGAATGCATGTCCATTCCCCTTTTGTAAACACTTTTTGAGTATACTCAAATCATATTGTGGATTGACCTCCATCATGGTTTTTCCCCTAATAGGGTTTTCACATAAAAAATCCTTATGTTATAGTGTTATGGTTGTTTTTTTTATGTTCATGCATCCTTCTTTTGGTTAAATGTTATAATTTCTTTAAAGATTAGATTAATAAAGCTAAAAATTGCATAAAACTGATTCACCCCCCCCCTCTCAGTGTCCCTTGATTCCAACAATAAGTTGGTATAGATGCTATGGTTGAAGGGGGAGGAATGTGAGATCCTCCTTGGCTTGCGATGATGGTTGTTGATTGGTAAGTATTAGGAGCATGTTTATTGTATATCTCAGCAATTCTCTTCATGACTTTACAAGACATCATCACTTTCAATCAAACGATGAAGGTTTTCTATAGCAGGTATGGCAATGGTAGAAATGTTTTCAAGAGACAAGTCCTGTTGTAAATGTGCAAAATCCTAATGAATACTAATCACCTTTTCTTGTGGAATGGAATTGTTTTGTGTGTCAACATTCATAGGATGAAAAGGTGAAGGCATAGAAGTGGTATTGTCCCCAAGGTCTGCTATGAAAGTGTTATTGCAGGAAGCCATGAGTCTAAAACTTTGTCTCACTAAAGTATTATCAATGGGGCACCAAAAACTCATACAAGTACCACAAGAGATAGGGTGGATGCAAATGTAATGCAATATAGGATGAATGAAATGCAAAAATCAATAATTTTGTAAACTAAAAAAGAGATGTAGTACCAGAAAATAGAAATATAGAAAATACCCAGAAATTTCCAAAAAATGCAGTGCAAAATATGCAAAAGGACAAAGTCACTCAAGGTGGCGATTTAGTCCCACTGATGATTTTTTTGTGTTTTGTCAGAATTTTTAAATGCAAATCTATGTCTTTCAGATGCACAAATGCAACTACAGTATGTAAATGCAGAATTTTTGTCCTTTTCAATGCAATAATGATGCAAGAGTGCAAGCTAATATGAACTTTTTCACTAATGCAATTAAAAACCCTAGGATGCACTTTAAATCATGCAACATGCAATTCAAGTGAAACCTAGTATGCACTTTAAAATTAGAAAGGAAGAATTTTCAAAAAGATATAGGTTCACCAAAATGTAAACGATGATTTTGGTTTACCCCTGTTTCACAATGCTTTGCTCCTCCTAGGTTTTTCACCTAAAAGGAGAAAGGGGATGGAAAGGGG
This sequence comes from Sequoia sempervirens, assembly GCA_007258455.2. NCBI lineage: Eukaryota > Viridiplantae > Streptophyta > Pinopsida > Cupressales > Cupressaceae > Sequoia > Sequoia sempervirens. The sequence continues at coordinate 939,677,850 of VDFB02281492.1, read as the reverse complement.
TACCAAAATAAAATGGTTTACACTCAATACTATGTTAAATGAGGTGTATTATGTCTAATTGAGATGTACTAATGCACTAATTTGAAATTGAAATGATTTAACGATGCAAAACTATGAAAATGTGGAATGCTAGAAAACACAATGTGATATGCAGAAATACCTAAGAAATGCAACTATATGATGAAATAATAGAACAAAATGGAAGAGGTGCACCTGGAATCCTAAAAAAGTTGACTGAAATGTTGACAGGGACACTTAGGCTAGATTGGGCGACTTAGTTCCAGTTTTTGGGAAACTTTGCTGAAACAGGAATCTGCCAAATGGGTGTTCAAAAATGTCAAAATCAGTTTTCAAACCCATGTAGGAATAATTCGCCCCTAGTAGTGACTTAGTCCTCCTATATATTTTGGGAAATTTAGGACAAAATCTTGTTGTCTTGGGTTTGCATTTCCTTTTCTGATAGGTGTTTGTAATTGATTCTACAGAAAACGGGGCATAAAGTCTCTCCAAGCTTGAAATAGGATGATGTTGACTTGATTGACTTGATGCACTTTTTGATCACTTTTCAACACCTATTGCTTGAAAAATATGCATACAAAAGTCACATGCAAAAGGGTAAAAATGGTTGAGGGTTAGAGAATAGGGGTTTGCCTTGGTCAAACCCCACTTTGGTAATCAAACCCTAAACAATGAAATAGAATGAAATGAGTATGATAAATAGATAACATGAAAATGCAAATGTCATAAACTTACCACATCATTGATGCTCAAATCTAAAGATATGCAATGAAGAACTCCAATAGCTTGACTTAACAATGCTTGATTTGCTTGAATGTTTAATGAGTGCAAGAGATAGATGTATGAGATGAAAGATTGCTTGAATGAATTAGGAGATGTAAAATGAGGTGAAAAACCCTTATTTATATTTGATTTTACTAAAATTTCCTAAAAGTAACACATCACAGGCCGACCTCAAGGGTTAGAAGACAAAATCCCGCTAGAAATTTAAAATTATTTTGAGTTTTGTGCCAAAAAGGACTAAGTCGCCCCTATGGGCGACTTGGTCCCACTTAAGCAAGTTAAGTGGGTGTTGGGAATTTCAAGGTATTAAAAGTTTTCTAATGGGAATATCCTCAAAAACAACTTAAAAATGCTCGAAAAGTATATTAAGGGGTCATTTAGACATGAGAAAGGGTTGAATTAATAAAATTAAGCCTATAAAAGTGTGAAATCTTATTACAAGACTTTACAACACTTCAAAATAGGACTTAATAAGTGATGAAAAGGTGATTTTTAGGTGAATTATAATGAATAGAGTCTAGAAAAGTGTAGAAATGTCTTACAACACTTCACAACACCTTCACAAGACACCATGATTTGAATGTTTACACCACATTATTACATTCAATCAGGACAAAATCAAGCCAAAACCCATTAGAAGGACTCAAGTGAGCGTAAAAATGTCAACTATACATTTTTTAGCGACATAGAGGAAAACCTGTATCATGAAGTATGAAAATGATAGGGGATATGGAATCCTAGGATGCTCACAAGCATGAAATAAGGGATGTGAATCTATAAGGCTTAAGGAAGCCAAAGAGGGATACAAAGAGAGATACAAGAGCCAAGAGTGGTGCAAAGAGTGTTGTAAAAGCTTGAGATTGCTTAAGGTTGTTGTAGCAAGTTGTATGGAGTTGTGTAAGCAAGATAACAAGAGAGAAATGAAAGAGCCTTGGCTAGAAAGAAGCTAGCAGAACTTAGAAGGAGCCATAGGATTGAGAAGATAGCATTTAAGGAAGGAAAAGAAGATTCTCAGGTGATTACAAGGCACCCCAAGTTGTTACCACTGACACAAGAAAATGACAAGTGGAAAGCATGCTCATAAATGGTCATTTGAATGTTGAAATATTGCAGTATGCTAGCGCAATGCACAAACATCTGTGTGGCGTGCTAGTGTCTAGACACATCATGCTACAAAACAACATGAATGGGAAAAGTGAAAATTTTGATGCGAAGTTGGCACGTGAGGGTAGCTATTGAAAAGTAATCCTTTGAGCATCTTGAGAGGGAAAAAGGCTAATGCAGGGGCTAAAATGAGCCTACACAAATGCTAAAGAATTGGACACTAAAGTGGATGCAAGAATGTATGTTAAATTGCAAGGGGTGCAATTTTACAACATTACATTTTTCCCCCACTTTAGCAAGCATATGAATGTACACTAATATGCACGCTAAAGGAAATCTACTAAACATAAATAACATCATTATGCCAAAAGGTTACTGTAGAGGAAGTAGATAACTCTTTGAACCATGGAAGCATGTCCCCAGGTTGAAGACCTACAAAACAAATGCATTAGACAAGAAAAACCTAAACCAAACAATAATGTTAGCACACAAAAAACTAAATGATTTGAGTCAGCAAAGTGAAAGAGACCTTGACCTAAAAGGTTGTCTTAGTACAATGCATCATCCCCAAATTAAAAACAATAACACATAAGAGAATTCTAAAATGAAGAGAAGAATGTAAGGATTGATTTCTTCAAGAGTCGAATGCACCCAAAATATAGGGAAGCAATCAATGTTGAGGAGAGAAAGAAGTATATATATAGGATAAATAAGATGCAGATCTTTGATGTGGTATACACAAGAGAAGAGAAGTGAAAAGGCTCAAGAGAGAGTGAGAAGGAGGAATGAAAATTCCAAGAGAGATGGCTCCATAGATACTTTCTCCTAAGGAGGTTTGAACGAAGCACACTAAACGCCCGCAAACCAATGATGGACAAATCCCATAGGATGAAAGTGTCTTACAGGCCTGTAGACCTGCAAGGAGGCAACCCCCAAGTTCTCTCTCATGAAGGAAGCCCCAAGAAGTAAGCGCCTTATAGGCTCATAGACCTATAAGGAGGTGACCCCCAAGATCTCTCACATGGAGGAAACATAGAAAAGTAAGTTCCTTACAGGCCTATAGACCTGTAAGGAGGCATCCCTCAAGATCTCTCACACGGAGGAAACCTAGAAAAGTGTCTTACAGGCCCACACACCTGCAAGGAGGTGTCCCCCAATTTCTCTCTCATGAGGTAAACCCAATAAAGTAAGCACCTTACAACCCACTCAAGAGACACACTGTTTGAAAAGAAAGGTCTAGTCAGGCTACCCCCAAGCTAGACACAAATGAATTCATTTGAAGGAGAAGCTTTCAAAGGGGGTCCCTCAAGAACCCTTCAAAAGAAAAGGGGGTCCACTCAAGGGATGCTTCTTTTTAAAGATACAAAGAAGAGAGGGGGTCCTTAAGAAGGATGCACATCTTTAAAATGAGTTATCATTGCCACCAACATATAGGGAGGAGAACCATGCAAGATACTTAGAACATACAAGATAGAGATAGACCTCAATATCACTTGTCATTTGAAGAAGAGGTGGTTGCATCAACAAATAACTGAGTGATGGCACCGGAATCATGAAGTTGTATTTTATCCTTCAAGACCTTATATTCACTAGTGAAATGACCAATAACTCGATGGTATGCATAGAAAGAATGTTTTTCTTTATCATGTTCATGAGATATCCTACATGTAGGAGGAGGAAGAGTAATTAAGTGGGCTTTGAGAAGCCTCAACAACATATTCTCTTGCTTACAAAAAGGATGAGGAGTAGGAAGCAACCCTTTCTCTTGTGGAGAAAATTTTGACTACTCACAAGAAGAAGATACATAAATAGAAGACAAAGGAGGATGGACCAATCCGTGAGAATGAGGTTGAGTGGACATCATGTCAACATTCAACCGTGGTTTCTATTCAGATTGTTCATTCAAGCAATGAAGCCCCAAATTACACTTACAGGGTAAAAATTCTATAAGGAACTGAATGTCTTGTTCGTTATGCCCACAAACCTTATGCCCATAGCCATATTTAGATACAAGCTTAAAGCCAGGTCCATATTGCACTTGCAAATCTTGAGAAGGAGGATCTTCATAGAGAGCATTATTCTAGCAATGGGGATTATGCTTCTCTATGGGATTTCCATCACCCTTAATAATAGGACTTCCGACATTATCCTCTTTAGTAGAAGCATAATCATCTTCATTAGAAGGAGGATCAACACTAAGAACATTACAATTTATGCTCACACTATCCTGTGATACAGAAGAATAATCATCTTTGATAGCGGGTGTGGATGATGTTATCAGAAGGTTTAAGTGGATAGGGTCGACTTTATGTTCCCCACTGAAGGAATCTATAAATTCTAGATAACCCCAATCATCACCAAGACATGCATTTTGTTGAGAAGAGGTGGAAGGAGTAGACTTAAGATTTATTTCTTTAGAAGGATCTTCTTCAAGGACATCTATCTCAAGAGTATCCTTTGTAGTAGGTATTGCTAGAGTAAACATCAACAAATTGGAAGAAACTGAAGGAATAAGAGTAGGCACAACTGAAGCTTGACCGACAACTACCATTTCACATAAGTGCATAGCCTCAGGGTTAGCCTTGACTATGACTACTTAGTTGTTGCAAATGAACTTAATAGATTTATGCAAGGTAGATGAGACTACACCCATAGCATGAATCTACAATCTACCAAGAAGAAGGTTATATGGTAATTTTTCTAACATAACATATTCAAGGGTGGGTACAGTAATAGGTCCCAACCTCAAAGGCAAGACTATCATGCCTAGGGCTTGTCAGACAACATTATCGAACCCAGGAATATCAACAGAAGAAGCATTAAGAGAAGATGAATCAATATTAATCTTAGGCAATAGATCAATGCTGCATACATTGAGCACCAAACTAGCATCAACAAGGGTACGTCTAATGCCGATATTATTAATATTAACTATAATCATTAGAGGGTTTTCTTGTTTCTACACACCGGTGGGTGGAAGCTCTTGAGGATAAAACCTAATATTCGGCGAATCTGCATGAATATGAGCTATCAACGCGTCAACATCTACCATCCTAGTGGAAGGAGGAAAGAGAATCTTCTACAAGGATTCATGAAGCATACCTTGATAAATCAGAGCAGATTGAAGTAAGTCCCATAGTGAGATCTTAGTCAAAGTAACTCGAAGTTGCTCAACAAGATCATAATCACCAAGTGCTTTAGTTGTAGGTTTAGGAGCTTGAAGGAGGCTTGGTTGTTTATTCATTTTATTCTCATAAGTATGGGCTATTACTTTGTAAGAGGGAGCCACTAAGAGATTAGGAGAATCACTATCAAATGGAACACTATTCATATAACAAATCCTTTTAGGAGGACTAGTTGGAGTCACATAAATGACTGGTCTCTTAGGCCTTTAAGGGGTAGAAGAAACATAGATTACATTTATAGAATCATCACAACTAGTAGAATAATTATTCAAAGAAACATTCTCAACATCATCTCGGGGAGGATCAGATGTGGAAGGCAATTCATCAATCATGAATGCATCATCTCCAAAAGAGAGTGAATTGGAATGAATAGAATGTAGAGTAACATTAAGAAAGGTATCAATGATTTCATCTTCTTGCAACAAGATATCCTTCAAAGCAAGAGGAATCTCGTGAGAAGTATCAATGATACCGAGTGACATGGGCAAAGCAAAGTCACCATCACATGCATGGAATGGAACATCATTAACATTTTGAATAAAACTAGCTACTAAACTGATAAAAGAAGATATTAAATTCATTTTGGGGTGATAGAACTGAGAAAAACCAGAAATAAATATTTTTCAGATTTTTTCGGTATTTTCTAGGTTCTAGTAATTTGCATTTTTAGAGGTCTTCATTGCAGAATTTGGGGTTGAACCTTGCATCGGTCCCTAAAAATGGAGGCCTTTCCAACGATGTAAATAGTTTTGAATTCCTAGCACCAAGTCAAAAGTTATGAGCCCACCAAGTTGGGGTAAATAAATTCCTATTTTTTTGAAAAATATTGTGCTTCATGTCAAGTTCACCAGAAGGTAGAGAAGGGGTATTTGTAGCTCACGAGTTCTCTTTATTCAGAGATCCTAATGGAGCGAACTACCCTAAACTACCTCAAGGAGCAATGCAAGAGTTCTAGAATCAGAAAGAGCAGGTTGCAAAGGTTTTCTGGATAAACTGATGGGCTCTTGGCCAAAGGAGAGTAGCGCAGGTTTGGGATGACAGTGTGATGCACTGACATCTCTTCGACGTGCTAGCATTCGTATGGATCATAAAGAAAATTTATCACACAAAATAGCTAAATGACTACCAACAATCTGATTACTAAGAACTTCTAGGATGAGAGAAAATGACAAAATGTAATAGCACTGAAATAAAATAAAGTAAATGATAAAGATAAAGAGTAGAAAGAAAGAAAATGCTCATGAATACCCAAGTAATGAAGCCTCCAGCACGTGAGTATCTTCAATACCTGCATGCATAAGATATAGAGAAATTTTTGGGGTTGTATAGGAGTTTGCCTTAGTCAAACCCCCATTTTGGTGTTCCCACCTCCATGGACAACCGGATAGAAAGAGAGAGTGTAACCAAAATGGACAAAGCGTGTAGTGAAAGAAAAACCCACTTCAAGAATAGAACCTGCACCACCAAGTATGAGTGATAAAATCAATCCCTACTCGATGAGGAAAACCCATATCACAAATTAAGTATGCAAATGATAGGGGATATGGAATCCCAAGATGCTCACAAGCATGAAATAAGGGAGATGAAGTTGTAAGGCTTAAGGAAGCCAAAGAGGGATACAAAGAGAGCTGCAAGAGCCAAGAGTGGTGCAAAGAGTGATGTAAAATCTTGAGAGTGCTTAAAGTTGTTGTAGCAAGTTGTATGGAGTTGTGTAAGAAAGATAACAAGAGAGAAATGTAAGAGCCTTGGTTGGAAAGAAGCTAGCAGAAATTAGGAGCCATAGGATTCAAAGGATAGCATGTACGAAAGGAAAAGAAGCTTCTCGGTTGGTTACAAGGCACCCCAAGCTATTACCCCCAACACAAGAAGATGAAAAGTGGAAAGCATGCTCAAAAATGGTCATTTGAACGTTAAAACATCACAATGTGCTAGTGCGATGTGTAGACATCTATGTGGTGTGCTAGTGTTTGGACACATCATGCTACAAAACAACATGAATGGGAAAAGTACAAAGTTTGATGCGAAGCTGGCATGTGAGGGTAGCTACTGAAAAGTGAGCCTTTGAGCATTTTGAGAGGGAAAAAGGTTGATGCAGGGGCTAAAATGAGATTACACAAATGTTAAAGGAGTGGACACTAAAGCGTATGCAAGAATGTATGTGAAATTGCAAGTGGTGCGATTTTACGACATTACAGTTTTATCAACTCTAACATTGACACTTTCCACAATCCTCTTGAGCCTTTTTTTGTAACATTTATATGATTTTCTTATCATAGAATAATCGAGAAAAATAACTTTATCAGATCTAGAGTTAAACTCACCTAAATGTTATTCATCTCTTTTGATGCAGAATTCACTTCCAAACATCCTAAAATGTCTAATTGAAGTTAGTCTTCCTCTCCACAACTCATATGGTGTTTATCAATCTTAGCTCTTACTTGATCTTTGTTCAAGATATACACTATAGTCTAAACTAATTCTCTCCAATACATATATGGTAAGCTTGATTGACTCAACATTGTTCTTTCCATCTCTTGTACCGTTCAATTCTTCTTTTCTACAACCCCATTTTACTATAGAGTCCTAGTAGTAGAAAATTGCCACTAAATCCCATGCTCCTTAGATAATTCACCAAACTAGTGAAAAGTGAACTCTTCACCTTTGTCTAATCTCAAAACCTTGATTGTTCTTTCAATTACATTCTCAAATACCTTGAGTGCTTTAAACTTCTCAAATGCTTCTATTTTTCTTTTAGAAAAGTAATCCAATTCATTCTAGAATAATTATCAATACACATCAAAAAGTACATGTCACCTTGTAGAATATTTTTCCTCATTGGTTTGTAAAGAACCGTATGGATTAAATCCCATGGATTTGTTGTAGAATATTACTTAGTAATAAATTTAGACTTTGTCTATTTTCCCTCATGACATGGTTCACAACTAGTAGATTGAGGGTTTTATCTTTGGCATGTCTCTAACAATTCCTTTTAAGTTGATCTTCACAATTTCATCAAAATTGATGTGTTCCAATCTTTTGCGCTAGAGCCAACTCTCTTCTCTCTATTTAGTAAAGCAGTGTTGTCCATTTAGCCTACTAAGATGATATATATCACTACCAATCCTACTTCCTCCTACAATCAACTATTTGATACAAAAAATTTGGATACCACAACCTTTAGCACTGAATGAGAGCTTATAACCTTTATCACACATTTTACTTACACTCAAAATATTATACTTTAATCCTTCAACATATAGAACTGTATAGGAGTGAATTTTTACCCCTTAGGAAAATTCCCCTTTCACATATCCTCACGTTAGAAAATCAAATCTGAAGGAAAAATTCAATGTCACCTACCTGTCTTCCTTCCACTTGGCATTTTTCCTATAGTTGGTAAGAGAATATTTTTGGGGGACGCACATGCGGCACACAGACATTTTCATGTCGCACTATCGTCCTTGACAGATTCCTACTTCTGAAGTTGGCAGAGGCATAACACACCCAATTGGGGCTGAATTGTAACATCCCTCTTCAACCAACCGACCCTAAAAATGGTAGATTCTTCCCATCCCCCCTTCAAAAACATCCATTCTCACTTCATTTCATCCTCTAGCAATTCTCTTGAACTCTCTAAGAAATTTATCTTCACTCTTTCACTCTCAAGAAGCATTCCAACACTCTACTTTTGAGCATTGCAACAAATTTGGCACTCTATCAACTTCACATTGCAAGTGTGAGGCACTTTTGGAAGTGTGGACTTGGAGTCTTGCGATACCTCCCTTCATCATTGTTGCAGCTATGGTGACTTTGTAAAGCTCATACCTTGCATTCTCCTCCATTGGCTAGTGAGCTTGTGGGTGGAGGTGGTAATGCTTCACTCACCTTTGTGATTTGATTGAGTAGCATAATATTGTTTTTAGTGTTCTTTTCTTCCTTTTCTTTCTTTTATTGCAGATTCTACTTTGTTACTTTCTAGTCATCTGTGGAGGTGGAAACATCAAAAACTGAGGCAAGCCCCTATACAGCCCCAACAATTTTCTCTCTTACTTGTGTGCAAGTGAACGTACATGTGGAGCTAGCTGGCGAACTAGTGCTTTTGTGAGTTGATATGCGTCACTTTAGTCTTTATCTACTAATGAGTGTCGCTACATTTCTCATCATTTAACTTATCAATGTCAACCAAGGGTGGTGTCCATGGCAATATACAAGAGGGAGAAGAAATCAATTGCATGACATGTTTTTTCTACAAACGGAATTGAAAGACAATGCATGAAAGAAATTGATGAAATCAAATCTAATCTAAGAGCTTGTAAATGAAATGCTGAAATTAAATCTATCCTAAGAAACTTGTAAAATGAAATACTCGAGATGTAATTGTTGGAATCAAATCTATCCTAGGAAACTTGTAAAGGGAAATACTGGAAATGTAATTGTTGGAAATGAAATTGCTGCAAAGAGATAAAACTACAAACAACAACTGTTGTTAAAAATTAAACTATATTATTTTATAAAACTCTTCCCCATTTGATTCTTTAATTACAATGAATTTATAGAATTCTTATCTTCAACTAATCTCAAAGATGATCCTTAATTTCTGTGAAATAACTTGCTAGAAGACAGGAACATGTGTTGAGAGAAAAATATGAGTCTTTCCTTCATCATGCTAAGTCAATCTTTTTTGGTCATCTAAAACAAATATGTCTATTTTTCAGCCCCTAAACAAGCTCCAAAAAGAAATTTGATTGCTTAAAAATTCATGTCTTTCCCTTGTGCATCATTAAAACTCATAAAACAACTCCTAGATACTTGCAAAAATGTTCAAACTATCCAAAATTGTCTCATAAATATGCTCCATTTGTTTGCACAACCCAACAACCTGCCTTAATGCTTATAACTACCTACTAGATGCTCTCAAATGTTATCCCTTAACTACTCATAGAAGCTCAAATTGCTCAACCTCTTTATAAATGATCTTTCACTTAGTTAAGAATTCAAGAGCATAGAAGCAAACAGATGAACAAATTCCAGAAATTCTAGAGCATAGAAGTAGATTTCTGAAGTATCAGATTGGTGAAGTTTTCTCTCAAACCACGAACTAGATTTTTTGTGAAATTTAATGGGTATTTTCGCCTTCTTGTCTTAGAATTTTTGTCCAAAAATATCAAGAACCCAAATCATAATTTTCAAGATATGATGAAATATTTGACTGTTGCAACTGAAAATCTCTTACTTTCCTCATCATATCCAGTCTTGATAAATTTCATAATTAAGCAAAATACATGTTTTTATTTGGCAATAGATGAGACATTTTTTTGTCTTATCATCTCCCCCACACCTAAAATGTTACAGGTCCTCCTGCAACTTATAGTGAGCTTTTGGAGCCAATCTCTTCACTTTTATTGCAATTACTTTAGGGATTTGCTTAGAGGTGCACTGAAGATGATTCTAAATATATTCTAAGGATTTTATTTTTATGTTGAAAAGAAACCTACTATATCTTACTCTACTTATTGATGTAGAGATAGGTTACATAAAACTATTAACTGGTTGTGGAAAATAATATCATTTTCTCAAATAATGGATCCATGCATTCAAATTTTTGAAAGAAAAAAAACCATGAGAAGAAGATGGCTAAATATTTGAACTCTAATGCTCCTCCCTTTTAAATAACAACCTTCTCCAAAATTGTTGATTCTAGTAGATACATGGGCTGATTGGAAGGATCTTGCAATCCTTCCTCACATTTTGTTGCATGTATGACTGAATGCAACTCCTTGTCCTTCAAATATCCGATCGAGAAACCCTCCTTGGACTTTGAAGGTGTCCAAACAATAATCTTTTGCTTGTTGGGGCTTGAAGTCATGGTCCTCTAGTTGAGGATATTGCACAAGAGCTGCCACCTTTGCATGCAAGAACCTCTTCCTTTGAATCTGTTGTTTTGTGGGGAGGTTTCTAAAATAATAAATCTAAAAAGCTTTCCAAACTAATTTTTCTTTTGAGCTACTATCACTAGATCATCAACAACTCCCTAATGACACATTTTCCCAGCAACAATGCCAAAAATGATGAGTGTCGCTACATTCCTCATCATTTAACTTATCAATGTCAACCCAGGGCGGTGTCCATGGCAATATGCAAGAGGGAGAAGAAATCAATTGCATGACATATTTTTCTACAAAAGGAATTGAAAGGCAATGCATGAAAGAAATTAGTGAAATCAAATATAATGTAAGAGCTTGTAAATGAAATGTTAGAATTAAATCTATCATAAGAAACTTGTAAAAGGAAATATTGAAAATGTAATTGCTGAAATCAAATCTATCCTAGGAAAATTGTAAAGGGAAATACTAGAAATGAAATTGTTAGAAATGAAATTGTTGCTAAGAGATAAAACTATAAACAATAACTGCTGCTAAAAACTAAACTATATTATTTTATAAAACTCTTCCCCATTTGATTCTTTGATTACAATGAATTTATAGAATTCTTATCTTCAACTAATCACAAAGATGAGCTTTAAATGTTGTGCAAAAACTTGCTAGAAGATAAGAACATGTGTTGAGGGAAAAAGATGATTCTTTCCTTCATCTTGCTAAATCAATCTTCTTTGGTCATCTAAAAAAAATATGTCTATTTTATAGCCCATAAATAAGCTCCAAAAATAAATTTAACTGCTTAAAAAGTCATGTCTTTCCCTTGTGCATCATTAAAGCTCATAAAACAACTCATAGATTCTTGCAAAAATGTTCAAACTACCCAAAATTGTCTCATAGATATGCTTTATTTGTTTGCACAACCCAATAACCTATCTTAATGCTTGGAACTACCCCCTAGATACTCTCAATTGTTATCTCTTAACTACTCATATAAGCCCAAATTGCTTAACCTCTTCATAAATGATCCTTCACTTAGTTTTGAGAATTCTGGAGCATAGAAGCAAACTGATGAACAAATTCCAAAAATTTAAGAGCATAGAAGTAGATTTCTAGGGTATAAGACTGGTGAAGTTTTCTCTCAAACTATAAGCTGGGTTTTTATGAAATTTAATGGGTTTTTTAGCCTTCTTGTCTTTAAATTTTTGTCCAAAAATATCAAGAACCCCGATCATAATTTTCAAGATATGATGAAATATTTGAATGTTGCAACTGAAAATATCTTACTTTCCTCATCATATCCAGTCTTGATAAACTTCATGATTAAGTAAAATACATATTTTTATTTGGCTAATAGATGAGACATTTTTTTGTCTCATCATCTACTTTCTCTATTATGTATGTATTTTATTTTTTATATTTTGTTATCTTGTTACTTTCGTTAAAGTCAATTAGCTAGGCTGTTTAGTTGACTTTTCTTGTGTTTTAATTATACTTTTCAATCTCTGGTCATACAAATGCCAGCACACTAGAGAGATGCCAAAACTACGTTGTTGTCCCATAACTGTGTTGTCGTCCTCACACTGTGAGTTGTCTGAGGTGCAACACAAACTCTAAAAACCAGCTTGCCTAGCCTAAACCTGAAACTTGGGTCTGAAGAGTGACAAGAGTAGTAGATAGTGCTCTTCATTATCAATCCCATTTAGAGTGAGATAAGTAATTAGGGCAGCTCTCTGCTCTCGACTCTCCATGACCTAGAGCCTTGATGTGGTTGTTCCACCTCTCTTACAAGAACATCATGAGTTTTTTACCTACCACCATCAAGACTCACAGTACCTTTACTGATAATCTTGGCAATAACATTATTTCCAAGAGCTATAGATCCTACATAAAATTTCTTAAAATTCATGAAATTACTTTTATCTTTAGCCATGTGACTTGAATATCCACTATCAATGATCCATAGATTCTTATCCTTTTGAGCATGTAGTGCAGTCTGAGCTATCATGGATTTTTCTAATATTTTCTCTTTTGGTTTCATCTTCTAGACTTTATATGATTCGTGACTCTAACATTTTGACCCTTTTGTCTTCTTTTTTTTTCTCATAGAGGAGGACTCACAAATTTTCTTTTGTAGTTTCTAGCAATATGAACCTAGTATTGTACTCTTATCCTCTTGAAGATTGTCTTTTAGATCTTTTTTTCTTCCTTTGTACTTGAATGAAACCATCATTCTATAATTTTCCATCTTTGATTGTTTTAATTTGTCCAGACTTGGCACTTTCAAAAACAATCTCTTTCAAATTCTCCTTAGCTGGCTTCACAAGCTATTTTTCCACTTTATTCTTCTATCCATTTGCAAAGCCAATACCAATTTTGATGTGAAAAGATCTCTAGCTATTGAAATTATTTGATTCAAGATCTCAGTTCTCTTTCTAAACTTCATCTTAAGATGATGATTTACTTTATCAAGATCTTTCCTTAATGACATAGATTTTGTTTCAAGCTTTTCACAATCCTTGTCCCCTGACAACAACCTCTCAATTAGAAAATATTCAATCCTCTTTGATTCTTTTGCTTGAGTGTTCAGATCAATGATCATCTTCTCCACCTTCTTAATATTTTTAGATAAATTATCTTTAGCCTTCACTTCCTCAACAATCCTTTTCTCCGGTCTCTTAATCCCCTTTCCAATGTAGGGCAACTCTTCTATAAGATCTATCTCATCACCATTGTTCTCAAAATTCATCTTTGCATCATCTTCAGTAGTTTCCATATCCATGAATACAACCTTCTCTCTTTCATCTCTAGATATTTCTTGATCCTCTTCATCAGTTGGGTAGCCTTCTTCATTAATAAAGAAACTCTTTTGTTTCCTCTAAACATTATTCCATTTCAAAGATTATTTCTTTCCATACTTTTGCTCAACATTATTAGTCTTTGTAAGGACACTTGGCCATACAATTTCCTACTTCACCATAATTAAAACATTTGAAAGTTAATTTAGTTTTATACTTTTTAGAACCTCTTTGTGACTTTCTGACAAAGTTTTCTTCCTCTAGATCTAATCCAACATCATAATTTGGATCAAATTTCTTCTTAGATGCTTTAAAAGTAGCTTCTTTCCTTGTAGAGTTTTCACTATCAATCCTTATTTCATAGAGAGTCAAATTCCATGTAATTCATCCATTTTTAGAGAATTTAGATCTTTATCATCTTCAATAGATTTTTCACAATCAAACTTTATAGGAAAAGATTGAGTACTTTTTTCACAATCATACCTTACTTCAATTCCTCGCCAAGACCTCTTATATAATTGACAACCTCTTCAAACTAGAGTAGGAATGTGACAAAGTTTTCTTCTTTCATTTTTGGACTTTCAAATTGACTTCAATGAGTTTGAATCTTTGCTTCTTCAACCTTGTCATCACCTTCATAAATGTTATTTGATTTGGTCTGCACTTCCTTTGTTGTATTTCAATGCATGATCTTTGTAAATTCAAAGTTATACAAATCACATAGAATAACATTTCATGCTCTAGCATTATTTTCCTGAGCCTTCTTTCTAGCTAGATCCCTTGGGGTACTTTCAAGAATCTCATAACCATCTACAACTAATTTCCAAACCTCCAATTCAAGATCCATCAATTAAGCTTCCATCCTTACACTCCAAAATACATAATTTGATCTATCAAACAATGGTACTTTATTTGAAGACAATCCTTCTTGATACATTGTGTGTGCCATCTAGAATATACCTCAAGTTGTTAAGCTTCTTCAAGGAACTTAGCTCTAATACCAATTGAAGGGCACACAATCTACTGATAGGGGGCTTGAATTAGTAGATCAAATCAATTTAAAAAAAATTACTTCAAAACATGAAACTTGAATCAAAATAGCTACTGATAATCAAGAAACCACTTAAGTACACATTCACACATAATAACACTAGATATACATGGAAACACAAGATGGGAAGCCATGGTGATAATAGTTGCTTGGATCTATTGTCCAAATCCAACCTCATAAAGAAGGAATATAATAAGGGAATTTATAATATGAAGTAGGCACCAACCTACTAGAGACACCAATCCCCAATACAAAGATCTAAGCATCACCTCAATAAGTATAACAATGGTCATACTAGATTACAAAGATAAAGCTTGTGGATTTTCAATGTTGGTTATATAGCTTACACAAGATTTGAACTTGCTTCAATCACTCTCTCAAGCACTCCTTATGATCTTCTAATGATGACACACAAATATTGAGATGCAACTCACATTGAATAATACTATCTCGCACAATTTCTCTCACACTTGCATACACTTGTATATTCACTTATCAAATTCTCTACAATTATCATGTGAAGTGAGATAATTATTATATACAACATACTACAATAAGCTCAATTCATATTGGCTAGGGATCTACAATTAACGAAGATGACATAAGGTTGACCTAAATTTAACTTACATGAAACATGTAGCGGGTTAGTCCTAATTAAAATTTGTTACATCTTTCTTTTCAATTAGGTGTTGTTTGTTTTGAAGATTTTTTTTTTAAGAGCCCATATTTACAATAAAAATATGTATTATCATAGTGACATATCCTTTCCTCTATCCATATAGTTAATAGTCCATTCCATCCAAGGTGTCACACTAGGAAAAAATTAAGATACAAATTTAGCAACAACTTTGAATATGCACTATCTAAGTTATTGCAATGGAAATGGATTGAGACATACTCAAAGAAGAATTATTCTCCTTCCTAAAATAATCATAGAGGTGGTCTCTTGAATCCTTCCTAGAAAAAAATTCCATCTCTTGCTTTCCAAGAGAGTTCTAAATTTACATGCTCTCCAAGATATCAACATAAAGATAGCATGAGAGGCCAATTGAGAAAATAAACTTGACTAATCTAAGTATTACCTTGGAAATATTTCCCTTTCATCATTTTTTTATTACAACAAATGAATTAGACAAGGAAAAATTCCAATTAAATTGAATCAACAACACATTGAAAATCTACTCCACTATATTATATAAGATATAGGTAAAATCATAGAAACCATAAAAAATCAGCACACATGAAACCTACAAAGGTAATAGAATTCATGGCTAATATCATACTAAAACCAAAGAAAAATATATTAAATTCATAGATCTCAAGATAATGCAACTTTGATCCACTATAACAATGTAGAACAAAAAATATGTTGATTATTATTTCCATTGGAAAAATAGAAAAAAAGCATCTAGGTCTAAATTATTTAGGGTTTAGGGTTGTGTGTATAATTTTTAGGGTTGATGGTATAGATTTTATGGTTGAGGGTTTAGTGCATAGGCTTTAGAGCCTAGGTATGAGGTACAATATTTAGTTTTGAAGGTATAGGACTGAGTGTATAGGGCATATGGTTTAAGTTATTGGGTATAGGGTTTACAGTGGAGGGTATAAGGTATAAGGTTGAGAGTGTAGGGTTTAGGGTTGAGGGTATGGTTTTACGATTGAGGGTATAAGGTATATGGTATAGAGTATAGGGTTTAGGGTATAGGGTTTATAGTATAAGGTTTAGGGTTGATGGTATTGGGTATAGGTTTATGGGTATATGGTATACAATTGAGGGTATAAGGTATAGGGTTGAGGGTATAGGGTTTAGGGTTGAGGGCATGGAGTTTATTTTTGAGGGTTTAGTATATAGGATTTGGTGCCTAGGGTTGAGCGATGGTGTTTAGGTTTGAGGGTATAGGGTTGAGTGTATAGGGTATAGGGTTTAGGGTTTAGGGTTGAGGAGGGTATAGGGATGACTCGGGTTTACGGTGGAGGGTATAAGGTTGAGGGTGTATATAGGGACATATATGTGTATTATGTGATAGAATATTTTGTCTTACATATAGTAATAAATGGCATATCTATCATTTGAGTCTTTGGTGCATATATATCAACACATAGGATTAATGTTGAATACAATTGAGGCTAATTGTTTTTCTAGTTTTCACAATAGTCCAACATGGCTATCTAGGTTATGATTGGAAACCAAACCAATTATTTTTCAACTTTATTTGTTCTTCCTTCTTATGATGAATGTTGAGATGAAAATATTTGAGGTAACTAGAACACCTATGATGTTGATCATTTGACAAGATTTCCTATATTTATATAAATTTAAGAGGCTTATGATCTATTTGGATATCTATATATTTCCCCTTGAGATATAGTAATTCTATTATTTATAGGCTTGAACAATGGATACAACTCCTTGTCATACATGGTGTTTCTATACATAGCATTAGATAAAATATCACTACATGTTAACATACTATGAAACTAGATGACCACAATGAGTCAAAACTACTCCAAATTCATATTTGGAGACATCAACCTCAATTTCAAAGGACTATTTGTAATCAAGAAGAACTAGTGTAGGTCTTGAATAAAGTCTCTACTTCAATTGTGTGAGTTATTTTTATAGTCTCTCTATCCAAGGGAAATTTAATTTTACTCTCACGTAAACTCTTGGTTCATAGGTCATGTTGAGTGTGAGAATCCTAGTTACACAAACCTCTAATAAAAGTTTTATAAGCCTAAAATTCTATAATGTTCTATGATATTTTTATGATGTGGTGGATCTCTAATTACCTCTATCTTTTTAGGGTCCACTTAAACACCATCCTTGTTCATAATGTATCTAAGGTACTAAATCATTTCCATACCAAAGGAATACTTTCCTAAATTGTTATCATAGAGCTGATGTTGTTGTAGATTTGAAATTATCTATTGAAAATGATGTATATTTTCCTCCTATTTATTGCTTAATATGAGTATGTTATCTAAATAAAATTAACAAAGAAAATAGTGAGAGGCCTGAGTGCATCATTCATCAATCACCTAAAGGTGGCAAGTTTATTGGTCAAGCTAAAGAGAAAAGATAGTCATTTGAAAATTCCATTTGGATTTGAAGGCATTATTTAGACATCTAATGAATTAATGGTAACTTGGTGGTAACCAAAATCTAGTGAAAAGATTACCCCCTTAAGTTTATTCAAGAGGACATCAATGCAAGGAGTTTGATACCTATTCATTATAGTGATTTTATTCAAAGCTCAATAGTCAATGTAGAGGAATCAATTTATATCCTTATTGTTAGAAAGAGTAATTGATTTTTCATAGGGTGAGGAACTTGGATAAATATGCCTCTTTTGAATCAATTACTAAATCTATCATTTTATTTCCTCATTCTCTAAGATTCATCTTCTATATCTAGTGGCCCATTTGGTAATTTCATGTCCTTAGAATGAGATCAATCAAATGTTGTATGTGATAGTGTAGGGTTTCCTCATTATTGAGAAGAATACATTTTGATGCCCTTTAATTATATCTATTCCATCTATTTTTTATGGGCATTCATAATTATTTTTTTGGCACGAGTGGTTACTATAATTAATCTTACCTCCTTAGGAAAAAAAAACAACATAATAAATGCTCTAATTTGAGAAATAACATGTTGAGATTATTTTAAAACAATAAAATATGGGCAAGACTTCATGGGTCTTGAGGACCTGGATCTTGATGAGGAAAACTCATATACTAAAGTTGAGAAGAAGAAAAGTAAAAAAGGAAACAATACAGTGGGGGTTTCTACAAGAACCAGATCAAGAGCGGATGTTGGAACCTAGAGAAGTTCAAGAAAAAAATCAACAAAATGGCATAGAGAAAAGGAATGCATCCAAAATATTGCAAATGGGGTTCAAAGAACCATCCTAGATCTATGTAGAAGCAATACCCCATCATAGAAATGAAGTTTATGTCATGGAATATTTGGGGGCCAAATAGTTCCCATAAATAAGAGATTTTGCACAATTTTGCTAGGGACCACAAACCTGATATTCTAATTGTTTGGGAATCCAAGATGCCTAAAGAGAGGGTGGAAAAGATTAAGATCTTCAAGAATGGTGGTGTGCAGGGGAGAAGTTCGGAGGGGGCTTCTAGAGGTTTAGTAACTTTTTGGAATTAGGATCACCTCCAAGGCACCCCGATTTGGGAAGATGCCAATCATGTGGCCACCAAATTTAGGCATACCAGAGATGATTTTAGCTGGATTTTATCTAATATCTATGCTCCTAATAATAAATATTCTAGAAGGAGTTTTTGGAAAAGAATTGAGTCTTTTAGGTTATGTTTTCCTAATGAGAAGTGGATTATCATGGGGGATTTTAATACGCTACTACTGGAGTAAAAAAAAAATGGGGGCTCTCAAATACAAATGGACAACAAACTGGATCTGATGGATTTCATCAACTCCCAATGTTTGCATGATGTGGACCTCAAGGGAGCTACCTATACCTAGACTAATAGGAGGGTTGGGAATGACCTTATCCAAGTTCGGCTTGATAGGGCTCTTATTTCAGATATCTAGTTGAAGGGTTATTCATGTTCTCTAAATGCTCTTTCCAGAATTGGCTCGAACCATTTCCCTATAAGCTTTGTGGCCAATTCTATGTCAGGTAAGAGAAATTTCCCTTTTAGATTTGAAAGAATGTGGCTATCGCATTCTAATATTTTTGATTGTATTCGTGAGTGGTGGAATATAAGTGTTAATGGGACTGCTATGTTAGAGTTGCTAAGAAGCTTAGTGAGGTCAAAACTAAAGTTAGAATTTGAAATAAGGAGGTTTTTGGGGATATCTTTGCTACTAAGGATGCAATTCAATATGATTTAAAGGATATTCAGGATCGTATTAAAAAAGATGGTTATGTGGGTGATCTTTCATCTAAGGAAAATGTTATCCTTACCAAATACCATGACATTATTTCAAAAGAAGATGAATATTGGAAACAGAGATCTAGATCCATTTGGCTCTCTGTTGGGGATAAGAATACTAGGTTTTTCCATCTGATCACTATGAAACATTGGGCATCCAACCGTATTACCCATATTATGAAGAGTGGTGTTAAAATTGAGGATGAGATCGAGAATGAGGCTATCCAGCTCTTTGAGAACATCGTTTCTTTGGAAGAGGGATTGGATATGAATGCTCAACAAATGCTCATTGATTCTATCCCTAATATTCTGAATGAGCATCAAAATAGACTTCTTACTACTATCCCTTCTTTGGATGAGGTTAGAAAGGATGTATTTTCTTTCGAAGGGAATAAGGCCCCTGGGCCTGATGGGTTCCCCATGTTCTTTTTCCAAGTCTTCTGGGAAATCATGGCTGATGATGTGGTTAATGTTGTCAAGGAGTTTTTTGGATCTAGGAAGTTGTTGAAAGAGCTTAATGCTACCTTTATTGTTCTTATTCCCAAGATCCCTAGTGTTGATGCTTTTGATTTCTTTCACCCAATTAGCTTATGCAACTCTTTTTATAAAATTATATCTAAAGTCATTGGTTCTAGGCTTCTTGGGATTCTTCCTTTGTTGATATCTCCTCAGCAGAGTGGTTTTGTTCCTGGCAGATAGATTTTGGACTCCATTATCATGGTTCATGAGAATATTCATTCTCTTGAAGCTTTGAAAAGCCAAGGATTTATGCTTAAGATGGACATGTCTAAGGCCTATGATATGGTGAAGTGGGATTTTTGATCAAAGTTTTAAAAGCCTTTGGGTTCTCAGAAAGGTTTCTATAGTTGATTTGGGAAATGATCTCTACTACCAGTACCTCTCTCATTATCAACGGTTCCCCTTCCCATTTTTTCGAAGTGTCGAGAGGAGTTAGACAAGGAGACCCTGTGTCTCCTATTCTCTTTACTCTTATGGTGAAATGTTTGGGTAGGCTCCTGCACAAGAAAGTGATTAAAGACAACTTGAAAGGGTTAAAACCGTCTTCGAAAAATTTGGCTTGTTCGCATAAGCAATTTGTGGATGACACGATTCTTTTGGGTAGCTCAACTATTGGAGAATCCAGAATCTTGAAGAGCTCCCTTGTGCTTTATGAGGAAGGTTCAGGGCAAAAAATCAACAGGGCGAAAAGTTCTCTTTTCTTTTTCAATACCCTTGAGCATAGGAAAAGGAAGATTGCGAACATTTTAGGTTGTGTTGTTTGCTCTCTTCCTTCCATTTATTTGGGCCTTCCTTTGGGTTCCAAACCTCTAAATTCCTTTTGGACATCTCTTATGGATAGGTTCAATTAGAAGTTAGCTGGCTAGAAAGGGGCCCTTTTGAGTCAAGCTGGTAAGGTTTTATTACTTAAGGCTTCTCTTCAAAATTTACTTGTTTATGCCCTTAGCCTATTTAAGATTCTAGCCAAGTTTGTTGAAATCATAGAAAAGATCCAAAAATGTTTCCCTTGGTCGAGGGTTTAGGAGAAGAAGAAGATTTCGTTGGTGGCCTAGGAGAATGTGTGCAGACCTAAAAAATATGGGGGTCTTGGTCTAAGGAGCATTAGAATGTTCAATAAGGCTCTCTTAGCTAAACAGGTTTGGAGATCACATGCTGACACTCGTGAATGAAATACTATTTGGTGTAGCAAATACTTGCGAGAGGTTGACTCCTTCAATGACTTTCTTAGTTCTCAAAATCTCCCCCTTGGCTCTACCCTGTGGAACAATGTCATTAAGGCTAGGGACCTTGTTGGTAAAGGTGCATCTTGGAAACTTGGAGATGGCAAAAAAATCTTGTTTTGGGAAGACCAGTGGATTGGAAATGATAGCCTATGTAATAATCCTTTCTTTAGGTACCACATGGAGGTCTAAAAAAATAGGTATGGTATCTTGGTAAGGGATTACTGGAGAGATAATCAGTGGGATGATATTTCTTCTATAAGTCAGGATCTTCTTCCTTTGTAGCTTCTCCTCAATTATGTTGTGCTTAGACCTCAGGGCCAGGAGGATTCTTTGGTCTGGAAGTTGACCTCTTCAGGGAGTTATTTTGTTTCCTCTATCGTGGCTTCTTGTTATTCTTCCTCATCCTACCCTGTTTGGGCGAAGGCTTGGGTGCACAACTTAATTCCTAAAGTTAACATCTTTGTTTGGACCTTCCTTCAGAATAAATTGTTGACTAATGACAATCTTTGTAAATGTGGTTTCTCTTTTCCTAACAAATGTTACCTTTGTTGTGCAGAGGCAGAGACTTCTTCACATCTTTTTCTCCTTTGTCCTTTTTCCTATACTATTTGGTGCAGGATTTTGCAACTGTGGGATCTCAGCTGGGTTTTTTCTGGAACTATCTTGGATTTTTATAATCAGTGGAAGGCCCCTTCAAGCAACCATGTGTTGAATCTTCTTTGGAGCTATGTCTCCCCCCACCTTGCCTAGGGCATCTAGAAAGAGTGTAACAACAAAATCTTCAGGGATATGGCTCTGTCGGAGGAAGTAGTTTTTGGCAAGATCATCAAGGCTATGAGAGAATTTCAATCTTCTCAATAGTAAGATCAATACTAAGGGAATAGCTAGCTTTCAAGAGTATGAGCTTAGAATGGTTGATTCCTGGAAGGTTAATGTTGAGATACCCAATCGTCTCCCTACTAAGGGACCTAGATATGGTATCTTCTGGAGCCTACCTCCTCCTGGCTGGGTTAAAATCAATTTTGATGGGGCGGCCAAGGGCAATCCTGGGCCTGCCGGGTGTGGGGGTGTGATCAAGGATGAGAATGGTTGTTTAGTTGCCGCAGTGGCTCTCCCCTTGGGCACTCAGACTAACCACATGGCAGAAGCTATTTGGGCTTTTCAAGTTTTGAATTTGACTAGTCAGTTGAACTTTAAAAATGTCTAGATTGAAGGGGATTCGAATAATATTATTCAATGTATTAAGGGTCTTCAAAAACTCTCTTGGTCTATAGAAAATTGGATAAACCTTTCTACGGATATCATTAGTAACTTTGAAAAATGTTATATCTCCCATGCTTTCAGGGAAATTAATACAGTGGAAAATTTTCTTGCCAACAAGGGTGTTCATGCGAAGGAAAAGTTGAGCTAGCAAAGGAGTGATGAGTTGGAGGCTGATGTCACTGCCCTAATCACGTATGATTGCAACCACGACAAGGTGAAAATACCCCCTACCAACGAATGATGGAAAAGTGTCTTATCATGCAGTCTTGGGACTTGTGCAGTTTTTGCACACACGGCTCGCTGGAAGTAGGGACCCTCTTTTGCTTTCGCTTTTGGTTTTTGGCCCTTTGATTTTGAGGATTTACCTTGCCCTGGCTTAAACTTAAAATGTTTATCTTGCTTTCCTAAGTGATTCCCCTAAGTTGCACATTGAAAGTCTAAGTTCTGAACGAAATTCAAGTTTTTACTCCAGTTCGGGATTTTCCGCTCCATCCGGATTTTCCCGGATTTCATTCAAAGTCCGGCGAAGTGAATTAACACTACAGTTTAGGAAATCTCGGACTTCACGGAATTCCGCCAGGACCGGATTTTTCTAAAATTTCGTCTTGCCGTCGGGTTTCCAAATTTCTTCAGTGTCTTGTTGATTGCATTTATGATCACTCGTACGAATTGTGAGGGATGTATTTAATCGATTTATGGGGATTTTCTTGCCATTATGCTTTATCATTTGCATTCTCTTGAGTTGGGGTGTTCAATCTTGTGGTGCTTGGCTGAATTTGGCATGCTCAACCTTTGAATTATGGGATTTGGTAGTTGTTTTCTAGGTGTCAGTGTTGACAAAGCTTGCTCAGGCATCCGGGGTTGTTGTTTGTGATTGCTATAATCGATCTCCATTTCATCAAATGGCATGTACACGTTGCCTATCTTTGGATTGATGAATGTGAGTGGTCTTTTGGCATTCTAGATATGCTTAGAGTTCGAATTTCTGTGTGTTTGGGTATTTTGAAGCTAGGGTTGCATGATGTTGATTAGATTGATGGTTCCCCAAGTGAGTTTCATGCTTTCTTTTCACTTTCATCTTGTTTGCTTGTGGGTCATGATTATACTTTGAAATCTAGCAGTTGAGTAACCTAAATCCCGAGCTTGGTTGTGCATCAATGGCAGATCTTTAGGGTTTAATACCTAGGGCATCGCCATTTCCTTTCGATTTTCCTTAGGAGGAGCTTTAAGTTCAATGAAAATCAATAGGAGGTTCAGGTCAACCTTGTTGCAGGCCCAAATTCCTCAAATTTGTGATCGTTCGATCAATTTGAGCGAGATCGTGTGAGGATGTCGATATTCGGGTTTTCCTTCAGTTTCAGGATTTTCCTGCACTGACAGATTTTCCCGAGTTTCCTTGTCCCCTCCGTTTTCTCGGAATGTGTTGAAGATCCAGAATCTTGCCTTCTTCCCGGATTTCTGTCGATCTCGGATTTTCTCGATTTTCCTTCGTCTCTTCGTTTCTCCGAAGTTTATATGGTATTGTTATTTTTGTGGAATTCCGGTCTAGCCGGATTCTTTTGGATTCTTTGGAAAGCTTTGTGGAACTTAGAGATTGGGTGAATTGGATGAATTTAATGATAAATGCTTAACATTCCATGCTTTTAACGATAAATTACACAATCTTTTATGCATCCTTCCTTCATTTTGATAATCTATTGTTGATTTGGTGCCTTCTTTGGGAAAATCCGCCTGGTCTGGAATTTTGTGAAGTTCCTCCCGGATTGGTTTTCCCCAGTTAGCTTGGAATCCTGAAATTCTCAGTTTGATGGCTTATAGTTGATTTGATGGTTTTATTATGGTTTTGAGCTAGCACTTTGATAAATATGTTATCAACAATTGGATTTTCATGTTAGTATTTGATGGATGCAGGCTAAATCTAGCAAGGCAACAACTGGAGTACACTATGGATAAGTTGGTGAATGATGAAATTCTCCCTTCCTCTAGAGCTATAGAACTTTGGGAATGGTTTGAAGTTTCAGACACAAATGTGGGTCGAAGGTTTTGAAGAAGATATATAAGCAGAGGAGGAAAATTAAGGATACCCTGGCTGATATCCATGATCGATGCATCTCATTCTTTGGGGTGATGACAGGGAGAAGAAAGTTCGCACCAAACTATTTGAGCTTTGAATAGTTGAAGAGGTGGTGGTGAGATATATATTCTTCAGTTGTTGAGGATCTAGTTACTAAGCATCAGTTGGATGATGCAACCACTTATATTGCAGTCATTGATAAATATCAAACCAACAGGGTTGAATGGGATAAGTCAGTGGAGTAATCAAGAGAAAATATTAAATCTATTGAAAGGAGAATTAAGGTTTTGCCTCTGCCACTTGTGGCTGACTTAGATAGGGTGCTTGTGATGGTGCATGATAGGGTGGATCGAAATACAAACAAGGGGGAAAGTAGTTAATGTAGGGCTACATTAGAATTTGTGCTTCCCTATTATTTTGCATGCATTGGTCCAAATTATATTGAAGATCCCAGGCTGACCTGGATGGAGTTCATGCATTTAATGCAATTTTATCTCATTTTGAATTCTCCTTGGGCTGACTTGTTTGTGGCTATTTTATTATTGTAAACCCTAGCTAGGCTGACATATCTTGGGGATTTCTATTAATATGGCATTTTGCCTCATTTGTAAGCCAAATAAAAAAGATAGATAGTTTTGATACAAGAGAAAATTAGGCAATAGAGCAGAGTTAGAAGTTAGTTCATTTTGAGCAATTGTTGTAACACAAAACATTAGAATTGTTGTTGATATTGGATGATTCAATAAAATTGAAGACATTGTGATTTCTGGTGATCTCTTTGTGTTGACTTATCTTGCATGGTTCTTGTTGTTCCATCTTTTGAAATTGCTCAAGGTTGTTAGATATATGCTATATTTAGGATTAGACATGATTCAATGGTGTTCATGGTTTGATGCTTGAAGTGTTTGCAGCAATTATTGGTCCATACTTTTCATAGCTAGTTGATTGTTAGTTGCTTTGCAAAGTTAGCCTGGACCTTATATTTATTGTGCTTAGTTCAATTGTGAAGTTTATCCATTTCAATTGCAATTGAGTTGTATTGGATGAATGTTCATGATCTGAAAATCATAATACCTTAGAAGATTGCACTGTTTCTGTGAGATTGCAGGTTCATCTGGGTTAAGTAGGAATTATTTTATGAGGGATTGGTCCATTTCAAGTATTTTATCATTTGCATTGTTAATCTTAAGAGTAGTTTTAATTTAGAAATCTCTTTGAAACCCTTATCTTTTATCATTTGGGTTAGACTTAGGATTGAAGTATCATCAAATTGCTAGATCTGATAAGTTAAAGATTCAGTATTTGCTTCTAGTAAGGTCCCTTTGTGATTACTAGCATTTTCACATTTATCACTGAGTTGTTTATGCATTGTCAAGACCTGACATTAGAGACCTTAGGGTTATCTCTTGAGGCTTGCTGATAGAGATTTACCTTTCAAGAGAGATAGGCTTTCATATTCTGTCTAAGTTGTTGTTGTGCATAAAACATCATCAACAGGACTATGGATTATTTATTACTCATTGTTGGCTGAGGAGTAATCTTAATACTTGTCATTTGAATGATTTGTGCTTCACACATTTTCTGGGCATTACGAAGGCCAGTTCTTTTGGTTTTCTGGATAATTCTTAACAAGTTGACAAGGTAACCAATATGGGTGGTGAGATTTGTAGGGTGGAGCCGACGGACTGTGAGGTCATAAGAAATAATTCCAAGCTCTGGGAGAGGCTGGAGAAGGGAAGAATCACTATTTTTATTGAAAAACTTCATGGATGGGATCTGGATGTTACTAGGTGTTTCGCCAAGGGTTGGGAAGATGGCGAGATAATTATATTTGGGAGAAAGGTGGTCATTAATGAGCAGCTTATTGTTGAGGTTATGGGATTCTTATGGATGGTATTAAATTCTATAGAGATAGGAAGCTCTCTGACCAGGAAGTCTTGAAATTTCCAAACTCTAAGAAGGAGGATTTGTGAAGGATGACAAAAAGCTATTATGACTCTGTGAGGATTGTTTCACACTGGAGGAAGATTTTGAATGTGTTGATGGAGTATGTTACCATAGATGACCGCTATACTAGGGTGTCTGGGTACCATTTTGTACTTCTCAACCATTTCAGGCATCAGGTTAGGGTTTCTCTCCCTTTCTATCTTGCTTCTTCTCTGAATTCCAGCTTACAGAACCATAAACAAAATCCTATTAGGCATTCCATCCTCCATGAAGGCCTGCTTGTTTTAATCCATGATCATTTTAAAGCCATGTCGAATCTGTCCCACCAGACCCCTTCCTCTAAACATAGGGTTGTTGTTAAGGGGAAAACAAAACCTAGTGTCTCTCCCCAAAAGAAAGGGAAAAGAAAGGTTTCAGAGGACTCTTCTTATGAGATTAGTGAGGAGGATTCGTAGTCGACCCCTTTGTTTGATAATTCCAGTTACCTTGCGATTGACAGAGAAGAGAAGCCCCATTTTCCCAGGGACCTTAAGGCAAAGGACCATTATTTTAAAGATGAATGGGAATCCCCTAATGATATTCTAGCCATTGCTCGTAATGGGTCTGTGGATTTTTTCAAGCTTATTAGATGGGTCTTCTTTGATATTAAGGAAATTAAGCTGAACTAGAGAGTGATGAACAATAAGATTGAAAAGGATGATGACAATCAAAACAGAGACAATGTTAAGGCCACTGATTTATGGACAGAGGATGAGAA
Organism: Sequoia sempervirens; assembly: GCA_007258455.2. Lineage (NCBI taxonomy): Eukaryota > Viridiplantae > Streptophyta > Pinopsida > Cupressales > Cupressaceae > Sequoia > Sequoia sempervirens. Next base: position 939,650,341 of record VDFB02281492.1, on the reverse strand, counting down.
GAAATACATGGAGTGTCTTAAGAAAACGGTGGAGGATTTATAACAATTCAAAAGCAACCATGATGGTAAGTTGTCTAAGATGAAGGAAAATATGAGGAATATAAAAGACTCCCTCCACAAGGTGCTTGTTATGAGTCACAATATTTTAAAGTCTACTACAAAGACCATGAACATGATGGTGGAGAATTTGGAAAATGCTTATCAAGTTAGGACAGCTATGTTCATGGATGTTGAGAAAGAGGAAAGCCAGCTGGAAGGTGGAGGGCCGAGCAACAGAACAAGAGAAAACCTGAAGAAGAAGGCAGATTAGGCGCTTGTGAACATTCAGGAAATTAAAAAGTCTGCTATCAACATGAACAAGCTGGAGCAGGAGGCGACGAAGATTCTCAGGAATCTGGCCTAGCGGCTGGATCTTTTGTGGTTTTTTGTTGGTTTTTGTTGTGCTTCCTTGGGTTCCTTTGTTTTATTCTTTGAGGGAAACATTCTATTTTTTGTTTGGACACTTTTAATGCTATATATGTCTCTCTGTTACTGTTAAGGGGTTTCAAGTCCCCCTCAAAACCTGTTTGTTCCTTAATCAAAAACAATAAAAGATATAATATTTGAAAATTAACCCTACTATTTGATACTTCTATTCACCCTACTTATCTACCTACCTAAATATTTTACCCTTAGCTCACTTATCCCATGGATTTTTGTTGTGGGTGCAATGTTGTCTATAGGCTCAATCTCTTAAAAAAATAGTAGATATCTATAGACACTTAAAAATGTCTAACACATTTTTCAAATTCATCATTTCTCATCATCATCACTCATCACCCCTTTCATCACTATTAATTAAATAATTTCCAATTATTTGATTAATCTAACCCATTTCCATTCATTAATTATTTAATTATTTCATCATTTTCCCTCCATCACCTTTAATTAAATAGTTTTTAATTATTTAATTAATTAAATCATTTTTCCCTCATCCACATAATTAAATAATTTTTAATTATTTAATTAACAAATTATTCCTCCAAAATTAAATAAATCATTTAATTTATTTAGTTTGCACATTCCTCTAAAAATAGATAACATATTTATTTGTTTATTTTTGCTAATTATATCCAATCCTATCTTTATTCTTCTAATCCCTAAATTTAGAGACCAAACTAAATTTAGTAATCATTCCTAAAATGAGTGTGTAGACACATAAAAATGACCTAGGCCTACAAGGTTTATTTTTAATCGTTTTCTTCCTAACATAATTAAGATATTTTAATTATGTCCTTGGTCCACCTTCGACTATTAATTAAATAATTCATAATTATTTAATTAATTCATGTCTTTTTATTCTTCATGATTATTAAATAAATAAATTTTATTTATTTATTTAATATGTCACTAATTGTCTAATATCTTCCCATAGTTAAATACATTTCTTAATTTATTTAATTATCTTTATTCATTATTTCTTCCTGATTATTAAATAAATAAATTTTCTTTATTTATTTAATATGTCACTAATTCTTAAGTCTTCTTATAATTAAATAGACTTTAATTTATTTAATTAGTGGTCACCTTCTCTAATTAAATAATTATCTTCAATTATTTAATTATCTTATTTGACATTTCCCTCTTTTTAGTAAATAATTTAAATTAATTATTTACTATCATGTGGTCCCACCTTTTGAATTAAATTAATTTTTAATTCAAAATAGTATTTTCCTCCAAAAATCAAGTAATTTCTATTATCATTTGATTTTTCTAGCCACCTCTTTTTCTGTGCCAATTTTATCTCTTGTCACATGCATTATCAACCCTTGATTTGATTTTCTAAAAATCAATCCTCTCCATTCATTTCAAACTTTCCCTAATGTTTCCCTAACCCTAATTGTGGCTTGTCAAATTAAATCTTGTCTATTGATTCTAGGGCATTTGTCAACTTTTGATCTTGGCCATTCACTCAAAATTGCATTTTCTATAAAATGGCAATTTTGCTCTCATTTTTTCATCTCATGTCATCTTGTAATCTCATGTCATCTTGCACTATCATGTCATCTTGCAACCTCATGCTATCTAGTTCTCATGCAATCTTGTCTTAGGAATTCTTGTCATGCTCTTGTACTCTTTTCATTTTGTCATAGGCATATTTACATTTCATTTGGCATAATTAGACATAGTTTAGATGCTTACTAGTTGCATTATAGCTTAGTATTGCATGTAGTCATTTAAAATCCTTCAACATTTGCTCAGGGATTGTCATTTTCATTAGATTGCTCATCATAAATCTAAGGGCAACATCATATTTGTAGCAAGTTGAGAAGGTGTAATGGAGGTCAGTCATGAAGAATGAAGACATTTTGGAGAGATTGTTTCATTTGTTTTCATGTTTTTCCTTTGCACTTCATTATCACTTTGGGTTTTTATGTTAATGCTTTAATCTGCTAACCCTAGGAAAATTATCTTAGTTACTGAGTGAACTCCCCTAAATTTAGTGACTTTGCTAGATTTAGTGTGTGAACTAAACTTCACTCCACTCCATCTCCACATGCAAGCTAATGCACACTCATCCTTGTTGGGATTAAGGTGTCTCAACCTTAGAGTCCTAACATTGATTTAATTTTTTTAATTTAATGTATTTATTTATATTATTTAATTGCCTATGGTGTCATGTCATTAATTGGGACCCATTAGCGGGGTGGCATCCCCGTTGGAGGTGACTAGATGACACATCATCATCCCAAGTGGACATAGGCGTACCACTTTGGAATCTATGACATGTCATAAGACATCTTTGAATGCATGGGTGAAAGTTGGCACCCAAGTTGGGTTATGATATGATGTAAGAGAATCAACTATTTTTTAGCCAGTTATGGCAAATTCTCTTACAACTATAAGTGTTGTCAGATATGAAAAATTCTATGATAGTCGTAAGATGTGTAAGGCATATGTCATAACCTATTTTTAGCATATTCTAGGCGTCCAAGCTTGGAAGAAGACTATATGCATGTTTGATAAGTGTAAGGGGTGTAAGGGAATGTTGTACATGTGTCCAAATGCATGTCTAAGGTGTTGAATATTGTTCCTTTTGGATTTGGATGCCCCTCACCTTCTAGATGCTTCTTGAAGCTTGTATCACTCAATTTATTGAGTGCCTTGAGTTGTAGAATGCATAATTTGTTTTGCAGGTAACGAAGTGTTGCCGATATCAACTCTAGAACAGGCGTTCATGTTGAGGCACTTTTGTAGAAGCTTTGTACTTGGAGAAACATTGTAATCACTATTTGATATAATAGAGAAGTACTATGCTTTTGGAGGGTGGGTTTTTTTACCTAAAAGGGTTTTCCCCACGATATATTTGGTGTCACTATTTTTGTGCATTGTTGCTATTCTATTTCCATTAATCTTTATGTGTTTCTCTAGTTGCAACTGTTAAAGGTGTTACAAATGAAATTTTTGTAACTCTATCCTAATTAGATTAGTGTAGGAAGCTATTTCTGCTCACCCGACTTCCTTTCAATTGGTATCAGAGCCTGGCCAACCTTGGTTCCTTTGTTGGGTAGAAGGGTTTTTTGATCTAATCTTTGTTTGAGTGGGAATTTTGCAAAAGAGTATATTTTGTTACCTTGTTGTAGGAAAGAGATGGAAGACACATCTGGGAGGATTGAGATGGAAAAATTTAATGGTGGTAATTTTGAGTTGTGGAAGCTTAAAATGGAAGACATGTTAGTAGACCGAGACTTATGGCTTGCAATTTCAGGAACCAAACCTTTAGGCATGAAATAAGAGGATTGGGATCTCATGGTTAGGGAAGCCAAGGGTCTTATTAAACTCTATTTGGCTGATTCCATTCTCCTAAATGTCCATGAAGAGAAAACTTCTGCTTCTTTGTGGAAGAAGCTTGGTGATGTCTATCAGGATAAATCCTTGGTAAACAAGCTTTTCCTAAGACATAATATGTATTCTCTAAAAATGGAAGATGGAGGATCCGTTGTAGATCACCTAAACTCTTTTAACATGTTGGTTGCACAACTAGGTTTCGTTGGAGACAAAATATATGAACAAGACCATTGCATGCTCCTTTTGTGTTTGTTGCCGAACTCTTGGGATCAATTGGTAATGGCTATTGGAAGCACTACTTCCACCTTCAAGATGTATGAGGTTGTTGCCTCATTACTATCTGAGGAGATGAAGTCTTCTGAGATGGCCAAGGAGGCCCTTACAGTCCATGGCAAACCAAAAGAGAGAAGCAAAAAGAAAGACAAGAATTCTAAGTCAAAGTCTCCTGGTAAGAAGTCCAAGGAAATTTTTTGGAACTATGGTGAAACTAGTCACATTCGTAAAGATTGCAAGAAGGAGGAGAAGAAGAAAAGCAATTCTTTCTTTGATTTTGAATCTGAGAAATCATCCCAAGATGATGAATTATTTATTGCAGCCTTGGCAACCCATGCATCAAATGATGTGTGGTTGATAGATTCGGGTGCATCTTTTCATATGACTTCTCACAAAGATTGGTTCTTGAAGTATGAGGAGTTTGATGGTGGAGAGGTGTACTTGGGTGATGACTCTCACCTAAAGATTGTTGGATGTGGAAGAGTCAAAATCAGATTTCCTAATGGAAAAGTGAAGGGGATTAATGGTATCTTGCATATCCTGGGTTTGGCATGAAACCTACTTTCTGTAAGTAAACTGAATGATTTGGGAGTGTAAGTTGTTTTCTATAATAGAGGATGCAAGATGACTAGAGGAGCTATGGTTTTAGCTAAGGGGGTTCATATTGAAACTCTATTTCAGCTAGATGCATGCACTATACAGTGAAATAGTTCTTCTGATGTACCGAAGAAGAAACCTTTGGATTCTTCATCCTCGCCATCTGATTGTGCAAATAAGAAGTGTGTTGTAGCTACATTTGATGGTCATGCATTTTGGGTACTTGAGGGTTCTCATTCTATGGAAATGAAGCTTCCTGCAAAGAAGACAATGTTATGGCACCAACAACTTGGTCACATTGGTGAGAAGGGTCTTAGAACCCTAAAAAATAAGAGCCTTATTGAAGGGATTGATGATTGTAATCTCAAGTTTGACTTTTGCGAACATTGTGTATATAGAAAACAACACCATGTTTCTTTCTACTCTTGTTCTCATAAGTCTTCTGGGGTCTTGGATTATGTACATTCAAATGTTTTTGGTCCTATAAATGTTCCTTATCAAAATCTATATATTTTCTTTCTTTCATGGATGACTATAGTAGAAGGACATTTGTTTAGTTCCTCATAAGTAAAGTAGAAGTCTTTAGTCGATTTAAGGAGTTAAAGGCCTTGGTAGAAAATTAGACTAGCAAAAATATTAAGTGTTTGAGGAATGATAATGATCATGAGTTTTGTTCCATAGAATTTGACAAGTTCTATAAAGAGCACGAGATTGAGAGACATAAGACAACTCACTACACCCCACAACAAAATGGAGTTGTGGAGAGGATGAAAAAAACAATGATAGAGAGGGATAGGATTATGTTGAGTGGTGCTAGACTTGATCAGAAATTTTGGGTTGAAGTGGTAGCCACTGCATTTTGATCAATAGTTCTCCTACATCAGCACTTCTTGGAAAGACACCCATGGAGGTGTGGTCTATTAAAAATCCTTTGATGAGACATCTCAGAGTATTTGGTTGTGAAGATTATGCTCATGTTTTTGATTGAGAAGAGGTCTAAGTTGGAGAACAAGGTTGTTAAGTGTATATTTATCAGCTATGGTGTCAGTGTGAAAGGGTACAAGCTTTTGGATACATAAGCATAGACGGTTCTCTACAGTAGAAGTGTGATCTTCAAAGAGATGAAACCTTCCTCTGTTGAGCTACAACCAAAGAAAGAGGAGAAACAAAATACTGAGGTGGCTCAAATTCCACCTACTCTGAAGAAAGAAGAACCAAGCACTCCCGTTGGACCTGATGATGAGGAGAGCTCAAGTAGCTTTGAGAGTTCTGAAGAAGAAGAAGAACCTCAATCTCAACCTTTGAGGAGGTCTACACAAGTTAGGCAACAGCCAAAAAGGTTTGGATATTCATTGTTGGATTCTAGTTGCATATTTTCCTTGATTACTAATATTGATGAGCCTAGGACTGTTAGAGAGGCTTTGGGTATGAATGATTCGGATTCTTGGATGCAAGCCATGGATGAAGAGATGGCTTCATTAAAGAAAAACAAGACTTGGGATTTGGTACCTTTTCCTATTGAACATAAACCTGTTGGTTGTAAATTGTTTTTTAAGAAAAAGTGTGGTCCTAATGGTAGTATTGAAAAGTATAAGGCACGGTTGGTCGCTAAGGGGTATTCCCAGGTAGAGGGAATTGATTATGGGGAGATATTCTCTCTTGTAGTGAAGCTAACATCTATCTGGCTTATATTATCACTTGTAGCAACATATGACTTAGAAGTGGAACAAATGGATGTGAAGACAACATTCCATCATGGTGATTTGGAGGAAGAGATTTACATGTCATAGCTAGAGCATTTCATTGAGAAAGGTAAAGAAAATTTGGTTTGCAAACTGAAGAAGCCTCTTTATGGTTTGAAACAATCTCCTAAAATGTGGTATCAGAAGTTTGATACCTATGTGTTGTCATTGGGAATTCAGAGATCTAAATATGACCATAGTGTATACTTTAAAATTGATAATGGTTGCATTCTCATTATTTTTCTATACGTAGATGATATGTTTTTTATTGGGAATGGTAAAAGTATGATTTCAGATTTGAAGTTTCAGTTGTCAGCATAGTTTGAGATGAAAGATCTAGGTGTAGCTAGGTACATTTTGGGAATGGAAATAATGAGAGATAGAGCTAACAAAAATATTTGGTTAAGCTAGAGAAATTATGTGAACTCAGTGTTGGAGAGATTCAACATGGTAGATTGTAGATAGTTAGTTGTTCCTATGATGCAAGGGACAAATATTTTTGTGAATGAATTTCCAAAGTCTCCTACTGAGATGGAGGACATGACCAAAGTACCATATGCAAGTGTAGTTGGAAATCTAATGTATGCGATGGTGTGTACAAGACCAGACATTTCCCAAGTAGTGGGAGTCCTTAGTCTTTTCATGGCTAATCCTGGACAAGTGCATTGGAATGCTATTAAGAGAGTGTTCTGATACTTACGGGGTACTTCTGAGTATTCCTTGTGTTTTCATGGTTATCCTACTAGACCTCAGCATTCTATGAGCATTTGAGGATATGTGGATATAGATTGGGTAGGTGACATTAACAACAAAAGATCCACGAGTGGTTATTTGTTTATGATGTTTGGTGGTGCTATCAGTTGGATGAGTAAGCGACAAGTTGTAGTCGCATTTTCCACAACAAAGTAAGAGTATATGGAAGCCACTCATGTGTGTAAGGAAGCCATTTGGATTAAGAGATTGTGTTATAATATTGGTTTAGATGCAAGATATATTACTATTTTTTGTGACAACCATAGTGCAATTTGTCTAGCAAAGAATCCTACCTTCCATGCCAAAACAAAGCACATTGATGTAGAGTATCAATTTGTTTGTGATATGGTAGAAGATGGAAAGGTGAACCTGGAGAAGGTTGAAACTTTGATGAATGTTGTAGATGCATTGACAAAACCAGTGAGCACGAAGAAATTCAGATGGTGTTTTGATTCCATGGGCCTTGGGGCCCTGAGCAGATGATTTCGTATGACTCTTGGTAGGTCTTTGGCAAGTGGGAGAATGTTGGGAATAAGGTCACTCAACCTTAGAGTCCTAACATTGATTTAATTTTTGTAATTTAATGTATTTATTTATATTATTTAATTGCTTATGGTTCCATGTCATTAACTAGGACCCACCGACTGGGTGGCATCCCCGTTGGTGGTGACTGGATGACTCATCATCATCCCAAGTGGACATAGGTGTACCACTTTGGAATATATGACATATGAAATTTTATGACACATCATAAGACATCTTTGAATGTATGGATGAAACTTGGCGTCCAAGTTGGGTTATGACAGGATGTAAGAGAATCAACTATTTTTAGCCAATTATGATAGATTCTCTTACAGCTGTAAGTTCTCTCAGCTATGATAGATTCTATGATAGTTGTAAGATGTGTAAGGCATCTTTCATAGTCTATTTTTAGCATATTATAGGTTTCCAAGCTTGGAAGAAGATTATATGCATGTTTGACAAGTGTAAGGGTGTAAGGGATTGTTGTACATGTGTCCAAATGCATGTCTAAGGTGTTGAATATTGTACCTTTTGGATTTGCACATCCCTCATGTTCTAGATGCTTCTTGAAGCTTGTATCACTCTATTTATTGAGTGTCTTGAGTTGTAGAATGCATAGTTTGTTTTGCAGGTAATGAAGTGTTGTTGATATCACTCTAGAACAACTGTTCGTGTTGAAGCACTTTTGTAGAAGCTTTGTACTTGGAGAAACATTGTAATCACTATTTGATATAATAGAGAAGTACTATGCTTTTGGAGGGTGGGGTTTTTTACTCGAAAGGGTTTTCCCCACGATATATTTGGTGTCACTATTTTTGTGCATTGTTGCTATTCTATTTCCATTAATCTTTATGTGTTTCTCTAGTTGCAACTATTAAAGGTGTTAAAAATGAGATTTTTGTAACTCTCTCTTGATTAGATTAGTGTAGGAATTTTTTTTTGCTCACCCAACTTCCTTTCAATCCTAATCTCTCATCAATCCTCGTCCATAAATTTGATTTTATATCTCACACCGTTGATCCAATATCCTAAAAACCTATAAATCAAACATCCTTTGATCATTTATTCTCTCCTTGATTCAACAGCTAAACTCTACTCATTTTACATCTTTATTTTGCACAAAAAGGTTATGCTAAGTTGATTCAAGCAATCCACATACATACTTAAAAGGAATAATTATTATACTTTACAATGGACTACAAGTCTAGGTGTTTTTCAAGTGAGGTAAATTAGATTAGATTAGTTTGATTTTATTTACGTTCTTTTGATTACTTTCATTTGAATTGTGCACATGCTTCATTGGTAATATGTTTATTCGATCATTGGATTAAGGTTTATTGATTTGATTTATTATTTTCATTTAATTCTTTAATTGTTTTGAGATATTATTGTTCACATTATGACATGTGTGGTGGGACCCATGTCCTTGATTTAACATTCAATTGAGTTTCTGGAGATTTTTAGGTTATAGGTTACAATGATACATTTGAACCCAAAATGATGCTTTTGACTTTAGTTTGACTCATTTGACACACAAATCGATGCTTTCAATAGTATGATGATGATTTTCTAGCACACAATGACACTTTTGAAGCCAATTCAATGCATTTGATCTCTCTATTTTGTAGGTTTTAGAACTTACAGTGATGCATTTGACGTATTTCAACACATTTGAAGTTACAATGATGATTTTGAAATTTACCCATGTTAGGTACCTATGTACATATGCAAATGCAATCTCTTAAAAATGGAGAAAAGGATAAAAACCAATGGGAAAAAAACTCCTCCCCAAAAGAGATGAAAATAAAATGCTCTCAATGATAAATGAGAAGGAAAAAACCCCATATGAGGAAAATTACCCCCCTTAAGAGAGGAGATATAATGCAAACCTCAATCAATGTTGTGTCTCCTACAAAGATGGTAGATTATTGACAATTAATGTTGAAGATGATCCAAGAGCATCAAACAACATTCCTCCACTTGGGAAGAAACAAGACCAAGATGGTATGCAAGATGTCTTCCCATTCCTAAAAGGAAGATGAGAGAAGAAATATTATGTGTGAGGTATTTGAAGAATGATTAAGTTTCTCCATGTTGATGCTAAAATATGTCCTTCAAACAAGCATTCTAGGTCACATTGTCGAAGAAGATAATCTAAAATCTCCTATAAATGATTGTAGAACACAATCCAAAGACAAATATACCTCTTCTAAAGAAAAAGAAGCCTCCTCCAAATGTTGTCCAAGAGAATACACACTCATGTAAAACTGCAAAGTATTATCATGTAAAGAATGAAAAAGAGATTCAAATTGTTCCCTCACAACAATTGAAGAAGGATTATCTTTCATCAAAGAGAAGATGAATGCAAACAATGATGTCTCCCAAATATGATTTACATGAATCACAAATTAAACCAACAATTTGTGTCAAGTATTCATCCCATGTAGTCATCTTTGGAAGATGATGAATGGCCTACTACATTCAATCACAAGTAGACAAAACTATGGAATCACAAGCATCCTCAGGTACAATAGTAGATGAAGGAGGTGGAATATCAACACATGTCACCTGAACCTCAGAAGATGAAAGTATTCCAAGATTCAAATGACCATATTGAATCTCCTCAAAAGTTTCCACGCAAGATGATTCAATGTGAACATCTACCAATCATTAGGAGAAAAATGTGAGGTGTAGATACGATATTGGTGATTACCTCCCCAACTGCAAATATATCTTTGCTATGTAAATCTTGGATTATGAGAAAATATGGTGTCAACTCAACACTCTTTCCTGCTCTACCATGTGTGACTAATAGATAGAAAGGATATTGGTTGAAAATGAAGGCACAAAAAGAAAATAATTAAATAATATATCATCCATGTCAATGGATCCCTTCCCACAAATACACATATATGTTTCATTAGCCATCAGGGTGTGTTGGGATGAACAAGTCTCAAATGAAGTAAACATATTCTCTAACCACCTCTCTAACTTAGAATTTGCAACTGAAACAAGTGCTTGCCCCTTGAATTTATCAGAATTTGATGAAGAAGAAAATGATGAAACCTTTTATGATGAAGAATAATTGATTTGAGCCTTCTTAAGAAGATGCTTCAACTCATCAATTGTTTTGAATAACATTGATTTTCATCGTTCCCTAATTTCTTGAAATATGCACAAGTAGGCCTCTCCTTCTTAGATGATTCCCCTTTTGAGGGAGATGATTCACATCCATTAGGTGGCTTGTTATTTCCCTTCTTTTGCTTCTTTGTAGAATTCCTTGATTCTTTTTGTACCTTTGACTCACTAGCCAACAATTCTTGTGACTTGGAAGACTTGATTAGACCCATTTGTATGAACTTTGCTTCCTCTTGGATTAGGAGATTTGCATAGTCATCAAACTTAGGATCGACATATGACGCTCCCATATAAATTCAATGGGTGTAAAATCTAGAAAAAAACAATGAATACTCAGGACCAAGCTTTGGTAACACATTTAAAATAATTTGTAAATCCTCCTTATCAATTTTGAAATCATTTTACTTTGTTCGTAGTTGTTTGATCTTGGAGATATACTTTTGGATGTGGTTAAAAAAATTAGGATCAAGATTCATTAAATCATTATCAATCTAATGGGTGAGTGCAGGATCATGGGAGTCCAAAAAGTGGCAATATGACCAAAAAGTGGTTGACAACATTTTTTATCCAAATTTGATGAAACAAAAAGGGTTTATTGATAAAATTGTCAACTTTCCACCAATATAAGCTATTCCTTATTTGGAATTAAATAGATAATTGTTATTGATTTTCTACATGCATTCTGACTAAAGTCCTAATTGATAGGCTAATTGAAAAACATCTATAGTTCTCAAATGATTTCACATTTTTTAAATCTAAAAGATGTGGCACATTCAATGCTTCCCATAATATAGGTTTAAAAAAATAAAATTTGAATTTCATAAATTTTGGACCAAGTTATGGTGGTCAGACAAACAAGTTCTAATATTTTTAAAAATTTCTAGACAAACAAGTTTTAATATTTTTTAAAATTTCTAATAAAAAATTATTCACTTGCAAAAAAATTATAAAAAATTGCGGCACATTTGGTCATGTTTCCTCTACTTATATTGAAAGTTTCAAAGAAATATATTATTTTTTTCTTGTACTTAGGTTGGTCAAACATACAACTGCTTTTTATTTTTTTCCCGAAAATTTAGTACTGCATTGAAATTTCAAAATTTCACCAAATAGATTTACTTTTTTCTAAAAAAGGACTAGTATCTTAGAAACTACATTCAATTTTCTACAAATTATTTTCTTACATATTTTTCAAATTATGTTAATAACCTATTCAAATTTTTATGTCAAGTTTCCTAACTTTGTTTTTCTAAATTTTTATTGCCATTTAAGGGCCTAGTTTGGACCCCCGTGATCCTGCACTAACCCTAATATCCCTATTATTATCAATTTTATCATATAATTCTCAAGAGTCTCTCAATAATCTCTAGGTGTTTTGCATGATTCAACATGAAATTGTAAATCAAATGAGACTAACGAACATATGCATCCAAGTGTTTTCTCATGAGCAATCTCCCATTGTGTTAATTACTTATAATCAGTAGGTTGAGAGATAGTTTCTTTTAGATAGCTTATAAGACTCTTCCCCATGAGATCATTACATATTAATTCATGAAGCATAGTTGTATGGAGTTAGGAGTTCAATTTGAGATTCCCCCATTGTAAGAACACACAAAAGAAAAAGAAAGCAACCAACCACTACAAGATTACCCCCCCCCCCCCAAATTACTTAATCAATATATCCCCAATGATATATGATTTTTGGAACTTTATAATTAATGTTATTAAAAGTGATACCAAAAAACAAGGAAGTGGACTTGATATTAGTGCATATAGATGCTAAATTTGTCCACAAAGATCAAAGTAATTTTTTTTACAAAAGATGAGATCAATGTGATTATACCACTAGAAAGTACATGAAATTTATGTACTTAAAAAAAAAACCCAAAAATGTTATTATATGAGCAAGAATAGAGCCTCGAAAGTTCCCAACATGAGAATGACTCTACAACAACTGTGGGAATCTACAATTTTTAGAAAAACTAGACCCCAAAATCAAAAACCAATTATACCACTCAAAAGAGCACAAAATTATACCTCAAATCATAAAAAAAAATCTTGGAAAAAGGAGTTATGATGACCAAGTTGTGGGCCTCCAAAGTTAGACTACAAAATCAAATCTATCAATAGAGAGGGGGGCAAAAGTATTTGATGGATACTGTCACAGTGCTAATGTTAGCAGTTGATGGGATTAATTTTGATGTCCACTTGGCCATCACAAGTGGAATATTCCCATGACTATTGATATATGTTGTTTGATGGAATATACTAGAATATTCCTTTACTAACACCGAAATCTTTGTGGTTGTGGTTGGAATATGCTTTATTCATTGATTTTAATAAATTTTGACATCAGTTTTATTAACTGGATGTTTTTGGATGGTATGAGAGGGGCTCCTGCAAGTGTTTAGTGGTGGGGCCTTTTCTTGCACCACTTGGTGCCTAGTGCAAGGTCTTTATACCCTTAAGATAGGATAGGGTATAGCCTATGGACTGTAGCATGTACTCCACAAAATTAAAAATATATAATTTTTTTAATTTTAAATAAAAATTTGAAATAGTTATTTTTAAAACAAAAATATATATTTTTCCTAATCGAAAAGAAAATTTTATTTCACCTATGAAAATGATTTATACTGACTACAATTATGACAGGTTATGTGTAGGATCATGATGGGTATGTGTAGGGTATGTGGCTGACAACTTTTTTTTTACCCAAAATTGATGAAACAAAAAGGGCTTTTAAAGGAGATTCTCATCTTTCCACCAATATAAATTATGCTTTAATTTGAATTTAATAAATAATTATTATTCATTTTCTATTTGAATTATGACAAAAGTCCTAATTGATAGGTTGATTGAAAAACATCTATAGCTTTCAAATGGTATCACTTTTTTTGAATCTAAAACATGCATCACATTCTATGCTTTGCATACTATAGGATTAAAAAAAAAAGAATTTCATGAATTTTTGACCAAGTTAAGGTGGTCAGACATGAGAGTTTTTATATTTTTTAAAAGTTGTAATAAAAAATTCATAATTAATTATTTACTTGGAAAAAAATTACAAAAAATAATGCATCACATCGGGACATGAGTCCTCTACTTATATCTAAAATCTTATAAATATATATTATCATTTTATTGTGGTTAGGGTGGTCAAATAGACACCTACTTATTTTTTCCCTGAAATTTAAGTACTACTACATTGAAATTTCAAATTTTCACCAAATAGATTTTTTATTTTTAAATAAACCTAGTAGTTTAGAAACTACATTCAATTTGCTACAAATTATGTTCTTACATATTTTTGAAATAATATAAATATCTTATTCAAATTTTTATGTCAAGTTGCCTAACTCTTATTTTTCTAAATTTTTTGCCACTTAAGGGCCTATTTTTTCCATGATGATCTTGCACATACCCAACAGTCATACACTTGTACGAATGAAAAAGGAGGGCAATGTTTTTCCTCAAGCCTTGAGTGAAGTGCTCATATTTTTTAGAATTTGATAGTCGATCATGGGGTTTTTGGGCCTTTCAAATACAATGACATGGGTGATTTTGACCCAAATTGCTCTAAAAATTTAGCTACCTCTTGGATCTAGTAACCCTTGCCCAACTTGAAACCCTTGCAAATCAGATAAAACATAATAAAATTTGATGAAACAAAAAGAAAACCTAACTTTATCTAATGCCATAGATTTAATGGTGAGGTCCTTGAAGCCTCTTCTCACACCCACCAAAATCTTCATGCCAATATTGGTCCCCCAAATATGGGAAGAAGTTTGTAGCACTAAAGATTTGATACCATGTAGGAGTTTATGGTGAACTCGTCAACACCCCAAGATCACCTTGCAAGACAAAATTAACTTCCACAAGAGATAAATGGTAGAAATATCATGCTATGATTACAAATGCAATATTCCAAATTGAATTATTTGATGTACATATGATGCCTTGATTATAAAAGCAAGTTGTTAGATAGGATTAGACAAGATCTTGACATGTGTCTTAATCATGTACAATGAGACAACTACCTCAAAAAATATTAAATGACTTAGGACACAAGCATTAAATACAAAAATATAAGATAAGATCTAGTGACAACTAACACTAACTAGAAAGATTCCTTCCTAGGACATAAGTGGACTTAATATGTAAAAATGGCCTAGATAAGTAAAACACCTATTTACTCCAACAATACACAAGTGCTACTTTAATACTAAAATACGTCTAAATTTTAGAAACCAAATCCAAATGTGTAGTTAGTTTTAATACCCAAATTTAAATATGATTAAAAAACACAATAAACAAAACACAAAAATTAAAAGGGTCTATAAATATGGTCTTCTCCACATCCTACAAAGCCACAAGTATTTTCTAGGAAGGTATTTGGTTGGCATGATTTCCTACACAAATTTGTTAGTGTCTAGCAAGTTACAAAATCTATTAGCTTCAAAAATCAAGATAAAAGGATGAAATTATAGTTAATAGGGCTCACAAACCAAATTAAAATATAGGCAATGATCAATGTAGGTGACGATTTAAAATAAAAACATTGAATTAATATAGTTTAATGAGTTACTTAAATTTACCAAAATTAATGACAAACTTTGTAGGCATTGAATTATGGAGGTACCAAACTATGAAAGTGTTTATTTAGAGGATTTTGTAGACTTCAAGACCAATGCCAATAAAAATTTATGAAAAGGAAAAAAATAGAAAAAAAATAGAAGCAATAATGAAAAGAAAATGATGGAAACATGTTAGGAAAATTAGAGAAACCAAAGGAAAAATCCCTAAAATAATGAAAAAATTGTGAAATTTTTCAAGTGGATGCATCACTTTGGAACTCTAGTGACTAATGACAAAGGTGTTAATTTAGCTAATAGAGGAATTGAACCAAAAAACCTACAAATAACAATAATATTTTAGTAAAATCCTTCAAAAAAGAGAGACAAGAATTTAAAAATAAGAGTGAAAATATGCAAATGATAAGACAAATTGTTAGTGGACAAAAAAAAACTAGGAACTTGTAAAAACCAAAAAGAAAAAATGGCTAAAATGGGGGTGGATAAAATCCAAAAGCACAAGAATTCTTTTATAAAGTGCTACTAACTCAAGAATTTGTTGGGAACATGAGAATGTTGGTATATGGTGTTGTCATTGATGGTAACCCATTGTAGAAATCTAGAAGTGTTGGTTTGGAGAAGACCAAGTGTTTTGGAGAATTGACTAAGTCCTAGTGTGCATGTTTAGTGATCTAAGGAACAATTTTGTGGTTTGCATTGCCCTACTATGCAGAATCTTGTCATTTCATTTTGAGGTGTTGATGGCATGTGTTGAAGGTGTTTATATCCAAGGTTTCAAGGTTGTATTTCTTCCATAACCAAAGACATTAGTGACAAAGTATCAGGCTTAGTAATGACAGAGTGACTGGTACAGAGTGTGTGATTGGAATGCTCTACATTCCACCACAGATGAATATTATGCTATGTGGTTTTGAGGAAGTGTTGGAAGGTGTCAAAGGTGGATGCACTCCAAGTGGCAAGTGGTTTTGTGGTTCGTGTGTTGAGTTGTGAATGAACAGTTGGTTCATTTAATTCTAGCTTCACTAGTTTTGTTGTGTTTCCGACCTAAGGGTTTTGGGATCATGCAGTGTTAAGTTATGTATGGAGTGGATTTATGGGAGTGATTATAAGTCATGCCAACCTATTTTCATGTTGTACATGTTTTGGTTTATTCAAAAAATAATTTTTGTTGGATTTTTGTGCTGACAAGTTATGAGGTTTCACATTTCATCTAATTGGGCTGACTTAATTGATGATTTGGGTGTTTGTAGTAGATATATGTATATATACAAGGTTAATTCATTGTGCAAAGGAAGAATTGATTTTTTTCAAGGGTTTTTGTGCAAGATATGATGTAGAGCGAACTGCAAAGTGTGATAGTGGTGAAGTCTAATGTGTGTTAAGTTAGTTTTCTATGCTTAATTAGAACTATACTCTTAGCATGTTGTAGATGCATTGTTAGCAGTTCATCTTTGATAGTGAACCATTGTTTCTTCTATCTTTTTCTATTCTAGGAAGTGATCCCTTGGCACTAAGCCATTCTTTCTGGATAGTGAGTCCTTGGATAGTGAGTCCATCATTTTGTAAATCCATTGTAATTGGTTATAATATATTGTAAGCTAATCCTCACTGTGGTTTTTCCATTTTAAGGGTTTTCTATGTAAATCTAGTGTTCTTGTGTTCATTGACGTGATGCATGCTTTAGTTGTTCATTTCCATTACTGCAAGTTTAATGCAATTCTTTGAATATATATTTATGTTAATGATGTTAGTGAATTTTAGTGGCTACTGATTCATGCCCCTCTCAGTATTCCAAGTGTTCAACAATTGGTATCAGAGCCTGGTTCCTTCTATTGGCTTGATCACTAAGGTAAATCTTAGAGGTTGAACACATGGCTACAAGGAAGTATCATATTCCTTCAAAATATATTATCCCTAAAGGGTTTACTGAAGAAGACTATGAATTTGATATGGAAGGAGGACTCAAATCAGCCCTTGATGATCTTGATAAAGCAAAATGTGATAATAGATATATGAAAGAAGATATTAAGAAAGCAGATGAGTGAATCAAGAAGTTGAGGGATCAAATCAAGAAAGTTAAAGAGAGACTTGAGGAAAAAAATGAGCAGCTCAAACAATGAAATGAGACAATTACTAATCTGAAAGTGCAAGTTGAAGAAGGAAAAAGAGTTGAAGACTTCCTAAATGCCAAATTGAAAGAAATCTACAAAATGTTCAAATCTTGAAGAAGAAAGAAAGATCTAGAGAAAGCAAATATTCAAGAAGAAAAATTCAAGAAGACTCCACCTTGCTTAATGATATACATGCTAGTAAAAAAAATTTCAAAGTACAAAGAAGGATTAGGGTTTGAAAGAGGAGAAATTTCAAAAGAAAAGAAAACTCTAAACTATGCAGAAAAGAAGAACAATGAACAAAGAAATACTAGAGATAAGAAGAGCAATGTCAAACAGGTTCAAAACCTAAAGAAATATTTTAAGAGATCTCCTATCAAAAAACTAGATGCACAAAGGTATTCATCTTTTAATGGTTACTATTACTCTTGAAATAAGTTTAAACATAGAGATGTAGAATGTATAAGCATAATGAATCAGAATGTTCAATCATTTTCTAGTTAGTTCTTTACATGCAATAGATTTGGTCATAAGGATACTGAATGCAAAAGTGAGATGATGAATGGATACAATAATGGTATGATATTTCAATCATTCAATGGTTACTATTATACATGCAATGGATTTGGTATAAGGATTTTGAATGCAAATATAAAATGGAAAAAAATAAGTTTGTTCAGCAAAAAGGTGTCATATGTCACAAATGCAGTAAGCCAAGACACATAGATAAGTTTTGTAGAAACTAGAATGTTAAACCATCTACTTCACAGAAGAAGATTGATCTGATTGAGATGAAAAAGGAAATTAACAAGATCTAGAAGAAAAAGGAAGAGAATGAGGTGAAGAATGAGTCTATGCCAACTCCTGGTGTAGATGTTTCCTCTAGAAACTAGATTAAGAGCTTTCACTCAAGGGGAGTTTTAGCAAAAAACTTTCCAACCCCTTGTCGAAGGTGATATGTTGATGTCTTCAACATATTAGTACATGTGTAATTTGTTGTTCTTGGTCTATTGTGGCATCTCTAGTGTGAAATATCTTGTTGCAAAGATTTGTGGAATGATTGAAGGTTCTTGTGACAACACAGTGTAGGTTTGCAAGATTTGTGACCTAACTTTATCTGTTACAATTAATGCATATTAGGTCACTTGAAAAGGGGTTTATAAGTCATTTTGCATATGTTAAATTCATTCATAAATTGAAGTAGAGAATAGAGAAAAGGTGATTTGAAGCATTTATTGAAATCCTATTGACAAAGATTCACAAGGTATTTATCAATTTCTTCCAAAACCTAGTTCTATGAAAGTTCAAAATTTTTACTCCTCAAGTAATTGATGTACTTGAGTGACCAAGACATAAATTCAAGAAGCACCCAATTAAATCTATGGAGACTAACCCTAAAGGTGCATCATTTAGGGTTTCATATGGCATAATGTATTTAGAGGATGTGTGGATCTATATTCATACAAATATGGAATATTATGATCATCTGAAGATGGAAAAATATTGGGAGAAGGAGTTGACTAGATATGAATTTGAGCTAAAACCAGAGTATGAGAGTCTAATGGAGAAGAAATTGGATGTGTGGAACAATTTCCCTATTTTTTTCTATGAGGATGAATGGGTAAAATATGTCTTGAGCCAAATTCACAAGTTCATGTGGCTAGACATACCACATATGATAAACAAGGATGCAATTAGGGTGGTCACCAATTTTTTCTCTAATGGACCAATTTTAACATTGAAGGTTGCGAAGAATGAAATGGTAATGAATCTCACTAGAGAAAAGTTTGATAAACATGGAATAATGGTGAATGATATTGATAACCTGATGGTGAAGTATGCTTCAATGGAGATAGGCTACAAGATCTTTTATACAAAAAAAGAGAATTTAGTTTCAGCCACCACAATTCATAGAACTTACTAGATAGTGAAGGAAGGTGGAGACATAGATTTGTGTGAGCTCTTGAGATATCAATTGATGGAGAATCTATAGAATAAAATAATAAAGGTACCCCTTCCGGTATGGTACCCTAATTATATTCTTGTTGTTTTACTTTATTAGAGAGGTGCCTAGAACAAGGAACATCATATGGTTATATAATATTCTAGTTATCATTCAAATAAGAGATCATTTGAGAAGGTTAGGAAACCTAGAAACCCATAAATCTATGTTGTGGGGTTTCTTTAAGACATTTCAAGATAAAATGCAAGAAATAAAAAGGATACCTACAATTTTCTTTAAGAAATACAAGAGTGACATAACATTTATGGTTAGTAGAGATTGGTGCTTTATGGAAGAAGTTGAACCCAAAAATGTTTGTGTTTTGAAGCTTAGATATCAATTGATAGAAGCAAAAATTACTAGACTTGTAGAATTTGTGCTAAGTGAGCCTAGAGATCAAGCTGTGGATAGGTTTGGAACTTATACAGAGAAATCCACCCAAGAAAACCTAGAAAAGAATGGAATTGAGAAGATGAAATCATTTTTGGAAGAGATGGTGAACACACCCAAGGGTTTTGTAGAGAAGTCCAAAGACACAACTATTGCTCTGTAGGGTACTCCAAGTATAATAAGGTCAGTCAAGACCTCTGCCCCCTCTCTTATTGCTCCTAGGTCCTCTAGAATGAAGCTTGCAGGGAGTTCCAAGAAGAAAGAAAGATCTAGCGCCCCTAAGCAACAAAAGACTCCTAAGAGGAGAAGGAAAGGAAAGGCTACCAGAGAGAAGTACATTAGTTTTAAAGATGATGATGAAGAAGAAGGACCCCAGTTAGTCTAGAAAAGGAAGTCTCAAGTCTCTCAAGAAGATTCTAGTTCAAAAAGTGAAGAAGAAGTAGAAAAAGAAAAGAAATATTTTCTTTTTCAAAGAAGAGAAAAGAGTTTTGAAGAAAAATATCCTAAGGGAAATGAAAAGAAGAAAGAGAAGACCCCTTCGGTTAGGGAGCATAGTCCCTTGGAGTTAGATGCATTGTTTAGTAGTATTGCAAAGTTTTTAGTTTTGAAGGATACTGTTGTGATGTATTCGGAAATCAATAATGAAGACAAAGTAATAATAGAAGAGGCTATTATTAAGTATATGGTAACATTGGATACTAGCCTAGATAAGATAGAAGATCAATTTCCTAATGATCTAAAAAATGTTTTAATTGTAAGAAGATAAGAATCTATTGAATAGGATGTAAATATAAAGGCATTTTCCTTGGAGACAATTGGTTCTTTACTATCTCAATAAGATAGACACGAGATTTCCAAGTTGTATAAAAAGAAATTCAAGACAAAACAAAGAGTTAACACTCTTATGAGTAGATAAAAGGTAGATATTGATAAGTTGAGGAAAGAGACACTAGAAAAGGTTGAAGATCTTGTTAAAGGGTTGGGAGCTCCTCCAAGTAATCAAGATCAAATGCAACAAAATACACCCCTCCTAGAAGATAATGTGCCTACTACAAAACAACATAAGAATGTGCCTATGGATGAGAGTGTACAAGAAGACATGGTGACAGATGAATCATCTCTAGTTGTGGAGAATATTGTTGAAAAAGAGAAGGAAGATGATAAGCAAAGTGTCCCAGAGAAAGATGAAGCTCAAATTGAATACCCCCTCCAGATATGGAGAAAGATATAATTGAGAAGAAAAAAGAAGATAATCAAGAATTCCTAGAGAAGATTGAGGCACAAAAAGAACAAAGAATGCCTCCTTCGGATTGTGAGAAGCCTATAGAAGTAGAGAAGAATTTTGAAGAATTCTCTAGCAATGGTGATAAGGATAAGAAGGAAGAAGAAGGTGCTAAAATTGATGGTGAATCCTCTAGAGCTTCTAGATATTCATTGAAAGATTTGATAGACATATAGCTATAGTTTTAACTGGTGGTGTCTGCACAACTGCTATAAATTCCCATGCAACAAGGTCAAGTGGACCTAAATAAAATTTCCCCTTTATAGAAGTTACAACTTGGTGAAATATTTCATGCCTCTGCAAGGAAGGATATTTTGCAAACACATTAGAAGAGCACAGAGTTGGTAGATGAAGCAGTGAAGGTGTTATAGGAAGGTATTCTTGGAATAACTATTGATAATTATTTATTTGGTGTGGAGAAATTAAAATTATTGCTTGATTCTATAAGGATCTTATTTTGTTGGTTTAGAAGAAATGATTGAGAAGGAAATGGAAAAGAAGTTCAATGAAAAGAGATTAGTAGAAGTTTCTGATAGATGTAGTACTACACATGGTAAGTTGCAATGAAACTTTGAGGATGTCAAGAAATGATTGGAAGAAGCTAAAGTTTTGTTTCAGTTCTATTTGAAATGGCCAAATTCTACAAGGAGCATCAAAGATCAAATGGACTCAATTGAGTCAAAAATTGCTTAGGCCTCAGGTGCATATGATCTTGTAAATGATGTAGATGGAGCAACAAGAGAAACAATTGAGAATATGCATGGTAATTTTTTTTCTACTGCAGAGCAAAAGGAGAAGATAATAATGTAGTATGGTCAGCTCAGAGATATGGTAAGTGCAAGGCTTACCCCTTTAACTGGAAAGTTAGCTAATGATGAGAAGGTGATGAAAATGAATCCAGTTCCTAGTTCTCTGGAAGAAGGAGAAGACCTCCACATTCAGTTTGAGAATCAGTGCCATATGCTTTCCTTTCCTGGAAAGGACTAGGAGGTTGCAAAGAAAGACTAGGAGGCACAACTTGCTAAACTAAAAGAGTCTTATAAGGGTTAAGTTGTACATATTCGCTTTATATATGCAATTTTTTAATTTCAATGTACATACACGGAAGTAGTTGATGGTGTTGCAGTAAAAATTTTATTTTTTTTGTAATGAAGAATATTAAAATGGGGAGAGAAACAGAAAGGGCGAGATACTCTCAAATAAATATATTAGTTAGGGGGAGTGATATAATGAGCTCTTTTCCCTTGATGTCAAAGGGGGAGTAGTTTTGAGTAGTTTTGAGTAGTTTTGAAGAGTGTGTTGCCATAAATGATAAAGGGGGAGATTGTTGGAAACATGAGCATGTTGGTGTATGGTGTTGTCATTGATGGCAACCCATTGTAGAAATGTAGAAGTGTTGGTTTAGAGAAGACCAATTGTTTTAGAGAATTGACTAAGTCCCAATGTGCATGTTTAGTGTAAGACGAATAGTTTTGTTGTCCGCATTGATTTGCTATGCAGAATCTTGTCATGTGGTTTTTAGGTGTTGATAGCATGTGTTGAAGGTGTTTATAGCCAAGGTTTCAAGGTTGTATGTCTTTTGCAACTAAAGATATTAGTGACAAAGTATCAGGATTAGTAATGTCAGAGTGATTGATACAGAGTGCATGATTAGAATGCTCCACATTCTACCATGAATGAATATTATAATATGAAGTTTTGAGGAAGTGTTGGTAGGTTTCAAAGGTGTATGCACTCCAAGTGGAAAGAGGTTTGTTGGTCCGCATGTTGAGTTTTGAATGAACAGTTGGTTCATTCAACTTTGGCTTCACCAATTTTGTTATGTGGTGTCAACCTAAGGGTTTTGGGATTGTGCGGAGTTAATTTATGTATGGAGTGGATTTATGGGAGTGATTATAGGTCATGTGAACCTATTTTGGTGTTGTACACATTTTGATTTATTCTCTAAAGAATGTGTTGGATTTTTGTGCCGATAGGTTATGAGGTTACATGTTTCATCTAATTAGGCCGACATAATTGATGATTTGGGTGTTTGCGATAGATGTACATATACACAAAAGGTTAATTCATTGTGCGAAGGAATAATTTAAGTTGTTCAAGAGTGTGTGTGTGAGATTTTATGTAGAGTGAAGTGTGAAGTGTGATAGTGGAAAAGTATGAAGTGTGTTAAGTTAGTTTTGTACGCTTAATTGGAACTTTACTTTTAGCATGTTGCAGATGCATTGTTAGTAGTTCATTTTAGGCATTGAGCCACCCTTTCTTTTATCTCCTTCTATTCTGGGTAATGATCCATTATTTTTGGATAGTGATTCCATCATTATGTAAATCCATTGTAATCAGTTATAATGTTTTGTGAGCTAATCTTCACTGTGGTTTTCCCTTTTAAGGATTTTCCAAGTTAATTTGGTGTTCCTATGTCCATTGATGTGATGCATGCTTTATTTTTTCCTTTCCATTACTACAAGTTTAATGTGATTATTTGAATGAATGTTTAAGTTAATGAAGTTAGTGAATTTTAGAGAATACTAATTCACCCCCCTCTTAGTATTCTAGTTGTTCAACAAAATTTTAGGCAACATAGTAATAAGTACTGGTACTAAACTGAGTAGTGGCTAAAACAAATAAGTAAATCTACAAGAAATTTTGATAAATCTACAAAAATATGCTTAGACTAAAGCATAAAAAATATTAAAGATTAAGAACCCTACCAAATTGATCACAAAAAGTTGGAAAATAAGTAAAAACCTAGATAAAAACAAGGGTAGGTTGATGAGATAAAATAGAATGAAGGAAATTTGGGCTAATTAAAACAATGAATGGTGATAGAAAGCTATCTAGGAAAAGGTTCCAAATGGAACTAGTGACTCTATGTAAAATTTAATGGAACATGGGCCCAATGATCTAAAACCTATAACTTTTAATTAAAAAAAAAATCAAGAAATAAAAGTTAATTCATGAGAAAAAATGTCCCAATGGGTGTGCTAGAGATGTGTACCTCCTATTTTAGTTATAAAATACGAATTAGATGTAAACTAAAAAACTCAAAAGCCCAAATAGAAGTAACACTTATATAGACTAATAATGGAGATAAACAAACAATGCAAAAAGAAAACTTAAAGCCTTATACCTCCATTATTTTGTGGATGGAATCCAATGATGAAGAATAGTGATTGTGTGTAGATGTTCTTGCTTGATAGTTACATATTTTAACAACATAAGTTACTATTAATTCATGGATGATGAAACCAACAAGAGAAGTATTTTTTATAAATACTTTCTAAAAATGGAATGGAGTGCTAATATTAGAATATGGATCAAGGACTAAGATTGATTACATGAGAAAGTTCTTAGCCTTTGGAAAAGTTTCCAAAAGGAAGTTCAAGCTGGAATGAAGTGAGAGAAAGAGTTCTTAGAGGGAAGAGGAGAGGGGACATGTGTCTCCTCCCACATGTGTAAGGGATTGGAGGATGAGGATTAATTACATTTTAAATTTGATGGTGGAGATAAAAAAATTAAAGATCCTTATCCACTAATGAGTAATAAAAAATTAGAAAAAATACTAAAAAAGGATTTGATTAGCCTAATCAATTAATTAATAATATATTCATTGATTAGTTGGAGAAAAAAATAATATTGTCTTTTAGTGAGGGCATGGAATATTAAAATGGAGGGAAATGTTAAAGGGGAATTAACTAGACAAATCAATTAATTAAGAAAGTATTAATTAATTGATTAGTTAAAGTAATGGAAGCTAAGCTTAATTGATTAAATTTATTTAATTAATTAACTTGAGAAGGATAAAGAGGGATTACTTAGTGTAGACACCTAAAATTGTCCTAAATGTATCACACATCCCAATTTCACTCATTAACATCATCTTCCTCATTATCACCTAATTCCTCATTTAATTAAATAATTTCCAATTATTTGATTAAATTCACCTGTTTCCTCTATTAATTAAATAATTGACATTATTTGATTAATTCATCATTTCTTACTAATTTCCTCTTTAATTGAATAATTTTGAATTATTTAATTAAATTCAATTTTCTTCCTTCCATCATGATTAAATATTTTTAATATTTAATTAAATCTATTTTTTTAAATCCCACTTGATTAAATAATTTTTAATTATTTAATTAAAAATCTTAATTTCTTCTCATCCTCACAATCAAATAATTTTCATAATTATTTAATTCCCTAATTTTCCTCCAACTTGCACAAATAATATTTATTCTCTTCTCATGAAACATGGGTCAATGAGTTTGACTCGTAAAACTACACTGTTGAATCTTGATAGCAAAATCACAATTTGACAAGCTATGGAAACCTCCTAATTATCAATATTTCTTTTTTAAAAGAGAATATTCCCTTTTTAAAATATATTTTCCCTCCAAAATATCTAAATGACATATTCTCTCCAAAAAGGAATATTCCATAATTCAAATTCAAATTTAAATAGATATTTTCCCTCCAAAATATTTTTAACCATTTTCCATGAGAATAGGGACATTTTGGGCTCTCTTTCAATTTCATCCATTGATCTTCCTTGATCTCCTTGATTTCCTCTCAACCATCGATCTGGATATTCAATCTCCATAGTTGATTACATATTTTCAAATCTATAAAATAAATCATTTTCCATCAAAATCATTCACAATCTTAATGTGCTTGAATTTTCATTCATTCACAATCTTGATCATTGAGAAATTACCATAATCATCTTTTGAGCAGTATCATGTGAATCAAATCATCATCCATCAATCATCAATCTTGAGCTTTGCAACAGTTATGCTTAATAGAGCAATCTACATTCATTTGGAGCGTAAATCCCCCAATGGTATTGAATGTTTGCATGTCTTTCTTGATTCAATTGTGTTTACTTATGTGTTTTCATACTTTTAATCTTATATGGTCTTTTAGTGTTTTATATATTAATGGATTAATTCATGATTTTTTCAACTAACCTATATTCCCCCTATGATATTTTGGCACACTTGATGGGACCCACATCACAGGTTTAATAGTTTTGGATTTTTTTGTAGACCTATAGGTTACAAAGGTGATTTTTTCACAGTGTGATGCATTTATTTTTGCACAACGACGTCTTGTCCTATCACGAAACTTACAAAAAATACAACACTTTTTTTTTGCTTGACATGTTTGTTTGACTAATCTTTCTTTATTTTTTGATTGCAAATTTTTATAGCAATGCATTTGACTAGCATTCAACGCTTTTTTCAAAAATTGGTGCTTTTGTATTTTGTTATAGTTTTGTTTCTACCTTTATTTGACACTTTTGTCTATCTTTTTTTTATCTCTATTTGTAGGTTTTCTTACATTGACGTGTTTTGCTAGATTTTGGAATATTTGTCATAAATTGACATGTTTTTCTTTTGTTATAGTGGTATATTTGTTAGGTATATTAACACATTTTTCTATTTAGGGTTTGATAAAATCTTGAATTCTTTCACTTTCTAACCCTACCATGGGCTTGTCTTTTATAAGCTAACATCTATGTAGCATGTGGCATATGTTGGGAAAAGAAAATTGCAAAAACTACTAACACTTGGTTTTGTAGGTTTTTTATTCACATTTCAATTTGGTGTAATTAAAATTAATGCATAAATTTCATATTTGATTAGGTGTTTAAAAATAACCTACAAATTTCACATTTGATTTGGTGCTTAAAAAGAACCTAAAAATTTCACATTTGATTTGGTGCTTAAAAAAAACATACAAATTTCACATTTTATTTGGTGCTTAAAAAGAACCTAAAAATTTCACATTTGATTTTGTGCTTAAAAAGAACCTACAACTTGCACACTTCAATTTGGGTTTTTAACAATGAACAATAACTTGAACATTTGATTTGGTGTTTTAAAATTGAACCACATCTTTGAATTTTGGTGCACTTAAAATAAAATCTATGACATGTTTGGTAGGTTAGTTTTGCATATGCTCTTTCCTTGTTATTTGTGCAATCTTGGAAATTAGAAACATCACTAGTTTGTAATTCTTATTGTACACTTGAGGTGTGAGTATCTGTGTATGCTCTTCCCTTGTGACTCTTAAGAACGATCTTGGGGATCAAAAGCAACATCATTACTATTTATTTCAGGTAGGAGGCCTACTTGGCGATTAATACCTCAAAGTCGACCTCACCCATGTTTTCAGGTAGGGTATATAAAGGGGGAGAATGAAAGTTGTACCCCAAGGTATTGCCAACATCCTTCAAGCCAAGCCAAGTGACCTTCAATCTATTGAGACATGTATAGGTGATGAGAAGAGAAGAGACCTCTCTCAACTCAAGCATATCAGACGGGCTCATTTTTCACCAATCCCCCACTATGAACCTTGTTATCTAGTAGCCTATTAGACTTTTTAGCCATTAGCTTGGAATGATGCAATGTATAGTATTGTGCATGAAGTAACTCACCATGTACTTTCCCTTGTTAAAGTGGTTGATATTCCTTGATTAGTACCTAGTCCTTTTTAAGGTGAGAGGTGCGAAGGTGGTACATGACCTTCATATACTCTAGTCACCCATTCATTATGGAGGCATTTTCTTCGACAGGTGGGCTTATTCCAAGTTAATATACCCAATCTAACTACTAACTAGGTTATGTATCTATGATGTGTTTTTATTGTGAAACTACTCATGACACCACTTAGTGTGATCTTGCTGAAGAAGGCATATGAAAATAAAACAACAAACCCTTGGAGTCAATCCTTTGTGTGATTCTTTTTTATTTATGTCACTTTCCAAATCAAGAAAACATAAATTATCCTTAAATTTGTTTAAACCCTAGACCTACTTAGGATCAAATTTCAAAAACCTATCTCTAAGTCAAATCATTGTATTAAACTATCACTTTGTGTCACTTTTGTATGCATCTAGATGCATTTGATTTTTAATATTAGAACTTTTGATACATATCAATGCATTTGTATAACTTGGCACATTTTTCTTAGATCAGTCCTCTGTCAAAATCCTACAGTGTAACATTTGATTGCCACACAGTGTCACTTTTTTCTACAAACTGGTGCTTTTGAAAAATCATGTCATTTTTGTTATGGGAAGTACACTGTGTTTGACTATCATTTGACACATTTGTAAAACAATGCATTTGACTATCCTGGTCCAAAATAGTAAAACCTTTAAAAATATTAGAATTCCAATTTTTCAACAAAAGTTTATATCAAACTAGAGACATATGTAGAAGAGACTTTTAGTCATCCTAAACATCCAAAATAACAACATAAAATGTTTTCTCACTTGTTCACTTGTCTTTAAATCTTGAAATTAAAAAATCATTTCAACATCATTCTACTACCAACATTTAGTTCCATTATATCCTTTCATGGGTCCATCACACCCTACTAGCTTCAATGACAACAATTATGGGTGTCCCTAATCAAGAGTTTGGAACACTTTGTCACATGCTAGATTCTAATCAATGTCAAACCTCACAAATCTATCAAACAAATAATCAAGACATGAATCCTCTAACAAAAACATCAGAATAAAACAACATGACCAAACATGAGTACACTCCTTCAGGGGGTCCAATCAAGTTCGTGTGAATCAAGATAGTCCAATAAAATTTTATCAATCTTCCAAAGTTAAGATAATTATGAACTTCAATTCAAACCTTCATGGTATGTTGACAATATTTATTGTGAATTCTATAGAAAAAAATGTCATGAAACATCAAATTTTATAAGACTCAAGAACCTCATACAAGACCTTATTGATCAAGGTGCAATCAATGTTGAGAATAACCATCAAAATCTATCCATAATTAATCATATTGATGATGCTTATACCTCACATAATGAGAAAATTGACATAGATACTTTTTCAAAGCATGATCAAAATCATTCACCCGTGTCTAGCAATGATCCATTTCAAGCCATATTAAAATTATTTGACTTCATGGTGGCACATATTAAAGAAAATTTCCCACAAAAGGCTTCCATATCTAATTCCAATCCATCATCCTTAAATATTCCACCATCTCAATCCATACAATCTCCATCAAGTAATCCATCAAACAATGACACATTTTTGAATTCCCTCCAAGGACTATCCCTTATAGATACATGTCAAATTAGTCAAAAACTTAATTCAATTTCATTTGATGATCAAGAAACCCTTAATCAAACACTATCATACATCTAGTCACCTCTCATGCCTAATACAAAAAATCTAAGTCAAGAGATTTCACCCACATATATGCATTTTGAAGGTATCCAGAGGTCCTTTACAAATAATCCATTCTTTGAATTTGATCAATGTCAAGAACATAATCCAAGTCATAACTAAGATAACTCTGAAAGAAATTAAGATCAAGAATCCATATCACCAAAATACTACAATGATGTAATGAGTATTTTCCAATCCATTAACAAAGATAACTTTGAAATAAATCAAGATCAAGAATATATATCACCAAAATACTACAATGATCTCATGAGTATTTTCCAATCTATTAACAAAGATAACTCTAAAATAAGTCAAGATCAAGAATCCACATCACTAAAATACTAAAATGATCTAATGAGTATTTTCCAATCCATATAGGATTTCACAAAATAAGATCATATCCATACACAAAAAACTCCTACATCTACCCATGAGATACATACTTCCACTAGAAATGTGGATGATCTTCCTTCAAAACAAGAGTCTCCTACTCTCGATATATTTGAAAATGATCAAGGAATAGTAGAATTCAAAAGACATCATGGTGAAATATCATAAAACAATCATGAAGAAGGTTTCTACACTGGCTTTGAAACACTAACATATCTTGAAAAACAATCAAAATCTAATGCATCCCAAACTCAAATTAAAGACATTGATCAAGAAGATATACAATGTATTGAAGTACCTATAGATTAAAAACTTGGATCACTTACCTTCACCAGAGAAATCCCTCTTACCAATGAAGATACTATTGCAAGTATGAGAAGTTGGTGTTGTCATTGATGTCAACAAGCTTGTGTTGTCATTGGTGTCTATTGTTGGATAAGATTTTTGCAAGAGTGAGTAGTTGATGCTTTGATTAGTTGCATTATGTTGACATTAGTAAAGCTACTAGTATCAACCTCTAGTGTTTCTTTGATAAGATTTTTTCTATAGATATGTGGTTAAGTTTCTATTGTAGTTGGCTTGGTAGTGATGAGGATGTCCCTCTAGTGCTTGGTTTCAAATTTCTTTTGAGAAAATTTGATAAAAAGAGGAAATAGTGTGTTGTAGTGATCTTTTGAGTGATAGAGTTGTGTTCTAGTTTTGCTTCACATTTATTCTAGGTTGAAGATTTTCCTATGCAATTTAGATGTGTTTATGAGAGGTATTCAAAGGTGTCGTATTCAAGAGTTGATGTGTTGGATCAATGTAGAGTGGAAGTTGTGTTCGCTAGTGTGTGACTGTGTATTGCAAAGATGTCTAGGAGAAATGTTTTTGATCTATGTTTCTCCACAGTCATGCTTCAATTCTTGTGATTCTAAAGGTGTGTTGATGGTGTTGGTATTTTACCCCTTTCAAGAAGGTTTGAGATTTGGTGCTTGAGAAGATGGTTTTTTAAGTAATAGTGTATGGCAGAGTTGTGTGGATGTACTGGGTGTGTACATTCTTCAGGTGGAAGTTTTTGTCAAGAAGTTTGTTGGATTTCAAGGTGTTTGAGGAATATTCTAGATCATGTTCAATCATAGTGTGTGGTTTTCAATTCGTCCTTGGGTTTGAGGAAGCATGTACTTAAAAGGTTAATGGTGTTTACACGGGTAATGATCGATCTTGTGTTTACACTACATACAAAGGATAAATATTTTTTTGTGGTAGAGTGTGGTTGAGTGGTGTTGTTGATTTGTGTCCCAATTAAGTTTTGATGTGGTTCTCTTTCACTTGTATCTACTACAAAAGTGTTTTGATGCCAACCTAATTTGAATTTACATGTTTGAGGTGCATAGTTGACCTTGGAGAAGGTTTCAAGGTTGAAGATGGTATAATTAGGAGTTGAGTTGTTAAGGGATGATAAGATAGATGCAAGAGATGTGAATGATGCGAAGTGAAAAGTTGTAGAGTGTGAAATTGAGAAGTGTAGTGCGAGCCTTCAAGTGTTAGTTTATTGGATGTAGTGAGAAAAAGCTAGCTACAATTCTTCAATTAGACTGTGAAGGTGTTGAAGTCATTGTGGTGGATTTTTTGTTGCATTGAGATACTTTTATCTATGTAGCATTCATTTTCTATCTTCTTTTCTATTCTGGCAGTGAGCCTTTCTTCTTTGGGTAGTGAGCCCTATTGTACTCGGTATTGATATTACTTATATTGTGAGCTAATCCTCACTATGGTTTTTCCCTTCTTGGGTTTTCCACATAAATTTGGTGTCCTCTTGTGTATGGTGTTAAGTTATTGCAGTTTATGTTATTTGCATTTCATGATTAGTTAGCATAACAAATTAAGGGTTTAATGAATGAATATGGATTTGAATATTAATGAGGATTTTGAAGTTTTAAGATACAACTAACTCACCCCCCCATCTTAGTTGTCTTGTGCATTCAAAAATTGGAATTAGAGCAGGGTTCCTTGGAGAAAATATTAACCACTTAAGGTAGATTTGGGATGATGCACAAGAAGTAGATCCCTATGTTTGATGAAATGGACTATGCATTTTGGAAGAAAAAGATGGAAGGCTTTTTGGAATATTAGGGATATGATATCTGGAAATCAGTGAAGGATGGATGCACAATGCCTAAAAATGGTCTGAGCACTGAAACTTAACTCAAAGCATATGAAACCAATAGTAAATCATGTTATGCTCTCTTAAGTAGTCTTACAAAATATGAAATGGTGAAAGTTATGAATCTGAAAAACTAGTAAAGAAATTTGGGATAAGTTGGAAAATATTTATGAAGGAGAAGATATGGTCAAACAAGCTAAGGTGCAGAATATAAATACTACATTTGAGAACTTGCAAATGTTTGAAGATGAAAACATCACAAGCTACATGTAGTGGGTAGATGAGGTGGTCAGCTCAATCAAAGGTCTTGGGGGTAAAGTCAAAGAATCAAAAGTGGTAAAAAAAATTCTTAGAACCCTACCTAAAGCTTATAGTCACAAAGTTTCTACTATTGAGGAATTTGCAATTCTAGATAAGTATACTAGAGATCAATTGTATGGTTTTCTAATTGCATTTCAAATGAGAGAATTTGGTCCAAATAATGGTGCAAAAGTTGAGACTTCTTTTAAGGCTACAAAAACAAAGAAAACTGAAGAACCAGATTAGGATGATCTTAATGATGTGGGAGCTAACTTTGTGAGAAGGATGAAAAAGGGTACTGGTAAGTACAAAGGTAAGTTACCTTTCAAATGTTTCAATTGTGGAAAGATAGGTCACTATGCTTTAGGATGTCCAAATAGAGTTGTGAATGACAAGAAAAAGAATAACAGAGGTAAATTGATTAAGAAAAGCTATTATGTTAGAGAGGATGCAAGTATTTTTTATTATGGAGATGAATTCTTGTTCATGGTTTTAAAAGATAAATCTATTTCTACTAATACTAAAAGAAGTGTGACGGAATTCCCTCCGAAGAAAAAAGGAAAATACTGAAGGTACTTTGGTATGTATCTTTCATGCTAGATAGGATAAGAACTATAGGATCATTGAAAATGGTTGATCTAACCATATGACTACAGACAAGAGTAAGTTTGTTAAACTTGAAAAGTATGATGGAGGACTTGTTAGATTTGGTAATGATTTAAGTGCTAAGATATGTGGAATAGGTTCAATCAATTTTGATGGTAAGCATAATACTGATGATGTTTACTATGTTAAGGTTTTAAGGCATAACCTCTTGAGTGTTGGAGAACTTTGTAGCAAAGGATACAATCTTATGTTTAAGGATGATGGATGTGAGATTAGAAAATGGTTTGGAACTATGATTGCTATTGGAAGAAGGATAGATGGAAATTTTTATTAGCTCAAGGGTGTTGATGGTCATTAATTCATGACTCAAATTAATGAAAGTTGGCTATAGAACAGGATGATGTGTCACATCAATTTTGATAACCTAGTAATAATTAGTTTAGTTCAAGTAGTGAGAGATGTAAGGAAGCTAAGATAGTGGAACAACTTCCTACACTAACCTTGAGATGAGAATAATGCAAAAAATTTATAGATCTTTAACAATTACAAAAACTTAAATAGAAAGAAACAAGTATCATGCATACCACAACACAATGATTTAGGGGAAAACCCTTTGAGAGAAAAACCCCACACTCCAAAAGCTGCCCAATATATTATTTAGAAATCAAAATATTACAATATACTTGCAGAGCAAGCTTCTCATAGGAGTATCACCACCAGAGGTCAAGAGACACCACAACTGCTATCAGACTCTTAGAATACATCCCCATCTAAATACATCCCACCCGCTTATAACAAGCTTTTTGGAACCTTCTAGAATTAGGGTTTTACAAGGTCATTTTTCATTTGATGTGTTAATGGAAAAAACCTTGATGTGTTAGAGGGAAAAAACCATGACGTGTCAAAGGGAAAACCTTGATGTGTTAACAAAAAATTGGGGGG
Organism: Sequoia sempervirens; assembly: GCA_007258455.2. Classification (NCBI taxonomy): domain Eukaryota; kingdom Viridiplantae; phylum Streptophyta; class Pinopsida; order Cupressales; family Cupressaceae; genus Sequoia; species Sequoia sempervirens. The sequence continues at coordinate 939,616,515 of VDFB02281492.1, read as the reverse complement.
CATTGCCCCACATCTTGTTATGAGTGTACATTATTTGCATGATCAATTGCTACTAACAACATACATCCTATGAATGGACGGATGAGATGAGAGATTGAGAAAATGCCCTAGAATCAATGGTTAAGATTCAAAATGGCAACTCTCAATTAGGGTTAGGGAAAAATGCCCAAATGTGTGAAATAAATTAAATCAAGAATAAATGTGACAGTTGAGATGAAATTAGCAAAAATCAAAAGATAAGAAGATGGGATTTTAGAAAATCAGTAATTTTAGAAATTACTTGATTTATAGAAGAATATTTCCATTTTGAATTAAATTAATTCAAAATATGGATTTTGTGAGATAATGAGTAATTGATTTTTGAAATTAATTACTAAAAGAAGAATCAGTTTACTATGTGAGACATTTTTAAATAAATTGTTTTATTAAAAAATAAAGAAGTGTCACATATAGCAATTAAATAATTAAAAATAATTATTTAATTTAGAAGAAGTGGTTAATTAATTAAATAAATTAGCAAATTTATTTAATTAAAAGAGAGGATTTAGGAATTAGTGACATATTGAATAAATATATTAAAATATATTTATTTGATAATTAGGAGGACATTAATGACAAAGATTAATTAAATAAAATGAGAACTTTATTTAATTATGAGTTACGACGCATATGAAGTACAAAACGACGTAATTGATGTTTTGCGACGCATTTGACTTTGACTTTGACCAAGGCTGATTTTGATGTTTGTGTAACCTTAAATGCTTTTGATAATACTGACAGTCGTGCAGAAGGTACTGACGCATTGTTTGGCTTTTTGCAGAGACAACTTGCCCTGATTTACACACGAGAGAGTAGATCGATGATATTTCGGTTTGCTGACCAGCTGAGCCTGCAAGAGTGGTGACGATTGATGCGACTAGGCTTGTTCTATGTCGCCTATATGCCCACCATTTGGGTGAATAGGGGACTACTGACTATGTTGTGTGAGTGTTGGAATTTGGAGACCTGTTCCTTCCATCTATTGACAGGTGAGGTGACCATCATGTTGGAGGACGTCTATCGCATCCTACAAGTGTTGATCCGAGGGAAGCAGATCGTCTATGACCCTCGCCATGGCGAGCAGACCTTCTAGGCATATTACCGAGATGAGGGTACAGGATAGGGTATCCAGGGATATGAGATCTGGTGGGAGTTCATGGCGAAGCACTATGGTTGCTTTGATGCATTCCTAGCGACTCTTATTGGTGGGATACTGATTCCTGACCGTCGCAGACACGGATTCCCTATTGGCTAGGGAGATGTCTTGGTTGGGATGAGACATGATAGGACAGTGTATGCTTGGGGTCCTTGTTTATTGGGGACACTCTACCATCAGTTGCATGAGGTTGTTTACAGGAGGAAGGAGAGTATCTCCTGTGGGACTACCTTGATGATGATTTGGGCTTGGGAGCACATAGCCATATTTCATCCACCAATTGAGAGACCACAGTTGGCCGAGGGGATGCCCTATGCTTATTATTATGTTGGTGATTTACAACAGACCCAGATGGGCCAAACAGGTTGGTGGTGTTATCAAATTGACACGATGGTGTCCTTTATCTGGTGACCATACATAGACTGCGAGTAGTGGGATGATGAGGACTATCACCTGAGCTTATGCAGATAGTACTGCTACCTGATCGGCAGGATGGTGCAGACTTCGCTAATTATAGAGATGTATCTGCCACAACATGTTCTTAGATAGTTTGGAGAGCAATAGGGTGTACCTGCGGGGACAACAGAGTATGCGCGCTCTTCTAGAGAGCATGCTTGGGGGCTGGTCATTCCAGTAGCATTTGCAGAGTAGCAAATCGATGGGCTAGGAGCCCAAGCATGGAGATGGAGGGGTGGAGTTGCGGATTCTAGGACTACTGTAGATTACGACCTATGGTGGCAGGCACATAGGCTAGTGCCATTGATCGATCCTGATGGGCTCGCACCTATGGATCGACGGTCAGTTATACCTCATGTGTCGAGAGCCAGGCAAGGAGGCAGGGACGGTGACAGGGGCCGAGGCTGAGAAAGAGGTAGGGGGAGAGATGGAGGCCGAGACAGAGGCAGGGACGCGGGCAGAGATGGAGGCCAGGGGGGAGATGACGAAGATGATGGGGATGATAGGGGAGATGGCCAGCGGAGGAGGAGAGATGGTCAGAGATAGTGCCGGAGGGTGTGACATTGTGTGGCTAGAGTGCCACTATATGCTATCCCAAAGGTTGCCAGGGAGGGGGAGAGAGAGGAGGTGGTGCAACCACGATAGGAGGGGGATGTGGAGGTAGATGTGGTGGAGGAGGAGAGACATGAGGAGGATGTGGTGGAGGAGGAGAGACATGAGGAGGATGTGGCAGAGGGGGATAGACATGAGGAGGATGTGGCAGAGGGGGAGAGACATGAGGAGGATGTGGCAGAGGAGCAGCCAAGGTAGGAGGAGGATGTGGAGGTGGCAGAGGCCAGTCGAGAGGAGGAGTAGCCTCGAGATGAGGGAGTCAATGGAGAGGATGTGGGAGAGGATGATGATGATGACAATGATGCTATGGATGAGGCCAAGAGACTCCTCAGATGGCGGATAGTGGAGAGAGAGGAGGAGATATTGTCCTTGAGATTTCCCCAAGATACCATGATAGATCAGAGGGTGGTTGATTTATAGAGGAGACTAGACGAGAGCATGGCACAGGTCAGATCACTACAGTCAGTGCTAGAGGTGGCCCATATAGAGTAGGATCAGGAAGTGATCCGCCAGTAGGAGTCAACTCAATGGTGCATTGATTTTTTCACATTATGCACAGGGCCTTCAAGGGATATGGCTCATGAGCTAGCTAGGGTGAGCACGAGGTTGAGTCAATACAAGACTCTATATGAGCAGGTAGTTCCTCTCGAGCAACGATATCCTACCTTGCCATGGTCACAGATGAGGACAGGCAGTGGACATAGATTAGAGAGTGCCAGTGGCAGCAAGAGTCACATGAGTGTAGGAGGGTCTACCTTGACAGGGTACACATCAGAGTACAGGTCCCACCACTCATGCCAACATGCCTCGAGTCATCACTCAAGCCACAGTCATGGGTCCACCGGTTCAGTGCAGAGGTCAGTGCAGAGAAATCCATCAGTGGTTGATCCATATTCTTCTCAGAGCCAGGCAACAATGACATCACAAATTTCCATTACCATGGAGATGCTGTCGTCATTGTCAGTTCCATTGGTGGCACAGGCAGAGGCTGCTACCGGTCAGCCCATCATTTCAGTGCTAGTTACAGGGCTCTAGCCACCACACTCTTCGCCACGAGGGGATGATGAGAGTCTACCCTAGGGGCATTTTTGTTATTATGACACATTATGTATAGACCATTGAGCTTGTGAGCTCCATTTTTGGGATATCTCTTGACTTTATCCTGTGACATTGTACATTTTTGAGATGATATTATATGATGATGTAGTTTTGATGCGGCCTATATGTGTGTTATGTGATGTTCTTTGATTCATGCATTATGATATATGTGATGTATGATGTTGATTTATGATGTATCATGTATGTCTTATGATGCTTATTTATGATTATGATGCCATTATGATGCAATGCTTACTTATATGAGATGATGATGATAATGATATGTATAATGTATTTATTAAATGGATGCAATGTTGATGATTATGTTAAGGCAATGTTTGTGATTATGTATATGATTTAATGTTATGGATGATGTATGTATGGACCTAATGCAATGTTTATATGATCATGTGTGCACTTATGTTTTTGGATGTCACAAGATATCATTATGAGATGGACGAGAGAAGATGACCAGACTGACGAGAGAAGATGACCAGACCGAAGAAGAAAAGATGACTAGACCGAAGGAGATGCATGTTAATTCCTAGACCAAATCCTTCAAAACTTTACCATAGGACTTTAATATTTATTGCTCTTAATCATCATTGGGTGAATTGTTGTAATGGCCAACAGACACCATGATATGATATAGATCAAGGTGTGCAAGGTCGTACCATCACATAAGACAAGTAGTCATAGACAAGGATGATCAGGACTCAAACTAAGAGTGTGATTGCCCCAGTCTTTTGTCATAATCAACCACAAGCAGAAAAAGAAAAAGAAAAATCATGAAACGTCGTTGCTTCTCTAAATCCTGTTCCCATGACATCCTTGAGAAACTAGCAGCATGATTGTCATAAAAAAATAGAGCCCTTATCATGATACGTTGTTTTTCTAAATCCTAGAATCAGGACCTCATTGAGAAACTAGTAGTCATGCATGTCAATCGTCATGATACGTCACTGCTTCTCTAAATCCTGTTAGTGGGATCTCGCTGAAAAACTAATAACATAATAAAAAGCCAAAATACAAGTGTCACATGCTTGCCAAGTGTTTCTAGATATCCATTGTTCTGATGTCAAGATGTCAGGTTTGATAATGATGAGATGCCAGAGTGTCGAAGCTTTGATGATGTTCAGATGACAAATGTTGAAAATTGCCAAATTCAGGGAGGACAGATCCTGAATAATGTTGATGCCAAGAGGACCGATCCCTAAATGTCAAAGGGGGTCCCTCAAAATTCCATGTGATAATGACAATGATGATGCCTAGGAAGGACACATCCTAAGGCATAAATGACAAAGTTGGTTCTTCAGAAGGACACATCTGAAGAATATTGATGTCAAGAGGAGTGATCCTTAGATGTCAATAGGATCCCTCAAAATGTCGAATGACAATGACGATGCCTAGGAAGGACACCTCCTAAGACATGAATGACAGAGGTTATCTTTTAGAAGAACACATCTGAAGGTTAACCAAGAGTTGACAGTTTGACAGGTTATGATGATTTAACCTGGTTTGACCGAGTTTGACTTGTGTTGACAATATGTTGATATTGTCATGATGATGTGTCGATGAGATGGTCATGTTGAATAAATGATTGCCATAATTTGATTTATTAGTTTACCCATTTTGGAATGATTCGCTTTGTCTTGAAGACATTTTTAGGTGTGTGCCAATGTAGTGCCATGAACCCTAATGGACTACCTAATGCGGCCTCGGGGGCTCATCGACAAATGGCCTTGCCTATGTCATGCACTTAGAGACCTCGTAGTTTGATATGACCAATGAATTTGTACTGATGACCAAAGATTGTGCCATGATTTTATTTTGACAACCTAAAAGGACTAACCTAATGTCTCGGGGACTAGAAAATGAGTCTTGCCTACATAGCAAATGCGCAGAGACAACGTAGTTCCGACAAATGATAAAGATTGATTGATTTGACATGACAGACTTTGACAAGAGATGACTCATGTGTTTATGTTCTTTGAGTAGTCTGATGTTTTGTTGTGGTTTTCTTCAGGACGTTTTTCAATTTTTTTTAGGTCTTTCTCCAAGACGTTTTGCAATGTTTTTGTCTTTTTTTAGGACTTTTTGTGATATTTTTTTTTTCTCTTTTTTTTCGGGATTTTTGCCATGGCATGCTTTTTCAAGACTTTTTGTGATGTTTTTGTCTTTTTCCAAGTCTTTTTGTGATTTTTTTTCTTTTTCCAGGACTTTTTGCCAATTGCCGAAACCATGTGTGACATCCACTGTTGTTACATGATAACTATTTTACCCCCAGTCAAGTCCAAGACTTAACCAATTTAAGGGACATGAAGGGGATGTTTTCATTGTATCAGATGGACAGTAGAGAGGACTTGATGTCAACCGTTTATCAACCATGAAAGGAAGGGTATAATGTCGTGGTGATTTGCGTGATAATGACGGGAGATGACTTTCATCCTAAGCCAAGGAAGACAAAGTGACAGTAGATGGCAGAGCAATGATTGATTACGCATGGCACCTGTTTGCCAGGTTTTCACCATGGTACTTGTCCAAAGCGCCTGTTTGCCAGGTTTTCACTATTGGGAAAAAAATTTCTCTTTACTCTTTTTGCCATTTTTCTTATATATTTTTTTTTCCTAAGACGCCTGTTTGCTAGGTTTTCATCAAGGCAATGATTTTTATCATTTTTCATTTTTTTGTATTTTCGGTTTTCAGCTCGTCTCACAATGCTATGCATAGAACCTTGAGAGATGTAAACTATTGATAGAGCTCATCGGGTGTTCTCCATCACAGGTTACCCGGTGATGACTCGGAGACCAAAGAGATCTGATGTTGGGATTGTGATTCGATTTCAAACTTTCGACTTTTTCCAAAGCTGGAAACTTGGTTCTTGGGGTTTTGCATGAGAACTAAGTTGCCAATGTCAAATTTCCTTACCATAACCTTCTTGTTGTAGCTGCGAAAAAGATGGTTTTGATATACTTGTAGATGGTTCAGGGAATTTTGTCTTCTTTCTTCCAAATGGGCTGATCCGCGTCTGTACAGATTTTAGAGACCCTAAATAAAGCACATTACCCCAAAGATGACTTTCCTGCATGCTAAACATTGATATCATAGTCAACCTCCACGGCGGGATATGGGATGTATCCCTCATGGATGGTTTCTAGAGGCTATAATCGGTCGCATTGCCCAGAAGACCGGCTGAAATGACATTTACTTGCCCATGGGGTACATCTTGTTGGAGATGTCATGCCATTCGATTCATAAAAAAGAAATGCGGTATACATACCAAAGGGATTTAACCTTTGCTGGATCGACCTCAATGCCTCTTCTAGAAACTATGTATCCCAAGAGTTTGCCCGATGTGACACCGAAGACACATTTCTTAGGATTTAGCCAGACTTTGTATTGTTCCAGTCTCTTGAAAATTGTGTCAAAAACCTTGAGATGATCTTTCCTTGTTACTGATTTAGCCAATAGGTCATCTACATAATCTTCCATTATGTTATGCATCATGTCATGGAAGATTGTGATCATAGCCCTTTGGTATGTGGCGCTTGGATTTTTGAGACCGAATGGCATGACATTCCAACAGTATGTACCCCATGGGAAAGTAAATGTCATTTTGTGCTAGTCTTCGGGGGCAATGTGAATCTGATTATAGCCGGAGAAACCATCCATGAGGGACAACATCTCATATCCTGCTATGAGGTCAACTTTGATATCAATTTTTGGTAAAGGAAAGTCATCTTTCGGGCATGCTTTATTTAGGTCTCTAAAATCTGTACAGACGCGGATCAGCCCATTTGGCTTTGTTACTGGCACCAGGTTAGATATCCATTTAGCATAGTCAATAGACCATATGAATCCAGCATCTAGAAGTTTCTTCAGCTCAGCCTTGACCAATAGAGCGACTTGGGGGTGCATTTTGTGTAACTTCTGCTTGACTAGTTTGGCATTAGGAAATAGTGGCAGATGGTGCAGAACCAGCTCTAGGTCTAGTCCTGGCATGTCAGCATAGGACCATGCAAAGTTGATTTTATGTTCTGCAAAGAATTTATGAAATTTTGGCTTCTCTTCTTTAGTCAATGATGCAGCAAAGAGGACCATCTTGGGATCTTCTGCAGTTGCTATGTTGTCTTCTATTGTGTTTTCGATAAGCATAGCTGATTTCTCTTGTTGCACGGGAAGAAAGTCCAGTCCTCCATCTTTGAGTGCCTTAGAGAGGTTTTCACCTGCAGATATGTCCTTTGTTTTTACTATTTTATCGTCAAAAGGTGCCTTTCGGTTTTTACCTAGAGACGTTTCATTTTTTATTTTATTTTTATTTTTACTTTTGCGACTGGAGGACGGAGCAATCTCGCCGAAGTATGCTGTGCAGTCTAAATCAATGGAAAATCCTAACTTGTGATCACCACTGGGTATGCCCTCACGTAATCCCATAAATTATGTAATTGCCTCATCATTCTAAAATGTGTCTAGGACTGGCGGGCCTTGTTGGTCCCAATCGACTAGCTAAGGATAAACTAAGGAAATGCCATCGTCTATATTGGTGAATTGAGGTGAGGATGCAGAAAGCATGCAGATGGATTCAGTGATGTTGTAGATGAGATTATCATTATCCAACTCCACATCATACTCTATCTAATATTCCCCTTCACTAGTGTCATATTTTTTGTCAAAATAAGGGGTGAAGGCCTTAGAGTCCTGGTTTTCGGTGTCGTCTGGTACTTTAGATAGATTGGACTGAAGGGATTTAGATGGTGGGTCTTGTATGCCATGGGGAGTGGTAATGGTATTTTGACTATTTGGTGCCTGTTCAATTTTAAATGTTTTCCAAAATCTTTGTTCAGAGGTCAATTCGCCTATTTCGAAAAACAAATCATTAAGGAAACAGTCGCTTAAGGATCATGCTAAGCCAAATTCCCACTCTTGGGAGTCAGTTTCAGTGAGGGTTTCCCTAGTGGTCTTGACACTTTTCGAAGCATGTACTCGCTCACTCGAAAGTCCAATGGTACGTCGATCGTCATTAGCAGGCGATCCAAACCCTAATCCACGATACTTTGGTATTTGGAAAGGTTCTATGGTCTCTCTTCGTCCAGCTTTATTTTTGCCTAGGCCATTAGTACCATCGTAGCCCTTAGCTTTCATCATGTCATATCCCTTTCCATATATCTTAACTGGTAATGGGGGTAGTGTGACAGTATCCTTATAGATCCATCCTGTGATATTAGCATGGTCCTCATTACTCATGTCTCCCCATTTGATGAAAAATGTTTTCGATGGAACTTTGAAAATTTCCTTGGGTTCCATTCTGAAACATGGCTGACCATAGACCTTTGGAGACTTGGGTACTATTGTTATGTTGTATGCTGTGTGCAGTTTGAATTCCCCACAGCCGAGGTCCTAGATCTTGATGGTGGATTCAGCCTTAGGGTTTGCAGAAGGTGGTGGTGTGGTGAAAGACGTGGATGGAGTAGATGTGGATGATGATGTGATTCTGGATGGGTCAATGTATTTGGATGACAAGGAGCTAGGTGCTTCTTGGTTAATAAGCACTCGGTTTTCAGAAATACCCCTTAGGTTGGTACAATATTGGAAAGGGTCGGGGTCTCCATTTATGGTTATTTATGTGCCGTCAAATGGAAACTCTAGGCATTGGTGATATGTGGAAGGGACGAATTTTAAGGCATGAATCCATGGACAGCTGAGCAAGATGTTATATGGTAGTTCCAAATCCAAGACTTGGCAGGTTGTGTCCACAATGATCGGTCCCACTCTAATAGGGAGAGAGATAACGCCACATGAAGAGCATTCTTCGTTATCATATGCTTTGATCACTATACTCTTTGTCGGTTCTACGCATGCATCAGAGAACCCTAGAGCCTTAACCAGTTTGAGGGAGCATATGTTCAATCCTGCTCCACCATCTACTAAAACCCGTCTGGCTTTGTGCTTGTGGAAAAAAGTTTCTATGTGCAATGCATCGTTGTGGTTGGTTTTAGGTGATGAGTAGTCTTGATCCGAGAAGGTGACGTGGTGAGGTATCCCACCATGGTCTCAAATTGATTGACATCAATGTCCTTGGGGACTAACGACTCTTGTAAGGTTTTATCTAGTATATCTTTGTGCGCGGGAGAGATACAAAGCAGCTCAACTATAGAGATTTGCGCGAGAGTCTTTCCTAGTTGATCGATAAGGTTGAACTGACTTTTGGGTTGCCACTGCTTTGTGGTCAGGACAAGTTTTGACTATTTAGCAGATGGGTTGGGTATGGTGATTTTGGGTTGTCTAGCGGGAGGTGGACTAGCTATGGTGACCTTTCCGCTTCGAGTTGAGGCATTACACTGAGGTGCTCTCTTGACCATAATGGTATTGATGTATTCATCATCAGTTTAGACATTATTTATAATAGGTCCACCAGAATAATCGTACTTGGCTCGGGAAAAGTTAGCTTGATTCTGTGGACCTGAGGTGGAAGCATTATGAGAACCATGGTCTTGCAGTGGATTCTTATGGATAGTATGATCTGAATTGGAGGCGAATTGAGATCCACCTACTTCAATGATATGGCTTTCGATAAGATCTTGTACTAGGTTTTTCAATTGTCGACAGTTAGAGGTTGTATGTCCTTTTGCCTGATGGTATTCACAAAATGCATTATCATTCCACCATGCTGGTTTGAATTGTCCTGGGTCACATGGTTTTGGTTCCTGAAGTGTGATGACCCCATTCTCGATACATTTCTTAAGGACTTCTTCAATGGGTTTACCCAAAGAAGTGTATGTGCAACCCTGAGGAAATTGTCTCATCTGACGGTATTGCCCCTAGTTATTTTGACTACTCTGGTTATTTGAAGGGACATTGGTAGGGGGTGTCAATGTTGTTGTTGGTTTGTTTTGTTATTGAACCCCTTTTAGGGCCAGTACAGGACCCACAATGTTTGTAGTCTTGGCGTCAACAACACCGTCATTTGTAACGTGTTTATTTTTAACCCAATATTTGTTTTTGTCGGCGGGTGGATTGGAATTTGTGTTTTTGGGACCGTATCTTAGTTCTCCCTTTGTGATAAGGGCTTTCTCAATCTGGACCCCTTTTTTGACTAAGTCCATGAAGCTTGTGCAGCAATGCATATTTTAGGGGTTCCAGAAGTGTTTGCATGAACATGTCGACCTTTTCCCTTTCAGGTATGTCAATGTGACACTGACTAGTGAGGCTTTTCCATTTTTGAAAGAATGGGATGAATGTCTCACCAGCATCCTCTTGCGTGAGATTGCACAAGCTAGTGATAGAGGTATCCATGTCAATGTTGTACGCGTAATTTTTTATGAATTTTTGCTTAAGCTCATCCCATGTTTGGATATCCTTTTGATTGGAAAACCATTCAAGGGAAAGACCCACCAGACTTTTAGAGAAAAGTCTCATCAAGTATGTTTTTTCATAAGCAATGTCCATACAATTAGTTGCAAATTCGTGAACATGTTCAATGGGGTTTGTCTTGCCTCTATATTTTGTGAAATTGGGTGACACATATCCTGGAGGAAATGGAGGCATGTATAAGCTCATTTCAAACGGGTATATGTTTAGGTCATATGATATTTCTGATTTCTTGCCTGATATGCATATGTTTTGGATAGTTTTCTCTAAACCCATTAATCTTGTTTGGAAGGAATCCATAATAGGGTCATTTGTGGTCCTGTGCATTGTATTGCTTGGTACGCCATAGGTCTCCATTCGTTGTGTGTGAATATTGGTGTATTGTGGCGGTATGGATTGTTGTGACGTATGTGATGTGTTTGGATTGACGTGTTGTTGGTGTTGAAAAATTGGATTAGGTGTATGTTGGTGAGTATGAACGTGAGATGAGTAGGTTGGGATGTGTCCCCCAGCCATGTGTGTCATTATCTAGGGAATATGGTGACCATAAACATTATGGTGTGCTAGTGATGCCATGGGTTGTGTTATTTGGCCACCTTGTGTCAATTGTTGTGTTTGCCCAAGGGGAATGTTTTTATTTGTACCTTGGGAGGCAATGGCATGTGACTGTGTTGTCCTATTAACGTTTTGTTATTTTCCTTGGATAAGGATACATCTTTTGCCTCCTCCCAAAGGATTTTGTGAAATACCAATGAGTGGATATGTTGAAGGTGTGCTCATGGTAGTAGATGTAGCTGTCAAGGGGGGATTGTTGTGACTTGGTGATGCCCCTGTTGCATTTAGTGTTGTGGTATAGAGAGGGTTTGAATAACTTGCCCACGTTGTCGAGGATCCATAGGTGGTTCCAGCCGATTGTGATAGTATTGTGGATGTTGTGGGCATTGTGGAAAATTGTGATCCTCCAATGGATGTTGTGTTTATTGAGTTGGAGGTGTTTGGGATGTTGGAGGTAGCATGCACTGTTGTTGTAGTGTCAATGAAAGTATTGTTCGTAGTGTTGGAAAGTTGACCACTATGTGACATGTTATGCGTGTTGTTGTCATTAGGGTCAGAAGATGTTGACCGTAATGTGTTAATGTCGAATCCATGTGGTAACTTAGCTCCTTGACTCAAGAGTATGGCTAAGTATTTGTCTCTGTCATATAGGACCATTTGTTCGACGAATTGAGAGGCCTCTGGATCTTGTGCCACTACCTCTAGTTTTTCCTCAAGTATTTGACCGTATTCATCTTTACGCAAGAATGGTTCAAATGGGTTGTTTGATGAGGAAGGTATTGTTGTGAGAGGTTGATTGTTTGTATTGCCAAATGGATCATCAAAAGTCCAATTTGGGTCATATGTGGGATTGTTGACAGTTGAAGTGGGATCTTGTCGAAAGTTTTCCATTTGTCATTGTTGTTTTTGGAGTCTGGTTTCCACCATAAAATGAGATTGCTTAACTAAAAATGACAGCTAAATGCAAGGATGACACTATGCATGGTCTAAGTTCAAAATGACAACTAGGATGACTAATGTTTTTATATTTTTTGGGAATAGAATATGCAATGTCTAGACTTATAATGCAATTTGAGACAAGGGTACCTAAGCACTTCTAAGCTCAATCTTTTTTTTCAATTTCAGTTACTAAAGGACTTTGTTGAAAAGGACAAGATGACAAGGTCTAAATGACTAGTGATTTTTCCTAACTAGACTGTTGAGTTGGAAAATCTCACAAAAATGACAATGACTGAAAAAGGGATTGATAACTTAGTCCAAGAGAACCTATTTTCTAAAGCAATGACATTGCAAATTGTGCCAAGGTTTTCCTAATCCAAAGTATGCAAGATTTGAAACCTAGGGATAAACTAATGTCCAATGTATGTACCTAAAAATAATGAAGGGTGAAACCTATGCTGAAGAATGCAGCTAATGGTCAAAAATTTGAGCAATTTCAAAATTGGTTTCTGACAAAATCCTTTGGAGACAATGTTTGACAAATGTTTGATAAGGTGTAAACTTTAGATTTGACTTTGTGTGACATTTTACTTGTGACAAGTGAATGCATCATTTGAGGCCACGAATGTATCACAGTTTTTTCAATGCGGCTCAGTTTGAGCAAATGCGGCTCGGGGACTAACAAATGCAACTTAGTGTGGCAGATGCGACTCTGTAAGTTTTAGTTGCATTGCGATGCATGTAGATGCGATGTTTGAAATTTTGAATGTGGTTTAACAGAGTGATTGTGTCTCAGAAACTCGAATGCAGTTTAACAAATGCGACACAGTTTGTGAAAATTGAGTTTCTTGTCATTTTGATGGCAAATTTGATCTGTTTGATTGTGAATGTTTTGTCCAGAATTGTAATTGTGATGAATCCAGAAAGCACTTGACAAGCATAATGTTTTGAATGTAAGCAAGCACACATAAGATAAGTACAACCCTAGGTTAGGCCAGGAAAATATTCGCTAGATTCCACATGGATTTCCCCAACCGCATAGCTGTAGTGTGTGAATTCAGAAGCTTGGTTGCACAGGCTCCCCCTTACAGTGCACTCTCTTCTTAGGCCAACCAAGCTTCCAACCCCCATGAAACTCCCATGGCAGATTGATCACCTCTACTACAAACTGCGAAAGTGTGGATGCCTTCACACCAACCGGTGTTGTGCTAGCAAATAGAAGGTTTTTGGCTTACTACATAAATGTGTTTAGTTCGAGACCCTCGTTCGAGTGGCCATACATGAGGCAAGAGATTAATCACCAATTAGGTGGCACTCCAGCCTGAAGAGGTTAAGCTCAACAGGGTTTATGGGAGTACTACTCTGTCCGTATGAGACATCCGCACTCGTAATCTTAGGTTTTCCCTTAAGATTCACATTTATATACCGGTCGGGGGTAGCTTGGCTTTAGCTTCGTTTCCGGTTTGAGTCACGTTGAGGTGATGAAATCCCCAGGCAGGCCAAATTTCTAGAGTTGGTAACCGTTTCTCTTACACCCAAGATCGCCCAAGAGCACAAGGGGAGAGGATACTTCGATATACCAAATCGTGAGGGTAAAAATAGATAAAAACGGGTCTGGTTTTCTGATCACCGAGATTTCACAAGGTGAGAGCATACTCACCTACCATTTTGCAAACACACTCAGACATAGTAAAAACAAAAGTTCATTTTAATTGCACCAAAAGGAAATGTGTATTATACTAAGAAAAAGATAGGCACATTGTTTTGATGTTCAGTCTTTGATGTTCGAACCTGCAAGACCACACGTTAGTAGTTTGAATGTTTCCCTTTGACCCTCGAAAAGTAACCGCCAAATGTTGCAAATCCTGATTAGTAACACAAAACCTATGCTAGACAGAATTCAAAAAATAAATAGAATAAAAAGGATAGAGAAAACAACAAAAAACCGAGTGCAAATGAACATAAAACGTTACTAGTCAAATGTGTCGTGATAGAGTGACTGCATCGCTTTGTGTGTCGAATGCAACACGGTATCACAATTGCGGATTTCTAGATTTCTATTGCGTCACGACAGAGAGATTGCGGTGTTGGGGTCTGTGAATGCGTTGCGACGCATCAGATGCGTCATGATTTTTAAAAAAATGACTGCATCACTCCATACCTGTACCTACAAAACAACAGAAAACACACAAAACCGTACGAAAAAAAAAAAAGAAAACAGAGTTAGGTTCACCAATGTAACTAAGGGTTATTTTTAGGGTTAGATTCAATGTTATAAAATCAATAAAGACAATAAACCCAAAGTGATTACAAAATACAATGAAAGTTAAACGAAAGAACAATTATACCTGTTAATCGTCGAGACCTCTATGATTCACTTTTGTAATACCTTCTAGCTTGTTGGTTGATGTGTTGCCCTCATATTTGACATGCGAGCATTCTGTAAATACAAGTCTAAGTCCTACACCAAGCTTTGAAGGATTTGAACAAATTTCTATGCCTATGACTATGATTGACAATGCCTAAACATGCTAAGACTCAATTAAATAAAGACAATAAATGCTACAATTGTTATGAAAAACATCTAAGTATGTCAGTGCGTAAGTGTGTAATGTGTTTGTGTAATCCAAAAATGAGAGGAAAATGGCATTTTATAGAAAATGTCATTTTAAATGGACGGATGAGATGAGAGATTGAGAAAATGCCCTAGAATCAATGGTTAAGATTCAAAATGGAAACTCTCAATTAGGGTTAGGGAAAAATGCCCAAATATGTGAATAAGATTTAATTAAATAAATTAAATCAAGAATAAATGTGAGTTGAAATGAAATTGGCAAAAATCAGAACATAAGAATATGGGATTTTAGAAAATCAGTAATTTTAGAAATTACTTGATTTATAGAAGAATATTTCCATTTTGAATTAAATTAATTCAAAATATGGATTTTGTGAGATAATGAGTAATTGATTTTTGAAATTAATTACTAAAAGAGGAATCAATTAACTATGTGAGACATTTTTAAATAAATTGTTTTATTTAAAAATAAAGAAGTGTCACATATAGCAATTAAATAATTAAAAATAATTATTTAATTTAGAAGAAGTGGTTAATTAATTAAATAAATTAGCAAATCTATTTAATTAAAAGAGAGGATTTAGGAATTAGTGACATATTGAATAAATATATTAAAATATATTTATTTGATAATTAGGAGGACATTAATGACAAAGATTAATTAAATAAAATGAGAACTTTATTTAATTATGAGTTGACTTTAGATAATTAGTGACACATTAAATAAATATGATTTATTTATTTAATAATCAGGAAGAATAGAAGACCCTGAATTAATTAAATAATTGTGAATTATTTAATTAATAGTTGAAGATGGGTTAGGAACATAATTAAAGTGTCATAATTATGCTAGGACGAAAAGTGGTAAAATAGCACTCGCAGGCCTAGGTCATTTTTAGGTGTCTACAACCACAACACAATGATTTACGTGGGGAAAACCCTTTTGAGAGAAAAACCCCACACTCCAAAAGTTTCCCAATATATTATTCAAAAATCAAAATATTACAATATACTTGTAGAGCAAGCTTCTCATAGGAGTATCACCACCAGAGGTCAAGAGACACCACAACTACTATTAGACTCTCAGAATACATCACCATCTACATACATCCCACCCGCTTATAACAAGATTTTTGGAACCTTCTATAATTAGGGTTTTACAAGGTCATTTTTCATTTGATGTGTTAATGGAAAAAACCTTGATGTGTCAGTAGGAAAAAACCATGATGTATCAATGGGAAAACCTTGACGTGTTAACGAAAAAAAAATTCACCCGGGGTGTTGCCCCAAACCCCACATCTTGTTATGAGTGTACATTATTTGCATGAGCAATTGCTACATAACAACATACATCCTATCAATAAAATTGTATATAATTGCAAGGTTGAGAAATATTTTTCCAACAAATCACCCACTTGTTGAACACCTTCCAAGGACAACAGAAGGGTGTCATCATCATCTCTAATTGCTAGGGGCAGAAAGGCCCATAGTCTTTGAACACCATCTAAACTTCTCTATGCTCACTGGCTTAGTTAAAGAATCAACAACATTCATGAAAGTATCTACCTTAACTAGCTTCATGCTACCATCTTCGAACATATCTCTAACAAAATGATATTGTACATCAATGTGCTTGGTCCTAGAATGAAATGTTGGGTTCTTGGCTAGACATATCACACTCTGATTGTCACAATAAATTGTCACTACACCTTTTTTTATTACAATATCTGAACATGGTCTCTTAAGCCAAATGGATTCTTTACAAGCATGAGTAGCTGCCACATATTCTGCTTCAGTAGTGGACAAAGCAATCTTAGCATGTTGCTTACTCATCCAACTAATTGCACCACCAAATAAAGTAAACACATAAGCATTGGTTTATCTTCTGATATCAACATCACCTACCTAGGTTGAATCCACATAACCATGAATATCAAGGGAAATATCATCTTCAATCATATTACTATGATAACATAAGGAATAATTTCTGAGGTACCACGCAAATATTTGAAGACTCTTTTAACTGCATCCTAATGAACTCTACTAAGATTAGACATATATCTACAAATAAATCCCACTACTTGGGCAATGTTTGGTCTAGTACAAACCATAACATACATCAAACTTCCAACTACACTCTGGTAAGGAACTCTGCTCATGTCTTCCATCTTTGATGGAGATGTTGGACAATCTGAAATAGATAACATTGTTCCAACTAAAATACAAACACACAATGGTCTACAATCCTACATATCAAACTTCTATAAAATTGAGTTGACATACTTTCTTTGGACAATCCATAGCTTTTTTTTCACTCGATCTCTTTTAATTTATATCCCAAGAATGTGTTTAGTTGCACCAAGATCTTTCATTTCAAATTTAGCAGCAAGTTGAGATTTTAGTTATCAAATCATACCTTTCCCTCTACCAATAAATAACATATCATCAACATATAATGCAATAAACAGGAAATGATCACCATCAATTTTATAAAAAATAGAATGATCTGATTTAGAATGCTCAAATCCCAAATTCAACACATATGTATCAAATTTCTAGTACCACATCCTAGGACTCTATTTTAAGCCATACAAAGATTTCTTCAATTTACAAACCAACTTACTTTTACCTTTCACCACATAGTTCTCTAGCTGTGTCATATAAATGTCCTCTTCCAAATCACCATGAAGGAAAATAGTTTTCAAATCTATTTTCTCAACCTCTAAATAATAAGCAACAACAATAGAAAATAAAAATCTAATGGATGTCATTTTTGCAACAGGAGAAAATATCTCACCATAATCAAAACCCTCAACTTGAGAGTAACCCTTCACAACCAACCTTGCTTTATACTTCTCAATACCTCCATATGAACCAAAAATTTTCTTGAACAACCATTTACAACCAACAGGTTTTCGTCCTTTAGGCAATGGTACAAGATCCCATGTATAATTCTTTTTCAAAGTTGTCATTTCTTCATCCATAGCAATCTTCCATGATTCTACATCATTCATACCTAGTGCCTCTTCTACATATTTGGGTTCATCCATGTTAGTATTCAAAGAAAAAATACATCTCCAATCATTAGGTGAATACCTTTCAAGTGGTTATCTATGCCTTGTAGACCTATGAACAAGCTAAGTTGGAGGTTCTTCCTCCTCTTATGAAGGCCTGGAGCTAGATGAGCTCTCCTTAACTTCTTGTCTATCTTTCGGCCTCGATTCATTTTTTTCTAGTGTAGAAAGAAATTGAATCACATCTTCCTGTTTACTTTGTTTTGGCTATAATGTAACAAAAGAAGGCTTAGTTTCTCTGAAAATAATACTTCTACTATGTATTACAATTTTTGCAACAAGATCCCAAAGCTTGTATCCTTTCACACCATAACTATATCCAATGAAGATACATTTCATAGCCTTGTTCTCCAACTTTTTTTGCTTCTCCTTTGGAACATGTGCATATGCCTTGCAACCAAAAAATCTACGATATCTTAATGAAGGCTTGCACCTTACCATTCCTCTATAGGAATCTTATCAACAAGAGATAATGTAGAAGACCTGTTAATCAGGTAATAGGCAGTAGCAATAGCTTCAGCCCAAAACCTTTGTTCTAGGCCAGCACCACTCAACATACTCCTAGCCTTCTCCATTAGTGTCCTATTCATTCTTTATGCAACTCCATTTTGTTGTGGAGAATACATAGTTGTCTTTTGTGTACGAATACCATAGTATTTACAAAATCTATCAAAATAATTAGAGAAAAATTCACTGCCATTATCAGTCCTCAAACATTTTATTTTCTTTCCAATCTACAACTCAACCATTGCTTTAAATTCTTTAAATCGATTGAAAACTTCATATTTACTCTTTACAAAATATACCCATGTCCTACTATAATAATCAATAAATGAAACATAATATGTGGATTTACCAATTGAAGGAACATCTATAGGACCAAATACATCAGAATGAATAAGATCCAATACACCACAAAATTTATGAGTACTTGAGTAAAATTGAACGTAGTTTTGTTTTCTATGAATGCAATGCTCACAAAAATTGAATTCAAGATTACAATCAAACAAACCTTCAACAAGGTTTTTATTTTTTAAGGTCCTTAGACCCTTTTCTCCAATGTGGCCAAGTCTCTGGTGCCATAACATAGTTTTCTCTATAGGTAACTTTGTCTCAGAAGAAAGAGCACCCTTGGGTACCCAAAAGCCATGACCATCTATTGAAGGTGAAACCCTTACTTCTTCTACATACTTTATTTTCGCAAAATTACTATTGCACTCAATAGTGCATGCATCAAGCTTATACAATGTCACATATTTGAAACCTATAGAAATCACCATAGCACCTCTAACCATCTTACATTCTGCATTAGAAAATACTACTTGCACACTAGCATCTATTAGTTTGCTCACAAATAACAAATTTCATACTAATCCAGGGATATGCAACACACCATTAATCCTTTTTATTCTACCATCAAGAAACTTGAATTTTTACTTTACCATGATCAATAATGTCTAAATGAGAATCATCACCTAAGTACACCTTACCTCCATCAAATTCTTCATATTCACAAAACCAATCTATATTAAAGGTCGTATGAAAAGATGCACCTAATTCAATTAACCATGTATCATTACCTACACAAGTTTCCAAAGCTACAATGAATGTGTCGCCATCTTCCTTCTCAGACTCAGAATCAAAATCAATTTTTTTCTTTTTCTTCTTCTTTTCTTCTTTACATTCCTTATGAACATGTCTAGGCTTACTGCAATTCCAACAAATAACTTTGGACTTTCCAGGAGATTTAGATCTCCCCTTGGACTTGGACTTGTCACGCTTCTTTCCTTTTTCCTTAGGTCTCCCACAAACATTTAGGGCCTCCTTGGTAGTGATGGATACCTTCCTCTTCATCTCTTCAGAAAGCAAAGAACCCACCACATCTTCAATCATCAATATAACAAAAGTACTCCCAATAGCCATAACAGGAGAATCCCATGAATCAAGTAAAGAACAAAGCAAGATCTGACATTTCACCTCCTCATCCATTTTGACACCAACTGATGCCAATTAAGCCACCAACTGTCACAACCCCTCTCTTAGTACCTTTTATTTTTGGCTTTGATGTTAAAACTATGATTGGTTACTAATATTATTTCAAAGAGAATAAATTCAAGACATATTTATTGATGTTTCATATTTTATTAAATTACCTTGAAATTTTTTAATGATTTCAATTATTTGTTTGTTAAGGTTGTTATGGTGTTCTTTTATAAATCTAATGTTGATAATTTACATTTGGTGCTATTGTGTTAAATAAATCAAATAAGTTAAATGCTATGATTAACATTAACTTAAGGGGATTATAGAGCACTAAGTCCTGCTAAAAGAATATTGAATGGTTACATTAAAATATTAAGGAAACCATACAAGCATGCAATTAGTAACTCCCAAATAATAGAGGGAAAACACACAAAAATATCTTTTTATTATATATACAGAGAGACAACAAAGTATGGGGGCATCACGGGAAGAAGGCGATACAGGAGGATAGAGGAATTGTTGCATAATTGATGGATGAGATATATCTCGAATATAATCATTAGAGATGAAAGGGGGGAGAGGTTTAGTAGAAAAAGGGACCTTAGTATTCCTAAGATAAAATAGGAAATATAATCTTGGTTATGAGAGAAACACAAGAGTTCAAGAGAAAGTGAGACGGGAATTTGAAAATATGGCCTCAACCTTGGAATTTAACAGTAGTTGTTACAGTGGATCAGGTACTCCATATGCCATTGATATAATATCCAAGCTTCACAGACACAATATCATAGTTTGATCTGCTATGAAAAGGTCTTTGCTTCAAACACTGATCAATAGAGGGAGGCATGACGACAAACAACAGTCTAGCATTGGACGATACATTCTTTCCAATCAGATATTCACTCTGGGTTACTCAAAGGGAATGGTTTAGCTAAAGGAGGGACTTTCGGTGCAAATAATATATCCAAAAAATTACTTCATAAAGAGAAAAGATATATATTGGTGAAAGGTCAAGAATGTTTTAGTTCTTAGAAGTTGCAATCTTCTTTTCAATCGCCACTTCAATGATAGGTATGAAATGTGTGACTTGCGTACCTTGTTTCTTTACCGTATTCATTTTAGAAGGATGTTAGTTTTGATCACCTTGTGATTGCCACATCTAAATTCATTTTCCTTTGGCTAATTTGGATTAGAACATAATGATATACTATGAGAAAAATGAAGACATCGACTATTACATCAGGGTAGTGAGTCTAGATATTTTTCCAAAGCCTTTGAGAATGGCATAGTAATATCATATCTTAAGAACTTCAATCATATTTTAGTTTCAATAATTTTGTAGCTATACATGCATTTATAATAGCAACTTGCATACATTATGCTACCATGACTAGTGGTAAAATTCTTTGTTAAGTGGATAATTAGATGTTTCATAGTCGCACTTTGTTTGTACAAGAAATTTCTTAATGTGTAGTATACTATGATCAACCTCTTGTTGCACTCCACAATGGCTCTTGCATCTATTCATTCATCAAAATATCATCCTCTTCTTTCATTTATTCAGTTGTCTCATACATGCAATAGATATAGTCTAAAGGTTCTGAGTTAATAAATGTGTCGCTCATGAATTTATTGAACTAGATGTGCCACGCTATCATAAAGACATAATTATATGCACTAAGATATGTCCACTATTACGCATTTACAATACATGTAGGTTGCAAGTAGAGAAAATAGGGGTTTAGTTATGTGAGATTAGTCTAGTCGACACTTTTAGCTTTAACACCTCTTATGGTTGAATACTACAAATATATTTAAAATTCTAACATGTCTCTACACAGTACAGTACATAATGTTCTTTGTCAAAATTGAAGGGGTAGGCTTAAACAGTATGGATGCTCTGTTTCTTTAGATTAAGGTATGTAGATTGTGTTTATTACATAATCATAAATGACTAATAAATGATTCTGAAGGATTTTGACAAGAGGATCAAGAAAGGACGTGATGGGG
Organism: Sequoia sempervirens; assembly: GCA_007258455.2. Classification (NCBI taxonomy): domain Eukaryota; kingdom Viridiplantae; phylum Streptophyta; class Pinopsida; order Cupressales; family Cupressaceae; genus Sequoia; species Sequoia sempervirens. The sequence goes on along the minus strand of VDFB02281492.1, from coordinate 939,594,650 downwards.
ATCAACCCAGTCATCATGTAGCACAATACACTCATTCTACCAGTACTCAATGGACCCGAGATTTCCTCTCTTCAAGGTACTTTGTCAAATAGTTGCACTTGTTACATAAATTGTATAGATAATGTTAGAATGTGTGTCACCAAAAAGTGTATACTTTGCTTGATATGGGAATAATTGATGACAATTTGGACTTAATGAGGCCTTGATTTGGTGTTGTGAGGTGTTTTACACAACTACATTAGGTCGTGGGCCCTTGCAAATTGAATAAAATGCATTTATTGATGTCTTGTAAAGGTGTTGTAACACATCTTCACACTTTTCTAAGACCATAATATCATAATTCACCTAAATAACCTTACCAGACCTATTTCAAATTTTTGTAAAGTCTTGTTACAAAATTTCACACTTTCCTAGACTTGTCATCAATATTTACACCTTTCTTATGCTTTAAATGGACCCTTTATACACTTACAGGCCTTACTTAAGTGTCTTGTGGAAGAAGAACCCAATAAAAATTATTTAAATTATCACAATTCCCAACATCCACTTAAAAATTCCCAAGTGGACTAATTCGCCATTGGTGGTGACTTAGTCCCATTTGGCTAAAAAATCAAAATTAATTTAAAATTCTTTCGGGTTTTTAATTCCTTAAGACCTAAGGTCGGCCTGTGATAAGGTATTTTCGAGAATTAGGGCATAATTGTGTATAAATAAAGGGTTTTCCCTCTCATTTCGCTATTTCATAACTCATCATCATTCATCCATCATTCATCATGTTCTCAAGTCAAGCAAGATAGGGTTTTATCATTGCAAATCATCAAGATAGCTTCCAAGGACATTCAAGGGAAGATTCTTCATGTTTTGTTGAAGAAATTCAAGATCAAACATCATGGAAAGGTATTAACTCCATTGTTGCATGTTTCATTACATTCTTTCTTCATTTGGTTCAATTACCTAAAAAGGGGTTTGACCAAGGCAAACCCCCATGCCCTAACATTCACCATTTCTTTCTGTTTCATTGTGTGTTTGTAGATTTAGACACTTTGAGGGTTTGAAGATCATTGATGACTAGGTTGAAGACTTGTTGAAGACCTCTCCTTGCTTGTAAAGCCAAAATATTAACAAAAATTAACTTTCAGACCCAAAAATTAGAATTTCAGAAGCAGACACATGCCAGGAACCGAAGTGCAGACCGAGGGCTTCCGTTTCCACTTTTGAATTTTTAGAAATTCAGAAGTGGACTAAGTCACCAACAGTGGTGACTTAGTCCCACTAAACCTATTTTTTGGAAATTTTTATAGATCTGGATACCCATTTGGTTGAAACGAGCTCTGAAGCAGTTTCCCCAATCTGAGACTAAGTCGCCCAACTTGGCATAAGTGTCCCAAATGGCTCAAAAGTCAGATTTTTTAGAATTTTAGAGGTCTCTACAATATCCATTATGCTCTTGATCATTTTATAGGTGCACAATTTCAGTTTAATATCTTTATTTTTTTCTTTATTGCATTTATTTCATTATTCTGCATATCACAGTGTGTTTTCCAGCACTTTGCATTTCTTAGGATTAGCATCAATAAATCATTTTATTTTCAGATTAGTGAATTTGTACATCATAATTAGACATATTGCATTCCATTTACATTAATCTTGAGTGTAGACATTTGCATTTTGGACCCCATCCTTTCTCCTTTTAGGTGAAAAACCCTAGAAAGAGCTTAAAGCAGTTGGGCAATCCAAACTCATTGTCCACAAAATGGAATAATAAAATGTGAGTTTCGAGAATCCTTAATTGGTATTAATTTTGAACAAATGGAAGCTACATTTAGGATTATGAAATCATTAATTGTTAATAAGTTTGAACAAATAAAAACTACATTTAGGATTTTGAAATAAACGTTTACTTCAAGGTGATTATATTATATATTTTGTTTATATTATCAAGTCACTAGATAAATAATAGTATAATTAATATTATAAGAAGGATACTTAAAATGTTGATGTAAGGTCACTTAGTCAACTCCTCACAATGTAGGCAAGATTTTCTAGTATGTGATAACAATGTACCTCATCGCATAGAATTCATATAGTTGATGAAAGCTTTATTTGTTGCTTATAGATTGGTTTACCTACATTGAGATAATGCGTTATAATTGAGAATGTATCTCTTTTCATTATGTTTTCCTTGTTATGCATGTCTTCATCTATCTAGAGTCGTATTTAAATATTTGAATAATTGAGTTGTTGATATCTATTCCCTATGGTCTTGAATTGTGTGACTTTTAGTTTTTATACTCCCGTATGCCCAATGGGAATCTTTTGAACCATAAGTGGAATCTATGTTGAGTAGAGTTGCTGATTGTTCACTAGCACTCTATAGCTCTATGTTCAAAAATTCCATTTTATGCCTGCATAACATGCAAGCATAATATATATATATATTATGTATATCATTATAATCCTAGATGGCTCTATACATGTGTTTGTGTGTGTGTGTGTATATCATTTTACACCTCTATAGGTTTTTTTGAAATTCATCATATACCCTTATGACATTATAGGCCTTATGACTCTATATGTTATTTTTTCTATCATCAGTTATATCTTTATCCAGATTTATTGATGTCATCATATACATGAATTAATGATTTAAATGGTTCAAATTAGTTGAGTAGTTTTGAATGATAAGTCTTGAGATTATTTATTGTTAAGGATGATCATAGATGTTTTAAAATATGGTAACATTCAATTTTAAAAAGTTTTAATTATCACGTAAAACTTAAGAATGTTATTAAACAATCATACAAAAGAATCAAAGTTGGAATCATGAGATTTAAAGAATATTATTTTCTCAATCTATTTGAATTACATAATCACGAATATAATAATAATACAAAGGGGGATTAGACTTGTATGAAACAAAAAAAATTGCAACAACATATTGGTGCAGGAGCACCTTAGCAAGAACATGCCTCCATGAAGAAAACTTGGGATTTTGATTTGGTATTGATGATTTCATATTGCAATAAGGTCAAAATGACCGAATTGGGCTTGTAATAGGTCCTAGATAGTTAATTTGGGTATATTGTGTAAAAGTTGCAAAAATTGACAAAATGTTGTCAAGCAATATTGTAAAAATGCAAAAAAATGCCAAATGATGGAATGTGAAGAGTCAGGTAGTTAGGTTGAGGCATTTTTTTTGGTTTATATAAATATTTTGAGGCTTCACAAACTTCAAGGAAGGTAGGGGGATGTTGTAGGAGTTAGAAAATCAATGAAAAAACATAGTTTTTTGTCAATTTCCTGCATTTTCATGATTTCAGGCCATTGTATGGCCATGTATTGTGCTTAAATCCTCTCCTCCTCCTTTGGATATTAAATCCCTATGAATCTATTTTATTTTTCATTTGGTTTCTTGAGAATCTATTTAATATTGTGTAAGTTATGAGCAATTTTGTCCAGGCGAGTAAAACCCTGATCTAGGGTAAACAGTGACCTTTAAAATTGTGTTTCTTTAAATTCCACTGTTGGAATCTTTTGGAAATTGGTGAAAGGGAATTTTTTAATGTAATTTAAGTGTTCTCAAAGTTGCAGAGCATGGAAAGGTGGTTTTGGGAAGATTTAATGATGCCCTCGGTCTGTAAATGATGAAAAGGTTTGAAGATGACATTGTACAGTGGAGTTTTTATGAGTTTGATTGTAGAGTATGAGTCCTTTCATGGTATTAGTGTTTTAAAAGGTTTCTTGGGTGTATTTTTTTCCCTTTTATGATAGGGGTTGGTGAAAGCATAAGGTATTGAGTCCATTGTTTTGACTGTCCTATTAAGGAAGATTGGGGACAATCCTAGTTAGGACAATATTGTATAGTTTGGAATTTCCCATTTTGAAGGGTTGTTAACTCATTAACGAGTTGTCCAATGAAAGATTCTACATGCTATTGAGACTGAGTTAAAGGTATAAGAGAACCCCAATGTTGTTGCATATCAAAAATTGATGAAAATTGAATAGTCTCATAAGCCTAATTAGGCTTGGGTGTAGTAAGACAATCAGTTTTAAAAGAAGGTTGGTTAAGTGAGTTAGAGTCTTTGAAGGGTGTATGTAACGTGGTTTAGGGTTGTGGACTTAAAAAACCATAAAGTTGCTTTGAGAAGGAAAGTTTCCTTGAAAGATGTTTTCCTTAAAAGTGAAGTTTTCCAGTTTAGTGATCTGAGTTGTCGCCAAGAGCATGGCTAGTTGATTTGTTTGACCCTTGCATTGCATCAGTTTGGTATCAGAGCTCAGAAAGGTCTGGGCAGAGAGAGAGAGTTTGGATTTTTTTGTGGTTGTGTGTTTGTGTGTTTGTGCAGGTTGAGGAAGGAGCTTGATGGCCAAGAGACTAGGTAGAGGAAAAGAGAAGAGACCTAGGTGAGGTAAAGTGAAGAGGAAGCAAGGAGAGACTTGCTTGAGTAAAGAGAAGATGGATTTGTTGAGGAGGAACTTGCAGGAAGTGGAGTCACAAAAGAAAGCAGAAAAAGAGAGGAAGAGAAAAGAGGAAAAGATGAGACAAAGAGAGATTGAGAAAGAGATAAGAGAAATAAGGAAAGCTATGGAAGAGATGATAAGAAGACATGAAGAAGAGATGGAGCAATTGTTCAGAAGAGAATTTAGTTGGCACTTGACAATGAAGAAGAAATTTGTATGGCCCATTAAGAAGATAGTCAAAAGGAGAAGACACATGAAGATACTAGAGGAAGATGAATAATTTGAAAATGTAGAAGAATAATTCATGAAGGCGAATGAAGAAGAAATTGCAGCCATTCCCAAGAATGAAGGTGAAAGTGCAGTAGAGGTGAAGGCTGAATTCATTTTGGAGGGAAATGATGAATCCCTCTTGAAGACACAAAAGGAGTTGAAGATACATGTTGTGGAGACAATATACTACTTATTTTTTGTGATAACACTTTTAAGGAACAAATTAATGGACAAGATGCAAAAAATGGAAGAAGAAGGAAAAAGAGTTGAGATAGAGATTGTGATACATCAGATCATGAAGGAGCAGATTCATAGAGAAAAGACAAAATGGAAACAAGTTGCCATAGACCAACTAAAGCCAAAGGTGAAGATGAAGATATTTCAAGTAGTAGGGCATTGAAGACTACAAGGAGGAGCAATTGATAATGAAGGTTTTCTACTATATTCAGTCCAAGAGGACTTGGAGTTTTCATTTGGCTGGGAGTATGCTACAGGAGCACCCTAGCAAGAACATGCCTCCATGAGGAAAACTTAGGATTTTGATTTGATATTGATGATTTGATATTGTAATAAGGTAAAAATGGGCACATTAGGCTTGTAATAGGTCCTAGATAGTTAATTTGGGTTAATTTGGGCATATTATGTAAAAGTTGCAAAAATTGACAAAATGTTATCAAGCAATATTGTAAAAATGCAAAAAATGCCAAATGATGGAATGTGAAGAGTTAGGTAGTTAGAAAGTTAGATTGAGGCATTGGTTTTGGTTTATATAAGAATTTTTATGCTTCAAAAACTTCGAGGAAGGTAGGGGGATGTTGTAGGAGTTAGAAAATTAATGAAGAAACATAGTTTTTTGTCAATTTCCTACATTTTAATGATTTCAGGCCATTGTACGACCATGTATTGTGCTTAAATCCTCTCCTCCTCCTTTGAATATTAAATCCCTATGAATCTATTTTATTTTGCATTTGGTTTCTTGAGAATCCATTTAATATTGTGTAAGTTATGAGCAATTTTGTCCAAGTGGGTAAAACCCTGATCTAGGGTAAACAATGACCTTTAAAATTGTGTTTATTTAAAGTCCACTATTGGAATCTTCTGGAAATTGGTGAAAGGGAATTTTGTAATGTACTTTAAGTTTTTTCAAAGGTGTAGAGCATGGAAATGTGGTTTTGGGAAAATTTAATGATGCCCTAGGTTTGTAAATGATGAAAAGGTCTGAAGATGACACTATATAGTGGAGTTTTTATGAGTTTGATTATAGAGTGTGAGTCCTTTCATGGTATTAGTGTTTTTAAAGGTTTATTGGGTGTATTTTGTTCCCTTTTCTAATATGGTTTGGTGAAATCTTAAGGTTTTGAGTCCAATGTTTTGACTGTCCTATTAAGGAAGATTGGGGATAGTCCTAGTTAGGACAATATTGTATAGTTCGGTATTTCCCATTTTGAAGGGCCATTAACTCATTGAAGATTTGTCCAATGAAAGATTCTACATGCTATTGAGACTGAGTTAAAGGTATAAGAGAACCCCAATGTTGTTGCATATCAAAAATTGATGAAAATTGAATAGTCTCATAAGCCTAATTAGGCTTGGGTGCAGTAAGACATTCAGTTTTAAAAGAAGGTTGGTTAAGTGAGTTAGAGTATTTGAAGGGTGTATGTAACCTAGTTTAGAGTTGTGGACTTGAAAAACCCTAAAGTTTCTTTGAGAAGGAAAGTTTCCTTGAAATATGTTTGCCTTAAAAGTGAAGTTTTTTAGTTTAGTGATCTAAGTTGTTGCCAAGAGCATGGCTAGTTGAGTTGTTTGACCCTTGCATTGCATCATATATTTTTCTTATACTTAAGTCTAACTGTTGTAATGTTCTATATGAATTTCATAACATCTGTATGCATTATTTTGGAAATCAAATTATCTCTCCATACCATTTATGTGTTTAATTAATTAACCTAGATTCTTTCCCAAAACAAGAGTACTTTACATTTCAATTATTCTTAAAATCAATAACACAATAAGGAAATAAATAACTCCATTTTCAAAGGGGAGTGAATGTAAAAGAAAAATAGGATTGCGAGGAAATAATTATAATTATATATATATGGCATCAATGTTAAAGGGAAGGGGAATATCTAATTGCATTAGACACCATAAACACATTTCATAATTATTGTGTGATGTTGTCAGTTTGATTTAAAGGTTGTAATAATAACAATACATGTTTAGTCATTGTTGAGGGAATTGTTGGCACACTCAAGGTCGTAGAAGTTAAGCAAGAGTTACACGCCATGCCTTAGGTATGGGTAGTCACATGGAGGGGAGGTTTCAACCACATTTTATATTGGGAAGCATGCCATTATCCTACCATTAATTATGATGGAGGACTTTTGATCTAAATGTCTAAAAAGAAAGTCCTATCATGAAATTAATGATTACGAAAAAAATTAATTGGCTCGAGCTCGAGAATTGAAGAGCTCTAGAACCCATTCTTTTTGGGGATCTACCTTTCATTTTTATTTAAGGGAATGGAAACAAATTTATTGGGGGCATCTGAAAAATATCGTATTGTTCTCTAAGTTGTAGGTAGTTGAAGTAGTAGGATGATTTTAATGGTTGCAGCAACCCCCATGCAATTACATTCTACTTGGGTAGTAGTTTCTCCCAAAATTGCTTGGATTAGAGTTATTTGTCGATGCCTTATCTTCTACCTTGTGATTATAAAGAGATGGTTGTAATTTCAATGTGGGGTGTGGCACATTTCGGATGACCTTGCTAGCATTACACTTCAAATGGTGTGATTTAAGTTTCCTTTCTTTTTGTCAATGCCAGCTTGGGGGATGTAGCAATTTTTAGGGAGTGGTGCTAGCTACTTTTCACTCTTCTCTACATCACATTTTAAAAAAATCATGCAAAAGTGGAGAGAATGTCACTTACATCAAAGAGGACAGTGTGGGAATATATAGGAGAAGGGTGTTGAATTTAAAAAATAAAAAAGGAGGCGAATACCACGAGCAACAATAATGGAGGATAGGAAGTGGAGAATTGGTTGTGATTTCCATTGCCAATATTGTCATTGTGGGTTTTAATTTTTAGTTTTTATTCAGGCATGGTAGCGCCTTGGAGATCATGTGCGGCTAGGCTAAAATGTCTAAAAGAAAAAATGTCATTTTAATTCCCTGGTCTTTTGACCTTTTTCTCTACAGTGGCATGTTTTATCCAACTAGCTTTGACTACCAATACCCATTGGAAATGGCTACCAAACCAACTTCTTTCACTTTGCTACCATCGAGGAGGAGATGGATGCCATGAAAGCTAAGATATTTGGGTGCTCACAATACAATTGTTTGTTGGAAGCCTATATCCACTGTATAACAGTTGGAGCTCCTATAGAAATTGTGGCCCTTTTGCACACAGCTATTAAGGATTACAAGCATCAATAGACTGAGACATTTATGAGCATCAAAATGGATCCAGAACTTGCTATGTGAAGGGAGATTTATTGCAACATGCTAAGTATGTTCAAAGAGAACCGTGAGAAGCCTTCCAAAAAAATCATGCCATTTTTTTTAATAGATGGAAGCTCACCCCAATTCTTTGAACAATGGAGCAATCAACACTACACATCCAGGTAAAAATTTTAACGTAAACGGTAATTAAAAAAAAAAGTGGAACAATGGCAGCCTAATGGCTATTTTGCAAAAATGATAGATTACACCATCCTCATGGTAGAACTTTTCATCGAAGCCAGAACTATCAATCTCAGGGTCCCACGAGTGATCTGGAAAGGTATCATGCAAATAGAGGAAATGCGAATAGAGTACATAAAAGAAGATATCAGTTTTCTCGACCTAATTGGGTGCCAGTGCCACCTCACAGGGCTTTGAATAGAAATGGCCAACCAATTGTAGATATTTGTGAAGGGGATACCTTGTATAACAAGGATTTTCAGAGCAAAGCTTATGAGAAAAAATCAGCTTTTTTGCAATGGTCATATCAGGAAGTAGAGACAGATTTCAAGTCGTTCACAAATAGAGACTCAAAAGTAGTACAAGCCAAAGGAAAAGGGAACTCAAAAAATGCAATCAAAGAGTCAAAAGAGATGAAGAATAAAAACCTAGAAGCTCAAAAGCTTGGGGTAGTTCTGGAAGCAAGAAATGCCTAGGAACTTAGGAGCCCTAATTTTCAAGGGAAAACATACAGATTTAAAGCTCTATCATCGACGAACGCAAGGAAGCAGCATGGATCTTGCGCAAAAAATACTAACCCACAAGGTGCTCCCTTCAATCTAGAAACACTTAGCTGACCTCTCGAGCAAAAGAGTGCAAAAGAAGATGCTCAAGCCCAGACCAAGCAAACAACTCAAAAAAGAAAGAAGTGAAAGAAAAAAAATAAGAAGGGGTCAAGAAATAAGGGATTTCTTAAGAAAGTCTAGAAACATAAGGAGTCAAAGAAAGAAGTGAATGCACTAGATAACAAGACTAATCAGTAGGAGGAAAAAATCCTCCCTTCAGAAGATTGTAATGTCCTCAAAATCACCTTTCCAGAAAACATGTTGCAACCTCAAATTCAAGACCTAAGGGATAAAGACCTAATATGTAAGTTTTGGAACCTAAATTTTCCTTTAGTTCATTTAAAATATTTGATTTATGATGATTGGGAAGGGGTACAACGAGTTTTTTATTTGGATTTTGAAAGGGGTATATTTGTAGTCATTTTTGATAGAAAAAATAAAAAAGAAGTAGTATTTAGAATACAATAATGGGTTTTCCAAGGGTCGGGATTAAGTATGCAACCCTGGATTCCAAATTTCAAGCCAGAAGACTCTCCCTTTAGATTTGTTCCCTTCTAGTTCCAAATTCCAGATTTACCACTTGAATATAGGGAGCTAAATTTGATCTAGTAAATAGCTAATCATGTGGGAATTTTCCTTATGCATGACAAGGCCTTTTTTAAAATCCCCTCAAGACCCATAAGAAATTGTGCCCTCATAGATATGTCCAAGGAATTTTTGTGGCATATTTAGCTAATCTCAAAGTATGACACATGGCACCAACAAGTTTTCTTTGAATCCCCTGTAACTACATGCTATAATTGTCACACCATAGGCCACTCTTCTTCTCAGTGCACGTCAGGACTTCCCTCATCAAATTCTAAACATATGGTAAATTCTAAAAGTGATGTGCACCAACAAATCCAGATCAATACATCTATTACAAAACCAAATGCATGTATACAAAATGAGAGTAGTAGTTAGGGAATGTCATATCAAGAGATTAAAAATCGTAAAAATCACACACACAAGAGAAAAAGGGAAGAAACTAGTATAGATTTGGAGCTTTTTAAAAACTCAAGAGAAAATTAAAAAGTACAACTTACAGTGCCAGAAAACTTATGGAGACTAATACAAACTTTCTCTAGCTTATCACTCAACTTATACTCCCCTACGAAAAAACTAAGCTAAGAGCTTCAACTAGTGGAAATAGTTAAGAAACTAATGTTTCAAGGCATGAGGGATTATTTAGCTGCTTGGTCTTTAAATGATAATATGTAGTAGGGTCAATTACCAATTCAGAAGTTGTCATCTTCTACTGGGGAAAACCAATGCCTCCAAATGTGTTCAACAAAGAGGATAACTGATGTTGAACTAGAGTATTTGGCAGATAAGATGCTATTTTCAATCGGCTTAGACTTGTTTGATGAGATTGCAGTGGAAGAAGAATTCTGGGAATGCAACACTCATCCAAGGCAAGAGGCTTCTACAAAAATTTTGAAATCTCAATTTCTATTGGAAATGGAGAGCCAAGTTCCACAGAAAATAACACAAAAAGATAATCAAATAGTAACAAATAGTGTGTCAATTGAACTGGAAAAGTGTAATAAATCCTTTGCGTTATCACAATCCCCATTTCAGCCTTCAGTGAAGAAATCCCCTAGGAAGAGAGGTAGAAAATCTAATCTCATGAAGATGAAGGAGAAAATAGAGGTAGGAGTGTAGAAAATGATTTTAGAATCCATGTCAAATAAGAGACCAAGGAGAGCATGTTGCTCTCCTCGGGCACAATGAGGATCTCTTCATGGAATGTTAGGGTCATTAATGCCCCTGACAAGCATGCTCACATCAAGCAACTAATAGATGCTTGTGGAGTAGACATCTTTCTTCTACAAGAAACAAAGACTTCAGTTGATGTGTTTGAATCCTCAATTAAAAAATGGGCCAAATGGGAATCCACACACTCACCAGCTAATGGGGCATCAAGAGGTCTAGTCATCTTATGGAACCCAAATTTGGTAATAGTTAAACCAAATAAAAATGAGAATCATTGGCAACTTGTTGAGGTGACAAAGTTTGAACTGCACTTCTAGCTTATAAATGTTTATGGTCCTACATCTACTTTGGAAAAAAAGAACCTGTTGGATGAATTAACGAGGCAAATAGGTTTGATCCATAATGGGAAAATTTTAATAACAGTGGATTTTAATGTAATAACATCCTTGTAGGAAAAGAGTGGAGGAATAAGCCCACTGCCAAGGGTGATGACAAATTTTAGTTTGTGTATATCATTTAATGCCCTGAGGGATATCCAACCAACCTTAGGAAAATACACCTAGACCAATAAAAGGAAAGGTTTTCTTCAAATAGTGAAATGGTTAGATAGGTTCTTGGTGTCTCCTAATTGGTTTTCTTCCTTGCATAATTTAATTTAATAAATTTTAACATATCCTAGTTCAAATCATTATGCAATTTCGTTGAATATATCAAATATAACTATCCCAAGAGCAAAGCCCTCTTTTAAATTTGAAAGTATGTGGCTCATGCATCCTTAGTTTATGGACCTTTTGAAGCAATGGTGGATCAATGCTCCATATGAACAAGGTACCAATATGTTCCAGTTTCATAGAAAACTGATTTTTGTGAAGCAACAAATAAGAATCTAGAACAAGCAAGTTTTTAAAAATATTTTTCATCAGAAAGATATAGTTTGTGAAGAATTATCAATAGTCCATGAGAGTATAATTCAGAATGGTTTGGATGCAACCCTATATGAAAAATATAAAAGGATATAAGAGGAATGGGAGGAGTTATGTGCATGTGAAGAGGTCTATTAGAGACAAAAGTCTCATGAATTATGGCTAAAAGAGGGAGATCGTAACACTAAAATTTTTCATGCTTCCGCATAGATAAAAAAGGAAACAAAATCAATTCATTCAATTCAATAGTTGTCCATAGGTAACTGGCTTTCAAAGGAAGAGGACATTAATAAAGAAGGTGTTAAATTTTTCTCAGAACTTCTATCTACCCCATCAAGCACAGATGCCATCAAAATCAATGATCAACAAGAATTGTTGAGCACAACTCATCTCATCAGTAATGAAGACAATAATCTGCTTATGAGGCCTTCCACATTAGAAGAACTGAAATATGTAGTCTTCTCACTTCCACCTGATAAGGCTCCAGGTCCCGATGGATTCACGACATTATTTTTTCAAAAGTGTTGGGAATTTTTGTGTTTTGAGCTTCTCTGGGCACTTGAAGAGTCAACAAGAACATGATCCATGTTTAGGAAATTTAATGTAACCAATATTGCAATCTTGCCAAAAGTTAAAGAGCCTAAAACATTTGTCGAGTTTAGGCCTATCTCACTATGTAATACAATTTACAAAATATTTACAAAATCAATCTATCTTAGATTGCAAACCATCATACTGAGGATTATCTCTCAAGAGCAAGGAGGCTTTGTCCTCGGAAGGGAGACGTATGAAGGAGCAATTGTCGCACATGAAGTCTTGCATACAATAACAACATCAAAGATGCCCTCCCTTATTTTGAAGTTAGACATGATGAAAACTTATGATAAGGTAGATTGGAAGTTTCTCAACAAGGTGTTGTCAAAGTTTGGATTTTTCTCTCAATGTCGTAGGTGGATAATGTCTTGTTTATCGAGAGCCAAGTTTTCAGTGATCATAAATGGAAATACAATAGGTTTCTTCAGTGCTGCACAAGGAGTTAGACAAGGAGATCCACTTTCTCCATTTCTTTTCATTATTATGGAAAAAGTGTTAAGTAGGTTCATCCTTCTAAAGAATAATCAAAATTTATGGCGAGGAGTACAGATAGCAAATTCAACTATTTCAGTCATGCACTCTTTATTTGTAGATGAAATCTCCTATTCAATAAATCATCATTATTGGAAGCTAAATAGGTCAAAGAGGTTTTGGACAATATTCATTAGCATCTGGGAAAAAAGTCAATTCAGCTAAGTCCAAGATTTATTTCTTAAATACTCCTAAGGACCTAAAGAAGAAAATTGTGAAGATTTTGGGATTCCAAGAAGTGGAATTTCCTTGTACCTACTTAGGGATCTCATTCTTTAAAGGCTCAAATAAAGCACATTATTGGGATAAGGTCATTAATAGGCTCAAAGTGAGAATATTGATATGGAAAGCTAGATGGTTGTCATTGTCAGGTAGAATTCTCCTAATCAAATCAGTCCTAGCTTCAATTCCAAATTATTTCCTAGCTATCCTAAAAGCTCCTACATCAGTAATTTCTAAAATTGAAAAGATAATAAGATCCTTCCTATGGAAAGGTAACATTTGTGAGCACAAAAAAGTACCTTTAGAAGGCTTGGAAAGAGGAAAGAAACAAGGGGGGGCTGGAATTCAAAATCTCTCATGGAGATATAAAGCATTTGAGGCCAAACTTGCATGGAAAATGTATTCTAATCCAAAGTCTAAATGGACTAGGATAATGCAAGTCAAGTATTTAGATAATGATAATCCAACAAGAATCTTAACAGTGGCGGACCCTCCAAAGGGATCCGCCATTTGGAATTTCATTTTGTTTAGTAGGAGTCTCGTATCAAAGTTTTCATCTTAGGAGGTAAATGATGGGCACAACGTAAAATTTTGGGCAGACTCTTGGAATGGAAAACCTCCACTGGTAGAAAATCAAAACCTTCAAGAGGTAAGAAAAATTCTAACTAAAGCCTGGGGTGAAAATTTGCTAGATTATGTGGTCATCAAGCTCCCTTACTGGGAAAGTAGTGTGGAAAAATCCTTCAAGCAGAATTATCTCCTCACAACAGTCTGCTCTTTTCTATAACATTATGAAGAAAAGAGTAGTGTATTTATCTGCAAAACCAAATAAAATAATATGGATAGATTCAAAATTTGGATCATACTATGTGAAGGAAGGATATGCAGTTCTAAGTCAATCCAAACATGCTTCACAACCCCAACGAGTATTTACTTTTTGTTGGAACAACAAATTTTTTCCAAAAGTGGGTAGTTTTGTGTGGCTTGGTATACAAAAAATAATTCTTACAAGTGATCGTCTGGTTAAATTGAAAAATTGCAGACCCATTCAAGTTCCCGCAATGCGAGGAAGAGTTTGAAATAGCTAACCATTTGCTTCTTCAATGCAATTTTTCCAATCAGTGTTGGAATTTCATTAAAAATAAGTTAGATCTCTATAATGATTTTGACATTGCTTTGGAAGCACCAATAGAATCATCTGAACCCATCATGATGTCTATGGACACTGTCACTTGTAATATTTTCATCTGCAAGAAAGCCTACTTTAACAAAGATAGATGACCCTAGGTGATAACGTGTCTTAGCTTCATTTTCATGTTGGACATATTCCTGACTGATATCTTTGGTCTGATCATGTGACATGTCAGGTTCAAATGATTCTATTGGTGCTTCCAAAGCAATGTCAAAACCGTCTTGATGGTCATTATCATATAGTCCCATGAAGTTATGACAAAGAGGGGAAAAATGTAGACACCTAAAAATGACCTAGGCCTGTAAGCTTCATTTTTACCACTTTCATCCTAGCATAATTAAGTCATTTAATTATGTCCTTGGTCCACATTCGACTATTGATTAAATAATTCATAATTATTTAATTAATTCGTGTCATTTATTTCTTCTTGATTATTAAATAAATAAATTTTATTTATTTAATTACGTCACTAATTAAGTCCCCTTCTTTCTAAAACTAAATAAATTCTTATTTATTTAATTTTTGTCCACTATCCACTATAATTAAATAATTATTTTAATTATTTAATTATTCATTAGTCTTTTCTCTCATAAATTAAATAAATTTAATTTATTTAATTTAGTCCACTCTCTTGAATTTTGAATTAAATCATTATTTAATTCAAAATATTTCCTTTTGTCACATTCCTCTATAATTAAATAATATCTTTATTATTTAATTATTCATTGGTCACCTAAATTAAATAATTTTTATTATTTAATTTCTCCAGCAACCTCTTTATCTGTGCCAATCTTATCTTCCAAATCAAATCTTATCTCTTGACATCTCATTTAATTTCAGCCCTTGAATTATTTTATAATTCAATCTTTCATTCATTTCTTATCATTTGCCCTAATTTTGACCTAACCCTATTTCATACTACAACATTCAATCTTGACCATTGATTCTAGGGTATTTGTCTTCTCATCCTGGCCACACATTCAAAATTGCAGTTTTTATAAAATGGCAATTTTGTTCTTATTTTGGCATCGATCTCATGCTCATTCTGTCAACTTAGATTATTGTCATGGTCATTTGCAGTCATTGTCATTTTAGTCTATTGTGAGGTCATTTCTTTTATACAAATCCTTCAACACTTGCATAGGGCTTTGTCATTAGTCTAGGTGCTCATTTGAAATCTGAGGGCATCTCTATTTACTGCAAGCTAGGAGGTGTAACAAAGGTGAAGCATGGAAAATGAAGACTTAGGGTAACTTTGTTCCTTTTTGTTTTCACATTTATTTCCTTTGTACTTTGTTACTTCAATGGATTTTTAATGTTATTGTGTTAACCCCTTTAACAAATTTGATTTTCCCTTGATTACAGTAACGGTATCAACATAATATTACCTCAATTTCTATAGGTTAAAGGACTTAATTCAGAGCTGCCACAATCATCAACAAAGAGACACTTGTTGGTCCCTTTTATCCTCTCTAATGTGCAGTATATTTGAAGGTACTTATAGTCCTTTCCCAGGTAATAATATTTATGAAATCTTTTGGGAAAAAAATTTAGCATGATCCAAATGAATTAATCTGCTAAAATTCAATCCACAACTTTTAGTGGGAAATTGTATCAAATTATGATTATTCATCTTCTCAATTTCATGCTACTAAAGTTGGCAAGATTCAATAATGATTATCATAGCTCGAATGTATTGTCGTCACTCTCATTAATTTCTTCAACTCAAAGTGTAAGTTCACCGGACGGAAGGAAGTTCATTCAATAGCCATGTATCCCTCAATAGCATATGAATGATTTAATCAACAGGAACTTCAAGTTTGGCATTATTCATTATCCTTACAAGATTGGGGATATTGCACGAGCGAGAATGAGATGAAAATTTTGTCGATTTTATGGTGGCCTGCTGGAAAAAGTCACTTCCAAGTTATTTAACTCGGCGTTAAATAGTGGCTTTAATTGCCTCGTTCACACAACATAGCATTTTCTTCTTCTTTGACAGTATTTGGGGAATCAAAATTTGGCATCAGCAAGTGAAAAACCCAGTCAAGATGATGTCTAGACCATGGAACCAAAGAGTGAATTGTCTAGTTTTCCAGTGGGAATGGTCGTTTGACGAATAGCTCACGCATGAAAATTTGGCCTTTATTTTCAATGTAGAGTGTCCCATAGTGGAGGAATCTGTGAGATCAATTTTGGGAGTCAAAATAACATGCCCTAGAGCCAGGGAATTGATTTTCCCATCTCAGGTACTATCGGTCTTTTTGTCAAATTTTTTGGATCTTCTCCAATCCCTCACTGAACTTGAAGTAATTGCGTAAAAATTTGTTAAACCCCAATTCCTGGATTTTGAAGCTTCATTGCTTGTAATACAAGGTTATAATTTTTTTTCTAGGGATGGGTTTGTGGGGGGTCTCTTTCCAAGGGATTACATAAAAAATCATCAGGGTTTTGAAGAAATATTCAAATCAGTTAGTCTTGTATTGCAATTTAGGAATGATAGTGTCTTGTTAAAAGATTTGAGGAACTACAAGAGAATTTTTGCTACCATGGCCTTTGATGTTAAAGAAAAGTATTACTTAATCTCTCTCTTGCATGAGCATGCACCACACCATCCAAGAAAGCCTCCTATTGTGAAATTGGCTGATAGAAATGCATCGTTTCAGCCTGTTGAAAAAGGAAAGGAATTGGAGGTAGGACAAGCTTCTGCTATCGGTGGTCATCAAGCTCTCTATACCAAGGCTCGGCTAGTGCGCAAAGAGCAAAAATGCAAGGAACCACTAGTGGATGATGATTTCTTTGATAATGTTGTAGGTTGGTAGGAAGTTCGTGAGGTTCAAGGAAAAAAATTGGTTAAGGGTGGCAAGCAAATGGAACAATAGTGCTAGTGTCTCCAGTGCTTTTTTGGTGTTTTGACCAGTTTCATGCTATGTTTTGGAATTGGGTCCTCAAAAATTTTGATATTGTTGAAAATTTTGTAAGGGTCAAATCAATTATCAATGTATCTTACTATATGGGACTTGTAAATATTTAAGGTTTGTAATTATTAAAGCATGGGTCAAGAAAGCTATTTAAGGGTAATTCAGAATGCATCCTAGCATTCTAGTTTTGAAGGGTAGCAGTCAATTAGTTTTAGGTTGCCAATCTTGAAAACTCATGTTATGGATATTTGTAATCGCATGATCAGGATATTTTTGTAAGATCTGCATCTTTTTGAGCTATAACCATAGGTTTTCTTCTTGGTTCTTTCCTGTTGGTATGCTCACCTGAACTAGGATTTTGTATTATCATATTTATATATATAATATAATATTATAGTGGCTTGCCACTTTTTCCAAAAAAAATATATATTAACATAAATAACTATAATCAAGTAATTAAAGACTAATCTCTTGTACTTTGGTTATGTTCTTCTATCTTACTATCTTGATTTGTGAGGGAAAATCCCTGAACTAAAGTATAGGTTTATTTAAACATAGGATTGTATGCCTATTTCTTTTCCTTTAAGATAGTAGTGAAAGTAGAATCCAAAAATTTATTGTCTCCTTCCCCCATTTGATGAGACTAAAAATTAAGTCTGCTAGTGTATGAGTATTACAAGGTTGAAGTCTCAGAAACAATTATCACCTTCAAATAGAACCTATAAATGTTATAGTGCACCTTCTTTATATGTTATCTAGAGTTATGGGGCGTCTGATTAAAGTGAGAAATTTTGAACTCGCCTGGCCATTTCATTAGTATTGCATGTTAATATTTGTAATGAAATAAATGCACCTTTTATGCGAATGTCCCAGGAAAATTAATTTGGTCACAATGATAAATTAAATGGTATTAGAATAATTAAAAACAATGGAAGTATAAATAAAATCCCACTACTTAGGTGGATTAGGAAGATGGGAAAATGAGTCTAAAGATGCATGGAAATGATTCACTACATTAATGGAATTTTATGTCTTATATATATCTGTATTAGAGCTTGCAAATGAATTGTATTTCACACAAGTGTAGACTTGAACCTGATGCATTATTTTGAGTTCTATTTGCTAAGAATCTGCATTAGACAAATGAAATCTCTAGTCATTTAAGAAACATTGAAGGATTGTCAGTGGTTCCTCTTATTATGTTGTGTTAGTGTTAGGTAATAACTGAATAGAATTAATTCAATATGTGAAATACGAACCAGAATATAAAAATAAAATGTGAATTGATTAGAACAAAAGATAATATATTAATCACAAATCGTTGAGAGATCTTGATCTCAATCTAATTGTATCGGGTTTTCTATTGCCAAATAATTTCTTTAAGAATAAGGGAAGATTTAATAATGAGTTACACCATGTTATTTTATGCCTACTTCCTTTATCATACCTAGGCGCACTATTTTTGTCATTCCAACCGGTCAAACTTTCCTAAAAAGACCTAGGCCTCCATTTTGGTTGTATTTTTCATTTAAGTCTGAGATCCCACCTTCTCTAGGTGCATGTTCTCATGTGGTTATACTTTATCATCTAAAAGTATGTTAGCAGCAGCCAGACATGCTTTTATTCCAAATTTTCCGCTTACAAACATAGTATGTGTTTATTTTTCTCTCTCTCTCTCTGTCTCTATATATGTGGGTTTATGTTGTGATTGAAATATTATTGAGTATTATATATATTCATACACGATGTATTTACTAAGTTAATCCTTTATTTTAAAAAGGGAAACTTTGAATGATTTTTTTTAAAGTGATAAAATTTTACACCTTTGATAATAAAATATTCTTTTTAATCTTACTATCCACCGTACCATACCTATACCTTGTGAAATTTATTCAAGGGTACTTTACCTATATCTTTAGTAGGATGGATATGATAATTGTTCTATCTATACTTTTTAGATATCAAATTTAATATCAATAACAGGGTAATTAGTAAATAATTTATAACTGTTAATCAAGAGTTGTGAATGGGCTCAAAAAGTATCGTCTAGAACATGATCTTAATTTGTTGATTTTATTGTCAAGTGAAGTATTACAACTTGCTCGAACAACAACATTATGCATATCTAGTTATTATCTAATTATTACCCTAATTACTAATATTTTTTGTGTTGCATAGTAAATATCATTAATCTATAGTCGAATTTGGATATCACTTGGTAAGTTAACCGATTTATAATTGTTATCAATGGCTGCCTCAAGTTATTGTTGTAATAAAATTTCAATTGGCATTTATTGAAAAAGTAAAGATTATTAATCAATATTGTTTTTAGTCATTAAAAATATGGTATCGAATAGTTGTACTGGATAATATGTATCTATATAGTTCAATAATACAGTTTGAGCATTCCTATTATTTTTCTCTTATTGTTTTTGTCAAATGTAAGGGTTGAAAATCGAGTTTGGTTATACATGGGGATTGTGTGTGACATTTGGTTGTTTTACAAGAATTCTTGGGAGATCCTATCTTTGTGTCTAGACATGACCCTTGACCCTAAACTATTATTACCTATGACTTCAATGTGAAGAGGTGTTAGCGGTTTGTGATTGAAGTTATTGTTAAGCCATCTTTGTAATCTAATAATTATATTCCTTGCTATCCAACCATGTGGGAGATGGTTGAATTCTAGTTGTTGAACTATGGTTCCTCTGTGAATTATATACATAGGAAAGGTCATTAGCGATGAGCCCTCGAGGAATTAGGTCTGGCCCCTAGGGTTTGCTCTCTTTTTATTACTTTTAGTTAATATTGATATAATGTATTTTCTTATCTTATGACTTGATTGTGCCTTTAGTTTATGAATATGTAGGTTGAACTATTTATGTCTATCATGATGATTTAATTTCCCTGCCCTCATTTGAAAACCCTCCTAGGATTGCATACGTAATTTAGTTGTCTAGCTAAATATATTAATCTATAACTGGTCAAATGTTGTATGCTTCCTTGTAGTGCCTTCTTTTTTAGTAGCTTTGTGAGTTTTGCAAGTATTATTCAGAGAAATTTGATAGTTGTTTTTTGTCCTTAACTATATTTTGAGTGTTAAATTTAGGGCATTACATTTTGTATTAGAGCACGGTTACAACACTAAGATCTCGGGTTAGTGTGGTTTTCCTTGTGTTGTGCTTATGTGAATTTACCTTGGGTGCTTGTCTCCTTGTGAATAATGATTGAAATAACCTTATGAGATCCTGAGTCATTTTCATCATTCCTTGATAATTTTGGTTGTGAAAGAGTTAATTTAAAAAGGAATAACTATGTTGTTAAACTGAGCGAGCATTATGTAACCTCATGTGAATGATGCATTTGGTTATGGAGAAGTTTGCATAGCCCATTTCATAGATTTTGACTTGCCAAGATTTAAATATAAATACACCTAGGTACCCTCCCCTAGGAATTGTGAGTGTTTAAGATGAACAGGATTAGGGAAATTAATTGTGTCAATTGTTATTTTCATTCATGTTGATTTGCATGTTATGGTGAATTATCATTGTGAAGACTGAGTCATTCTGCAATGAAAATTGAAATGAAAACAAGTAAATGGCTAGAAAACTATGGATAATACTATTATGAAATCCACCCTCATGTTATCTTATAACCTTGAACCTTATGGATATGAAAGATGATTCTTAGGACATGACTATTATGTAGAAAATACAACTTTACTAAAGTAAACATCATTTAACCTCATAATGCAAGTGAATAACTAAGTGTAAAACACTACAATTCTTATTTTTAAACCTATGTGTCTATGTGTCTTGAGGTGATTGGATAATTCAATTATTTTCTTGTGTGAAGAGGAATGAAGTGCTTCGTATTAGTGTATATTTCCTTGAAATCAATTAAATGCATGTTTTGTGTAGGCTATCTTGTAGACTCCAAAGAAATGTGTTTTCTTGGGTCAAAGATCTTGGTCCCAAAATTTCATTCTTACCATAGGAGGTATGCATGAACTTGTGTATGAATTAAATTAGCATCAAGATAAAAGGGAATAGTGGAACCATGTGCATAGTAAATAAATAATAATGGTGGAGAGGGAATGAATGCAATAGTAAATCATGCATTATTAAATTATAAATTAAGTTGTTCCTTCATTCCATGGCATGTCTAGAATATAGAGTAGCATGTGCGTCATAACAACAGTACTTTGGCAAGACTTAAGGTCCCCATTTGCATTATTAGTCATAGAAATCCATATGATTGTTAACTCATTTGAGTTGCAAATGTTAAGTGTGTGATTAAGTGAATTTTGAATGAAAAGAATGTTTTGGTTGTGGTGCTAATAAACTGGACTATTTTTTCGTATTGTATGTTGAGTATTGGGAAGCCTTGTTTGAAAATATGTTTTTATCATGGATGTGTGTGTCATTTTATAGAATAGAATATTTTACAATTTAATTATGTGCAAGGAAATGGATTGTTGGATTTAAAGGATGAAAATTGGAAAAAGAAAAGAAAAGATAAGTTATTTTGTATTCTTGGCGTATGTGAATACCTCGTAATGGTGTTTATGTTGTGTATTGTGGTAATTTTTGTGGATAGACAAAGATGTAGAATTAAGTATATGTTGTGAATCCTTGACTCATATAGAATGAAATGATAAGAATTCTTGATAGTTGATGTGATTTTTCAAGTGGAAACCAGTATATGTGTTGTGCCCCAAGTACGAGATATAGGGCATCTGACTTGGGATAAGGGTGGCGGATGTCTAGTATGATCCCCTATGTGTACCCTTCACGATTATTTTATGTATTTTATTTGTTGTGACAAAAAAGAGTAAGCATGAAATGTGTGGATGTGTATCTATCAAATGAAATGTGATGCAGACCTTTGTGTTAGTCTTATTTGTATGTTAAATGTGTACCCCTATTGTTTGGTTCCCCCCTTACGAGAGTGTGATGCCAACTAGTGTAAATAGGGGTTGAGAGGCACATGGTCTCCCATCGGGAGATTACGAGCTCAAGGTGTTTCCCTAATCTTGATAAAGGATCTATGTAGAGTCCTTGTAATCTTCCCATTGACGCGGATCGTGGCCTACTCCCCTACATATGAGAGCCACACTCATTGGTTCATAGTGAAAACTTATTCCTTGATGTTTATAACCCCTGGGTAAAGGATGGAATTACATGGACCACCATTACTTATATACATGTGGTTCGGGACCACCGGTGATGCATATTGATGTGGTCAGGGACCACCAGTTACTTATATTCATGTGGTCAAAGACCACCAGTTATTCATATTTATGTGGTTAGGGACCAATAGTTATTGCATAGTATAATAATTATGTGGTTAGAGAACCACCATTCCCCTCCTCCCCTTAGGTGGTTTATCAAAGTCACATGGTTCTCGTAATGTGCTAATTTTATTGTTGAAATATGAGTTATTGCTAATTTTTTATTGATGTTTTATTTTATTATGCGCTAGCAACGTGAAACTTTATTCTTCTTTGATTGAAGGCTATTTAGCCACCTAAAGGTTGTCATGGTCCAATTTGAAATGTAGTTGCAATTGATCTTTATTTGTTTTTTCTCTTGATTCTTTAATTTTCTATTTTATTGCAACATTGGTGATGAGCCTAGTTTTTGGTCTAATTTTGGGTAGAATCTATAGTCTATTTTCTCATAGATGTCATGGAATTTAATGCTTAAGTGTTGGTATTAGCATAATGTTTCCCTCAAACCATTGAAATTTGATATTATCCTATCTCTGCAAGCTTTAATGATATTTGGCATAATATGTGGGTTATCTATATTGATTTTGCATGTGATTAATGAATGTTTCTTAGAGTGGTTATAGATGTGCAGTTATTATGCATACTAACCTTTCCATGTAGATTTAATGTGCTAAGTTGAGGAAGACACTACCAGCTGGGCATGCACCATAACGTCCAATTGAGGAATTTCTCCAAGTCAAAGGTGGCTGGCAGCAAAGATTTTTCATGCAACTGAATGTAACCACCTTATAGTGGACCTTAATGATTGAGCATGCATGGGCGATACTGATGTGCTGGATCTGCACTTGACTTGCATGTCTAACTAGATTCCATGCATGCGTAACCACCATCGCTCCACTTTCCCCTATTTTCCCTAAATGGTGTCCTACCAGTCGTAGAGTTGACTGCCTTGTTTAGCTATAGTATAAATAATGATTTGATGCTCCTTCTTTAGGAGGTTGCATGATTTGACATTGTACTGTCATTCTCTAGTTTCAATAATACAAATACATTACTCTTTGTATGCATGATTTATAGTGAATGAAATAAATTTCTAAGTTCGAGCATCTGAGTTCTTGTTAGTTTAGAGGATACTTATCCAAGGGGGCCCACTTGGCGAGTAATCCATCTTCTTAGTTTAGCATTAGTTTAGTATTATTTACTGTTTAGTGCTTAGTTAGAAATTTGGCATCGACTGTTCTTGCAACCACTAGAATTCCATTCTATGACTGTTCCTATAGCCAAAGAAAACAGAGTAGTTTCCTATTTGTCACTCAGATTTTCATTCTTGTTCTACATTTTAGCTTAGCATAGTTGTTGGTTGATGTTCAACATTTGCTTTATTTCCTTCTAAGCAATTTACTTTCAATATTTTGTTTCTTAGTTGTAGAATGCAATGGCTACTTGAGCCCCTAGTGTACATATTGTGTTGACCCATTTCAAGTTCACATCCCTGGGTTGACAAGTTAAATGCACCTTCATGATGATTGAATAGCTATTCAGGTTAGATGTCTAGTCTCTAAATCATGGCTGTAAAGGCTTAGTTATTAAATCATTGTAGGTGGCCAACATTTTTGGCACTGTTCCCAGGGATGGTGTCAAGCTAGGGAGTCTTTTGGAGTCATTGGTAGTTTTTCTTGTTGTAGTGTTTCTGGAAGTTGTTCTTAGCATATCCTCATTTAGGAAGTAATGACCCCCTTGATTCTTTACCAATTATTTGTGTGAGCTGACTGATAGTGAGTGATACCGCATGCATAGAGGAAGGAGAAGGGATGCTTATGGAAGATTTCTTCCTAACAATCCTCCTCCATTCTAACTAGTTGAGTATCAGAACCTACCAAAATAAGAGGAAGAAGAAGATCCACACCCCTTTGTTGATGCATATCCTGATCTGACTAGCTCTGAAGTCTCCTTAGAAGATCAAAATCAGCTTGAGAACCCCTTTATCTTAGAACCACATCAAGTAGGCATGGGTGATGCAAATAGGAATAGACAAAACCAACCAACTTTTCCTTTCCCCATTTCCCATCAAAATGAAGTTGAAAATATCAAGAACATTCCTGCCTCAGCACTCCCCAAGTTTTATGGATTTGTGATAGAAGATCCTAATACCTTCTTATTTGAGTTTGACATACTCTGAAGGAGTTATGATTATACTACTGATGCCCATCAGCTTAAGTTATTTCCTACCACTTTGAAAGAGGCTACATTAAGATGGTTCATGAGCCTAGGTAGAGATACTATGGAAACTTGGGAAGACATGAAGACAAAATTCATTGAGAAATACAAGGGATACTGTAGGGGTAGTGACATGAGAGGAGGTGACATTTTTAGGATGCAACAGAAGGAAGATAAGAGCTTGGAAGATTACATTGCAAGGTTCTTGTTTTTCCTGTAAAAGTCCCCACACCATGCACTTAATGAGGAATCACAAAAGTTTCTTTTCCTGAGAGGAATCAATGACAACTGCACTGATGCCTTGGACCTCATGGAAGGAGGAGATATCTCCCAAGTTCATTGGGAGGATATCAAGAAAATATGTCAAAATTACTCTAGGGTAGCTTCAAAGAAAGGGAGAGCTTATCAATCTTCCATGCCTAAGTCAACTACCGGTGGAGTTTCAAGAATGAAGATCACTCATTTTCTGGCAAACTTCAAGAAAGACATTATCAACAATATTGCTACTCATCTAGATACACTTGAGGCCAAGAAGGAAGAGGAGGAAGAGATGATGTTGACAGAGTATTGCCCTCACTATAGACAAAAAAAGGACTACGGATGTAAGATGGTAGCTAATCTTGAAAGAAAACACATTTCTCCTGAGTTCAAGACAATTTAGATTGAAGAAGACCAAGTCTACTATGTTGCACAAAGGAAGCCTTGGGCTCCAAGACAAGGTATGCCACCGGATCCACTATCCTATGTTGGGCCATATTTTAACTCTTATTCATCTGGTAACCAATGGAATCCCCCATATCCACCCAATTATGGAGGATATCCACCACAACCTTGGAGTAACCCTCCAAATGCTTGGCCCAGTCATCAGAGTTCTCCACCTCAATGGCAGCAACCTCAGCGGAATTGACAACCATTTCAAGGGCACTGGAAACCACCTCTAGGAAATTGGTAGCAAACAAATCAATGGAGAGGAGGAAAAAAATAGCCTACTCAAACAAGCAGTTACATGTAACCACCTTCTTAGCCCCAAAAAACTGCTCTAATGCCTCTACCTACTAATGCAAGCTCAAATGCACCTAAACCAACTCAGCTACTAGCTCATCCCACACCCAATCCTAATAACAAACCATAACAGCAGCCTGCATACTTTGTTGATTCAAATCAATTCCCTACATATGTTGTGAGTGTAAGTGATATCCACCCACATTCAGGAACCACTCTACCAGGCCCTTCCAAACCCATTATCACTGAGCTTCATTTGGAAGAGGAGGAGGAGCCTTTGAATGATCCCATTCAGCCAAATGCACCTAAAAATCTTGAACCAGTTCAAGTCAAGCAGACTAAACAAGAACCACCATTCCCTCAAAGGTTGGAAGTTTCCAAGAAGAAAGAAGAAAAGGAGGATACTAGTTTTGACATCCTGGATCAGCTAAAGTATATATGTGTTTAGATACCCCTATTTCAGGCCATAAAGGATGTTCCAATCTATGAAAAAGCTATCAAGGAAGCTTATCTTAAGAAGCTAGGAAGGAAGAAGAGAGACCCAACTACAATTAATGTGGTGGGCCAGCTAGCTGATATCATGTTGGGAAAAGTGACTATTCCCAAGTATAATGACCCAGGAAATCCTGTGGTAGCAGTTGTCATAAACAAGATCAAAGTAAAGAATGCTCTGATTGATTTAGGGGTAGCAATAAATGTAATGACCAAGGACATCCTGCAACAACTAAATATTGCAAGTATGAGATCTATCCTACTATCCTGTATCTTGTTCATAGCTCTACTGTTAAGCCTGATGGTGTAGTGGAGGATCTTGTGGTAGTTTTAGACTCCTAGGAATACCCAACATATTTTATGATTCTTTGTCTTAACGCTACACTAGGCGGGTATCCCATCATTCTTGGAAGGCCTTGGTTGGCAACTGCAGATGCATACATTGGATGTTGGTCAGGTGACATGACCATTTCAGATGGAAGTACTAATTTTATTTTTCTTTATCCACCTTCTTAGCCATCTCATGATGAAGAATATTTTGTATGGCCACAAGTTGGTGAAGAGGCCGATGAAGTTAATTCTGTGGCACAACTTATGATGCTAGGAATAAGCTCTTTCATGCAGCTCCAAGATGAGGATGAAGTGTTGGATAACATCATTCAAAACCATTATGAAGTGGAGGAAGCATCATCTTCTACTTTGGTCAGGACACTACTACCTACTCTTCCTACAGCCACTGTTCCTGCAGACATTCTTCCTACAGACGATCTTCCTACAGCCACTCTTCCTGCAACCACTGTTCCTGTAGAAAAACTTTCTGCAGCAATAGGTATGTCCCATACATTGTTTTTGTATGAAAATAAGGTACCATGTGTTAATGAAGCTGCCATGATAGAATTAATTACACAAGTCCAAGTGTCAGAGGGAAAATATCTTAATGTTAATAGTAAATTGAATGAAGAGCAACAACTGTTATTGGAAAACCTATTAAGAACCCATCAGCATGTATTTGCATGGGATTATCATGATATGAAGGGATTGGATCCTAAACTTTGTACCCATAGAATTTATATCAGAGATGAGTGCACTCTAGTAAGACAGACACAAAGAAGGATTAACCCTACACTAAGAGAGATTGTGAAAGGAGAACTGTAGAAATTACTAGATGCAGGATTTATCTACCCCATTTCAGACAGTCAGTGGGTATCTCCATTAGTGATTGTGCCCAAAAAAGGAGGGAAATGACGAGTTTGTGTTGATTATAGGGAACTTAATGCTTCCACCAAGAAGGATCACTTTCCTTTACCCTTTATTGATCAAGTTTTGGACACACTTGTAGGAAAGCAATACTTCTCTTTTCTAGATGGATTCAACAGCTACAACCAAATCCAAATTGCACCAGAAGACTAGGAGAAGACCACATTTACCTATCCATGGGGGACCTATTCCTATTTGGTACTCCCATTTGGCTTTTGCAATGCACCTGCAACTTTCCAGAGGGCAGTCATTAGCATATTCTCAGACATTTCTCATGATTGCATGGAGATTTATATGGATGACTTCACCACTTATGGTGTTGATTTTAATCAAGCATTGGAAAATCTCAGGAGAGTCCTACAGAGATGTGAAGACCAAAACTTGTCCTTAAATAGTGAAAAATTCTTCATGATGATGCAAGAGGGTGTAGTTCTTGGCCACTACATCTCCCGCAAGGGAATTCAAGTAGATCCTGCAAAAATTGAGGTAATCACAAATATGCCTACACCTACAAAACAAAATGATGTTAGGAGTTTCTTGGGTCATGCAATATATTATAGGTGATTCATCAAGGATTTCAGCAAGATAGAAGCACCATTGTATACCCTTCTCACTAAAGATACTGAATTTTAGTGGACTGAAGCTTATGACAAGGCATTTTCTGACTTGAAGGCAACTTTGACTTGTGCTATTGTACTCAAGGGACCCAATTGGGAGATTCCTTTCCACATTCACACCGATGCCTAAGATTATGCCATAGGAGCGGTCTTAGGACAAAAAGAGGGAGTTGTTGAAAATGCTATTTACTTTGTCAGCAAAAATTTGCAAGGAGTTGAATTCAATTATACAGTGATAGAGAAAGAGATGCTAGTAGTAATCTATGCATTGAAGAAATTTAGACATTACATAATGGGCTACCAAATCTTTGTGCACACTGATCATGCAGCCATTAGGTATCTCATGAACAAACCTTTGATCATAGGTATATTGGAAATATGGTTATTGTTGATGCATGAGTTTGATATAACCATTGTGGATAAGTCAGGGAAGGCCAATGTTGTTGCAGATTTTCTTTCAAGGCTAACTACATAAGAAGAAAATCAGCCCATAGATGACTCTTTTCCTGATGAGCATCTATTCTCTCTTAGTGTACAAACACCCTGGTATGCTGACATATCCAGTTACTTGGTCACAAGTAGAGTTCCTTCTCACTTCTCCCCAAAAGAGAAAATGACGCTTATTGAAAAATCTTTTCCTTTTTCTTGGATTGTTGGATGTTTGTTTTATACTGGACCTAACCATGTCATGAGGATATGTGTGAGAGAAGATGAGACATATGAAATTTTGCATGCATGTCATAATGAACCATGCAAAGGAAACTTTGCAGCCAAGAGGACATCAATGAAGGGTTTGAACACAGGGTATTACTATCCAACACTCCACAAGGATGCAGGAAGGTATACCAGAAAATGTGCTAGATGTCAAAGAATGGGCAGACGAACTAGATCTAATGAGATTTCACTGTGCCCTCAGGTAGTAATCACTCCATTTGACAAGTGGGGATTGGATTTTATGGGACCAATTGACCCTCCATCAAATGGTAAGTCTTATATATTGGTATGCACTGATTATGTAACAAAATAGGTAGAAGTTAAGGCCATGAAGCATACAAGAGATAACAAGGTTGCAGAGTTTCTTTATGAGGAGATTTTCACAAGATATGGAGTCCCAAGAGAAATAGTGAATGATCAAGGAGCTCAATTCACATTAACTCTTGTTGTAGTACTAGTTAATGAGTATAACATAAGGCACATGAAGTCTACTCCTTATCACCCCCAGGCTAATGACCAAGTTGAGGTGACAAATAGAGAAATTGAAACCATTCTAACTAAAACAATAGCTATCCATATGAAGGATTGGGAAAATAGATTACCAAAAGCTATTTGGGCCTATAAGACAACATGGAAAATAACTACAGGCTTCACCCTATTTGAGTTGTATGGAAAGACAACTATGATGCCAACTGAATTTGAACAAAAGACTCTATGAATTGCAATGGATTTAGGGATGGATATTTCTAAAGCACAAAGAGAAAGAATCATGCAACTAAATGCTTTAGATGAGATAAGAAGAGCAGCCCTGCAGCATACAAAAATAGTGCAGAATCAGAGAATCAAGTGGCATGATAAATTTATTAAAGACAAGAAGTTCAAACCAAGAGATTGGGCCTTTCTCTATGATTCAAGATACCAAGACAATGTAGGAAAATTGAAGACAAGGTGGCTAGGGCCATATGAATTTGTTGAGGTATTTCCTAATGGAGTTGTTCAACTCACCACCATTGACCATGTTAGGTTCAAATTACTTGTCAATGGTCATTGCCTCAGATTATACCATAAGCCAACTTCTAAAGAAGAGTTCCTGCAGTAATTCACTCAGCATTTAGCACCTGAGCTTCCTACAACCGAAGGTAGTGGACCTAGTGTCCCTTCTTCAGCCTAATTGAGGTACATACTTTTCATAATAAATACTTTCACTTACATGGAAGTCCATTTCTTCGTCATCCACCCATCCACCCATCCATCACCACCTTTCTCTCTCTTCCATCACTTCATTCCACCTCATCTTCATTTATTGCTCAATTTATTTTCCAACAAGGCGAGCGTTACTTTATACGTGATCTTTGCAGCAAATCTTCCACACATTCAGGTATGTGTGCATTAATTGCTATCTTTAATCATCTTTTAAGTGTGTTCATTTAATCACTATACATTAGTATAGGTATTCACATAAATGCCATCATTACTTGTTGATCACCACTCCCATCTCTCATGTGTGGACACATGTCCAAATTTAGGTTGGGGGGAGGGGAATGAAAAAGATGCAAATATTTTGTGAATTTATTGCCCATGTGTCAAATCATATTAGGCTACGTCAGAAAATTTAAAATGAGCTGATTTGAAATCCTAGTGAAAGGATGGCTTGCATGTGTGAAGTGACAATAACTGCAGTCGCCATTTCTTCTTATAATAATTTCCCTTTATCACTCCTTTTCTTTCCATTATTGACCTGTCGTAATCTTGAGTTGCAAGCAAAAAGGCAAAAGAAAAAGAAAGAAATTTTACTCGAAACTGACACTAGAAATTTAGCAGGTTGGTACTAAAATTTAGCAGACACTGTAGGGAAGTGCATTTGATTTTTAGACAGGAATTATAGAAAAGAAGGGGAATTGCAGGAAAAGAATTCATGCAGCAACAACCAAAACCAAAGTAGGAGTTCCTACAGCCACAATAAGAACAAGAGTCCCTATAGCAAAAGGAAGAAGAAACAACACCCTTGCAACTAGAGATAATTGGATAGTCTGAGTCCATGCAAATAGTGCCATATGAGGAGCCACCATCAACAAAAAGACTGGTAGGCATTCATAGTCCTCCTAGTTTTATAGTACATGCAACAATTTTGAATTTATGGAAAGAAATACAAAGAAGGGAGGAAGAATGGAAAAAGGAAAAACAAAAATTGAAGGAGGAAATTCAAAAGAAGGATGAAGAAATTGAGGATAAAAATGCATAAATTGACACCCTGAAGTAGAGGGTAGATGATATGGAAGCTTTGGCGCCAAATATTCTAGAATGTAGAGACCTTCCAAGGGTCTATGCTCTGCTCCTAAAAGAGAAGTATCTCTCTTTTAAGATGTTGATACTTGCCTCAAGTTTGAATCCTTCTATTGACACCCCCATGGAATTCTTCAATGCTTATAGGATTGCCTCACTTGAAATGAAGAATTTGCTATGTAAATTTTATTTACATAATTATGTTGTCACAAAAGACCATGAATGGAATCTGCTACTATATGTTGGGGATATTCAATTGTGGGGATATTCAATTGAGAGCATTCTTTTCTTGGGTACAAAATGAGATTAGTTGGGGACAACAACATAATGCTTAAAAACAATTGGAGTCTGATATCCCTTTGCATGTTAGAGCTGAATCGAGCAACCCAAGGGACATTTATAGAGAATGGAAAAAAATGTTGCTCAGACCAAGTTATGGAAATAGGATTATGCCTTGGATTGAGGCAGTTTACACTAAGTATGAGGTAAAGACAACAACAAAGGAGGAAACTGTAAGGAGATGTTTATCACAAAGATGGAATAGTTTGACTGATGAGCTGAAATAGGCTAAGTCTCATTCCATCCACAATTATGTTGCAACATTAAAAAGAATTGAGAGGTATATTGAAATTGGGAGAACATAGGGGCGACATTGGCTTCCCCTGAATTTTCAGCCACCCATGCTCATGTGGTCCATGCCAAACTTCAGATTTTACCAGTTTGACATTGTTGTAGAGAGGTAGAGATGGAACAGGTTTGTCAAATTGGGAGGATTCTATTGGGACCCTAACTCATGTACTACAACCACTGATGTCAGACAGCTCTCAGTTGCAAATTTTAGAGCTTTGACCAAGCAAAAGAACAACTCTTCCCTTGCTGGAGATCCAACAAACGTTAGGTTGAGGGGGGTGATGAGCCTAGTTTTTGGTCTAATTTTGGGTAGAATCTATAGTCTATTTGCTCATAGATGTCATGGACTTTAATACTTAAGTGTTGGTATTGGCATAATGTTTCCCTCAAACCATTGACATTTGATATTATCCTATCTCTGCAAGCTTTAATGATATTTGGCATAATATGTGGGTTATCTATATTGATTTTGCATGTGATTAATGAATGTTTCTTATAGTGGTTATAGATGTGCAGTTATTATGCATACTGACCTTGCCATGTAGATTTAATGTGCTAAGTTTAGGAAGACACCGCCAGTTGGGCATGCACCATAATGTCCAGCTGAGGAATCGCTCCAAGTCAAAGGCGGTTGGCAACAAAAATTCTTCATGCAACTGAACATAACCACCTTGTAGTGGACCTTAATGATCGAGCATGCATGGGTGTTACTACTATGTTGAATATGCGCTTGATTTGCATGTCTTACCAGATTCCATGCATGCGTAACCACCATCACTCGACTTTCCCCTATTTTCCCTAAATGGCGTCCTCCCAGTTGTGGAGTTGACTGCCTTGTTTAGCTGTAGTATAAATAATGACTTGATGTTCCTTCTTCAGGAGGTTGCACGATTTGACATTATACTCTCATTCTCCAATTTCAGTAATATAGATACATTACTCTTTGTATGCATGATTTATAGTGAATGAAATAAATTTATGAGTTTGAGCATCTGAGTTCTTGGTAGTTTAGAGGATACTTATCCAAGGGGGCCCACTTGGTGAGTAATCTATCTTCTTAGTTTAGCATTAGTTTAGTATTAATTATTGTTTAGTGCTTAGTTAGAAATCTTACATTGACTATTCCTGCAGTCATTAGAATTCCATTATGTAACTATTCCTGTAGCCAAAGCAGATAGAGTAGTTTCATGTTTGTCGCTCAGATTTTCATTCTTGCTCTGCATTTCAGCTTAGCATAGTTGTTGGTTGATGTTCAACATTTGCTTCATTTCCTTCTAAGCAATTTACTTTCAGTATTGTGTTTCTTAGCTATAGAATGTAATGTCTACTTGAGCCCCTAGTGCACATACTATGCTGACCCATTTCAAGTTCATGTCCCTAGGTTGACAAGTTAAATTCACCTTCATGAAGATTAAATAGCTATTCGGGTTAGGTGTCTAGTCTCTAAATCATTGTAGGAGGCCAATAATTGGTTTATGATCTTATGTTACTCAGTTTGAGGCTTTCTCCTTGTTTGCAAATTGTTGGCATGTGTGGTGAAATGTGAAATCTGTAAACTTCCATATCACAGGGGGTTCCCTGGCAGGTCATATAGGGGAGTAGATGCGTTGGGGAATTATTTTGAAAGGGGTTGTAAATGAGACTGGTATGGGATGGTCATTAATCCATTCTTTCCCTTATTCTATGATTGTTCTTATCTGTATGGAGGAGTCCTTAGAGAAGGGCCTCAAGACTATCTTTCTAAATTTTCTATGGCATCCTTGAATATCCATCCTTGTAAATCTCATTATGTGATCCTTAAGTTGTAAATTTTTGTGATTGTATGAGGACAGGCGTACCCATTGGGAAGAGCATCCTTGCTATTTTTTTGTGTACATGTGAAATTGCAAGTAAATGTGATGTGGAATATCTATGAACTATGTGTGAAAGTAACAAATGATGCAAAGTTAATATTCCTTGAGATATGGTATGAGTATCATGATTATAAGGTAAATGTGTTTTCTTAAGGACATATTTGGACAAAATGTGAAGCTAATAATTTTGAGACATGATTGGCCATTGAAACAAAAATATTGCTAGCATCATGAGTGATGTTTATGGTGCAAAACAAATTTTGATGTGTATCCAAGAATTTTGATGTGTGTTGATATATGTTTTTGTAATGTTATTGAATATGGGTACATGCACTACTGAATTTTACTTCATTTTCTGACGAATGTTCATCGGTTGTTCGACAAAGATTTGTCAGAAAATCGACGAATTGACGAAAAAAAATTCGTCACTATTTTTTGGTCAAAATTCTGACAAAGAATTAAACGTCAAAATAATGGCGCAGATCCGTCGGTCGTCGACATCATAATATGACTCAAATGTTCATTGAAATATCGACAAAAACTTCGTGTATCCACCAACGAATTACAACCAAAATGCAATTGCAATGGCTCTTCCGAAGCGTCGAAACAACACCAGAAGTTCGTCTCCATTTTGATGAAATGGGCAAGGAGTTACGACCAAGTCTTTGTCACAGCTAAGCAACTTCATTGGTGGCCTTCATCGAAATTGCGACGAAATGGGCAAGGAGTTACGACGAAGCCTTTGTTGTAGCTAAGCAACTTCGTCAGACCTTTTCTATGATTTGTTGGTGGCCTTCGTCGAAATTGTGATGAAATGGGAAAGGAGTTACGATGAAGCCTTCATCGTAGCTATAGCAACTTCGTCAAACCTTTTTGGTGATTCGTCGGTGGGTTTCGTCGAAATTGCGATGAAACAATGCAATTTTTTTTTAAAAAATATTCGTTGAAATGTACCATCGCGGAGACTCTTGGCGATGACCACTGAATCCAACCCATCGATGAGAGATCAATCATCAGAACAGGATAGAAAACTCACTCCAATAGTCCATGCCTTGCCGATGACTTCCATCGGCAAGACAGATCCAATATCACACCGATCTAACCTCTTCAGGAGTTTTGAACACTGCTGGTTATCAGCAAGACATTCTGAGGGTCTCACCGATTAAACAAGTGTCTAAGAGCAAGTAAAAAAATGGAGCCTATTAATTTTCTTATTTTGGGTTTCTTTAAATCATAGAATAGATACCATCTTCTTGTGTATAATGTACTTATATTCAGATTTGAATTCAAGACCAATTGTCACTACACATTCCATTTTACTTGCATAGAGTATTCTATAAGCAATATATTGATAATGCCAAATGATTTATGGTGTTGTACAACTCTACCTATCATCACAATTCTGTTGTTCCCCCCGAGAGAATCCTACAAAGACAAGTTTACAATACCAAGTCAAATAATATGAAAAAGACTTACTTCCATACAAATTAAATGATTATTCTCACAATGGCAATTGTCTAATTACAACAACAATTCCATGAAAGTTTATCCATGCTTCATAAGAGATGACTGATCATACATACAGACTGCAAGATGCATAGAAAAATAATTACACTTGAGAACAACCAAGGGCTAACAAGGGAAGGAGTTAAGAAATGTCTGGATTGAAGAGAAAATGTGTAGGGAAAATGTTGAGCAATGTCAAGAGAACAGAGCTTGTAGAACATATTCTTGACCTAATCAAGCTCTTGAAACAACTTAAACAAAATTAAAATACTAACACATACATGAGACATGTAATGAACTTCCAATATCTCGCCATCTTTTTCACTAATGCAGAGGTAGGTAAAGGAGAAATAATTATAATTGTAACACTTCATAGCCAGTCCAAGAAATTATGTTCTTAATTTGTGTTCAATGGGCCTTAGTTTTATCATTATACTACCCATCTAATACCATATTTTAATTTGGGGTTCAACTATCTCAGATCTAAAGAAGCACCTTCAATTAACCATTTAAAGTACTATAAAATAAGGTAAGACTTTTACTTGAGAAAGATTGGGTACACTTGTAGGATTAAAGTTCTCACAATCATCAAGATTTATTGGCACACAGACACAACCTACAACATATAAAGTAATGGATGACTACAAGTTAGTGAAATGGTCCTTAATATGTGACTGGTTTGCAAATTGATTGGTAGAAAATAAGGTTACAAATAGATCTACATGAAAAATTATGAGGACAATCTACTGTAATCATCAAAAATAGATGAAAGTGCAAAGGAAAGAGTCGAGCCATCTCTAGAGCCTAAAAAACACATGCAAGAAACATAAAAAATAGAACAAACCTATTTTTTGGATGAATACAAATGGTTCCTTCAAGAAGTTGCATTCATATGTTTTCACACCTGATACATGACATTAAGAAGATTTTAGTCTTCCTCTGTGAAATTAACTACTTAAAAAATAAACCTAGAAACCAATATTATATACCTCCATGTCTAGCCGAGGGTAGGTATAACAAAAAAAAATTATTCAATGCAATGAAAATATCAATGTGTGTGTAGGTTTGTATTACTCAAAATATCATTTCACTGCCTAAGGAAAAATACCAAAGTGATGTTTTAAATTTCAATCTTCACATAGGCTCCATTATTGCTACACATGCATATACAAGCATTATTTGAGCTCTAAAATATTCAAATATTAAGGATTTAATTAGCCATAAGATGGAAAGTTGTTTTTTAGACAGAATCCATCATCATTTACATATCTTTATTCACTCCTAGCACTTCAAATAATTTTTTGTAAATGAGACAGAAATGTGAATCTTTTATGACAAAGAAAATTATTAAAAGGAGGGGGGAGAGAGAAAAAGGTAGGGGGCAAGAGAATGCTTGAATGTATAGAAAAGTATAAAATTTTGATCATTATAACAATGAAATGAATCTTAAGTTTGAAGCATTAATATCATTTACAACATTTATGATCAAGAATGAATGTAAGTAGAGAAACTTTTGCATACCTACATGATGGTGTGGCTGTTCATGGTGCCTCCCATCATCGTAACAAGATCCAAATATCTGTGTATCTATCTCAATCGAGCTTCTAAACCCTTCAGAGTTGTCAATTTTTCCACTAACCTATTATGCACAAAAGTCAAATTTTAGAGTTATGTCACCACTAAAAACAGATGAAACAGAGCTTTGAAACCAAATCCACACACAACACAATGTGGTATTCATACAAAGCCATACAAACAAACTAAAATCAGAACATTGGAATGGAAACAACTTCAAATTATGATGCAGAGCATGGATTCAGGGTATAAAGAATCATTTTTCTACCACCATAGTGAAAAGTTACAACTTTCTTTCATCTTTGCATATTGGTTTGATGCTTGAAATGATGCATTTCTTATATTGAAAAGTGCATTACCTTATTGATTTTCTCTTTGTTTCAAGAATAGTTTAATAGTCTCTACTTAATAGGGCCAACCACGTGACAGTGGGAGATCATTTGGCCCCTCCCCCCCACTCACATCACTCTCAATTCCCCATACCCAATCATATAACATTAATCATTCATTCATCCATTAATAACATATAACATTCATTCATTCATCCATTAATAACATATAACATTCATTAATTAACATATTCACATTCATTCATTAACATATAATATTCATTCTTTTCAGCTTTTACATATTAGCAAAAATATGGTTGTCATGATATGATTACATCACTTTTTGTTTCTTTTTAAAGCTAAAAAATATGAAGTGGAGTATTATTTTCTAAATCATCTATCCACTCTTTAGTTGTTCTTCCCTCTGCTCATGATCTTAATGTACGCCTAGTCATCTGCTCATGACGTGGATGCCGCTACAAGGGGGGGTCTGCTGCAATAACAAAGAAATGTTAAAGTGATATGTTTTATTATTATTGTTACAAGTATTTTATTAATTAAAAGAAAATTAGAGTGGTTCTCTTTACCTGATGGGTCGACATCATGTTCCTGAACTTCTATTATAGACTCATGCTCAACATGTTGAACACCCTCTAAATCTTGATCTACGCTTGAAACACTTAAAGGTTACATTAATTAATACACCAATTGAAATTAAATATGTTTAAGAGAACACTAGAGTGGTCCTCTTTACTTGATGGGGCCACATCATGTTCCTAATCTTCTCTATCCTGATCATGCTCAACACGCTGATCACGCTCTACATGCTCTAAAGTTGAAACATGAAAGGTTACATTAATTAATACACCAATTGCAATTAAATATGTTTAAAAGAACTTTTTAGAGTGGTCCTCTTTACTTGATGGGGCCACATCATGTTCCTGATCTTCTCTAGCCTAATCATGCTCAACATGTGGATCACGCTCTACATGCTCTAAAGTGTCGGGATGCACACCATGACCTTCATCTATAGGTTGTGCTCCACCCTCACCAGGCTGCATTCCAATGTCATGCAGTATTATCATTGCTTGAATGTTTAAAACAAATAGGCATGTAATTACTTTATGGTGGAAATTAATATTAAATAGATTGCACAAGTATTCAATTTTGAATAAACTTTATTGAGTTTATTTACCTGCATGTCAGATGTAGTGGAAGATTGTGTTTTCCTAGTCAAGACTCTTAGGCATTCAACCATGACTCCATAGCCTTGCTAGAAGGAAATATTCAGGTCATATTCTATGGGAACTCTGTTGAATTCAGAGCCCTACATTTTTGCATAAGATCATGAATTTGGCTTCTATGGTGTGATAAAACCAAAATTGTTTTCAATTTATTATTTGGATACAATATTTCATTTACTGATACTTACAATTCGTGCGGCTAATTTCATATAACCATTAGAGCCAAGTTTGTGTTGCCTGTGTTTTTCTAGTCTTGCCTTTGTTTCCT
Source organism: Sequoia sempervirens (assembly GCA_007258455.2). NCBI lineage: Eukaryota > Viridiplantae > Streptophyta > Pinopsida > Cupressales > Cupressaceae > Sequoia > Sequoia sempervirens. The sequence goes on along the minus strand of VDFB02281492.1, from coordinate 939,556,279 downwards.
TCAATGTGTCAAGTAGCCTATGAAAAATTTGAAATACGTTAGATTATGTAAAAAGAAAGAGTAATCAGTATATAATTACATTGTTGATAGTATGACATACCTTCCTTGGTCTGGTGGTATCTTTCCTTTTTTCTTTTCAGCCTTCTTCTTTCCATCCGACACCAGGTCCTTCCACTCCCTCTTTGAAATCATGGGGGGATGCTCATACTTTTTGTTCTTCTCTAAATGTGACCTATATTGGTCCCTCGCATACTTTAGATAGGTACCAGCTTTCTTAAGGACCTTGGTTCAATTGAATGTTTTATCACCAAAGAGCACAACTACCTCATCTTTTAAATATTGATTTTGGGCATTCCATCGTGTACATATGGTGGGCCCGAAGAGCTCCAATGTAATATCACTTAGATGTTTATAAAAAACATCATTTCCTGTAAAATGATCATGGGATCAATAGTCTAAAAAGAGTGATCAATAAGTAAATTTCAATTGGATTATATATAATAATAATTAAAACATTTTAAAAGTACCTAGGACCGCTTCTCTATCTTTGAGAGCGAAATCTCGGTCACCACAAATGTGACAATGTTTATACTAATGTCTGGGAAGATCATTCGTCTTTACTAAAAATATCACGGTACTCCTTTGCATCCCAGTACATGTCTGACGCATGTTCACGGCATGTCCGCTACCAAGGGTATACTAGCAGTTCCACCATGGTATGTTTTCCTGATTTAGAACGACAATATAAGCGCAAGTAGTGGGGTCAAATGATGTGATGTATCTTGAGGAAGATCGAGGATGGTTGCCCAACATAGCCTACTCCTCGGGAAGCACTTGCAGTACCCTGATCATGGCCAGGAGCATCATGAGGATGCAAAAAATCCTGTAAAAACAACATATATTTTAGTTCATCACATAAAAGAGTACAAAATATAAAACTATGAATGAACTTATGTTATAATTAAAGAACCTCATGATAGCTTACTTGCAGGATTTTGTGATCTCAGGTCAATATTTTAAACCCTCTCCTCTTATCTCATCTGTTTGAGGCACTATGAATAACAACCGAAGGATTTCTTCATTGCATTTTTTTTGGGTCTTCCTTAACATATCAAGAGGGTTTGCTGAATAAGCGAAGTCATCATCACATAATATTGATTGCACCTCCCTATGGATGCTCCTGATCTACTCACGGGTGCCTTTCCCGATTGGTATTTACCTTAAAGAATAATAAAAACATTATCAAAATTAACCCAATAAACTTATGAAAACAACATAATATTAAAGTTTACTCATATATAATTTTGTACAATTACAATAGAGGTAAACTTTTATTAGGTAAGGCGCTTGAAGATAAATTGCAATCATGCTCTAGGCGAGCCTTCTGTACAATCAATGTCGTTGTGACAAAATTAAATATAAAAAAACATTATCGAAATGAAGAACCAATAGACTTACGAAAAAAACATAAGAATAAAAATGGTATATTGGAGTCATTAATTGGAGGTTGGGTAAATGGTACATAGTACGTACCACCCCCATAGTAACTGTGTTTGTAACTAAGCGATTCAAATTGTAATCGATTAGCAACTCTTCCCCTGCAATTATTGATTTTATCGCACATACAAATACATAGTTTCCCTCGCGTGCCTCGAATATGCAATTAGGTTGCTTATTTGTTGACCCAGGTCGTGTACTGTTTATAAACCCTGCAATATTCCCTGATGCTTTTGGCCTTCCGTCAATGTACATAGCCACTCCTTTATTTTGATCCTTATCTTTTAGTTGTATATAATTTGCTAACAGTGCATACCTACGCATACTTCGTGTATATCAAACCAGTTGCATCCAATCTTTGTAACTGTAATAGGGTCTCACATAATCCATCAATTCAGTAACTTTGTCGTAATAGACCTTTATGTCATCCATGCAAAATAGGCCCAAACCATATAATGACGATGGTGCTATGCGATATATCCTCTCGTTGACACAAAAAATAGTGTTTATTGGAGGAAGTTCCTTGGGTACCCATTGTTTCTGTAGATTTTTGTACCTCAAGGGCACCTCGACACCGCCTATGCTCTCATCATCATAAGAACATGACCCCCCTTCAGCAAGAAATTTTTTTATGTGTTTACAGAATTTTCTTCTAATCTTTTGACCTCTAGTTGATCTTCCTCTTTTAGACATACTACATGTCTCGCTTTCCTCTTCTCTTCCTGAATTTCCCTCACTTGAGGAAGATAGATCTAACAAATAGCTATTTGGTGGTACCTGCACTCATAAGGATGTTGGATGAAGTTTTTTCATGGTGATGTGATCCTAAGGTGACATTATGATTAATCTATCACTTCATCGCTAGAATTTCACAGGTTATAAGGTAATCAAGTCTTGATAGATTGCAAGTTATTGTTACTACCGTCCAAATGTGTCCATCACAAATCAAATCTACTTAACGTTTTAACTCCCAAACTTTGTAACAAGTGTTAAATGTGACTATGGTCCACCAGTTACACAACCAAGGCCTCAAATGTATTCTCTAATTGTAATAAAAGGACTTTTTCTCTTCATTCAAGTAAATAAACTTGAAGGGAAACACCACCAAGTGGTTTATTAGACACCTACATGAGTAAAAATAGCAACAAATTTACATTGAATTTCTATATGTTTAAGTGGTTAATGGGGAGGGAGTGTGTACTAGGCCTGGTTAAGTCATCACACTTAAGTTTATGCTTTTGGCAATAAATTTTTTTGAGAATCCATCTTAAATCTTCCTATGTCCTAATTGCTGAGGACTTTTTGGTATGTTTTAAGGTAGGATGATTTATGAAAGAGCCCAAAGAGCCTTTCTCCATGGTATCCAGGTACACATAGCAGTGGTCTTCTCTAATATGGTTGTACATGATTCAAAGAACTTAGCTAGGAATTATTCATTTAACCTAAGGTTTTCTCATAATGCCATCATTGGAAAAGTATGATCAAATTCTTCTATTATGAAGAATTGGTCTATGTGCCTCTAGTAATCACTATAAATGTTTGTAAGGATAAAATGACTAATTGCATCAAGTAGGAGAGAATCAACTTTGAGTTCTTCAAAGATTATATTCCTCTATTCATTATTTTTAAGGGTTGTGTGTGGAAGAGGTTATCACTACCAAGAAGGCAGGATACCTTTCCTTGTATTCTTTTATAATTTTCATTATTCTTATTTATTTTACACTTACATTTACAAATACACATACATATGTATTTACTGTTTTCATTTATTTCTCATGTAGTTTAATAGTTTGATCAATTTCATATTATGTGTTGAAGACTTTAGAATTTCAATTACATTAATTTATGGATATGATGTATCTATAACACTACAAAACCATATGCTCCTTGCATTTACACTTGCATTTAGAAATACACATTTATATACATAGATATTGATTTCTTTAATGATATGTTGCATTTATTCTTCTAGGAGAGCATCCAGTAATTGCATTTACATTTACATTTAAAAATACATATACATACATACATACATACATACATACATACATATATATGTGTGTGTGTGTGTGTGTGTGTATCATTTATATTCAGTGTTTAGAAACAACCCATTAGGTCTGTACATGGATAAAAATTCATAAAATTAGATCTCCCATACATATTTTGTTGAAACCTAGGCTTGAACCTCTCATTTCATATGCTTTTCTTCACAAAACTATTGAAGACAGCAGCTATACCTTCTTTATTTCTCATCCTACGCCCTATTCATGCATCCTACAATTACAACAGTATCTATAGTACATTAATCACAAAAAGTGTAAGAGCCCCTTTATATCATGTTTGGACTACAAAACCCTCAAAATTAGGGTAACTCATATTATGATTTGTTGGTGAGCTATATGGACAAAATCATTAGCACCAGCTCATTCTTGGAGTCTTTTGAAAGAGAATCGAATTAGGTGGCAGTTAAGTACAAAACTTATAGTATCAAGGTGAATGAGGTGATCAATTTTGATTGGCCAACTGATGAAGAGTACCAAAAATGGGTAAATTTATATTTAACTGAGGAAGAGTGAAAAGGAGTAGGTTGCTAACGGTTGACAAATTAGCTGTTGCAGTTACAACATATTCTAGTTTTGTTTTTTGGTGCCAGTCTAGGCACAAAATTCCTGAAGTTTTTTGTGGCTGCATCAACCATTCTCAGCGGGAATGATGAACAAGAAGATTCTCTG
>VDFB02281492.1:939441845-939551950 GCA_007258455.2 Sequoia sempervirens | reverse complement strand
AAAAATTAAAAGGGTCTATAAATATGGTCTTCTCCACATCCTACAAAGCCACAAGTATTTTCTAGGAAGGTATTTGGTTGGCATGATTTCCTACACAAATTTGTTAGTGTCTAGCAAGTTACAAAATCTATTAGCTTCAAAAATCAAGATAAAAGGATGAAATTATAGTTAATAGGGCTCACAAACCAAATTAAAATATAGGCAATGATCAATGTAGGTGACGATTTAAAATAAAAACATTGAATTAATATAGTTTAATGAGTTACTTAAATTTACCAAAATTAATGACAAACTTTGTAGGCATTGAATTATGGAGGTACCAAACTATGAAAGTGTTTATTTAGAGGATTTTGTAGACTTCAAGACCAATGCCAATAAAAATTTATGAAAAGGAAAAAAATAGAAAAAAAATAGAAGCAATAATGAAAAGAAAATGATGGAAACATGTTAGGAAAATTAGAGAAACCAAAGGAAAAATCCCTAAAATAATGAAAAAATTGTGAAATTTTTCAAGTGGATGCATCACTTTGGAACTCTAGTGACTAATGACAAAGGTGTTAATTTAGCTAATAGAGGAATTGAACCAAAAAACCTACAAATAACAATAATATTTTAGTAAAATCCTTCAAAAAAGAGAGACAAGAATTTAAAAATAAGAGTGAAAATATGCAAATGATAAGACAAATTGTTAGTGGACAAAAAAAAACTAGGAACTTGTAAAAACCAAAAAGAAAAAATGGCTAAAATGGGGGTGGATAAAATCCAAAAGCACAAGAATTCTTTTATAAAGTGCTACTAACTCAAGAATTTGTTGGGAACATGAGAATGTTGGTATATGGTGTTGTCATTGATGGTAACCCATTGTAGAAATCTAGAAGTGTTGGTTTGGAGAAGACCAAGTGTTTTGGAGAATTGACTAAGTCCTAGTGTGCATGTTTAGTGATCTAAGGAACAATTTTGTGGTTTGCATTGCCCTACTATGCAGAATCTTGTCATTTCATTTTGAGGTGTTGATGGCATGTGTTGAAGGTGTTTATATCCAAGGTTTCAAGGTTGTATTTCTTCCATAACCAAAGACATTAGTGACAAAGTATCAGGCTTAGTAATGACAGAGTGACTGGTACAGAGTGTGTGATTGGAATGCTCTACATTCCACCACAGATGAATATTATGCTATGTGGTTTTGAGGAAGTGTTGGAAGGTGTCAAAGGTGGATGCACTCCAAGTGGCAAGTGGTTTTGTGGTTCGTGTGTTGAGTTGTGAATGAACAGTTGGTTCATTTAATTCTAGCTTCACTAGTTTTGTTGTGTTTCCGACCTAAGGGTTTTGGGATCATGCAGTGTTAAGTTATGTATGGAGTGGATTTATGGGAGTGATTATAAGTCATGCCAACCTATTTTCATGTTGTACATGTTTTGGTTTATTCAAAAAATAATTTTTGTTGGATTTTTGTGCTGACAAGTTATGAGGTTTCACATTTCATCTAATTGGGCTGACTTAATTGATGATTTGGGTGTTTGTAGTAGATATATGTATATATACAAGGTTAATTCATTGTGCAAAGGAAGAATTGATTTTTTTCAAGGGTTTTTGTGCAAGATATGATGTAGAGCGAACTGCAAAGTGTGATAGTGGTGAAGTCTAATGTGTGTTAAGTTAGTTTTCTATGCTTAATTAGAACTATACTCTTAGCATGTTGTAGATGCATTGTTAGCAGTTCATCTTTGATAGTGAACCATTGTTTCTTCTATCTTTTTCTATTCTAGGAAGTGATCCCTTGGCACTAAGCCATTCTTTCTGGATAGTGAGTCCTTGGATAGTGAGTCCATCATTTTGTAAATCCATTGTAATTGGTTATAATATATTGTAAGCTAATCCTCACTGTGGTTTTTCCATTTTAAGGGTTTTCTATGTAAATCTAGTGTTCTTGTGTTCATTGACGTGATGCATGCTTTAGTTGTTCATTTCCATTACTGCAAGTTTAATGCAATTCTTTGAATATATATTTATGTTAATGATGTTAGTGAATTTTAGTGGCTACTGATTCATGCCCCTCTCAGTATTCCAAGTGTTCAACAATTGGTATCAGAGCCTGGTTCCTTCTATTGGCTTGATCACTAAGGTAAATCTTAGAGGTTGAACACATGGCTACAAGGAAGTATCATATTCCTTCAAAATATATTATCCCTAAAGGGTTTACTGAAGAAGACTATGAATTTGATATGGAAGGAGGACTCAAATCAGCCCTTGATGATCTTGATAAAGCAAAATGTGATAATAGATATATGAAAGAAGATATTAAGAAAGCAGATGAGTGAATCAAGAAGTTGAGGGATCAAATCAAGAAAGTTAAAGAGAGACTTGAGGAAAAAAATGAGCAGCTCAAACAATGAAATGAGACAATTACTAATCTGAAAGTGCAAGTTGAAGAAGGAAAAAGAGTTGAAGACTTCCTAAATGCCAAATTGAAAGAAATCTACAAAATGTTCAAATCTTGAAGAAGAAAGAAAGATCTAGAGAAAGCAAATATTCAAGAAGAAAAATTCAAGAAGACTCCACCTTGCTTAATGATATACATGCTAGTAAAAAAAATTTCAAAGTACAAAGAAGGATTAGGGTTTGAAAGAGGAGAAATTTCAAAAGAAAAGAAAACTCTAAACTATGCAGAAAAGAAGAACAATGAACAAAGAAATACTAGAGATAAGAAGAGCAATGTCAAACAGGTTCAAAACCTAAAGAAATATTTTAAGAGATCTCCTATCAAAAAACTAGATGCACAAAGGTATTCATCTTTTAATGGTTACTATTACTCTTGAAATAAGTTTAAACATAGAGATGTAGAATGTATAAGCATAATGAATCAGAATGTTCAATCATTTTCTAGTTAGTTCTTTACATGCAATAGATTTGGTCATAAGGATACTGAATGCAAAAGTGAGATGATGAATGGATACAATAATGGTATGATATTTCAATCATTCAATGGTTACTATTATACATGCAATGGATTTGGTATAAGGATTTTGAATGCAAATATAAAATGGAAAAAAATAAGTTTGTTCAGCAAAAAGGTGTCATATGTCACAAATGCAGTAAGCCAAGACACATAGATAAGTTTTGTAGAAACTAGAATGTTAAACCATCTACTTCACAGAAGAAGATTGATCTGATTGAGATGAAAAAGGAAATTAACAAGATCTAGAAGAAAAAGGAAGAGAATGAGGTGAAGAATGAGTCTATGCCAACTCCTGGTGTAGATGTTTCCTCTAGAAACTAGATTAAGAGCTTTCACTCAAGGGGAGTTTTAGCAAAAAACTTTCCAACCCCTTGTCGAAGGTGATATGTTGATGTCTTCAACATATTAGTACATGTGTAATTTGTTGTTCTTGGTCTATTGTGGCATCTCTAGTGTGAAATATCTTGTTGCAAAGATTTGTGGAATGATTGAAGGTTCTTGTGACAACACAGTGTAGGTTTGCAAGATTTGTGACCTAACTTTATCTGTTACAATTAATGCATATTAGGTCACTTGAAAAGGGGTTTATAAGTCATTTTGCATATGTTAAATTCATTCATAAATTGAAGTAGAGAATAGAGAAAAGGTGATTTGAAGCATTTATTGAAATCCTATTGACAAAGATTCACAAGGTATTTATCAATTTCTTCCAAAACCTAGTTCTATGAAAGTTCAAAATTTTTACTCCTCAAGTAATTGATGTACTTGAGTGACCAAGACATAAATTCAAGAAGCACCCAATTAAATCTATGGAGACTAACCCTAAAGGTGCATCATTTAGGGTTTCATATGGCATAATGTATTTAGAGGATGTGTGGATCTATATTCATACAAATATGGAATATTATGATCATCTGAAGATGGAAAAATATTGGGAGAAGGAGTTGACTAGATATGAATTTGAGCTAAAACCAGAGTATGAGAGTCTAATGGAGAAGAAATTGGATGTGTGGAACAATTTCCCTATTTTTTTCTATGAGGATGAATGGGTAAAATATGTCTTGAGCCAAATTCACAAGTTCATGTGGCTAGACATACCACATATGATAAACAAGGATGCAATTAGGGTGGTCACCAATTTTTTCTCTAATGGACCAATTTTAACATTGAAGGTTGCGAAGAATGAAATGGTAATGAATCTCACTAGAGAAAAGTTTGATAAACATGGAATAATGGTGAATGATATTGATAACCTGATGGTGAAGTATGCTTCAATGGAGATAGGCTACAAGATCTTTTATACAAAAAAAGAGAATTTAGTTTCAGCCACCACAATTCATAGAACTTACTAGATAGTGAAGGAAGGTGGAGACATAGATTTGTGTGAGCTCTTGAGATATCAATTGATGGAGAATCTATAGAATAAAATAATAAAGGTACCCCTTCCGGTATGGTACCCTAATTATATTCTTGTTGTTTTACTTTATTAGAGAGGTGCCTAGAACAAGGAACATCATATGGTTATATAATATTCTAGTTATCATTCAAATAAGAGATCATTTGAGAAGGTTAGGAAACCTAGAAACCCATAAATCTATGTTGTGGGGTTTCTTTAAGACATTTCAAGATAAAATGCAAGAAATAAAAAGGATACCTACAATTTTCTTTAAGAAATACAAGAGTGACATAACATTTATGGTTAGTAGAGATTGGTGCTTTATGGAAGAAGTTGAACCCAAAAATGTTTGTGTTTTGAAGCTTAGATATCAATTGATAGAAGCAAAAATTACTAGACTTGTAGAATTTGTGCTAAGTGAGCCTAGAGATCAAGCTGTGGATAGGTTTGGAACTTATACAGAGAAATCCACCCAAGAAAACCTAGAAAAGAATGGAATTGAGAAGATGAAATCATTTTTGGAAGAGATGGTGAACACACCCAAGGGTTTTGTAGAGAAGTCCAAAGACACAACTATTGCTCTGTAGGGTACTCCAAGTATAATAAGGTCAGTCAAGACCTCTGCCCCCTCTCTTATTGCTCCTAGGTCCTCTAGAATGAAGCTTGCAGGGAGTTCCAAGAAGAAAGAAAGATCTAGCGCCCCTAAGCAACAAAAGACTCCTAAGAGGAGAAGGAAAGGAAAGGCTACCAGAGAGAAGTACATTAGTTTTAAAGATGATGATGAAGAAGAAGGACCCCAGTTAGTCTAGAAAAGGAAGTCTCAAGTCTCTCAAGAAGATTCTAGTTCAAAAAGTGAAGAAGAAGTAGAAAAAGAAAAGAAATATTTTCTTTTTCAAAGAAGAGAAAAGAGTTTTGAAGAAAAATATCCTAAGGGAAATGAAAAGAAGAAAGAGAAGACCCCTTCGGTTAGGGAGCATAGTCCCTTGGAGTTAGATGCATTGTTTAGTAGTATTGCAAAGTTTTTAGTTTTGAAGGATACTGTTGTGATGTATTCGGAAATCAATAATGAAGACAAAGTAATAATAGAAGAGGCTATTATTAAGTATATGGTAACATTGGATACTAGCCTAGATAAGATAGAAGATCAATTTCCTAATGATCTAAAAAATGTTTTAATTGTAAGAAGATAAGAATCTATTGAATAGGATGTAAATATAAAGGCATTTTCCTTGGAGACAATTGGTTCTTTACTATCTCAATAAGATAGACACGAGATTTCCAAGTTGTATAAAAAGAAATTCAAGACAAAACAAAGAGTTAACACTCTTATGAGTAGATAAAAGGTAGATATTGATAAGTTGAGGAAAGAGACACTAGAAAAGGTTGAAGATCTTGTTAAAGGGTTGGGAGCTCCTCCAAGTAATCAAGATCAAATGCAACAAAATACACCCCTCCTAGAAGATAATGTGCCTACTACAAAACAACATAAGAATGTGCCTATGGATGAGAGTGTACAAGAAGACATGGTGACAGATGAATCATCTCTAGTTGTGGAGAATATTGTTGAAAAAGAGAAGGAAGATGATAAGCAAAGTGTCCCAGAGAAAGATGAAGCTCAAATTGAATACCCCCTCCAGATATGGAGAAAGATATAATTGAGAAGAAAAAAGAAGATAATCAAGAATTCCTAGAGAAGATTGAGGCACAAAAAGAACAAAGAATGCCTCCTTCGGATTGTGAGAAGCCTATAGAAGTAGAGAAGAATTTTGAAGAATTCTCTAGCAATGGTGATAAGGATAAGAAGGAAGAAGAAGGTGCTAAAATTGATGGTGAATCCTCTAGAGCTTCTAGATATTCATTGAAAGATTTGATAGACATATAGCTATAGTTTTAACTGGTGGTGTCTGCACAACTGCTATAAATTCCCATGCAACAAGGTCAAGTGGACCTAAATAAAATTTCCCCTTTATAGAAGTTACAACTTGGTGAAATATTTCATGCCTCTGCAAGGAAGGATATTTTGCAAACACATTAGAAGAGCACAGAGTTGGTAGATGAAGCAGTGAAGGTGTTATAGGAAGGTATTCTTGGAATAACTATTGATAATTATTTATTTGGTGTGGAGAAATTAAAATTATTGCTTGATTCTATAAGGATCTTATTTTGTTGGTTTAGAAGAAATGATTGAGAAGGAAATGGAAAAGAAGTTCAATGAAAAGAGATTAGTAGAAGTTTCTGATAGATGTAGTACTACACATGGTAAGTTGCAATGAAACTTTGAGGATGTCAAGAAATGATTGGAAGAAGCTAAAGTTTTGTTTCAGTTCTATTTGAAATGGCCAAATTCTACAAGGAGCATCAAAGATCAAATGGACTCAATTGAGTCAAAAATTGCTTAGGCCTCAGGTGCATATGATCTTGTAAATGATGTAGATGGAGCAACAAGAGAAACAATTGAGAATATGCATGGTAATTTTTTTTCTACTGCAGAGCAAAAGGAGAAGATAATAATGTAGTATGGTCAGCTCAGAGATATGGTAAGTGCAAGGCTTACCCCTTTAACTGGAAAGTTAGCTAATGATGAGAAGGTGATGAAAATGAATCCAGTTCCTAGTTCTCTGGAAGAAGGAGAAGACCTCCACATTCAGTTTGAGAATCAGTGCCATATGCTTTCCTTTCCTGGAAAGGACTAGGAGGTTGCAAAGAAAGACTAGGAGGCACAACTTGCTAAACTAAAAGAGTCTTATAAGGGTTAAGTTGTACATATTCGCTTTATATATGCAATTTTTTAATTTCAATGTACATACACGGAAGTAGTTGATGGTGTTGCAGTAAAAATTTTATTTTTTTTGTAATGAAGAATATTAAAATGGGGAGAGAAACAGAAAGGGCGAGATACTCTCAAATAAATATATTAGTTAGGGGGAGTGATATAATGAGCTCTTTTCCCTTGATGTCAAAGGGGGAGTAGTTTTGAGTAGTTTTGAGTAGTTTTGAAGAGTGTGTTGCCATAAATGATAAAGGGGGAGATTGTTGGAAACATGAGCATGTTGGTGTATGGTGTTGTCATTGATGGCAACCCATTGTAGAAATGTAGAAGTGTTGGTTTAGAGAAGACCAATTGTTTTAGAGAATTGACTAAGTCCCAATGTGCATGTTTAGTGTAAGACGAATAGTTTTGTTGTCCGCATTGATTTGCTATGCAGAATCTTGTCATGTGGTTTTTAGGTGTTGATAGCATGTGTTGAAGGTGTTTATAGCCAAGGTTTCAAGGTTGTATGTCTTTTGCAACTAAAGATATTAGTGACAAAGTATCAGGATTAGTAATGTCAGAGTGATTGATACAGAGTGCATGATTAGAATGCTCCACATTCTACCATGAATGAATATTATAATATGAAGTTTTGAGGAAGTGTTGGTAGGTTTCAAAGGTGTATGCACTCCAAGTGGAAAGAGGTTTGTTGGTCCGCATGTTGAGTTTTGAATGAACAGTTGGTTCATTCAACTTTGGCTTCACCAATTTTGTTATGTGGTGTCAACCTAAGGGTTTTGGGATTGTGCGGAGTTAATTTATGTATGGAGTGGATTTATGGGAGTGATTATAGGTCATGTGAACCTATTTTGGTGTTGTACACATTTTGATTTATTCTCTAAAGAATGTGTTGGATTTTTGTGCCGATAGGTTATGAGGTTACATGTTTCATCTAATTAGGCCGACATAATTGATGATTTGGGTGTTTGCGATAGATGTACATATACACAAAAGGTTAATTCATTGTGCGAAGGAATAATTTAAGTTGTTCAAGAGTGTGTGTGTGAGATTTTATGTAGAGTGAAGTGTGAAGTGTGATAGTGGAAAAGTATGAAGTGTGTTAAGTTAGTTTTGTACGCTTAATTGGAACTTTACTTTTAGCATGTTGCAGATGCATTGTTAGTAGTTCATTTTAGGCATTGAGCCACCCTTTCTTTTATCTCCTTCTATTCTGGGTAATGATCCATTATTTTTGGATAGTGATTCCATCATTATGTAAATCCATTGTAATCAGTTATAATGTTTTGTGAGCTAATCTTCACTGTGGTTTTCCCTTTTAAGGATTTTCCAAGTTAATTTGGTGTTCCTATGTCCATTGATGTGATGCATGCTTTATTTTTTCCTTTCCATTACTACAAGTTTAATGTGATTATTTGAATGAATGTTTAAGTTAATGAAGTTAGTGAATTTTAGAGAATACTAATTCACCCCCCTCTTAGTATTCTAGTTGTTCAACAAAATTTTAGGCAACATAGTAATAAGTACTGGTACTAAACTGAGTAGTGGCTAAAACAAATAAGTAAATCTACAAGAAATTTTGATAAATCTACAAAAATATGCTTAGACTAAAGCATAAAAAATATTAAAGATTAAGAACCCTACCAAATTGATCACAAAAAGTTGGAAAATAAGTAAAAACCTAGATAAAAACAAGGGTAGGTTGATGAGATAAAATAGAATGAAGGAAATTTGGGCTAATTAAAACAATGAATGGTGATAGCAAGCTATCTAGGAAAAGGTTCCAAATGGAACTAGTGACTCTATGTAAAATTTAATGGAACATGGGCCCAATGATCTAAAACCTATAACTTTTAATTAAAAAAAAAATCAAGAAAGAAAAGTTAATTCATGGGAAAAAGGTCCCAATGGGTGTGCTAGAGATGTGAACCTCCTATTTTAGTTATAAAATATGAATTAGATGTAAAATAATAAACTTAAAAGCCCAAATAGAAGCAACACTTATATAGAGTAACAATGGAGATAAACAAACAATGCAAAAAGAAAACTTAAAGCCTTATACCTCCATTATTTTGTGGATGGAATCCAATGATGAAGAATAGTGATTGTGTGTAGATGTTCTTGCTTGATAGTTACATATTTTAACAACATAAGTTACTATTAATTCATGGATGATGAAACCAACAAGAGAAGTATTTTTTATAAACACTTTCTAAAAATGGAATGGAGTGCTAAGATTAGAATATGAATCGAGGACTAAGATTGATTACATGAGAAAGTTCTTAGCCTTTGGAAAAGTCTCTGAAAGGAAGTTCAAGCTAGAATGAAGTGAGAGAAAGTATTCTCATAGGGAAGAGGAGAGGGTACATGTGTCTCCTCCCACATGTGTAAAAAAAATTAAAGATCTTTATCCACTAATAAGTAATAAAAAATTAGAAAAAATACGAAAAAGGATTTGATTAGCCTAATCAATTAATTAAGAATATATTCATTGATTAGTTGGAGAAAAAAAGAATATTTTATTTTAGTGAGGGTGTGGAATATTAAAATGGAGGGAAATGTTAAAGGGGAATTAACTAGCCAAATCAATTAATTAAGAAAGATTAATTGATTAGTTAAAGTAATGGAAGCTAAGCTTAATTGATTAAATTTATTTAATTAATTAACTTGAGGAGGATAAAGAGGGATTACTTAGTGTAGACACCTAAAATTGTCCTAAATGTATCACACATCTCAATTTCACTCATTAACATCATCTTCCTCATTATCACCTAATTCCTCATTTAATTAAATAATTTCCAATTATTTGATTAAATTCACTTGTTTCCTCTATTAATTAAATAATTGACGTTATTTGATTAATTCATCATTTTTTAATAATTTCCTCTTTAATTGAATACTTTTGAATTATTTAATTAAATTAAATTTTCTTCCTTCCATCATGATTAAATATTTTTAATATTTAATTAAATCTATTTTTTTAAATCCCACTTGATTAAATAATTTTTAATTATTTAATTAAAAATCTTAATTTCTTCTCATCCTCACATTCAAATAATTTTCATAATTATTTAATTCCCTCATTTTCCTCCAACTTGCACAAATAATATTTCTTCTCTTCTCATGAAACATGGGTCAATGAGTTTGACTCGTAAAACTACACGGTTGAATCTTGATAGCAAAATCACAATTTGACAAGCTATGGAAACCTCCTAATTATCAATATTTCTTTTTCAAAAGAGAATATTCCCTTTTTAAAATATATTTTCCCTCCAAAATATCTAAATGGCATATTCTCTCCAAAAGGAATATTCCATAATTCAAATTCAAATTTGAATAGATATTTTCCCTCCAAAATATTTTTAACCATTTTCCATGAGAATAGGGACATTTTGGGCTCTCTTTCAATTTCATCCATTGATCTTCCTTGATCTCCTTGATTTCCTCTCAACCATCGATCTAGAGATTCAATCTCCATCGTTGATTAGATATTTTCAAATCTATAAAATAAGTCATATTCCATCAAAATCATTCACAATCTTAATGTGCTTGAATTTTCATTCATTCACAATCTTGATCATTGAGCAATTACCATAATCATCTTTTGAGCAGAATCATGTGAATCAAATCATCATCCATCAATCATCAATCTTGAGCTTTGCAATGGTTATGCTTAATAGAGCAATCCACATTCATTTCCAGAGCATAAATCCCCCAATGGTATTGAACGTTTGCATGTCTTTCTTGATTCAATTGTGTTTAATTATGTGTTTTCATGCTTTTAATTGAATCTTTTTTATATTGTTAACTAAATTTCATTGAGTATGGGCTTATATGACTAATCTTATATGGTCTTTTAGTGTTTTATATAGTAATGGATTAATTCATGGTTTTTGCAGCTAACCTATATTCCCCTATGATATTTTGGCACACTCGATGGGACCCACATCACAGGTTTAATAGTTTTGGATGTTTTTGTGGACCTATAGGTTACAAAGGTGATTTTTTCATAGTGTGATGCATTTATTTTTGCACAATGACGTCTTGTCCTATCACAGAACTTACAAAAAATACAACACTTTTGTTTTGCTTGACATGTTTGTTTGACTATTCTTTCTTTATTTTTTGATTTCAAATTTGTATAGAAATGCATTTGACTAGCATTTGATGCTTTTGTCAAAAATTGGTGCTTTTGTATGTTGTTACAGTTTTGTTTCTACCTTTATTAGACACTTTTGTCTATCTTTTTTTATCTCTATCTGTAGGTTTTCTTACATTGACATGTTTTACTGGATTTTGGAATATTTGTCATAAATTGACATGTTTTTCTTTTGTTATAGTGGTACATTTTTTAGGTATATTAGCACATTTTTCTATTTAGGGTTTGATAAAATCTTGAATTCTTTTGCTTTCTAACCCTACCATGAGCTTGTCTTTTATAAGCTAACATCTATGTAGCATGTGGCATATGTTGGAAAAAGAAAAATTGCAAAAACTACTAACACTTGGTTTTGTAGGTTTTTAATTCACATTTCAATTTGGTGTAATTAAAATTAATGCATAAATTTCACATTTGATTAGGTGTTTAAAAAGAACCTACAAATTTCACATTTGATTTGGTGCTTAAAAAGAACCTACAAATTTCACATTTGATTTTGTGCTTAAAAAGAACCTACAACTTGCACACTTCAATTTGGGTTTTTAACAATGAACAATAACTTGCACATTTGATTTGGTGTTTTAAAATTGAACCACATCTTTGAATTTTGGTTGCACTTAAAATAAAATATATGATGTGTTTGGTAGGTTAGTTTTGCATATGCTCTTTCCTTGTGATTTGTGTGATCTTGGAAATTAGAAACATCACTAGCTTGTAATTCTTATTGTACACTTGAGGTGTGAGTGTCTGTGTATGCTCTTCCCTTGTTACTCTTAAGAACGATCTTGGGGATCAAAAGCAACATCATTACTATTTATTTCAAGTAGGAGGCCTACTTGGGGATTAATACCTTAAGGTCGACCTCAACCATGTTTTCAGGTAGGGTATATAAAGGGGGAGAATGAAAGTTGTACCCCAAGGTATTGCCAACATCCTTCAAGCCATGCCAAGTGACCTTCAATCTATTGAGACATGTATAGGTGATGAGAAGAGAGGAGACCTCTCTCAACTCAAGCATATCAGACGGGCTCATTTTTCACCAATCCCCCACTATGAACCTTGTTATCTAGTAGCCTATAAGACTTTTTAGCCTTTAACTTGGAATGATGCAATGTATAGTATCGTGCATGAAGTAACTCACCATGTACTTTCCCTTGTTAAAGTGAATGATATTCCTTGATTAGTACCTTGTCCTTTTTAAGGTGAGAGGTGCGAAGGTAGTACATGACCTTCATATACTCTAGTCACCCATTCATTGTGGAGGCATTTTCTTCGACAAGTGGGCTTATTCCAAGTCAATATACTCAGTCTAACTACTAACTAGGTTATGTATCTATGATGTGTTTTTATTGTGAAACTACTCATGACACCACTTAGTGTGATCTTGTTGAAGAAGGCATATGAAAATATAACAACAAACCCTTGGAGTCAATCCTTTGTGTGATTCTTTGTTATTTATGTCACTTTCCAAAACAAGAAAACACAAATTATCCTTAAAAATTTTAAAACCCTAGACCTACTTAGGATCAAATTTCAAAAACCTATCTCTAAGTCAAATCATTGCATTAGACTATCACTTTGTGTCACTTTCGTATGCGTCTAGATGCATCTTATTTTTAATATTATAAATTTTGATACATATAAATGTATTTGTACAACTTGTCACATTTTTCCTAGATCAATCCTTTGTCAAAATCCTATAGTGTCACATTTTATTGTCACACAGTCACTTTTTTCTACAAACCCGTGCTTTTGAAAAATCGTGCCATGTTTGTTATGGGAAGTACACTGTGTTTGACTATCATTTGATGAATTTGTAAAACAATGCATTTGACTATCCTGGTTCAAAATAGCAAAACCTTTAAAAATCTTAGAATTCCAATTTTTCAACAAAAGTTTATATCAAACTAGAGACATATGTAGAAGAGACTTGTAGTCATCCTAAACATACAAAATAACATACAATTTTTTCTCACTTTTTCACTTGTTTTTAAATCTTGAAATCAAAAAATAATTTCAACATCATTCTACTACCAACATTTAGTTCCATTATATCCTTTCATGGGGCCATCACACCCTACTAGCTTCAATGACAACAATTTATGGGTGTCTCTAATCAAGAGTTTGGCACACTTTGTCACATGCTAGATTTTAATCAATGTCAAACCTCACAAATCTATCAAACAAATAATTAAGACATGAATCGTCTAACAAAAACATTAGAATAAAACAACATGACCAAACATGAGTACACTCCTTTAGGGGGTCCAATCAAGTTCATGTTAATCAAGATAGTCCAATACAATTTTATCAATCTTCCAAAGTTAAGATCATTATGAACTTCAATTCAAACCTTCATGGTATGTTGAAAATATTTATTGGGAATTCTATGGAAAAAAATGTCATGAAACATCAAATTTTATAAGACTCAAGAACCTCATACAAGACCTTATTGATCAAGGTGCAATTAGTGTTGAGAATAACCATCAAAATCTATCCATAATTAATCATATTGATGATGTTTATACCTCACATAATGAGAAAGTTGACATAGATACTTTTTCAAAGCATGATCAAAATCATTCACCTGTGTCTAGCAATGATCCATTTCAAGACATATTAAAATCATTTGACTTCATTGTGGCATGTATTAAAGAAACTTTCCCACAAAAGGCTTCCATATCTAATTCCAATCCATCATCCTTAAATCTTCCACCATCTCAATCCATACAATCTCCATCAAGTAATCCATCAAACAATGACACATTTTTGAATTCCCTCTAAGGACTATCCCTTATAGATACATGTCAAATCAGTCAAAAACTTAATTCAAATTCATTTGATGATCAAGAAACCCTTAATACAACACTATCATACATCCAGTCACCTCTCATGCCTAATACAAAAAATCTAAGTCAAGAGATTTCACCTACATATCTGCATTTTGAAGTTATCCAAAGGTCCTTTACAAATAATCCATTCTTTGAATCTAATCCATGTCGAGAACACAATCCAAAGCATAACTAAGATAACTCTGAAATAAATTAAGATCAAGAATCCATATCACCAAAATACTACAATGATGTAATGAGTATTTTCCAATCCGTTAACAAAGATAACTTTGAAATAAATCAAGATCAAGAATCTATATCACCAAAATACTACAATGATCTAATGAGTATTTTCCAATCTATTAACAAAGATAACTCTAAAATAAGTCAAGATCAAGAATCCACATCACTAAAATAGTACAATGATCTAATGAGTATTTTCCAATCCATATAGGATTTCGCAAAACAAGATCATATCCATACACAAAAAACTCCTACATCTACCCATGAGATACATACTTCCACTTGAAATGTGGATGATCTTCCTTCAAAACAAGAGTATCCTACTCTTGATATATTTGAAAATGATCAAGGAATAGTAGAATTCAAAAGACATCATGGTGACATATCAGAAAACAATCATGAAGAAGGTTTCTACACCTACTTTGAAACACTAACATATCTTGAAAAAAAATCAAAATCTAATGCATCCCAAACTCATATTAAAGACATTGATCAAGACGATATCCAACGTATTGAAGCACCTATAGATTAAAAACTTGGATCACTTACCTTCACCAGAGCAATCCCTCTTACCAATGAAGAGACTATTGCAAGTATGAGCAGTTGGTGTTGTCATTGATGTCAACAAGCCTGTGTTGTCATTGATATCTATTGTTGCATAAGATTTTTGCAAGAGTGTGAGTAGTTGATGCTTTGATTAGTTTCATTACGTTGACATTAGTAAAGCTACTAGTATCAACCTCTAGTGTTGCTTTGATAAGATTTTGTCTATAGATATGTGGTTAAGTTGCTATTTTAGTTGGCTTGGTATTGATGAGGATGTCCCTCTAGTGCTTGGTTTCAAAGTTCTTTTGAGACAATTTGATAAAACGAGGAAACAATGTTTTGTAGTGATCTTTTGAGTGACAGAGTTGTGTTCTAGTTTTGCTTCACATTTATTCTAGGTTGAAGATTTTCCTGTGCAATTTCGATATGCTGATGAGAGGTATTCAGATGTGTTGTATTCAAGAGTTGGTGTGCTGGATTGATGTATAATGGAAGTTGTGTTCACTAGTGTGTGATTGTGTATTGCAAAGATGTCTGGGAGAAATATTTTTGCTCTATGTTTCTCCACAGTTATGTTTCAAGTCTTGTGATTCTGAAGGTGTGTTGATGGTGTTGGTAGTTTACCCTGTTCAAGAGGGTTTGAGATTTGGTGCTTCAGAAGATGGTTTTTTAAGTAATAGTGTATGGCAGAGTTGTGTGGATGTATTGGGTGTGTACATTCTTCAGGTGGAAGTTCTTGTCAAGAACTTTGTTGGATTTCAAGGTGTTTGAGGGATATTCTAGATCATGTTCAAGCATGGTGTGTGTTTTTCAAATTTTCCTTGGGTTTGAGGAAGCGTGTACTTACAAGGTTAATGGTGTTTACATGGGTGATGATTGATCTTTTGTTTACACTACATACAAAGGATAAATAGTTTTTTGTGGTAGAGTGTGGTTGAGTGGTGTTGTTGATTTGGGTCCCAATTAAGTTTTGATTTGGTTCTCTTTCACTTCTATCTACTACATAAGTGTTTTGACGCCAACCTAATTTGAATTTGCATGTTTGAGGTACACAGCTGACCTTGGAGAAGGTTTCAAGGTTGAAGATGGTATAATTAGGAGTTGAGTTGTTAAGGGATGATAAGATAGATGCAAGAGATGCAAATGATGTGAAGTGAAAAGTTGTAGAATGTGAAATTGAGAAGTGTAGTGCGAGCCTTCAAGTGTTAGTTTATTGGATGCAATGAGAAAAAGGTGGTTACAATTCTTCAATTAGACTGCGAAGGTGTTGAAGTCATTGTGGTGGATTGTTTGTTGCATTTAGATACTTTTATCTGTGTAGCATTCATTTTCTATCTTCTTTTCTATTCTAGCAGTGAGCCCTATTGTACTCAGTATTGATATTACTTATATTGTGAGCTAATCCTCACTATGTTTTTTCCCTTCTTGGGTTTTCCACATAAATCTGGTGTCCTCTTGTGTATGGTGTTAAGTTATTGTAGTTTATGTTATTTGCATTTCATGATTAGTTAGCGTAACAAATTAAGGGTGTAATGAATGAATATGGATTTGAATATTAATGAGGGTTTTGAAGTTTTAAGATACATCTGACTCACCCCCCAATCTTAGTTGTCTCGTGCATTCAAAAATTGGTATAAGAGCAAGGTTCCTTGGAGAAAATATTAACCACTTAAGGTAGATCTGGGATGGTGCACAAGAAGTAGATCCCTATGTTTGATGGAATGTATTATGCATTTTGGAAGAAAAGGATGGAAGGCTTTTTGGAATATTAGGGATATGATATTTGGAAATTAGTTAAGGATGGATGCACAATGCCTAAAAATGGTTTGAGCACTGAAAATTAACTCAAATCCTATGAAACCAATAGTAAAGCATGGTATGCTCTCTTAAGTAGTCTTACAAAATATGAATTGGTGAAAGTTATGAATCTGAAAAACTAGTAAAGAAATTTAGGATAAGTTGGAAAATATTTATGAAGGAGATGATATGGTCAAACAAGCTAAGGTGAAAAATCTAAATACTGCATTTGAGAACTTGCAAATGACTAAAGATGAAAACATCACAAGCTACATGTAATGGGTAGATGAAGTGGTTAGCTCAATCAAAGGTCTTGGAGGTAAAGTCAAAGAATCAAAAGTGGTAAAAAAAATTCTTAGAACCCTACCTAAAGCTTATAGTTACAAAGTTTCTACTATTGAGGAATTTGCAACTCTAGATAAGTATACTAGAGATCAATTGTATGGTTCTCTAATTGAATTTCAAATGAGAGAATTTGGTCTAAATAATGGTGCAAAATTTGAGACTTCTTTTAAGGCTACAAAAACAAAGAAAACTAAAGAACCAGATTAGGATGATCTTAATGATGTGGAAGCTAACTTTGTGAGAAGGATGAAAAAGGGTATTGGTAAGTACAAAGGTAAGTTACCTTTCAAATGTTTCAATTGTGGAAAGATAGGTCACTATGCTTTAGGATGTCCAAATAGAGTTGTGAATGACAAGAACAAGGATAACAGAGGTAAAATGATTAAGAAAAGCTATTATGTTAGAGACGATGCAAGTATTTTTTATTATGGAGATGA
Organism: Sequoia sempervirens; assembly: GCA_007258455.2. Taxonomy (NCBI): domain Eukaryota; kingdom Viridiplantae; phylum Streptophyta; class Pinopsida; order Cupressales; family Cupressaceae; genus Sequoia; species Sequoia sempervirens. The sequence continues at coordinate 939,534,470 of VDFB02281492.1, read as the reverse complement.
TGATGATGAATGCTTGTTCATGGTTTTAAAAGATGAATCTATTTCTACTAATACTAAAAGATGTGTGAAGGAATTCCCTCCGAAGAAAAAAGGAAAAGACTAAAGGTACTTTGGTGTGTATCTTTCATGCTAGATAGGATAAGAACTACATGATCACTGAAAATGGTTGATATAACCATATGACTAGAGACAAGAGTAAGTTTGTTAAACTAGAAAAGTTTGATGGAGGACTTGTTAGATTTGGTAATGATTTAGGTGCTAAGATATGTGGAATAGGTTCAATCAGTTTTGATGGTAAGCATAATACTGATGATGTTTACTATGTTAAGCTTTTAAGGCATAACCTCTTGAGTGTTGGACAAATTTGTAGCAAAGGATACAATCTTATGTTTCAGGATGATGGATGTGAGATTAGAAAAGGGTTTGGAACTATGATTGCTATTGGAAGAAGGATAGATGGAAATGTTTATCAGCTCAAGGGTGTTGATGGTCATTAATTCATGACTCAAATTAATGAAAGTTGGATATAGCACAGGAGGATGTGTCACATCAATTTTGATAACTTAGTAATAATCAGTTTAGTTCAAGTAGTGAGAGATGTAAGGAAGCTAAGGTAGTGGAAAAACTTCCTACACTAACCTTGAGATGAGAATAATGCAAAAAATTTACATATCTTTAACAATTACAAAAACTTAAATAGAAATAAACAAGTATCATGCATACCACAACACAATGATTTACGTGGGGAAAACCCTTTTGAGAGAAAAAACCCACAATCCAAAAGTTGCCCAATATATTATTCAAAAATCAAAATATTACAATATAAGTTTGCAAAGCAAGATTCTCATAGGAGTATCACCACTAGAGGTTAAGAGACACCACAACTACTATCAGACTCTTATAATACATCACAATCTACATACATCCCACCTGCTTATAACAAGTTTTTTGGAACCTTCTATAATTAGGGTTTTACAAGGTCATTTTTAATTTGACGTGTTAATGGAAAAAGCCTTGATGTGTCAGCAGGAAAAAACCATGACGTGTCAACGGGAAAACCTTGATGTGTTAAAAAAAAAAAATTGGGGTGTTGTCCCAAACCCCACATCTTGTTATGAGTGTACATTATTTGCATGATCAATTGCTACATAACAACATACATCCTATCAATAAAATCGTATATAATTGCAAAGGTTGAGAAACATTTTCCCAACAAATCTCCCACTTGTTGAACACCTTCCAAGGACAACAGAAGGGTGTCATCATCATCTCTAATTGCTAGGGGCCGAAAGGACCATAGTCTTTGAACACCATCTAAAATTCTCTATGCTCACAGGCTTAGTTAAAGAATCAACAACATTCATGAAAGTATCTACCTTAACCAGCTTCACCCTACCATCTTTGACCATATCTCTAACAAAATGATACTGTACATCAATGTGCTTGGTCTTGGCATGAAATTTTAGGTTCTTGGCTAGACATATCGCACTCTGACTATCGTAATAAATTGTCACTACACCTTGTTTTATTACAATATCTGAGCACGATATCTTAAGCCAAATGGCTTCTTTACAAGCATGTATAGCTTCCATATATTCTACTTTAGTAATGGACAAAGCAACCATAGCTTGTTGCTTACTCATCCAACTAATTGTGCCACCAAAAAAAGTAAACACATAAGCACTAGTTTATCTTCTGATATCAACATCACCTACCGAGTTTGAATCCACATAACCATGAATATCAAGGGAAATCTCATCTTCAATTATATTACTATGATAATATAAGGAATAATTTCTGAGGTACCGTGCAAATATTTGAAGACTCTTTTAACTGCATCCTAATGAACTCTACCAATATTAGACATATATCTGGAAAGAAATCTCACTGCTTGGGAAATTTATGGTCTAGTACAAACCATAACATACATCAAAATTCCAACTACACTCTGGTAAGGAACTCTGCTCATGTCTTCCATCTTTGATGGAGATGTTGGACAATCTAAAATAGATAAAACTATTCCAACTAAAATACGAACACACAATGGTCTACAATCTTGCATATCAAACCTCTATAAAATTGAGTTGAAATACTTGCTTTGGACAATCCATAGCTTTTTTTTTCACTCCATCTCTTTTAATTTTCATCCCAAGAATGTGTTTAGTTGCACCAAGATCTTTCATTTCAAATTTAGTAGCAAGTTGAGATTTTAGTTCTGAAATCATACCTTTCCCTCTACCAATAAATAACATATCATCAACATATAATGCAATAAACAGGAAATGATCACCATCAATTTTATAATAAATACAATAATCTGATTTAGAACGCTCAAATCCCAAACTCAACACATATGTATGAAATTTATGGTACCACATCCTAGGACTCTATTTTAAGCCATACAAAGATTTCTTCAATTTGCAAACCAACTTACTTTTACCTTTCACCACATAGTGCTCTGGATGTGTCATATAAATATCCTCCTCCAAATCACCATGAAGGAAAAAAAATTCAAATCTATTTGCTCAACCTCTAAATCATAAGTAGCAACAATAGAAAATAAAAATCTAATGGATGTCATTTTTGCAACTAGAGAAAATATCTCACCATAATCAAAACCCTCAACTTGAGAGTAACCCTTCACAACCAACCTTGCTTTGTACTTCTCAATACCTCCATATGAACCAATCTTTTTCTTGAACAACCATTTACAACCAACAGGGTTTCATCCTTTAGGAAATGGTACAAGATCCCATGTATAATTCTTTTTCAAAGTTGTCATTTCTTCATCCATAGCAATCTTCCATGATTTTGCATCATTCATACCTAGTGCCTCTTCTACAGATATGGGTTCATCCACATTAGTATTCAAAGAAAAAATACATCTCCAATCATCAAGTGAATACCTTTTAGGTGGTTATCTATGCCTTGTAGACCTACGAACAAGCTGAGTTGGAGGTTCTTCCTCCTCTTCTGAAGACCTGGAGCTAGATGATCTCTCCTTAACTTGTTGTCTATCCTTCAGCCTCGATTCAATTTTCTCTGGTGTAGAAGGAAATCGAATCACATCTTCCTATTTACTTTCTTCTGGCTGTAATGTAACAAAATAAGGCTTAGTTTCTCTCAAAAAAACACTTCTACTATGTATTACCTTTGTGCAACAAGATCCCAAAGCTTGTATCCTTTCACACCATAACTATATCCAATGAAGATACATTTCATAGCCTTGTTCTCCAACCTTTTTTGCTTCTCCTTTGGCACATGTGCATATGCCTCGCAACCAAAAAACCTAAGATATCTTAATGAAGGCTTGCGACCCGACCATGCCTCTATAGACATCTTATCAACAAGAGCTAATGTAGGAGACTTGTTAATCAGGTAACATGTAGTAGCAACAAATTCAGCCCAAAACCTTTGTTCTAGGCCAACACCACTCAATATACTCCTAGCCTTCTCCATTAGTTTCCTATTCATTCTTTATGCAACTCCATTCTGTTGTGGAGAATACATAGTTGTCTTTTGTCTATGAATACCACAGTCTTTACATAATCTATCAAAATCATTAGAGAAAAATTCACTGCCATTATCAAACATTTTATTTTCTTTCCAATCTACAACTCAACCATTGCTTTAAATTCTTTAAATCAATTGAGAACTTCATATTTACTCTTTACAAAATATACCCATGTCCTACTATAATCATCAATAAATGAAACATAATAGTGGATTTACCAATTGAAGGAACATCTATAGGACCAAATACATCAAAATGAATAAGATCTAATACACCACAAGATTTATGAGTACTCGAGTAAAACTGAACACAATTTTGTTTTCTATGAATGCAATGCTCACAGAAATTGAATTCAAGATTACAATCCGATAAAACTTCAACAAGGTTTTTATTTTTTAAGGTTCTTAGACCCTTTTCTCCAATGTGGCCAAGTCTCTAGTGCCATAACATATTTTTCTCTGTAGGTAACTTTTTCTCAAAAGAAAGAGCACCCTTGGGTACCCAAAAGCCATGACCATCTATTGAAAGTGAAACCCTTACTTCTACAAACTTTCTTTTCACAAAAGTACGATTTCACTCAATAGTGCATGCATCAAACTTATACAATGTCCCATATCTAAAACCTCTAGAAATCACCATAGCACCTCTAACCATCTTACATCTTGCATTAGAAAATACTACTTGCACACTAGCATCTATTAGTTTTCTCACAGATAACAAATTTTGTACTAATCCAAGGATATGCAACACACCATTAATCCTTTTTATTCTACCATCAGGAAACTTGATTTTTACTTTACCATGACCAACAATGTCTAAATGAGAATCATCACCTAAGTACACCTTACCTCCATCAAATTCTTCATATTCACAAAACCAATTTGTATTAAAGGTCATATGAAAAGATGCATCTGAGTCAATTAACCATGCATCATTACCTACACAAGTTGCCAAAGCTGCAATAAATGTGTCGCCATCTTCCTTCTCAGACTCAGAATCAAAATCAAATTTTTTATTTTTCTTCTTTACATTCCTTATGAACATGTTCAGGCTTATCACAGTTCCAACAAATAACTTTGGACTTTCCAGGAGATTTAGATCTCCCCTTGGACTTGGATTTGTCACGCTTCTTTCCTTTTTCCTTAGGTATTCCACAAACATTTAGGGCCTCCTTGGTAGTGATGGATACCTTCCTCTTCATCTCTTCAGAAAGAAAAGAACCCACCACATCTTTAGTCATCAATATAGAAAAAAAGTACTCCCAATAGCCATAACAGGAGAATCCCATGAATCAAGTAAAGAACAAAGCAAGATCCGACATTTCACCTCCTCATCCATTTTGACACCAACTGATGCCAATTAAGCCACCAACTATCACAACCCCTCTCTTATTACTTTTTATTTTTGGCTTTGATGTTAAAACTATGATTGGTTACTAATATTATTTCAAAGAGAATAAATTCAAGACATATTTATTGATGTTTCATATTTTATTAAATTACCTTGAAACATTTTAATGATTATTATGGAATTGTTTCTATAAGTGATTTAATGATTTTAATTATTTATTTGTTAAGGTTGTTATGGTGTTCTTTTATAAATCTAATGTTGATAATTTACATTTGATGGTACTGTGTTAAATAAATCAAATAAGTTAAATGCTATGATTAACATTAACTTAAGGGGATTATAGAGCACTAAGTCCTGCAAAAAGACTCTTGAATGGTTACATTAAAATATTAAGGAAACCATACAAGCATGCAATTAGTAACTCCCAAATAATAGAGGGAAAACACACAAAAATATCTTTTTATTATATATACAGAGAGACAACAAAGTATGGGGGCGTCACGGGAAGAAGGTGATACAGGAGGATAGAGGAATTGTTGCATAATCGATGGACGAGAGATATCTCAAATAAAATCATTAGAGATGAAAGGGGGGATAGGTTCAGTAGAGAAAATAGGAAATATAATCTTGGTTATGAGAGAAACACAATAGTTCAAGAAAAAGTGAGAAGGGCATTTGAAAATATGGCCTCAACCTTGGAATTTAACAGTAGTTGTTGCATTGGATCGGGTACTCCATATGCCATTGATATAATCTCTAAGCTTCACAGACACAATATCATAGTTTTATCTGCTTTCAAAAGGTCTCTGCTTCAAACACTGATCAATAGAGGGAGGCATGGCGACAAACAACAATCTAGCATTGCACGATATATTCTTTCCAATCGGATATTCACTCTGGGTTTCTCGAAGGGAATGGTTTAGCTCAAGGAGGGCCTTCTGGTGCAAATAATAGATCTAAAACAATACTTCATAAAGAGAAAATATATATATTGGTGAAAGGTCAAGAACGTTTTAGTTCTTAGAAGTTGCAATCTTCTTTTCAATCACCACTTCAACAACAGGTATGAAATGTGTGACTTGCGTGCCTTGTTTCTTTACCGTATTCATTTTAGAAGGATGTTAGTTTTGATCACCTTGTGATTTCCACATCTAAATTCATTTTCCTTTGGCTAATTTGGATTAGAACATAATGATATACTATGAGAAAAATGAAGACATTGACTATTACATCAGGGTAGTGAGTCTAGATATTTTTCCAAAGCCTTTGAGAATGGCATAGTAATATCATATCTTAAGAACTTCAATCATATTTTGGTTTCAATAATTTTGTAGTAACAATCATATAGGCAATACTATTAGTATCAGTGATTAACGTGCCCATAATCAGAATCAATATGTGATTTTCTATATGTGGTGAAGTCATAAGTTTAAGGCATTGTATGTTTTCATCTCAAGGTTATAGTATATACTTCTACACTTGCATATGTTTGCAATCAATAGTTCTTTAAACATTGGTGCTATGGTACTGAAACATTTCTATAGTCCTATACATGCATTTATAATAGCAATTTGCATACATTATGCTGCCATGACTAGTGGTGAAATTCTTTGTTAAGTGGATAATTAGATGTTTCATAGTCCCCCTTTGTTTGTACAAGAAATTTCTTAATGTGTAGTATACTATGATCAACCTCTTGTTGCACTCCACAACGGCTCTTGCATCTATTCATTCATCAAAATATCATCCTCTTCTTTCATCTATTCAATTGTCTCATACATGCAATAGATATAGTCTAAAGGTTCTGAGTTAATAAATGTGCCGCCCATGAATTTATTTCTAGATGTGTCACGCTATCATAAAGAAATAATTATATGCACTAAGAGATGTCACGTATTTACAATACATGTAGGTTGCAAGTAGAGAACATAGGGGTTTAGTTATGTGAGATCAGTCTAATTGACACTTTTAGCTTTAGAACCTCTTATGGTTGAATACTAAAAATACATTTAAAATTCTAACATGTCTCTACACAGTACATAATGTTATTTGTCAAAATTGAAGGGGTAGGCTTAAACAGTACGGATGCTCTATTTCTTTAGATTTAAGGTATGTAGATTGTGTTTATTACATAATCATAAATGACTAATAAATGATTCTGAAGGATTTTTGACAAGAGGATCAAGAAAGGACGTGATGCGGATCAACCCAATCATCCTGCAGCATAATACACTCATTCTACCAGTACTCAGTGGACCCAATATTTCCTCTCTTCGAGGTACTTTGTCAAATAGTTGCACTTGTTACATAAATTGTATAGATAATGTTAGAATGCGTGTCACCAAAAAGTGTATACTTTGCTTGATATGGGAATAATTGATGACAAATTGGACTTAATGAGGCCTTGATTTGGTGTTGTGAGGTTTTTTACACAACCACATTAGGTCTTGGGCCCTTGCAAATTGAATAAAATGCATTTATTGATGTCTTGTAAAGGTGTTGTAACACATCTTCACACTTTTCTAAGACCATAATATCATAATTCACCTAAATAACCTTACCAAGACCTATTTCAAAGTGTTGTAAAGTCTTGTAACAAACTTTCACACTTTCCTAGGCTTGTCATCAATATTTACACCTTTCTTATGCCTTAAATGGCCCCTTTATACACTTACAGGCCTTACTTAAGTGTCTTGTTGAAGAAGAAACTGATAAACATTATTTAAATTATCACAATTCCCGACATCCACTTAAAAATTCCCAAGTGGACTAAGTCGCCATTGGTGGCGACTTAGTCCCATTTGGCTAAAAAATCAAAATTAATTTAAAATTCTTTTGGGTTTTTATTCCTTAAGACCTAAGGTCGGCCTGTGATAAGGTATTTTCAGGAATTAGGGCATAATTGTGTATAAATAAAGGGTTTTCCCTCTCATTTCACTAATTCATAACTCATCATCATTCATCCATCATTCATCATGTTCTCAAGTCAAGCAAGCTAGGGTTTTATCATTGCAAATCATCAAGATAACTTCCAAGGACATTCAAGGGCAGATTCTTCATGTTTTTTTGTAGAAATTCAAGATCAAACATCATGGAAAGGTATTAACTCCATTGTTTCATGTTTCATTACATTCTTTCTTCATTTGGTTTAATTACCTAAAAAGGGGTTTGACCAAGGCAAACCCCCATGCCCTAACATTCACCATTTCTTTCTCTTTCATTGTGTGTTTGTAGATTTAGACACTTTGAGGGTTTGAAGATCATTGATGAGTAGGTTGAAGACTTGTTGAAGACCTCTCCTTGCCTGTAAAGCCAAAATATTAACAAAAGTAACTTTCAGGTCTGAAAATTAGAGTTTCAGAAGCAGACACCTGTCAGGAACCGAAGTGCAGACCGAGGGCTTCCATTTCCACTTTTGAATTTTTAGAAATTCAGAAGTGGACTAAGTTGCCAACAGTGGTGACTTAGTCCCACTGAACCTATTTTTTAGAAATTTTTATAGATCTGGATACCCATTTGGCTGAAACGAGCTCCGAAGCAGTTTCCCCGATCTGAGACTAAATCGCCCAGCTTGGCGTAAGTGTCCCAGTTGGCTCAAAAGTTAGATTTTTCAAAATTTCAGAGGTCTCTACAATATCCATTCTACTCTTCATCAGTTTCTAGGTGCACAATTTTAGTTTAATATCTATATTTTTTTCTTTATTGCATTTATTTCATTATTCTGCATATCACAATGTGTTTTCCAGCACTTTACATTTCTTAGGATTAGCATCAATAAGTCATTTTATTTTCAGATTAGTGCATTAGTACATCATAATTAGACATCTTACATTTCATTTACATTAATCTTGAGTGTAGACATTTGCATTTTGGGCCTCATCCTTTCTCCTTTTAGGTGAAAAACCCTAGAAAGAGCTTAAAGTAGTTGGGCAATCCAAACTCATTGTCCACAGAATGGAATATTAAAATGTGAGTTTCGTAGAATCCTTAATTGGTATTAAGTTTGAACAAATGGAAGCTACATTTAGGATTATGAAATCATTAATTGGTAATAAGTTTGAACAAATAAAAACTACATTTAGGATTTTGAAATAAACTTTTACTTCAAGGTGATTATATTATATATTTTGTTCATATTATCAAGTCACTAGATAAATAATAGTATAATTAATATTATAAGAAGGATACTTAAAATGTTGATGTAAGGCCACTTAGTCAACTCCTCACAATTTAGGCAAGATTTTCTAGTATGTGATAACAATGTACCTCATCACATAGAATTCATATAGTTGATGAAAGCTTTATTTGTTGCTTATAGATTATTTTACATGCATTGAGATAATGCGTTATTATTGATAATTTATCTCTTTTCATTATGTTTTCCTTGTTATGCTTGTCTTCGTCTATCTAGAGCCATATTTAAATATTTGAATAATTGAGTTGTTGAGCTCTATTCCCTATGGTCTTGAATTGTGTGACTTTTAGTTTTTATACTCCCTTATGCCCAATGGGCATATTTTTAACCATAAGTGGAATCTATGTTGAGTAGAGTTGTTGATTGTTCACTAGCACTCTATAGCTCTATGTTCAAAAATTCCATTTTATGCCTGCATAACATGCAAGCATAATATATATATATATATATATATATATATTATGTATATCATTATAATCCTAGATGGCTTTGTACATGTGTTTGTGTGTGTGTATATACCATTTTTCACCTCTATGGGTTTGTTTGAAATTCATCATATACCCTTATGACATTATAGGCCTTATGACTCTATATGTTTTTTTTCCTATCATCAGTTATATATTTATCCAGATTTATTGATGTCATCATATACATGAATTAATGATTTAAATGGTTCAAATTAGTTGAGTAGTTTTGAATGATAAGTCTTGAGATTACTTATTGTTAAGGATGAGCATATATGTTTTGAAATATGGTAGCATTCAATTTTAAAAAGTTTTAATTATCACGTAAAACTTAAGAATGCTATTAAACAATCATACAAAAGAATCAAAGTTGGAATCATGATATTTAAAGCATATTATTTTCTCAATCTATTTGAATTACATAATCACGAATATAATAATAATACAAAGGGGGATTAGACTTGTATGAAATAAAACAATTTGCAACAACATATTAGTGTAGGAGCACCCTAGCAATAACATGCCTCCATGAGGCAAACTTGGGATTTTGATTTGGTATTGATGATTTCATATTGTAATAAGGTCAAAATGGCCACATTGGGCTTGTAATAGGTCCTAGATAGTTAATCTAGATTAATTTGGGCATATTATGTAAAAGTTGCAAAAATTGACGAAATGTTGTCAAGCAATATTGTAAAAATGCAAAAAAATGCCAAATCATGGAATGTGAAGAATCAGGTAGTTAGGTTGAGGCATTTTTTTGGTTTATATAAACATTTTTAGGCTTCACAAACTTCAAGGAAGGTAGGGTGATGTTGTAGGAGTTAGAAAATCAATGAAAAAACACAGTTTTCTATCAATTTCCTACATTTTCATGATTTTAGGCCATTGTACGGCCATGTATTGTGCTTAGATCATCTCCTCCTCCTTTGGATATTAAAGCCTTGTGAATCTATTTTATTTTGAATTTGGTTTCTTGATAATCTATTTAATATTGTGTAAGTTATGAGCAATTTTGTCTAGGCGAGTAAAACCTTGATTTAGGGTAAACAATGACCTTTAAAATTGTGTTTCTTTAAATTCCACTGTTGGAATCTTTTGGAAATTGGTGAAAGGGAAGTTTGTAATGTACTTTAAGTGTTTTCAAAGTTGCAGAGCGTGGAAAGGTGGTTTTGGGAATATTTAATGATGCCCTCGGTCTATAAATGATGAAAAGGTCTAAAGATGATAGTGTATAGTGGAGTTTTTATGAGTTTGGTTGTAGAGTTGAGTCCTTTCATGGTATTAGTGTTTTAAAAGGTTTCTTGGGTGTATTTTTTTCCCTTTTCTGATAGGGGTTGGTGAAAGCATAAGGTCTTGATTCCATTGCTTTGACTGTCCTATTAAGGCAGATTAGGGACAGTCCTAGTTAGGACAGTATTGTATAGTTTGGAATTTCCCATTTTGAAGGGCCATTAACTCATTAAAGAGTTGTCCAATGAAAGAGTCTACATGCTATTGAGATTGAGTTAAAGGTATAAGAGAACCCCAATGTTGTTGCATATCAAAAATTGATGAAAATTGAATAGTCTCATAAGCCTAATTAGGCTTGGGTGCAGTAAGACAGTCAGTTTTAAAAGAAGGTTGGTTAAGTGAGTTAGAGTCTTTGAAGGGTGTATGTAACCTGGTTTAGGGTTGTGGACTTAAAAAACCCTAAAGTTGCTTTGAGAAGGAAAGTTTCCTTGAAATATGTTTTCCTTAAAAGTGAATTTTTTCAGTTTAGTGATATGAGTTGTTGCCAAGAGCATGGCTAGTTGATTTGTTTGACCCTTGCATTGCATCAGTTTGGTATCAGAGCTTAGAAAGGTCTGGGCAGAGAGAGAGTTTGGATTTTTTTTGTGGTTGTGTGTCTGTGTGTTTGTGTAGGTTGAGGAAGGAGCCTGATGTCCAAGAGACTATGTAGAGGAAAAGAGAAGAGACCTAGGTGAGGTAAAGTGAAGAGGAAGCAAGGAGAGACTTTCTTGAGTAAAGAGAAGATGGATTTGTTGAGGAGACACTTGCAGGAAGTGGAGTCACAAAAGAAAGCAGAAAAAGAGAGGAAGAGAAAAGAGGAAAAGATGAGACAAAGAGATAAGAGAAATAAGGAAAGCTATGGAAGAGATGATAAGAAGACATGAAGAAGAGATGGAGCAATTGTTCAGAAGAGAATTTAGTTGGCACTTGACCATGAAGAAGAAATTTGTATGGCCCATTAAGAAGATAGTCAAAAGGAGAAGACAAATGAAGATACTAGAGGAAGGTGAATAATTTGAAGATGCAGAAGAAAAATTCATGAAGGCCGATGAAGAAGACATTGTAGCCATCCCCAAGCATGAAGGTGAAAGTGCAGCAGAGGTGAAGGATGAATTGATTTTGGAGGGAAATGATGAATCCCTCTTGAAGACACAAAAGGATTTGAAGATACATGTTGTAGAGAAAATATATTACTTATTTGTTGTGATAACACTTTTAAGGAACAAATTAATGGACAAGATGTAGAAAATGGAAGAAGGAAAAAGAGTTGAGATAGAGATTGTGATACATCATGAATCAGATCATGAAGGAGCAGATTCACAGAGAAAAGACAAAATGGAAACAAGTTGGCATAGACCAACTAAAGCCAAAGGTAAAGATGAAGATGTTTCAAGTAGTAGGGAATTGAAGTCTACAAGGAGGAGTAGTTAATAATGAAGGTTTGCTACTACATTCAGTCCAAGAGGACTTGGAGTTTTCATTTGGTTGGGAGTATGGTACAAGAGCACCCTAGCAAGAACATGCCTCCATGAGGCAAACTTAGGATCTTGATTTGGTATTGATGATTTCATATTGTAATAAGGTCAAAATGGCCACATTAGGCTTGTAATAGGTCCTAGATAGTTAATTTGGGTTAATTTGGGCATATTATGTAAAAGTTACAAAAATTGACAAAATGTTATCGAGCAATATTGTAAAAATGCAAAAAATTCCAAATGATGTAATGTGAAGAGTTAGGTAGTTAGAAATTTAGGTTGAGGTGTTTTTTTGGTTTATATAATCATTTTGAGGCTTCACAAACTTCGAGGAAGGTAGGGGGATGTTGTAGGAGTTAGAAAATTAATGAAGAAACACAGTTTTCTGTCAATCTCCTACATTTTAATGATTTTAGGCCATTGTGCGACCATGTATTGTGCTTAAATACTCTCCTCCTCATTTGGATATTAAATCCTTGTGAATCTATTTTATTTTGCATTTGGTTTCTAGAGAATCCATTTAATATTGTGTAAGTTATGAGCAATTTTGTCCAAGCGGGTAAAAACCTGATCTAGGGTAAACAATGACCTTTAAAATTGTGTTTTTTTAAATTCCACTATTGGAATCTTCTGGAAATTAGTGAAAGGGAATTTTTTAATGTACTTTAAGTGTTCTCAAAGGTGTAGAGCATGGAAAGGTGGTTTTGGGAAAATTTAATGATGCCCTAGGCCTGTAAATGATGAAAAGGTCTGAAGATGACACTATACAATGGAGTTTTTATGAGTTTGATTGTAGAGTGTGATTCCTTGCATGGTATTATTGTTTTTAAAGGTTGCTTGGGTGTATTTTTTTCCCTTTTCTGATAGGGGTTGGTGAAATCATAAGGTCTTGAGTCCATTGTTTTGACTGTCCTATTAAGGAAGATTGGGGACAGTCCTAGTTAGGACAATATTGTATAGTTTGGGATTTCCCATTTTGAAGGGCCATTAACTCATTGAAGAGTTGTCCAATGAAAAATTCTACATGCTATTGAGACTGAGTTAAATGTATAAGAGAACCCCAATGTTGTTGCATATCAAAAATTGATGAAAATTGAATAGTCTCATAAGCCTAATTAGGGTTGGGCGCAGTAAGATAGTCAGTTTTAAAAGAAGGTTGGTTAAGTGAGTTAGAGCATTTGAAGGGTGTATGTAACCTATTTTAGGGTTGTGGACTTGAAAAAACCTAAAGTTTCTTTGAGAAGGAAATTTTCCTTGAAAGATGTTTGCCTTAAAAGTGAAGTTTTTCAGTTTAGTGATCTGAGTTGTTGCCAAGAGCATGGCTAGTTGAGTTGTTTGACCCTTGCATTGCATCACATATTTTTCTTATACTTAAGGCTAACTTTTGTAATGTTCTATATGAATTTCATAACATCTGCATGCATTATTTTGGAAATCGAATTATCTCTCCATACCATTTATGTGTTTAATTAATTAACCTAGATTCTTTCCCAAAACAAGAGTGCTTTACATTTCAATTATTCTTAAAATCAATAACACAATAAGGAAATAAATAACTCCATTTTCAAAGGGGAGTGAATGTAAAAGAAAACTAGGATTGCTAGGAAATAATTATAATTATAATATATATATTAGGCATCAATGTTAAAGAGAAGGGGAATATCTAAGTGCATTAGACACCATAAACACATTTCATAATGATTGTGTGATGTTGTCAGTTTAATTTAATGGTTGTAATAATAACAATACATGTTTAGTCATTGTTGAGGGAATTGTTGGAACACTCAAGGTCGTAGAAGTTAAGCAAGAGTTACACGCCATGCCTTAGGAGTCATATGGAGGGGAGGTTTCAACCAAATTTTATATTGGGAAGCATGTCATTATCCTACCATTAATTATGATGGAGGACTTTTGATCTAAATGTCTGAAAATAAATTCCTATCATGAAATTAATGATTGCAAAAAAAAAAATATTGGCTTGAGCTCGAGAATTGAAGAGCTCTAGAACCCATTATTTTTGGGGATCTACCTTTCATTTTTATTTAAGGGAATGGAAACAACTTTATTGGGGGAGTATGAAAATATCGTATTGTTCTATAAGTTGTAGGTGGTTGAAGTAGTAGGATGATTTTAATGGTTGCAGCAACTCCCATGCAATTACAATCTACTTGGGTAGTAGTTTCTCCCAAGATTGCTTGGATTAGAGTTATTTGTCGGTGCCTCATCTTCTACCTTGTGATTATAAAGAGATGGTTGTCATTTCAATGTGGGGTGTGGCACATTTTGGATGACCTTGCCAGCATTACACTTCGAATGGTGCGATTTAAGTTTCCTTTCTTTTTGTCAATGCCAGCTTGGGGGATGTAGCAATTTTTAGGGAGAAGTGCTAGCTACTTTTCACTCTTCTCTACATCACATTAAAAAAAAAATAATGCAAAAGTGGAGAGAATGTCACTTACATCAAAGAGGATGATGTGGGAATATATAGGAGAAGGGTGTTGATTTTAAAAAATAAAAAAAGGAGGCGAATACCACGAGCAGCAATAATGGAGGATAGGAAGTGGAGAATTGGTTGTGATTTCCATTTCCAATACTGTCATTGTGGGTTTTAATTTTTAGATTTTATTCAGGCATGGTAGTGCCCTGGAGATCATGTGCAGCTAGGCTGAAATGTCTAAAAGAAAAAATGTCATTTTAATTCCCCAGTCTTTTGACCTTTTTCTCTACAGTGGCATGTTTTATCCAACTAGCTTTGATTGCCAATACCCATTGGAAATGGCTACCAAACCAACTTCTTTCACGTTGCTACCAGCAAGGAGGAGATGGATGCCATGAAAGCTAAGATATTTGGGTGCTCACAATACAATTGTTTGTTGGAAGCCTATATCCATTGTATAATGGTTGGAGCTCCTGTAGAAATTGTGGCCCTTTTGCACACAACTATTAAGGATTACAAGAATCAATAGACTGAGACGTTTATGAGCATCAAAATGGATCCAAAACTTGGTATGTGAAGGGAGATTTATTGCAACATGCTAAGTATGTTCAGAGAGAACCATGAGAAGCCTTCCAAGAAAATCATGCCATTTTTTTTAGTAGATGGAAGCTCACCCCAATTCTTTGAACAATGGAGCAATCAACACTACACATCCAGGTAAAAAATTTAACGTAAACAGTAATTAAAAAAAGAAAGTGGAACAATGGCTTCGAAACAATGGCAGCCTAATGACTATTCTACAAAAATGACATATTACATTGTCCTCGTGGTAGAACTTTTCATTGAAACCAGAACTATCGATCTCGGGGTCCCACGGGTGATCTGGAAAGGTATCATGCAAATAGAGGAAATGCAAATAGAGTACATAAAAGAAGATATCAGTTTTCCTGACCTAATTGGGTGCCAGTTCCACCTCACAGGGTTTTGAATAGAAATGGCCAACCAATTGTAGATGTTTGTGAAGGGGATACCTTGTATAATAGGTATTTTCAGAGAAAAGCTTATGAGAAAAAATTAGCTTTTTTGCAACGGTCATATCAAGAAGCAGAGGAAAATTTCAAGTCGTTCACAAACAAAGACTCAAAAGTAGTACAAGCCAAAGGCAAAGGTAACTTATAAAATTCAATCAAGGAGTCAAAAGAGATGAAGAATAAAAACCTAGAAGCTCAAAATCCTGGGGTAGTTCTAGAAGCAAGAAATGCCTAGGAACTTAGGAACCCTAATTTGCAAGGGAAAACATACGGATTTAAATCTCTATCATCGACTAACGCAGGGAAGTAGAATGGATCTTGCGCAAAAACTACTAACCAACAAGGTGCTCCCTTCAATCTAGACACGCTTAGCTAGCCTCTCGATCAAAAGAGTGCTAAAGAAGATGCTCAAGCCCAGACCAAGCAAACAACTCAAAAAAGAAAGAAGTCAAAGAACAAAAATAAGAAGGGGTCAAGAAATAAGGGAGTTCTTAAGAAAGTCTGGAAATGTAAGGAGTTGAAGAAAAAAGTGAATGCATCAGATAGCAAGATTAATCAATAGGAGGCAAAACCCCTCCCATCAGAAGATTGCGATGTCCTCAAAATCACCTTTCTAGTAAACATGTTGCAACCTCAAATTCAAGACCTAAGGGATAAAGCCCTAATCTGTAAGTTCTGGAACCTAAATTTACCTTTAGTTCAATTAAGAGATTTGATTTATGATGATTGGGAAGGGGTGCAATAGGTTTTTTATTTGGATTTTGAAAGGGGCATATTTGTAGTCATTTTTGATAGAAAAAATAAAAAAGAACCAGTATTTAGAATAAAATAATGGGTTTTCCAAGGGCCGGGATTAAGTATGACCCTGGATTCCAAATTTCAAGCCAAAAGACTCTCCCTTTAGATTTGTCCCCTTCTAGTTCCAAATTCTAGATTTACCACTTGAATATAGGGAGCTAAATTTGATGGAGTAAATAGCTAATCATGTGGGAATTTTCCTTATGCATGACAAGGCCTTTTTTAAAATCCCCTCAAGACCCATAAGAACTTTTTCCCTCATGGATATGTCCAAGGAATTTTTGCAACATATTCAGCTAATCTCAAAGTACGACACATGGCACCAACAAGTTTTCTTCGAATCCCCTGAAACTACATGCTATAATTGTCACACCATAGGCCATTCTTCTTCTCAGTGCACGTCAAGACTTCCCTCATCAAATTCTAAGCATATGGTAAATTCTAAAAGTGATGTGCACCAACAAAACTAGATTGATACATCTGTTACAAAACCAAATGCATGTATACAAAATGAGAGTAGTAGTTAGGGAATGCCATATCAAGAGATTAAAAATGGTAAAAATCACACACACAAGAGAAAAAGGGAAGAAACTAGTCTAGATTTGGAGCTTTTTAAAAACTCAAGAGAAAATAAAAAAGTACAACTTACAGTGCCAGAAAACTTATGGAGGCTAATACAAACTTTCTCTAGCTTATCGCTCAACTTATACTCCCCTGTGGAAAAACTAAGCTCAGAGCTTCAACTAGCGAAAATAGCTAAGAAACTAATGTTTCAAGGAACGAGGGATTATTTAGCTGCCTGGTCTTTAAATGATAATATGCAACAGGGTCAGTTACTGATTTAGAAGTTGTCATCTTCTACTGGGGAAAACCAATGCCTCCAAATGTGTTCAACAAAGAGGATAACTGATGTTGAACTAGAGTATTTGGTAGATAAGATGTTATTTTCAATCGGCTCATACCTGTTTGATGAGATTGCAGTGGAAGAAGAATTCTAGGAAAGAAACACTCAGCCAAGGAAAGAGGCTTCTACAAAAAATTTGAAATCTCAGTTTCTATTGGAAATGGAGAGCCAAGTTCCGCAAGAAATAACACAAAAAAGATAATCAGCTAGTAACAAACGGTGTGTCGATTGAACTGGAAAAGTGTAATAAATCCTTTGTTTTATCACAATCCCCATTTCAACCTTCAGTGAAGAAATCCCCTAGGAAGAGAGGTAGAAAATCTAATCTCACGAAGATGAAGGAGCAAATAGAGGTAGGAGTGCAAAAAATGATTTTAGAATCCATGTCAAATAAGAGACGGAGGAGAGCATGTTGCTCTCCTCGGGCACAATGAGGATCTCTTCATGGAATGTCAAGGGCATTAATGCCCCTGACAAGCATGCTCGCATCAAGCAACTAATAGATGCTTGTGGAGAATACATGTTTCTTCTACATGAAACAAAGACTTCAGTTGATGTGTTTGAATCCTCAATTAAAAAATGGGCCAGATGGGAATCCACACACTCACCAGCTAATGGGGTATCAGGAGGTCTAGTCATCTTATGGAACCCAAAGGTGGTAACAATTAAACCACATAAAAATGAGAATCATTGGCAGCTTGATGAGGTGACAAAGTTTGAACTGCACTTTTGGCTTATAAATGTTTATGGTCCTATGTCTACTCTGGAAAAAAAGAACCCATGGGATGAATTAGCAAGGAAAATAGGTTTGATCCATAATGGGAAAATTGTAACAGCAGGGGATTTTAATGTAATAACATCCTTGCAGGAAAAGAGTGGAGGAATAAGCCACTACCAAGGGTGATGACAGATTTTAGTTTGTGTTTATCATCTAATGCCCTGAGGGATATCCAACCAACCTTAGGAAAATACACCTAGACCAATAAAAGGAAAGGTTTTCTTCAAATAGTGAAAAGGTTAGATAGGTTCTTGGTGTCTCCTAATTGGATTTCTTCCTTGCATAATTTAATTTCAAAAAGTTTAACATATCCTAGTTCAAATCATTATGCAATTTCACTGAATATATCAAATATAACTATCTCAAGAGCAAATCCCTCTTTTAAATTTGAAAGTATGTGGCTCATGCATCCTCAGTTTATGGACATTTTCAAGAAATGGTGGTTCAATGCTCCATATGAACAAGGTACCAAGATGTTCCAGTTTCATAGAAAACTGATTTTTGTGAAGCAACAAGTAAGAATCTAGAACAAGCAAGTTTTTAAAAATATTTTTCAGCAGAAAGATATAGTTTTTAAAGAATTATCAACAGTCCATGAGAGTATAATTCAGAATGGTCTAGATGAAACCCTCTATGACAAATATAAAATGCTATAAGAGGAATGGGATGAGTTATGTGCATGTGAAGAGGTCTATTGGAGACAAAATTCTCATGAATTATGGCTAAAAGAGGGAGATTGTAACACTAAATTTTTGCATGCTTCTGCATAGATAAAAAAGGAAACAAAATAAATTCATTCAATTCAACAGTTTTCCACAGGTAACTGGATTTCAAAGGAAGAGGACATTAATAAACAAGGTGTTAAATTTTTCTCAGAACTTCTATCTGCCCCATCAAGCACAGATGCCATCAAAATCAATGATCAACAAGAATTGTTGAGCACAATTCCTCATCTCATCAATAATGAAGACAATAATCTGCTTATGAGGCCTTCCACATTAGAAGAACTAAAATATGTAGCCTTCTCACTTCCACCTAATAAGGCTTCAGGTCCCGATGGATTCATAGCATTATTTTTTCAAAAATGTTGGGAATTTTTGTGTTTTGAGCTTCTCTGGGCGCTTGAAGAGTCAAGAAGAACATGATCTATGTTTAGGAAATTTAATGTAACCAATATTGCAATCTTGCCGAAAGTTTAAGAGCCTAAAACATTTGTCGAGTTTAGGCCTATCTCACTATGTAATACAATTTACAAAATATTTACAAAAGCAAACTATCTTAGATTGTAAACCATCATACTCAGGATTATCTCTCAAGAGCAAGGAGGCTTTGTCCCCGGAAGGGAGACGTATGAAGGAGAAATTGTCGCACATGAATTCTTTCATACAATAACAAAATCAAAGCTTCCCTCCTTTATTTTCAAGTTAGACATGATGAAAACTTATGATAAGGTAGATTGGAAGTTTCTCAACAAGGTGTTGTCAAAGTTTGGATTTTTCTCTCAATGGCATAGGTGGATAATGTCTTGTTTATCTAGAGCCAAGTTTTCAATGATCATAAATGGAAATACAACAGGTTTTTTCAGTGCTTCACAAGGAGTTAGACAAGGAGATCCACTTTCTCCATTTATTTTCATTATTATGGAAAAAGTGCTAAGTAGGTTCATCCTTCTAAAGAATAATCAAAATTTATGGAAAGGAGTGCAGATAGTAAATTCAACTATTTCAGTCACGCACTCTCTATTTGCAGATGACACTCTCCTATTCAATAAATCATCATTATTGGAAGCTAAATAGGTCAAAGAGGTTTTGGAAAAATATTCATCGGCATCTGGGGAAAAAGTCAATTCAGCTAAGTCCAAGATTTATATCTTAAATACTCCTGAGGACCTAAAGAAGAAAATTGTGAAGATTTTGGGGTTCCAAGAAGTAGAATTTCCTTGTACCTACTTAGGGATCTCATTCTTTAAAGGCACGAATAAAGAACATTGTTGGGATAAGGTCATTAATAGGCTCAAAGCAAGAATATTGATATGGAAAGCTAGATGGTTGTCATTGTCAGGTATAATTCTCCTAATCAAATCAGTCCTAGCTTCAATTCCAAATTATTTCCTAGTTGTCCTAAAAGCTCCTACATCAGTAATTTCTAAAATTGAAAAGATAATAAGATCCTTCCTATGGAAAGGTAACATTGATGAGCACAAAAAAGTACCTTTAGACGGTTTGGAAAGAGGAAAGAAACAAGGGGGGGCTGGAATTCAAAATCTCTCATGGAGAAATAAAGCATTTGGGGCCAAACTTGAATGGAAAATGTATTCTAATCCAGAGTCTAAATGGACTAGGATAATGCAAGTCAAGTATTTAGATAATGATAATCCAACAAGAATCTTAACAGTGGCAGACCCTCCAAAGGGATCCACCATTTGGAATTTCATTTTGTTTAGTAGGAGTCTCATATCAAAGTTTTCATCTTGGGAGGTAAATGATGGGCAGAGCGTAAAATTTTGGGCAGACTCTTGGAATGGAAAATCTCCACTGGTAGAAAATTAGGACCTTCAAGAGGTAAGAACAATTCTAACTAAAGCTTGGGGTGAAAATTTGCTAGATTATGTGTAGTCATCAAGCTCCCTTACTGGGAAATTAGTGTGGAAAAATCCTTCAAGTAGACTTATCTCCTCACAATAGTCTGCTCTTTTCTATAACATTATGAAGAAAAGAGTAGTGTATTTATCCGCAAAACTAGATAAAATAATATGGACAACTTCAAAATTTGGATCATACCATGTGAAGGAAGGATATGCAGTTCTAAGTCAATCCAAACATGCTTCACAACCCCAACGAGCATTTACTTTTTGTTGGAACAACAAAGTTTTTCCAAAAGCGGGTAGTTTTAAATGGCTTGCTATACAGAAAATAATTCTTACAAGTGATCGTCTGGTTAAATTGAAAATTGTGGACCCATTCAAGTGCCCGCTATGCGAGGAATAGTTTGAAATAGCTAACCATTTGCTTCTTCAATGTAATTTTTCCAATCATTGCTGGAATTTCATTAAAAATAAGTTAGATCTCTATAATCCTCTCCCAAATACAATATGGGATCTCTTTCAAAGTTGGCCACTTCTATATCAGACTTCATTTTTCACAAGTATTTGGCATATTATCCCAGTAATAGTTGTATGGAACATTTGGTGGGAAAGAAACATGAGAATCTTCAAGAAAACAAAATCTTCAGTTGAGCTGTCAATGTTGAAGATAGAAAAAGCAATATCAAAAGGGGTAAACACTTGTGTTCAGAAAGAGAAATTCACAAATTCATTATTCACAAACTGGGATAGTTCCATTTTGAAGAATTGGAAGGGAATTAAGCTACCATTTGATGGTAGTCTACTTAAAAACAAAGCCAACAAAGTTGATAGAAGCCTAGTCAAAAGGATCCCACCTCAAGAGGGTTTTGTTAAATTAAAATTTTAATGGGGCATCTAAAGCTGAATCAGGTCAATTAGGAGTAGGTATCTGTATCAGAAACTCATCAAGAGAAGTTTTAGCAGCCTCCTCAATTCATTTAAAACAAGGGACGAATAATAGCACAGAAGCACAAGCTTTATTATTGGGATTGGAATTGGCTTCACAAAAGGGGATTTTAAATCTTCACATAGAAGGTGACTCTATGATTATTATAAATGCATGCAGGACAAGAAAGGTTCAAAATTGGAACTTAAGCTATATCCTACATAAAGCATGGGAAATTGTAGATAACTTTAATGCCTCCATAATCTCCCATACTTATAGGGAAGGCAATAAGATTGCAGAATTTCTTGCAAATTTGGGGTGTGAGGCCACAAAGACAAAGGCATTGCATGACACAAGTCAATTAAGTGCATTTCCCCAATTGATTGAACTAATCAAACAAGAAGCAAGAGGAAATCATTCAAATGAATGATCTAAATTTGCAAGAATAAATAAATTTACACGAGGGAAGTAAGAGTTATTTTATTCAGAGGACTATAATTCATCATTTCAGCTTGTGGAGAATTGGGCCTCTTTAGTCACATTTGTACTTATAACCTAGGCTCAATTTTTTTTTCAAGTAATGTTTATACCTACTGACAAACGGTATCAACATCATCTTACCTCAATTTCTATAGGTTAAAGGACTCAATTTGAAGTTTCCACGATCATCAACAAAGAGACACTTGTTGGTTCCTTTAATCCTCTCTAACGTGTAGTATATTTGAAGGTACTTATAGTCCTTTCCCAAGTAAGAATGTTTATTCATCTTCTCAAATTTCGTGCTACTAAAGTTGGCAAGATTCAGTAATGATTATCATAGCTCAAATGTAGTGTTGTCACTCCTCTCATTAATTTCTTCAGCTCAAAGTGTAAGTTCACCAGATGGAAGGAAGGTCATTCAATAGCCACGTATCCCTCAATAGCATATGAATTATTTAATCAATAGGGACTTCAAGTTTGGCGGTATTTATTATCCTTATAGGATTGGGGATATTGCATGAGCGAGAATGAGATGAAAATCTTGTCAATTTTTTGGTGGCCTGCTGGAAAAAGTCACTTCCAAGTTATTTAACTCAGCTTTAAATAGTGGCTTTCATTGCCCCATTTGCACAACAAAGCATTTTCTTCTTCTTTAACAGTATTTGGGGAATCAAAATTTGGTGTCATTGAGTGCAAAACCCAGTCAAGATGATGTCTAGACCATGGAACCAAAGAGTGAATTGTACAGTTTTCCAGTGGGAATGGTCGTTTAAAGAACAACTCACGCATGAAAATTTGGCCCTTATTTTCAATGTAGAGTGTCCCAGAGTGGAGGAATCTTTGAGATCGATTTTGGGAGTCGAAATAATGTTCCCTAGAGCCAGGCAGTTGATTTTCCCATCTTAGGTATTATCGATCTTTTTGTCAATTGTTTTGGATCTTCTCCAATCCCTAATTGAACTTGAAGTAATTGCGTCAAAATTTGTTAAACCCCAGTTCCTGGATAATGAAGCTCTGTTGCTTGAAGTACAAGTTTATAATTTCTTTTCTAGGGATGGGTTTGTGGGGGGTCTCTTTCCAAGGGATTACATTAAAAATCGTCAGGGTTTTGAAGAAATATTAAAATCAGTTAGTCTTGCATTGCAATTTAGGAAGGATAGTGTCTTGTTAAAATCTTTGAAGAACTATAAGAGAATTTTTTCTACCATGGCCTTTGATGTTAAATAAAAGTATTATTCAATCTCTCTCTTGCGTGAGCATGCACTACACCATCCAATAAACCCTCCTGTTGTGAAATTGGCCGATAGAAATGCATCATTTCAGCCAGTTGAAAAAGGAAAGGAATTGGAGGCAGGACAAGCTTCTGCTATCAGTGGCCATCAAGCTTTCTATGCCAGGGCTCGGCTAGTGCACGAAGAGCAGAAAGGTAAGGAACCGCTAGTGGATGATGATTTCTTTGATAATGTTGCAGGTTGGCAGGAAGTTCCTGAGGGTCAAGGCAAAAACTCGGTTCAGGGTGGCAAGCAAATGGAAGAATAGTGCTAGTGTCTCCAACGTTTTTTTGGTGTTTTGACAAGTTTCATGCTATGTTTTGGAATCAGGTCCTCAAAAATTCTGATATTGTTGAAAAATTTTAAGGGTCAAATCAATTATTAATGTATCTTACTATATGGGACTTGTAAATATTTAGGGTTTGTAATTGTTAAAGAATGGGTCAAGAAAGCTATTTAAGGGAAATTCGGAATGCATCCTAGCATTCTAGTTTTGAAGGGTAGCAGTTGATTAGCTTTAGGTTGTCAGTCTTGAAAAATCATGTTATGGATATTTGTAATCGCATGATCGAAATATTTTTGTAAGATTTTCATCTTTTCTAGCTATAATCGTAGGTTTTCTTCCTGGTTCTTTCCTGCCGGTATGCTCGCCTGAACCAGGATTTTGTATTATCATATTTATATATATAATATAATATTATAGTGGCTTGCCACTTTTGCCAAAAAAAATAAAATTAACGTAAATAACTATAATCAAGTAATTAAGACTAATCTCTTATACTTTGGTTATGTTCTTCTTCTATCTTACTATCTTGATTTGTGAGGGAAAATCCCTGAACTAAAGTATAGGTTTATTTAAACATAAGATTGTATGCCTATTTCTTTTCCTTTAAGATAGTAGTGAAAGTAGAATCCAAAAATTTATTGTCTCCTTCCCCCATTTGATGAGACTAAAAATTAAGTCTGCTAGTGTATGGGTATTACAAGGTTGAAGTCTCAAAAACAATTATCACCTTCAAATACAACCTATAAATGTTATAGTGCACCTTCTTTATATGTTATCTAGAGTTATGGGGCATCTGATTAAATTGAGAAATTTTGAACTCACTTGGCCATTTCATTAGTGTTGCATGTTAGTATTTGTAATGAAATAAATGCACCTTCTATGTGAATGTCCCAGAAAAATTAATTTGGTCACAATGATAAATTAAATGGTATTAGAATAATTAAAAACAATGAAAGTATAAATAAAATCCCACTAATTAGGTGGATTAGGAAGATGGGAAAATGAATCTGAAGATGCCTGGAAATGATTCACTACATTACTAGAATTTTATGTCTTATATATATCTGTATTAGAGCTTGCAAACGAATTGTATTTCACATAAGTGTAGACTTGAACCTAATGCATTATTTTGAGTTCTATTTGCTAAGAATATGCATTAGACAAATGAAATCTCCATAGTCATTTAAGAAACATTGAAGGATTGTCGGTGGTTCCTCTTATTATGTTGTGTTAGTATTAGGTAATAAATGAATATAATTAATTCAATATGTGAAATACGAACCAGAATATAAAAATAAAATGTGAATTGATTAGAACAAAAGATAATATATTAATCAAGGATTGTTGAGAGATCTTGATCTCAATCTAATTGTACTGGGTTTTCTATTGCCAAATAATTGCTTTAAGAATAAGGGAAGATTTAATAATGAGTTACACCATGTTATTTTATGCCTACTTCCTTTATCATACCCAAGCATACTATTTTTGTCATTCCAACCGGTCAAACTTTCCTAAACAGACCTAGGCCTCCATTTTGGTTGTATTTTTCATTTAGTTTTGAGATCCCACCTTCTCTAGGTGCATGTTCTCATGTGTTTATAATTTATCATCTAAAAGTATGTTAGCAGCAGACAGGCATGCTTTTATTCAAAATTTTCCACTTATAGACATAGTATGTGTTTATTTTTCTCTCTCTATATATGTGGGTTTATTTTGTGATTGAAATATTATTGAGTATTATATATATTCATACACAGTGTATTTACTAAGTTAATCCTTTATTTTAAAAGGGGAAACTTTGAATGATTTTTTTTTAAAGTGATAAAAGTTTACACCTTCGATAATTAAATATTATTTTTAATCTTACTATCCACCATACCATACCTATACCTTGTGAAATTTATTCAAGGGTACTTTACCTATATCTTTAGTAAGATGGATATGATAATGTTTCTATCTATACCTTTTAGATATCAAAATTAATATCAATAGCAAGGTAATTAGTACATAATTTATAACTGCTAATCAAGAGTTATGAATGGGCTCAAAAAGTATCGTCTAAAACATGATCTTAATTTGTTGAATTTATTGTCAAGTGAAGTATTACAACTTGCTTGAACAACAACATTATGCATATCTAGTTATTATCTAATTATTACCCTAATTACTAATATTTTTGTGTTGCATAGTAAATATCATTAATCTATAGTTGAATTAGGATATCACTTGGTAAGTTAACCGATTTATAATTGTTATCAATGGCTGCCTCAAGTTATCATTGTAATAAAATTTCAATTGGCATTTATTGACAAAGTAAAGATTATTAATCAATATTGTTTTTAGTCATTAAAAATATGGTATTGAATAGTTGTACTGGATAATATGTATATATATAGTTCAATAATACAGTTTGAGCATTCCTATTCTTATTCTCTCTTTTTTTTTGTCAAATGTAACAGTTGAAGATCGAGTTTGGTTATACATGGGGATTGCGTGTGACATTTAGTTGTTTTACAAGAACTCTTGGGAGATCCTATCTTTGTGTCTAGACATGACCCTTGACCCTGAACTATTATTACCTATGAATTCAGTGTGAAGAGGTGTTAGTGGTTTGTGATTGAAGTTATTGTTAAGCCATCTTTGTAATCTAATAATTATATTCCTTGCTATCCAACCATGTGGGAGATGGTTGAATTCTAGTTGTCGAACTATGGTTCCTCTGTGAATTATATACGTAGGAAAGGTCATCAACGATAAGCCCCCGAGGAATTAGGTCTGGCCCCTAAGGTTTGCTCTCTTTTTATTACTTTGAGTTAATATTGATATAATGTATTTGCTTAGCTTATGACTTGATTGTGCCTTTAGTTTATGAATATGTAGGTTGAACTATTTAAGTCTATCATGATGATTTAATTTCCTTGCCCTCATTTGAAAACCCTCCTAGGATTGCATAAGTAATTTAGTTGTCTAGCTAAATATATTAATCTATAACTGGTCAAATGTTGTATGCTTCATTGTAGCGCCTTCTTTTGTAGTAGCTTTGTGAGTTTTGCAAGTATTATTGAGAGAAATTTGATAGTTGTGTTTTTTCCTTAACTATATTTTGAGTGTTAAATTTAGGACATTACATTTGGTATTAGAGCATGGTTACAACACTGGGATCTTGGGTTAGTGTGGTTTCCCTTCTGTTGTACTTGTGTGAATTTACCTTGGGTGCTTGTCTCCTTGTTGTGAATAATGGTTGAAATCACCTTATGAGATCCCGAGTCACTTTCATCATTCCTTGATAATTTTGGTTGTGAAAGAGTTAATTTAAAAAGGAATAACTATGGTGTTAAACCGAGTGAGCATTATGTAACCTCATGTGAATGATGCATTTGGTTATGGAGAAGTTTGCATAGCCCATTTCATAGATTTTGACTTGCCAAGATTTAATTATAAATGCGCCTAGGTACCCTCTCGTAGGAATTGTGAGTGTTTAAGATGAACAGGATTAGGGAAATTAATTGTGTCAATTGTATTTTTCATTCATGTTGATTTGCATGTTATGGTGAATTATCGTTGTGAAGATTGAGTCATTTTGCAATGAAAATTGAAATGAAAACAAGTAAATGGCTAGAAAACTATGGATAATACTATTATGAAATCCACCCTCGTGTTATCTTATAACCTTGAACCTTATGGATATGAAAGATGATTCTTAGGACATGACTATTATGTAGACAATACAACTTTACTAAAGTAAACATCATTTAACCTCACAATGCAAGTGAATAACTAAGTGTAAAACACTACAATTCTTATTTTGAAACCTATGTGTCTATGTGTCTTGAGGTGATTGGATAATTCAATTATTTTCTTGTGTGAAGAGGAATGAAGTGCTTCGTGTGTATATTTCCTTGAAATCAATTAAATGCATGTTTTGTGTAAGCTATCTTGTAGACTCAAAATAAATGTGTTTTCTTGGGTCAAAGATCTTGGTCCCAAAATTTCATTCTTACCTTAGGAGGTATGCATGAACTTGTGTATGAAGTAAATTAGCATTGAGATAAAAGGGAATAGTGGAACCATGTGCATAGTAAAAAAATAATAATGGTGGAGAGGGAATGAATGCAATAGTAAATCATGAATTATTAAATTATAAATTAAGTTGTTCCTTCATTACATAGCATGTCTAGAATATAGAGTGGCATGTGCATCATAAAAACATTACTTTGGCAAGACTTAAGGTCCCCAGTTGCATTATTAGTCATAGAAATCCATATGATTGTTAACTCATTTGAGTTGCAAATCTTAAGTGTGCGATTAAGTGAGTTTTGAATGAAGAGAATGTTTTGGTTGTGGTGCTAATAAACTGGACTATTTTTTTCATATTGTATGTTGAGTATTGGGAAGCCTTGTTTGAAAAGATGTTTTATCATGGACGTGTATGTCATTTTATAGAATAGAATATTTTACAATTTAATTACATGGAAGGAAATGGATTGTTGATTTAAAAGATGAAAATTGGAAAAAGAAAAGAAAAGAGAAGTTATTTTGTATTCTCAGCATATGCGAATACCCCATAATGGTGTTTATGTTGTGTATTGTGGTATTTTTTGTGGATAGAAAAAGTTGTAGAAGTAAGTGTATGTTGTGCATCCTTGACTCATATGGAATGAAATGATAAGAATTCTTGATAGTTGATGTGATTTTTCAAGTGGAAACCAGTATATGTGTTGTGCCCCAAGTACGAGATATAGGGCATCCAACTTGGGATAAGGGTGGTGGACGTCTAGTATGATCCCCTATGTGTACCCTTCATGATTATTTTGTGTAGTTTATTTGTTGTGAAAAAAAAGAGTAAGCATGAAATGTGTGGATGTGTATCTATCAAATGAAATGTGATGCATTCCTTTGTGTTAGTCTTATTTGTATGTTAAATGTGTACCCCTAGTGTTTGGTTCCCCCCTTACGGGAGCACGATGCCAACTAGTGTAAATAGGGGTTGAGAGGCACATGGTCTCCCATCGGGAGATTACGAGCTCAAGGTGTTTCCCTAATTCTGATAAAGGATCTATGTTGAGTCGTTGTAATCTTCCCATTGATGCGGACTGTGGCCTACTCCCATACATATGAGAGCCACACTCATTGGTTCATAGTGAAAAATTATTCCTTGGTGTTTATAACCCCTGGGTAAAGGATGGAATTACATGGACCACCAATTACTTATATACATGTGGTCAGGGACCACTAGTGATGCATATTTATGTGGTCAGGGACCACTAGTTACTTATATTCATGTGGTCAGAGACCACCAATTATTCATATTTATGTGGTCAGGGACCAATAGTTATTGCATGCTATAATACTTATGTGGTTAGAGAACCACCATTCCCCTCCTCCCCTTAGGTGGTTTATCAAAGTCACATGGTGCTCATAATGTGCTAATTTTATTGATGAAATATGAGTTATTGCTAATTTTTTATTGATGTTTTATTTTATTATGTGCCAACAACGTGAAACTTTATGCTTCTTTGATTGAAGGCTATTTAGCCACCTGAAGGTTGTCATGGTCCAATTTGAAATGTAGTTGCAATTGATCTTTATTTGTTTTTTTCTCTTGATTCTTTGATTTTCTATTTTATTGCAACATTGGTGATGAGCCTAGTTTTTGGTCTAATTTTGGGTAGAATCTATAGTCTATTTGATCATAGATGTCATGGAATTTAATCCTTAAGTGTTGGTATTAGCATAATGTTTCCCTCAAACCATTGACATTTGATATTATCCTATCTCTGCAAGCTTTAATGATATTTGGCATAATATATGGGTTATCTATATTGATTTTGCATGTGATTAATGAATGTTTCTTAGAGTGGTTATAGATGTGCAGTTATTATGCGTATTAACTTTGCCATGCAAATTTAATGTGCTAAGTTGAGGAAGACACCGCAAGTTGGGAATGCACCATAATGTCTAGCTGAGGAATTGCTCCAAGTCAAAGGCGTCTAGCAGCAAAGATTCTTCATGCAACTGAATGTAACTGCCTTGTAGTGGACCTTAATGATCGAGCATGCATGGGCATTACTATTGTGCTGGATTTGCGCTTGACTTGCATGTCTGACCAGATTCCATGCATGGGTAACCGCCATCACTCCACTTTCCCCTATTTTCCCTAAATGGCGTCCTCCTAGTCGTGGAGTTGACTGCCTTGTTTAGTTGTAGTATAAATAATGATTTGATGCTCCTTCTTCAGGAGGTTTCACGATTTGACATTGTACTCTCATTCTCCAGTTTTAGTAATACAAATACATTACTCTTTGTATGCATGATTTACAGTGAATGAAATAAAGTTATGAGTTCGAGCATCTGAGTTCTTGTTAGTTTAGAGGATACTTATCCAAGGGGGCCCACTTGGCAAGTAATCCATCTTCTTAGTTTAGCATTAGTTTAGTATTACTTACTGTTTAGTGCTTAGTTAGAAATCAGGCATCGACTGTTCCTGTAGCCACTAGAATTCCATTCTATGACTGTTCCTACAACCAAAGTAGACATAGTAGTTTCCTATTTGTCGCTCATATTTTCATTCTTGCTCTGCATTTTAGCTTAGCATAGTTTTTGGTTGATGTTCAACATTTAATTTATTTCCTTCTAAGCAATTTAATTTCAATATTGTGTTTCTTAGCTGTAGAATGCAATGGCTACTTGAGCCCCTAGTGCACATATTATGTTGACCCATTTCAAGTTCACGTCCCTGGGTTGAAAAGTTAAATGCACCTTCATGATGACTAAATAGCTATTCAAGTTAGATGTCCAGTCTTTGAATCATGGCTGTAAAGGCTTAGTTATTAAAGCATTGTAGGAGGCCAACATTTTTGGTGTCATTGCCAAGGATGGTGTCAAGCTAGGGAGTCTTTTGGAGTCATTGGTAGTTTTTTCTTGTTGTAGTGTTTCTGGAAGTTGTTCTTAGCATATCCTCATTTAGAAAGTAATGAACCCCCTAATTCTTTACCAATTCTTTGTGTGAGCTGACTAATAGTGAGTGATACCGCATGCATAGAGGAAGGAGAAGGGATGCTTATGGGAGATTTCTTCCTAACAATCCTTGTCCATTCCAGCTAGTTGAGTACCAGAACCTACCAAAATAAGAGGAAGAAGAAGATCCACACCCCTTTGTTGGTGCATATCCTAATCTGACTAGCTCTGAAGTCTCCTCGGAAGATCAAAATCAACTTGAGAACCTCTTTGTCTTAGAACCACATCAAGCAGGCATGGGTAATGCAAATAGGAACAAACAAAACCAACCAGCTTTTCCTTTCCCCATTGCCCATCAAAATGAAGTTGACAACATCAAGAACATTCCTGCCTCAGCACTCCGCAAGTTTTATGGATTTGTGACAAAAGATCCTGATACCTTCTTATTTGAGTTTGACATACTCTACAGGAGTTATGATTAGACTACTGATGCCCATCAGCTTAAGTTATTTCCCACCACTTTGAAAGGGGTTGCATTAAGATGGTTCATGAGCCTAGGAAAAGATACTGTGGAAACTTGGGAAGACATGAAGACAAAATTCCTTGAGAAATACAAGGAATACTGCAAGGGTAGAGACATGAGAGGAGGTGGCATTTTTAGGATGCAGCAAAAGGAAGATAAGAGCCTAGAAGATTAAATTGCAAGGTTCTTGTTTTTCCTGCAAAAGTCCCCACACCATGCACTTAATGAGGACTCACAAAAGTTTTCTTTCCTGAGAGGAATCAATGACAACTGCACTGATGCCTTGGACCTCATGGCAGGAGGAGATATCTCCCAAGTTCTTTGGGAGGATATCAAGAAAATATGTTAGAATTACTCTAGGGAAGCTTCAAAGAAAGGGAGAGCTTATCAATCTTCCATGGGTAAGTCACCTACTGGTGGAGTTTCAAGAATGAAGATCACTCATTTGCTGGAAAACTTCAAGAAAGACATTATCAACAATCTAGCTACTCAGCTAGATATACTTCAGGCCAAGAAGAAGCAAGAGGAGGCAAAGATGATGTTGACAAAGTATTTCCCTCACTACAGACAAAAGAAGAAGGATTGCGGATGTAAGATGGTAGCTAATCTTGAAAGCAAACATATTTCACTTGAGTTCAAGCCAATTCAGATTGAAGAAGACCAAGTCTACTATGTTGCACAAAGGAAGCCTTGGGCTCCAAGATAAGGTATGTCACCAGATCCACTATCCTATGTTGGGCCATATTTTAACTCTTATGCATTTGGTAACCAATGGAAGCCCCCATATCCACCTAGTTATGGAGGATATCCACCACAACCTTGGAGTAACCCTCCAAATTCTTGGCCTAGTCATCAGAGCTCTCCACCTCAATGGCAACAACCTCAGGGGAATTGGCAGCCATTTCAAGGCACTAGAAACCACCTCCCATAAATTGGTAGCAAACAAATCAATGGAGAGGAGGACAACAATGGCCTACTCATACAACTAGTTACATGCAACCACCTTCTCATCCCCAACAACCTGCTCTAATGCCTCCACCTACTAATCCAAGCTCAAATGCACCTAAACCAACTCAGCTACCATCTTAGCCCACACCCAATCCTAATAACAAACCATAGCAGCATCCTGAATACTCTGCTGATTCAATCAATTCCCTACATATGCTGTGAGTGTAAGTGATATCCACCTGCATTCAAGAACCACTCTACCAGGCCCTTCCAAGCCCATTATCACTGAGCTTCTTGTGGAAGAGGAGGAGGAGTCTCTGAATGATCCCATTTAGCCAAATGCACCTAAAAATCCTGAACCAGTTCAAGTCAAGCAGACTGAACAAGAACCACCATTCCCTCAGAGGTTGGAAGTTTCCAAGAAGAAAGAAGAAAAGGACGATACCACTTTTGACATCCTCGATCAACTAAAGCATATATGTGTTTAGATACCCCTATTTCAAGCCATAAAGGATGCTCCAATCTATGAAAAAGCTATCAAGGAAGCTTGTCTTAAGAAGCTAGGAAGGAAGAAGAGAGACCCAACTATAGTTCATGTGGTGGGCCAGCTGGCTGATATCATGTTGGGAAAAGTGACTATTCCCAAGTGTAATGACCCAGGAAATCCTGTGGTAGCAGTTGTCATAAACAGGATCAAAGTAAAGAATGCTTTAATTGATTTAGGGGCAGCAATAAATGTAATGTCCAAGGACATCCTACAACAACTAAATATTGCAAGTATGAGATCTACTTCTACTATCCTATAGCTTGTTGATAGATCTATTGTTAAGCCTGATGGTGTAGTGGAGGATCTTGTGGTAGTTCTAGACTCCTAGGAACACCCAACAAATTTTATGATTCTTTCTCCTATGGCTACACTAGGCGGGTATCCCATCATTCTTGGAAGGCCTTGGTTGGCAACTACAGATGCATACATTGGATGTTGGTCAGGTGACATGACCATTTCAGATGGAAGGAGTACTAAAAATTTTGTTCTTTATCCACCTGCTCAGCCATCTCATGATGAAGAAGGTTTTGTATGGCCACAAGTTGGTGAAGAGGCCGAGGAAGTTAATTCTATGGTGCAGCTTATGATGCTAGGAAAAGGCTCTTTCATGTAGCTCCAAGATGAGGATGAAGTGTTGGCTAACATCATTTAGAACCATTATGAAGTGGAGGAAGCATCATCTTCTACTTCGATCAGGACACTTCTGCCTACTCTTCCTGCAACCACTATTCTTGCAGACATTCTTCCTGCAGATGATCTTCCTGCAACCACTCTTCCTGTAGCCATTGTTCCTATAGATAGACTTCCTGTAGCAATAGGTATGTCCCATACATTGCTTCCGTATGAAATAAAGGTACCATGTGTTAATGAAGCAACCATGATAGAATTAACTACACAAGTCCAGGTGTCAAAGGGAAAATATTTGAATGTTAATAGTAAATTGAATGAAGAGCAACAACTGTTATTGACAAACCTATTAAGAACCCATCAAAATGTATTTTCATGGGATTATCATGATATGAAGGGATTGGATCCTAAAATTTGTACCCACAAAATTTATATCAGAGATGATTGCACTCTAGTAAGACAGTCACAAAGAAGGATTAGCCCTGCACTAAGAGAGATTGTGAAAGGAGAGCTACAAAAATTACTAGATATAGGATTTATCTACCCCATTCCGAATAGTCAATGGGTATCTCCATTAGTGATTGTGCCCAAAAAGGAGGGAAATGGTGAGTTTTTGTTGATTATAGGGAACTTAATGCTTCCACCAAGAAGGATCACTTTCCTTTACCCTTTATTGATCAAGTTTTGGACACACTTGCAGGAAAGAAATACTTCTCTTTTCTAGATGGATTTAGCGGCTACAACCAAATCCAAATTGCACCAGAAGACCAAGAGAAGACCAGATTTACCTGTCCATGGAAGACCTATTCCTATTCGATACTCCCATTTGGCTTGTGTAATGCACCTGCAACTTTCTAGAGGGTAGTCATTAGCATATTCTCAGACATTTCTCATGATTGCATGGAGATTTATATGGATGACTTCACCACTTATGGTGTTGATTTTAATCAAGCATTGGAAAATATTAGGAGAGTCCTATAGAGATGTGAAGACCAAAATTTTTCCTTAAATAGTGAAAAGTGCTTCATGATGATGCAAGAGGGTGTAGTTCTTGGGCACTGCATCTCCCACAAGGGAATTCAAGTAGATCCTACAAAAATTGAGGTAATCACAAATTTTCCTACACCTGCAAAATAGAAGGATGTTAGGAGTTTCTTGGGTCATGTAGGTATTATAGGCAATTCATCAAGTATTTCAGCAAGATAGAAGCACCATTGTATACCCTTCTCACAAAAGATACTGAATTTCAGTGGACTGAAGCTTGTGACAAGGCATTTTTTGATTTGAAGGAAACTTTGACTCATGCTCTTGTACTCAAGGGACCCAATTGGGAGCTTCCTTTCCACATTCACAATGATGCCTTAGATTATCCCATAGGAGCGGTCTTAGGACAAAAAGAGGGAACTATTGAAAATGTTATTTACTTTGTCACCAAAAATTTGCAAGGAGCTGAATTCAATTATACAGTGACAGAGAAAGAGATGTTGGCAATAATCTATGCACTGAACAAATTCAGACATTACATAACGGGCTACCAAATATTTGTGCACACTGATCATGCAGCCATTAGGTATCTCATGAAAAAACCTTTGATCATAGGTAGATTGGCAAGATGGTTATTGTTGATGCAGGAGTTTGATATAACCATTGTGGATAAACCAGGGAAGGCCAATGTTGTTGTAGATTTTCTTTCAAGGCTAACTACATCAGAAGACAATCAACCCATAGATGACTCTTTTCCTAATGAGCATCTATTCTCTCTCAGTGTACAAACACCCTGGTATACTGACATAGCCAATTACTTGGTCACAGGTAGAGTTCCTTCTCACTTCTCCCCAAAAGAGAAAAGGACACTTATTGAAAAATATTTTCCTTTCTCTTGGATTGTTGGGTGTTTGTTTTATATTGGACTTGACCATGTCATGAGGAGATGTGTGAGAGAAGATGAGACATATGAAATTTTGCATGCATGTCACAATGAACGATGTAGAGGACACTTTGCAGCCAAGAGGACATCAATGAAGGTTTTGAACACAGGGTATTACTAGCCAACACTCCACAAGGATGCAGGAAGGTATACCAAAAAATGTGATAGATGTCAAAGAATAGGCAGACCAACTAGATCTAATGAGCTGCCACTATGCGCTCAGGTAGTAATCACTCCCTTTGACAAGTGGTAATTGTATTTTGTGGGACTAATTGACCCTCCATCAAATGGTAAGTCTTATATATTGGTATGCACTGATTATGTAACAAAATGGGTAGAAGTTAAGGCCATGAAGCATGCAAGAGATAACAAGGTTGGAAAGTTTCTTTATGAGGAGATTTTCACAAGATATGGAGTCCCAAGAGAAATAGTGACTGATCAAGGAGCTCAATTCACATCAACTCTTGTTGCAATACTATTTAATGAGTATAACATAAGGCACATGAAGTCTACTCCTTATCACCCCCAGGCTAATGGCCAAGTTGAGGTGACAAATAGAGAAATTGAAGCCATTCTAACTAAAACAGTAGGTATCCATAGGAAGGATTGGGAAAACAGATTACCAAAAGTTGTTTGGGCCTATAGGACAACATGGAAAACAACTACAGGCTTCACCCTATTTGAGTTGTTGTATGGAAAGACAACTATGATGCCAATTGATTTTGAACATAAGACTTTGCAAACTATAGTGGATTTAGGGATGGATATTTTTGAAGCACAGAGAGAAAGAATCATGCAGCTAAATGCTTTGGATGAGATAAGAAGAGCAGCCTTGTAGCATACAAAAATAGTGTAGAATCAAAGAATCAAGTGGCATGATAAATTTATTAAGGACAAGAAGTTCAAACCAGGAGATTGGGCCTTGCTCTATGATTCAAGATACCAAGACAATGTAGGAAAATTGCAAACAAGGTGGCTAGGGCCATATGAAGTTGTTGAGGTCTTTCCTAATGGAGTTGTTCAGCTGACCACCATTGACCCTGTCAGGATCAAATTACTTGTCAATGGTCATCGCCTCAGATTATACCATAAGACAACTTCTAAAGAAGAGTTCTTGCAACAATTCACTCAACATTCAACACCTAAGCTTCCTACAGCCGAAGGCAGTGGACCTAGTGTCCCTCCTTCAGCCTAATTGAGGTACATACTTTTCATAATAAAGACTTTCACTTACGTGGAAGTCCATTTCTTCGTCATCCACCCATCCACCCATCCATCACCACCTTTCTCTCTCTTCCATCACTTCATTCCACCTCATCTTCATTTATTGCTCAATTTATTTTCCAACAAGGCGAGCGTTACTTTATCCATGATCTTTGTAGCAAATCTTCCACACATTTAGGTATGTGTACATTAATTTCTATCTTTAATCATATTTTAAGTGCGTTCATTTGATCAATGTATGTTAGTATAGGTATTCACATAAATGTCATCATTACTTGTCAATCACCACTCCCATCTCTCATGTGCAGACACATGTCCAAATTTAGGTTGGGGGGAGCGGAACAAAAAAGATGCAAATATTTTGTGAATTTATTTCCCATGTGTCGAATCATATTAGGCTACGTCAGAAAATTTAAAATGAGCTGATTTGAAATACGAGTGAAAGGACGACTTGCATGTGTGAACTGACAATAACTATAGCCACCATTTCTTCCTATCATAATTTCCCTTTATCACTCCTTTTATTTCCATTATTGCCCTGTCGTAATCTTGAGTTGCAAGAAAAAAGGAAAAAGAAAAAGAAAGAAAATTTAGTCAAAATTGGCACTTGAAATTTAGCATGTTGGTACTGGAATTTAGTAGACACTACAGGGAAGTGCATTTGATTTTTAGACAAGAATTGTAGGAAAGAAGGGGAATTGCAGGAAAAGAAGTCGTGTAGCAACAACCAAAACCAGAGTAGGAGTTCCTGTAGCCACAACAAGAACAAGAGTCCTTATAGAAAAAGGAAGAAGAAACAACACCCTTGCAGCCAGAGATAACTGGACAGTATGAGTCCATGTAAATAGTGCCATATGAGGAGTTGCCATCAACAAAAAGACTGGTAGGCATTCATGGCATTCATAATCCTCCTAGTTTTATAGTACATGTAACAATTTTGAATTTATAGAAAGAAATACAAAGAAGGGAGGAAGAATGGAAAAACGAAAAACGAAAATTGGAGGAAATTCAAAAGAAGGATGAAGAAATTGAGGATAAAAATGCAAAAATTGCCACCTTGAAGTAGAAGGTAGATGATATGGCAGCTTTGGCACCAAAGATTCTGGAATGTAGAGATCCTCCAAGGGTCTATGCTCTTCTCTTGAAAGAGAAGTATCTCTCTTTTAAGATGTCAATACATGCCTCAGGTTTGAATCCTTCTATTGAAACCCCCATGGAATTCAATCTTCAATGCTTATAGGATTGCCTCACCTAAAATGAATAATTTTCTATGTGAATTTTATTTACATAATTATGCTGTCACAAAATACCATGAATGGAATCCACTGCTGTATGTTGGGGATATTCAATTGAGAGCATTCATGTCTTGGGTACAAAATGAGATTAGTTGGGGACAACAACATAGTGCTTATAAACAATTGGGGTTTGATATCCCTCTACATGTTAGAGCTGAATCGAGCAACCCAAGGGACGTTTATAGAGAATGACACAAAATGCTACTCAGACCAAGTTATGGCAATAGGATTATTCCTTGGATTGAGGTAGTTTACACTAAGTATGAGGTAAAGACAACAACAAAGGAGGAAACCATAAGGAGATGTTTATCACAAAGATGGAATAGTTTGAATGATGAGTTGAAATAGGCTAAGCCTCATTCCATCCATAATTATTTTGTAGCATTAAAAAGAATTGAGAGGTATATTGAGATTGGGAGAACACAGGGGCGACATTGGCTTCCCCTGACTTTTCAGCCACCCATTCTCATGTGGCTTGTGCCAAACTTCAGATTTTACCAGTTTGACGTTGTTGTAGAGAGGCAAAGATGAAACAGGTTTGAAAGATTGGGAGGATTCTATTGGGACCCTGACTCATGTACTACAGCCACTGATGTCAGACAACTCTTAGTTGCAAATTTCAGAGCTTTGACCAAGCAGAAGAACAACTCTTCCCCTGTTGGAGGACGAACAAACTTTAGGTTGGGGGGAGTGATCAGCCTATTTTTTGGTCTAATTTTGGGTAGAATCTATAGTCTATTTTCTCATAGATGTCATTGAATTTAATGCTTAAGTGTTGGTATTGGCATAATGTTTCCCTCAAACCATTGGCATTTGATATTATCCTATCTTTACAAGCTTTAATGATATTTTGCATAATATTTGGGTTATCTATATTGATTTTGCATGTGATTAATGAATGTTTCTTAGAGTGGTTATAGATGTGTAGTTATTATACGTACTGACCTTGCCATGTAGATTTAATGTGCTAAGTTTAGGAAGACACCACCAGCTGGGAATGCACCATAATGTCCAATTGAGGAATCGCTCCAAGTCAAAGGAAGTTGGCAGCAAAAAATCTTCATGCAACTGAACGTAACCGCCTTGTAGTGGACCTTAATGATCGAGCATGCATGGGTGTTACTAATGTGCTGGATCTGTGCTTGACTTGCATGTCTGACCAGATTCCATGCATGTGTAACTGCCATCGCTCCACTTTCCCCTGTTTTCCCTAAATGGTGTCCTCCCAGTCGTGGAGTTGACTGCCTTGTTTAGCTGTAGTATAAATAATGATTTGATGCTCCTTCTTCAGAAGGTTGCACGATTTGACATTATACTCTCATTCTCTAGTTTCAGTAATACAGATACATTACTCTTTGTATGCATGATTTATAGTGAATGAAATAAATTTTTGAGTTTGAGCATCTGAGTTCTTGTTAGTTTAGAGGATACTTATCCAAGGGGGCCCACTTGGTGAGTAATCTGTCTTCTTAGTTTAGCATTAGTTTAGTATTACTTACTATTTAGTGCTTAGTTAGAAATATGGCATCGACTGTTCCTACAGCCATTAGAATTCCATTCTATGATTGTTCCTATAGCCAAAGCAGATAGAGTAGTTTCATTTTTGTCGCTCAGATTTTCATTCTTGCTCTGCATTTCAGCTTAGCATAGTTGTTGGTTGATGTTCAACATTTTCTTTATTTCCTTCTAAGCAATTTACTTTCAATATTGTGTTTCTTAGCTATAGAATGCAATGGCTACTTGAGCCCCTAGTGCACATATTGTGCTGACCCATTTCAAGTTCAAGTCCCTGGGTTGACAAGTTAAATGCACCTTCATGATGATTAAATAGCTATTTAGGTTAGATGTCCAGTCTCTAAATCATGGTTGTAAAGGCTTACTAATTAAATCATTGTAGGAGGCCAACAATTGGTTTATGATCCTATGTTACTCAGTTTGAGGCTTTCTCCTTGTTTGAAAATTGTTGGCATGTGTGGTGTAATGTGAAATCTGTAAACTTCCATATCCCATGGGGTTCCCTGGCAGGTCATATAGAGGAGTAGATGCGTTGGGGAATTATTTTGAAAGGGGTTGTAAATGGGATTGATATGGGATAGTCATTAATCCATTCTTTCCTTCATTATATGATTGTTCTTATCTGTATGGAAGACTATCTTTCTAAACTTTCTATGGCATCCTTGAATATCCATCCTTGTCAATCTCATTATGTGATCCTTATGTTGTAAATTTTTGTGATTGTATGAGAACAGGCGTACCCATTGGGAAGAGCATCCTTGCTATTGTTTTGTGTACATGTGAAATTGCAAGTAAATGTGATGTGGAATATCTATGAACTATGTGTGAAAGTAACAAATGATGCAAAGTTAATATTCCTTGAGATATGCTATGAGTGTCATGATTATAAGGTAAATGTGTTTTCTTAAGGACATATTTGGACAAAATGTGAAGCTAATAATGTTGAGACATGATTGGCCATTGAAACAAAAATATTGCTAGCATCATGAGTGATGTTTATGGTGCAAAACAAATTTTTATGTGTGTTGATATATGCTTTTGTAATGTTATTGAATATGGGTACATGGTTAATAATTGATAACTACATGGATGGTAGTTAGAAAG
Source organism: Sequoia sempervirens (assembly GCA_007258455.2). Classification (NCBI taxonomy): domain Eukaryota; kingdom Viridiplantae; phylum Streptophyta; class Pinopsida; order Cupressales; family Cupressaceae; genus Sequoia; species Sequoia sempervirens. Next base: position 939,494,039 of record VDFB02281492.1, on the reverse strand, counting down.
TGATTGTAATAAGTATAATTGCTAAATGTTCTTGCAAAATGAGACATGGTTTGAGTGTAATGGTTGAAAGATAAAATGTCCTCTTAAGAATATATTTAGAAAAGTTGAATATTATGAGTGATTTCTCCCAAAAAGAATTATGTTAAATGACAAAGGTATAAGTGTGATTTTATTGATAGTTGTGTAACTCTAGTTAGATTAACATTTTTTGAGTTATGAACTTTATGACTAATGTTAAACCCTTGTACTTGGATTTGAATGGATAAATGTATTATATGTATGACTCTTCCTTAATGGTGTCAAGACTCATATGGTGTAGCATAATTTATATAATTCAATGTTGAACCATGGTATGTTTCCTTATTAGTATTGCGAATAATAATTGTAATTTCAATAAGATTATGTGTGATATTGTTTGGGGGTTAATTCTCTATACTTAAGGACTTCCAGGAGGAAGTCTATACAAGGGGGGGAGAATGTAAGGACACTTAGTCAATTCCCCATAATGTAGGCAAGATTTTCTAGTATTTGATAACAATGTGCCTCATCACATAGAATTCATACAGTTTATGATATCTTTATTAGTTGCTTATAGATTATTTTACATGCATTGTGATAATGTGTTATAATTGAGAATGTATCTCTTTTCATTATGTTTTCTTCGTTATGCTTGTCTTCGTCTATCTAGAGCCATATTTAAATATTTGAATAATTGAGTTGTTGAGCTCTATTCCATATGGTCTTGAATTATGTGACTTTTAGTTTTTATACTCCCTTATGCCCAATGGGAATCTTTTGAACCATAAATTGAATCTATGTTGAGTAGAGTTGTTGATTGTTCATTAGCACTCTATAGCTCTATGTTCAAAAATTCCATTTTATGCCTGCATAACATGTAGGCATAATATATATATATATATATATATATATATATATTATATAGATGTATATAATTATAATCCTAGATGGCCCTGTACATGTGTGTGTGTGCGTATAGATGGGTTTGTTCAAAATTCATCATATACACGAATTAATGATTTAAATGGTTCAAATTAGTTGAGTAGTTTTGAATGATAAGTCTTGAGATTACTTATTGTTAAAGATGAGCATAGATGTTTTGAAATATGGTAGCGTTCAATTTTAAAAAAAATTAATTATCGCATAAAACTTAAGATGTTATTAAACAATCATATAAAAGAATCAAAGTTGGAATCATGAGATTTAAAACATATTATTTTCAAAAATCTATTTGAATTACATAATCACGAATATAATAATAATAATACAAAGCAAGATTAGACTTGTGTAAAATAAAACAATTTGCAGCAACATATTTTTCTTATACTTAAGGCTAATTGTTGTAATGTTCTGTGTGAATTTTATAACATTTGCGTGCATTATTTTGGAAATAAAATTATCTCTCCATACCATTGATGTGTTTAATTAATTAACCTAGATTATTTCCCAAAACAAGAGTGCTTTACATTTCAATTATTCTTAAAATCAATAACGCAATAAGGAAATAAATAACTCCACTTTCAAAGGGGAGTGGATGTAAAAGAAACTAGGATTGTCAGGAAATAATTATAATTATAATTACATATATATTAGGCATCAATATTAAAGAGAATGGGAATATCTAATTGTGTTAGACACCATAAACAAATTTCATAATGATTATGTGATGTTTTCAGTTTAATTTAATGGTTGTGATAATAACAATGCACGTTTAGTAATTGTTGAGGGAATTGTTGGCACACTCGAGGTCGTAGAAGTTAAGCAAGAGTTACACACCATGCCTCAAGTATGGGTAGTCACGTGGAGGGGAAGTTTCAACCACATTTTGTATTGGTAAGCATGCCATTAATTATGATGGAGGACTTTTGATCTAAATGTCTGAAAAGAAAGTCCTGTGATGCAATTAATGACTACAAAAAGAAAGAAAAAACCTTGGCTTGAGCTCAAGAATTGAAGAGCTTTGGAACTCGTTCTTTTTGGGGATCTACCTTTCATTTGCATTTAAGGGAATGGAAACATATTTATTGGGGGCATCTAAAAAATCTCATATTGTTCTATAATTTGTAGGTGGTTGAAGCAGTAGGACGATTTTAATGGTTGCAGCAAGCCCCATGCAATTACATTCTAGTGCATGAGCACCTACACCTCATCCTCAATTTGTGATCATTTGATGGTGAATAGATGTTCAATAGGTTAGAGTGAGTCTTTTGAGTATTTTTGTCTTGAATAAGGTCAATCAAGACCATTAGACATGTTCTAGGATGAGTTTTGGAGTTTTGGAGTCAAAATGTGAAAAAATGCAATCTTGCACCAAAAGTTGCTTTTGCAGCCTATGAAGGAAAAATATCAAATTTGCACATGGATATGCAACATTGGAGTCATGATGTTGTAATAAGGCTATTTTCAAGCCATTTGAATGATTTTTGTGGTCATAGGTGCTAGAAGTGAAAATTTGCTCCAAAAATGCAGTGTTGTCATGTTGTAAATTGGTGTAATTTCAACATAATGATGTAATCACCTTAACCAACAGTTACCTCTTTCAAAAAAAAAATAGTTGAGGGTAGTTGGAGAAGGTGGAAACATGTTTAAATAGCCTCCATTTGGTCGAGGCATGGTTTTTGGTCGAGTTTTTGGAGATTTGAATGCAAATAAACTTTGTTTTTCTTATTTTTCATGCGCTTTCATTGTTATTGTGCTTGGTACGGACAGTGACATCATTTTACAGGCTCCAAGTGTTCATGGTTTGATAGAGGGAAGAGTAATATTTATTTTGGTGGTGATTTGACTTGATTTCATCAAGTATTAAGAAAGTTACATCAAATTTTCTGTAAGAGGGTCTAAAACCCTACCAAACCAGGGTTTGGTCTCAAAAATGGTTGTAATTCCCATTTCCACCGTGGGAAAAATCTATTTTTTGTTGGAATGGTAGGTTTAGGAATTCTCTTCATGTTGTAGTTGGTTTTAGAGGGAAAGATGGAGTTTTTTGTGAGTTATTTGATGCCCTAGGTCTGGTTTTTCCTTGCAACAGGCCTAAAAATGTCCATTTGAATGCACTTATTGCTGATTTCAGAGTATTTGAGTAATAATGATGGAAGTAATGTGTGGAAAGGGTCTTGGGAAGATTTTTGGAACCTATTGAATACTTTAGGGGTTTTGGGGTGTGCCTTGGCAAGTCAAAACCTTTCTTATACAGGCCTAATTAAGCCTTTTTATGGATTGAAAATCATTCTTTTGAATCATTTGTTGTTAGTGTTTGGTTTTGTGTATTTGGGAACCTATAGGGGTTGATGCTAGATGTCTGAAAACAAGTTCATTTATCTGGTTAATTCCTTTAACAATTTTTTATCATGACTATCCTGGTTTGTTAATGTTACAAGGTTGCATGGGCTTGTATGGAAGCGATGGGAGAATGGTTGTTTCAGAATGCAAAGTCAGATTATTTAATCATTTTTTTTCATGTTAAGAGTGATCAAATCATCCCCAAGTCCTGGAGTCATGTCTGGATGTGAGAGCCTAGTTGGGTGGTTAAGTTGCCTTGTTGAAAGGAATAGTGAAATTGATGTGTGCACATAGAGTATTTGAGAGAAGTTAATGAAAAAGGAGTTGCTTCCCCTGCCACTCTGCATCACATTCTACTTGGGTAGTATTTTCTCCTAAAATTGCTTGGATTAGAGTTATTTGTTGGTGCATTATCTTTTTCCTCATGATTATAAAGAGATGGTTTTCATTTCAATGTGCGGTGTGGCATGTTTTGGATGACCCTACTAGCATTACACTTTGGATGGTGCAATTTAAGTTTCCTTTCTTTTTGCCAATGCCAGTTTGGGGGATGTAGAAATTTTTAGGGACCGGTGCTAGCTAATTTTCACTCTTCTATACATCATATTAAAAATAAAAAATTCATGCAAAAGTGGAGAGAATATTGCTTAGATCAAAGAGGACGGTGTGGGCATATACAGGGGAGGGGTGCTGATTTTTAAAAAAAGGAGATGAATACCATGAGCAACAATAATGGAGGACGAGAAGTGGATAATTGGTTGTGATCTCCATTTCCAATACTATCATTGTGGGTTTTAATGTTTGGTTTTTATTCAGGAATGGTAGCACCCTGGAGATCATGTGCAGCCAGGCTGAAATGTCTAAAAGAAAAAAATGTCATTTTAATTTCCTAGTCTTTTGACCTTTTTCTCTATAGTGGCCATGTTTTATCCAACAAGCTTGCACTGCCAATACCCATTGGAAATGGCTACCAAGCCAACTTCTTTTGCATTGCTACCAGCGAGGAGGAGATGGCTACCATGAAAACTAAGATATTAGGGTGCCAATGTAATACAGTTGTTTGTTGGAAGCCTATATCCACTGCATAACGGTTGGGGCTCCTATAGAAATCGTGGCCCTTTTGCACACAACTATTAAGGATTACAAGCATCAATAGACCGAGACATTTATGAGCATCGAAATGGATCCAGAATGTGGTATGTTAAGGGAGAATTACTGCAAGATGCTAAGTACATTCAGAGAGAACCGTGTGAATCCTTCCAAGAAAATTGTGCCATTTTCTTTAGTAGATGGAAGCTCACCCCAATTCTCTGAACAATGGAGCAATCAAAACTACACATACAAGTAAAAATCTTAACGTATGCAACTATAATAAAGTATTTAAAGACTAATCTCTTGTACTTTGGTTACACTATTCTTCTATCTTACTGTCTTGATTTGTGAGGGAAAATCCCTCAACTAAAGTATAGGTTTATTTAAACATAAGATTGTATGCCTATTGTTTTTATTTCTTTTCCTTTAAGATAGCAGTGAAAGTAGAATCCAAAAATTTACTATCTCCTTCCCCCATTTCATGAGACTAAAAATTAAGTCTGCCAATGTATGAGTATTACAAGGTTGAAGTCTCAAAAACAATTATCACCTTCAAATACAACCTATAATTGTTATAGTGCACCTTCATTATATGTTATCTAGAGTTATGGGGCATCTAATTAAAGTGAGAAATTTTGAACTCGCTTGGCCATTTTATTAGTGTTGCATGTTAATATTTGTAATGAAATAAATGCACCTTTTATGCAAATGTCCCGAGAAAATTAATTTGGTCACAATGATAAATTAAATGGTATTAGAATAATTAAAAAAAATGAAAGTATAAATAAAATACCACTGCTTAGGTGGATTAGGAAGATGGGAAAATGAGTCTAAAGATGCCTGGAAATGATTCACTATAGTAAGGGAATTTTATTTCTTACTTATATATATATGAGCTTGCAAACGAAATGTATTTCACACAAGTGTAGACTTGAATCTAATGCATTATTCTGAGTTCTATTTGTTAAAAATCTACATTAGACAAATGAAATCTCCATAGTCATTTAAGAAACATTGAAGGATTGGCAGTGGTTCCTCTTATTATGTTTTGTTAGTGTTAGGTAATAAATGAAGAAAATTAATTCAATATGTGAAATACAAACCAGAATATAAAAATAAAATGTGAATTGATTAGAACAAAAGATAATATATTAATCACAAATCGTTGAGAGATCTTGATCTCAATCTAATTGTGGGTCTTCTATTGCCAAATAACTTCTTTAAGAATAAGGGCAGATTTAATAATGAGTTACACCATGTTATTTTATCCCTCCTTCCTTTATCATACCTAGGCACACTATTTTTGTCATTCCAACTGGCCAAACTTTCCTAAACAGACCTAGGCCTCCATTTTGGTTGTATTTTTCATTTAGTTTTGAGATCCCACCTTCTCTAGGTGCATGTTCTCATGTTTTTATACTTTATCATCTAAAAGTATGTTAGCAGCAATCAAGCATGCTTTTATTCCAAATTTGCCACTTTTAGGCATAGTATGTGTTTATTTTTCTCTTTATATATATATATATATGGGTTTATTTTGTGATTGAAATATTATTGAGTATTATATATATTCATACACGGTGTATTTACTAAGTTAATCCTTTATTTTAAAAAGGGAAACTTTGAACGAATTTTTTTTAAAGTGATAAAAGTTTATACCTTCGATAATAAAATATTGTTTATAATCTTACTATCCACCATACCATACCTATACCTTTTGAAATTTATTCAAGGGTACTTTACCTATATCTTTAGTAAGATGGATATGCTAATTGTTCTATCTATAACTTTTAGATATCAAATTTAATATCAATAACAGGGTAATTAGTACATAATTTATAATTGCTAATCAAGAGTTGTGAATGGGCTCAAAAAGTATCCTCTAAAACATGATCTTAATTTGTTGATTTTATTCACTTGTCAAGTGAAGTATTAGAACTTGCTTGAACAACAACAATATGCATATCTAGTAATTATCTAATTATTACCCTAATTACTAATCTTTTTTGTATTGCATAGTAAATCATTAGTCTATAGTTGAATTTGGATATCAGTTGGTAAGTTAACTGGTTTATAATTGTTATCAATGGCTTCCTCAATTTATCGTTGTAATAAAATTTCAATTGTCATTTATTGGAAAAGTAAATATTATTAATAAATATTGTTTTAGTCATTAAAAATATGGTATTGAATAGTTTTACTGGATAATATGTATATATATAGCTCAATAATACCGTTTGAGCATTCCTATTCTTTTGCTCTTATTGTTTTTTGTCAAATTTAAGGGTTGAAGATCGAGTTTAGTTATACATGGGAATTGTGTGTGACATTTGGTTGTTTTACAAGAATTCTTGGGAGATCCTATCTTTGTGTTTATACATGACGCTTGACCATGAGCTATAATGACCTATGACTTTAGTGTGAAGAGGTGTTAGTGGTTTGTGATTGAAGTTATTTTTAAGCCATCTTTGTAACCTAATAATTATATTCATTGCTATCCAACCATGTGGGAGATGGTTGAAGTCTAGTTGTCGAACTATGGTTCCTCTGCGAATTATATACCTAGGCAAGGATGTTAGAGATGAACCCCTGAGGAATTAGGTCTGGCCCCTAGGGTTTGCTCTTTTTTTATTACTTTGAGTTAATATTGATATAATGTATTTGCTTAGCTTATGACTTGATTGTGCCTTCAGTTTATGAATGTAAGGTTGAACTATTTAAGTCTATCATGATGATTTAATTTCCTTGCCCTCATTTGAAAACCCTCCTATGATTGTGTAAGAAATTTAGTTGTCTAGCTAAATATAATAATCTATAACTGGTTAAATGTTGTATGCTTCCTTTTAGTCCCTTCAAATTGTAGCAGCTTTGTGAGTTTTGTAAGTATTCTTGAGCAAAATTTGATAGTTTTGTTTTGTCCTTAATTGTATTTTGAGTGTTAAATTTAGGGCATTACATTGAGATTCTTGTTGACTTAAACCTTTAAACATTTTGGTTGAAGTAGCAAAACTTTTCCATTATAAGATTTTTTTTTATCTTGAAGATTTATCTTGATATGAATATTGATAAGTATTATTTTGACAATTAATAGAATTGATTCATCTGTTATTTTATTCAATAATTTTTCTATATGGAGACTATGTAGTAGAATGATGTTTGAATTGAGAATAATAGATATTTAGACTTAGTTTTTATTATTAATCTATATTTAGGTTTCTAGAGTTTGGAATTGGTTTTCCATTAGTCTAATCATAAGTACAAATAAATAGGAAGGAGGATATTGTCATAAGTATATTCTTCCAAGTTTTTAATTTAACATTTTTGCAAGTACGAAGAATAATCTTGAGACAGGGAATTCAAGGAAGCAAGGGGCATATCCATCATAATGGGAACAATTCAAGGACCATGCGTGAAGAATATTTAAATAAAAAATGTTACACAAGGTGAATAAATGTTTAATAAGGTTTTTCTTAATCCATTAACATCTTGGAAGTTTAGACAATAAATTTGTGGTACATTTTATTGTTTTTCCTTTCTACTTTCAGATATCACTATTGTGCCTTATTTTATAATCATTGGACCATGGTGGAATAAGTAGAAGTTTTAGTTATTCATGGAAGCCTTTCCTTGGGGTGTGTCCTCTTAATAATATTTTAAGGTCCAGGTTTCCGTCTCTATTTCACCTAAGTGGGTGGCAATCGACGAGGGACTTTCTGGGGTACTAGACCCTAGAAAGGGTTGCATACCCACCAATATTATGGTTAATTAGTATACTTAAACTACTATGATTTATAGTACTCTTTATCTTGCTCAAGGTTTTGGCTAGAGCCCAAGTGGCTTCACGATGCCAATATGGCTCGAGGGTTTGGCTAGAGCCCAAGCGACTTCATGATGCCAATACGGTTAGGTGGTGATCAAGCCATAATGATGTAAGCCTTATTACAAATGTTTGTATAAGATGTTGGAGTTTAAATTTATTGATGATTGTAGAGTTGTGTTATTTATTTAATTATAATGGCATAATGGATTTCTAATATATATATATATATAGTTGTTAAGAGATTTAATTTAAAAAAAAATCAGTGGTAATTTTAATATTTTCTAACTTAGTTGTTACACCAACATATTGAATGCTTCTAGGCAGTTTGTGATTCGTCCACCCTCTTCCATTCTCAAGGAATACAACTTCTTCCTCAAGAAAATATTATTCACTAAAGATTTGGCCTGATACATCTCACCAAGCTGCTTCCATAGTTTTTGTGCAGAGGTCTCTTCATGGACGTTAATTAAAACAGAGTCTACCAAGTACAATTTGACTAGACCTTTGTCTTTATGGTTCATAACATCATATTGAGCAGCTTGAGTAGGATCTGCAGGCCTTGAAATATTCTCATCAACAACATCCCATAGATCTTGATCTATCAACAGATCCTCCATCTTTAGCTTCCACATCTCAAAATTATTTCCAAAAATTTTTTGCACCTCTATTCTCCCTAATGAACTTGCCATCTGAAAATTCCTGCAACAAGATCACAAAGTGTCTTCTACACAAGCTCCCACTCAAATCTAGATTAGTTCAAAAAACCCAACAACCCACAACTGAAACCAAAGGTGATCAAGCTTGATACCACTTATAAGGAAGCTAAGGTAGAAGAACAACTTCCTACACTAACCTTGACAGGAGAATAATGCAAAACTTTTATAAATCTTTAACAGTTATAAAAACTTAAATAGAAATAAACACAAATATCATGCATACCACAACACAATGATTTATGTGGGGAAAACCCTTTCAGGAGAAAAACCCCATACTCCAAAATTCACCCAATATATTATTCAAAAATCAAAAGATTACAATATACTTTCAAAGCAAGCTTCTCACAGGAGTATCACCACCAGAGGTCAAGAGACACCACGACTGCTATCAGACTCTCAGAATACACCACCGTCTACATACAACCCACCTACTTATAACAAGCTTTTTGGAACCTTATAGAATTAGGGTTTTACAAAGTCATTTTTCATTTGACGTGTTAACGGAAAAAACCTTGATGTATCAGCGAGAAAAAACCTTTACGTTTCAATGGGAAAAAATATTGACGTGTTAGCGGGAAAACCTTGACGTGTTAACGATTTTTTTTTTTGGGGCGTTGCTCTGAACCCCACATCTTGTTATGAGTGTATAATATTTGCATGATCAATCACCACATAACAACATACATCCTATCAATAAATCATATATAATTGCAAGGTTGAGACACATTTTCCCAACAAGAGATCTACCAAATATTACAAAGCCTATCAATGTTGTCTGTAAGGATTGTCAGATTGGAAAGAAAACAAGTTTCAAAGGAAAAGAACAATATTCTATCTAATTACTGGAATTGGTGCATATAGATCTTTGTGGTCCTACAAAAGTAAGAAGTCTTCAAGGTGACAGGTATTTCATGCTTTTGATTAATGATTATTCTAGAATGACATGGGTTACTTTCCTTAAAGAGAAATTTGAAGCCGTAAATAAGTTTAAAGAATTTAAGATTATCATTGAAAATGAGATGGATATGAAGATCAAGTGTTTGAGGTATGATAGAGGTGGATAATTCACCTTCAATGAGTTCAACATGTTTTCTGAGAATCATGGCATAAAGAGGCACTTGTTTTCCCCAAGAACTCCTCAACAAAATGGAGTAGTTGAAAGGAAAAACATGACTGTTCAAGAAGCTGCAAGGACTATGATGAAAGAAGCTAACCTATCAGAAGTCTACCTGAGAGAAGTAATTCATATTGTTGTTTACATACTTAATAGAGTTCAAAAAAAAGAAAACAACACAAAGACTTCCTATGAGTTGTGGTATGGAAGGATCCCTACTATCAAGTACTTCAGAGTATTTGGAAGAAAATGTTACATCATAAGAGATGAATAAAACTTGGGAAAGGTTGATGCAAGGTCTGATGAAGGAATCTTCCTTGGATATTCTACTAAAATCAAAGCCTACCGGTGCTACAACAAAAGACTAAGAAGGTTGTTGAGAGTGCAAGTGTCAAGGTTGATGAAGATTTTCAAAACTTAGTGATGATAGATGGATATGAATCAGATGAGCTTGATTACAGAGAAAAAGAAAAGGCTAAGGAAATGGAAGTACAGATTGAAGAGGAAGAAGCTCTGGAAAAGACACCTAGAACCCCTAAGTATGTGTAGAGGAATCATTCTGAAGAACGGATCATTGGAGAAAAAAGAAAAGGTGTATTGACAAGAAGGAAATATGTTGAAGAGGAGGTCAATTTGTGTTTACTTTCTAAAGTAGAACCTAAAACAATGATTGAGGCATGCAAAGATGAACATTGGATAGAGGCTATGGAAGAAGAATTGCAATAGAGTGAGAAAAATCAAACTTGGGAGCTTTTCCCAAGACCTACAAACAAAAAAATAATTGGAACTAAGTGGGTATTTACGAATAAACTAAAAGAGAATGGAGAAGTAGTGAGAAATAAGGCAAGACTTGTGTGTAAGGGCTACTCACAAGTTGAAAAAATAGATTTTGAGGAGACATTTGCTCCTATGGAAATAATGGAAGCTATTAGGATGTTTCTAGCTTTTAAAACACACAAGGATTTCAAAGTTTATCAAATGGATGTGAACTCTGCTTTCTTGAATGGGGAATTGGAAGAAGGAGTCTACATGGAACAAACGAAAGGATTTCAGTTATCAGACAAACTAGATATGGTCTGTAGATTGAAGAAGGAATTATATGGATTGAAGCAAGCTCCTAGAGCTTGGTATGAAAGGTTGGGTAGGTATTTGATACAACACAAATTCAATGAAGGTATCATAGATAGTAATCTTTACTTCAAAGTTGAGAAAGATCAAATTTTGATAGTGGTTGTGTATGTTGGAAATGAAGATATGTGTAAGAAGTTTGTAAAAGAGATGCAAAAAGAGTTTGAGATGTCTATGTTTTGGGAGATGAATTTCTTCCTTGGGCTAAAAATCAAACAAACAAACAAAGGTATATTCATTTCGCAATCAAAGTATGTCAAATAAATGTTGAAGAAGTTTGGAATGGAAGACTCCAAACTAGTATGTACTCCTATGGTTATTGGTTGCAAACTAAGAAAGAATAATGAATCACCTAAGGCTGATCAAAGGAAGTACAAATGAATGATTGGTGGACTTCTATATCTAACTACTACTAGACTGGATATCATGCATGTAATTTTTCTTCTGGATATATTCTAAGAAGATCCTAAAGAGTCACATGTTGTAGCAGTGAAGAGGATATTTAGATACTTGAAGGGAACTCTAGATCATGGCTTGTGGTATCCAAAGGATACTAATTTCACTCTAAGTGCTTACACAAATATAGATTGTGTTGGCTATGTTGATGATAGGAAAAGTACAAGTGGTGGTCCATTCTTTCTTGGATGCAAATTGGTGTCATGGCTAAGTAAGAAACAAGATTTATTATCTTTATCTATTGCAGAGGCTGAGTACATTGTAGCTAAATCTCGCTGCACACAAGTGTTGTGGATGAGGAAAACATTGAAGGATATTGAAGTAGTGTATGAAGAGCCAAATTCAATCTTTTGTAACAATACAAGTACAATCAATATCTTAAAGAATCCAGTGATGCATTCAAGGAAGAAGCATATTTCAATTTGGTATCACTTTTTCAGAGAGAAGGTTTTGGAGAATGAAGTGAATTTTCAATATGCACCTACAAAGGATTAGATTATTGATATATTCAATAAGTCTCTTCCTAAGGATACTTTTGAGTATCTTTGGGAGAAGTTGGTGGTTATTTCCCCTCCTTCCTTGAACTAGATGCTTAAGGAGATGCATTAGTCTAGTGGATTTCAAGATTCATTACTTTGTTTGGATTGATGTTGGTGGCTACCTCTCAAGGGGAGTAGGTAGTGACATTGGTGGTATGTGTTGTCATTGAGTAGTGGTTGCTAATTTGGTATAGTTTAGTGTGTTCTCCTAAGGGGGAGTATACAAAGTAGTAAAGGAAAGAAGTTGTAAATAAGTAATAAGAAAATTGTTTGATGTCAAAGGAATGAAAAAAACAATGCAAACATTTTGGTCCTTTGCCATTGATGTCAAAGGGGGATATAGAAACATGTGAAAAAAAGTAATAAAGGGGAGAGAAAGTCATTTAGGAAGAGAGAAACAAATAAATAAGACGAGCTATAAAGGGGGAGAAAAAAGTGAAAAAGGATAAGTGATTCAAGAGGAGAAGTAATGTGAAGAGTTGCAGTGTGTTGGTATTCAGAGCTATAGTGTCTTTGATGGTTTTTCACATCATTTGTTGTCATCAATGAAAAAGGGGGATATTTTTGCTAGTATGAGAATTTGGTGTTGTCATTGATATCAACAATCTTGTGTTTTCATTGATTTCTATTGTTGGATAATATTTTTGCAAGAGTGTGAGCAGTTGATGCTTTGATTAGTTGCTTTATGTTGTCATTAGTAAAGCTACTAGTGTTGCTTTGAAAATATTTTTTCTATGTATATGTGATTAAGTTTCTATTGTATTTGGATTGGTGGTGATGAGGAAGTGTTGAATATTATGAGAATGTGTCTCTGGTGCTTGGTTTCCAAGTGATTTTGAGAAAATTTGATAAAAAGAGGAGACAGTGTGTTGTAGTGATGTTCTGAGTGACAGAGTTGTATTCTAGTTTGGCTGCACGTTTCTTCTAGGTTGAAGATCTTCTTGTGCAATTTGGATATGTTGATGAGAGGTGTTCAAAGGTGTTGTATTCAAGAGTTGATGTGTTGGATTGATGTATAGTAGAATTTATGTTCACCAGTGTGTGACTATGTATTGCAGAGGTGTCTAGGAGAAATGTTTTTACTCCACATTTCTCTATAGTTATGTTTTAGGTCTTGCAATTCTAAAGTTGTGTTGATGTTGTTGGTTGTTTACCTCATTCAAGAGGGTTTGAGGTTTGGTGCTTTGGATGATGGTTTTTCAAGTAACATTGTATGGAATAGTTGTGTGGATGTATTAGGTGTGTACATTATTCAGGTGAAAGTTGTTGTGAAGAAGTTTGTTGGATTTTAGAGTGTTTAAGGAATATTATAGATCATGTTCAAGCATGTTGTGTGGTTCACAAGTATTCGTTGGGATTGAGAAAGCATGTACTTAAAAGGTTAATGGTTTTTACATGGGTAACGATTGGCCTGGTGTTTACACTACATACAAAGGATAAACATTGTTTGTGGTAGAGTGTGGTTGAGTGGTGTTGTTGATTTGGGTCCCAGTTAAGTTTTGATGTGGTCCACTTTCACTTCTATCCTCCATGGAAGTGTTTTGGCACCATAGTGGTCCACTTTCACTTCTATTAATTTTAATTTACATGTTTGAGGTACATAGTTGACCTTGGATAATGTTTCAAAGTTGAAGATGGTATAAGAATGAGTTGATTTGTTGAGGGATAATAACATAGATTCAAGATTCAAATGATGTGAAGTTCAAAGTTTTAGAGTGTGAAATTGAGAAGTGCAGTGCGAGCTTTCAAGTGTTAGTTTACTAGATGTAGTGAGTAGAAGGTGACTACAATTCTTCAATCAAACTATGAAGATTTTGAAGTCATTGTGGTGGATTATTTCTTGCATTGAGACACTTTTCTCTATGTAACATTCATTTTCTATCTTCTTTTCTATTCTGGAAGTGAGCCTTTTGGTAGTGAGCCTTTATTCTTTAGGCAGTGAGCCCTCCAACAGTGAGACCTATTGTACTTATTATTGATATTACTTATATTATGAGATAATCCTCACCATGGTTTTTCCCTTCTTGGGTTTTCCACATAAATCTAGTGTTCTCTTGTGTATGGTGTTAAGTTATTTTAGTTTATGTTATTTACATTTCATGATTATTCAACATAACAGATTAAGGGTTTAATGAATGAATGTGGATGAGGGTTTTGAAGTTTTAAGGTACAATTGATTCACCCCCTCCCTTCTCAGTTTCCTTGTGTATTCAATAGAGACTATCACCTTTGAAGGTTCACAATAGAGCAGAGAATAATTAGCACCTTGTTTTCAAAAAAATCATATTCAATTGCAAACAAATTTTATCAACAAATGCATTATCAGGGCAAAGGATTACGCTTACATGAATAAGGTATCCTAGAACTAGTGCAGATGGTCAACAATCATAAACATCAAGGTATTGGTTATTCAACTATCAAAGAATCTAATCATATCAATGATACCTTCGTGATACTAGGGGAAACTTTATCTAATGCAAACATCAACATGTGAGTCATAAAGAGACCTTATAATGAAACTACTTCTAGCACTTCAACCATCCATGTCATGAATCACATCCTCGCATATTTCCACCCACTAACTGGAACCAACAAGAAAAAATTCCTTACAAAGGAAAAGAGCATGTCATTGAATCTAATGAGTTAACAAATCAAAATGGACACATGAATTTCAAGTAGATCCCAAAGAAAAATAAATAAAATAATCCTTATAAAACTCCATTAGTCAAAGAAACTATAGGGAAAATAAAAAAGGGACTTCCATCCATAAAAAAATTCCACCAATGTAAAATAATGCTTCAAGATCAACATACAAAGTATATGAAAAAGTTGGTCCTAAATCCAAATTCCATATCCACTTTTCATTGTTCATCATCCCATGTTTAGAGAATCAAAGATTTGCTATCCAAAATATCAGTCGATTTATTCTCATCTTATATCCCTCATCAAGATCCTTCATCCAACTTAAAACAACTTATATCCAACTCTCACATTAACCATGTCCTAGTAGCAACACTTTATAAGGACTCTAATAGTACTATGTTGTGATGTGTGCATCTAGATAAGATTAACACTGGTATCAACAAAAACAAGAACATTTGGGGGTTATATTCAAGCGATCGTATCTTGGAAAAACAACTCCTTCAAGCGGGACAACATTGGTATATCATAACAAAAGAATCTACATCGACACCATCAGATAGTTTGACATAATCAATAATCATTTCAAAAAAGAAAAAAATAATTAAAAACATCAAGAAAATAGTAAAGAGAAAAAATTTCCTCTAGTGAAAACCACTTAGATGGCACTTTGGGAAAGTACCTTTATGAAACATGGTAAATAGGTTTCATGTGTAGAATCAAGCATCTATGTGTGCCATTATAGGTGGAAGCATCTTGTCTCATCTATAATAAATCTAGCATCTCATCCATAATAGATCCATGATCCATCCAATCCACTTTCATCCATCTTCCACATCCATCTTGAACTTGACAAAGATTATGGATATATCCTTCAAAATTTCTTTTGAAAAAATCTTGACATGGTCATTTTTTTTTACCATATCCTATCCTATACAATATCATTTCCTATATCCAACATTATCCAAGCATCCATTAATTATCTAAATGATCATCCTCTATCCAAAAAGTTATCCTATTATGGGATAGTCCTAACATCCATTACATTCACATCCATCATATTGATCCATGCATCCATTCATACCATTTAATACATTGCTAGACATTAGGGGTAGATATTTACATCTTGCTTTTAAATAAACCTTGATCTATGTCTTCTAGCTCATGTCATAATCTAGGAACCATAAAAAAACATCAATCCAAGTAATATGTATCAATTGCATCTAACTCCCACTTCAACGCGATATCAAAATATTCAATAGATTTTGTTTCTAGCCTAGTTATGAATCTTAATTCATATTATCTGATCAATCCATCATGATCTTGGGATGTATCATTCCCAATCCTCATGTTGTTCTTATAGTGACAACACTGTCCTTGCATTGTTGTGTATCCTCAACAAAGTTATTACTAACAACAATCAATCAATCAAATCAATCATTTTTTTTAGTTTGGCTATCAACAGGATCTCAAAAGATCATTGACATCAATATATCCATATCTATTTGTCATCACTATGTGAAAAAATAAAAGCTTATAAAAATGATGAAAAAATCCTAGAAAAAACATCTAAATATTCAAAAATCTAAAAACAAACTCAAAAAATGCCAAAATCCAAAAAGAACTTCAAAAATTCCATTTAAATATTCATTTTTTCCAAAAAAGCAACAATTGCCATTCATCTCATCTCACACTCATCTCATCTATAATAAATTTTCATCCATAATAAGCCTATCATCATCTTCATCTTTTGCAAAACAAACAAAAGCAAGTATAACAATTTTTGGAACACAAACGCTCACACAAAATCATGAGTCTTGATCATTCTCAAACATGTCAACTAAGCTTTTACATTAATATCCCAAATATTAAAATCCAATATCTAATTAATTTCTTAATGATATATCATTCCTACAATAGACATCATTTCAAATATTAAAACTAAAATAACTCTCTCTAGCAAGAGATATGATGGCATTGATGTGTTTGTCATTTGGTATTTTCTTTTGGTTTTATCTTTTGTCCCATTCCATTGCTCACTTGAAACTACCTTAATATTCAATATCTTGGTATGTCTAGAGGGGTATGTAGTGGGGCATAGTCATTTCTTTCATCTTTTGTGTCCATTGGATGTTCTTGTAATATGATCTTGGTGAATACTTTCCTTGTGTGTGTAGGGATAGTCTCAAGTAATACAACAACTAGTGCGTATCAAGTTCTTCATATATTTTTTGTGTTGGTCTACTTGCTTCGATGGATTCATTATCTCACATGATAAAAAAAAATTGTATGTCAGGTATGAACAAGGATATTCATATATGTTTGTAGAGTCAAAGTCTATGCAATAGATACAATGCCACCATGGTTCTTCATAACTTGGTGCATCATGTCTACTTTCTACATCAAATAAGGACTGATCTATGTTAATTAGCATAACTTAAAAAAAAAAGAAAAATCATCTATCCAATCTCATCACATATCAAATAAAATATTGAATCCATCTAATAATAATAGATTTATTGGTATCTTGATCAACATCATCATCTCATTCCTATTCTATTCTATCTAATCATCCATATTGGTATCTTGATCAACATCATCATCTCATTCCTATTCTATTCTATCTAATCATCCATTCTTTAATTCTATCATACTAACATTTATATCCAAGTATTATGATATGACAAAAATATTTGCATCTCATCTTGCATCCACAAATTGTCAATAGCATATCATAGTTCATCCATCCTGCATGATAATCATCATATATCATATCAAATTACAAAAAGAGAAATCATGACCATATCATATCTCATAGCATGCATCATGCATCCATAGATCATTAGCATAAGAATAATCACACATCATCACCATCATGGTGTCATGCATCATATCATCACATCATATCATGAAACATCAATGTACACCAATGCATCCATAATCAAGGCATACATCATAAAAATTATAGATCAAATCATAGATAATAACATCATTTCATAGACACATCCAAAAAGGATCATCTCATCTCATATATCGTCAAAAATATAAATTTCATGATACAAAACATTTGAGTGTACATCAAATGTGTGGTAAAAACATATACATAAATATATATATATATATATGTACATGAGGATCTCAAAAGCCAATGAATGTATATAAACATGTCTACATCAATAATTGATACATCAAGAATCATTTGTACATCAGTCTACCCAGAGCTCCCTCACTCCTCTCTATCTGGAGGAGGAGGAGGACGTTGTGGGCCCATGACCTGCTACTTCTAATCACCCTATCCTTGGAACCCTTGTGGCTATTGCACTTCAATAATCACCTATTGAGAAGGTCATCCTACCAATCCAAAATTAGATTATCCTAACCTTGCTACAATACTACTCCTCATAGAAAATATCGATTGTCTGTGCTCCCTAGGTATAGCTGCCTAATACAAGGTACAATATTATTGTTACCAATTTTTTGCCACAGCTTGATTGGTGGAGTTGGCTGAATGTTATTATATCATGAGGTGGAATTGCAGTTTAAGTTCAAATGTTGTTTTGCATTGTTATCATTATTTATCAAGTGACTGCTATGCTTTTTTTAAAGGAGATGGAGTTTCAGAATGCCATTCAGATATTTCAGATTTAAAAGAAGTACAAAATTGAGCAAATGAGCAAAATAGCATTTCAGATGCTTTCTTTTATTTCATGAAAAGACTCATATTTTACAAGGCTTCATTTGATTTCAGGAATCAGAATGATATTACAACATTTGCATTTAAATGCATTTTATTTTCAAATGAAAAGCATGAAAGATGAAATCAAATATCCACACAAGCCATGGATGTGACTGTCGCAATGAATCACTAATAGCACATTACACTACTGAAGATGCAAAAAATAAAACATATAAGTGATGACATAATCATCATTGCCTGTTTTGGCCGATGGTCGATGATGAATGGTGCACCTTTGTCTTCTTGTGCTTTGTCGACCTATAAGAGAAAAGAGGGGGTGTCAGTGGCTCTGATTATGAACAAACCTATATGAGGCACCCACAATAGTACAACCTACTATTAATTATGCATTGAAACATTCATCAAGTGTAGTACGGAAGAAATGAGCTGAAGGAGAAATAACAGTATCATGATCATCATGTTCTATTTTTTATGCTAACATTGTTTGTTTCCTTGTGCGGGTATAGGTAAAGTCATGAAGCTGAACATTATTTGAAGACCAAGCATGTGGAGAAAAATGGGCTCCCACAAGGGTAGAGCTCAGCATGCTGCCCTATTCATTAAATGGGCTGATTTAAAGATTACATCATCATGTTCATCAAAATGAAATGAAATACAAATGAAAGAGTAAATAGAGTTACTATCGAGTTACTAAACCAACTGTGCATTCATAACGACCAGGTTATGTTTTATGAAGGCTACAGGTGAATAGTGAGTTTAGTTCACTCAATTAATTCAGCAGAGTACCATTTATATCAAACATTGTTGCATAGTTCATGTTCTGTGTTCATCATAATCATATATGTCATGCAAGATTCAATTATCAGTGTTCTTTTCACAGTCAAGGATAGTGAATAGGCATACATTATGCCTTAATCAAGAGTTTCATTTTGATTTTCACCATGAAAGAGAGCAAATTTAAAGAGCAGTTTGATAAGTGAAACATAAAAATGCATGAAGAGTACCATGTTGCTCAAGAGTACAAAAGACGGAAAGTGCATTCAAGTGTTAAATGAGTCATCAGTTCCAGTTGACTGGTAAAGGAAAATACAACATTATGAGTTATAATGAGAAAATGATCATTCCAGAATAATAAGGAAAGAGCAAGCACAGTTTCTTTCCAGAAAGAGTTTAGAAGGTGTTAATTATGCATCAAGGGAAATAAAGGCATGTAGTCCATGGTGTTACAATGTTGCAATTCAAATATCTACATAAGTCCAAAAGCAGAAGGTCAGTGTTGCTTTATGGTAAGGTTAAGGAATCCAAAAGGAGACAGTGTGAAGGATAGTAAATGACATGAAGAGAGGAAACATTTCCAGAATCTCATGTACCCAATTGAAGTTTTTTATCAGTAA
This sequence comes from Sequoia sempervirens, assembly GCA_007258455.2. NCBI lineage: Eukaryota > Viridiplantae > Streptophyta > Pinopsida > Cupressales > Cupressaceae > Sequoia > Sequoia sempervirens. Next base: position 939,474,146 of record VDFB02281492.1, on the reverse strand, counting down.
AGCAAAGAATTTATTTTTCTGAATATCATACAATCAGATTTTTTTGTCAAAAGGAAGCAATCATAAATCAAGCTCATATTTTATATAGCTACCAAGGAGAAGCTGCATAAATGTCAAAATGGAGTACCATTTAGCATGGGTCAATAAACTAAGTGCAGATAAACACAGTTTTTTTTGTTATTTTCACCATGAGTTTTTCGTTTCTGAAGGTAGATAAAAAACAAACAGCAAATACCCACATTGGGGTTTCAAATGAATGTCAGTTTTCCTTGTTTCCAGTTGGGTATTTGGTCAGATTTTTTTCAAATTTTGAACAACCATGGCCATGTGATGGTTTTTAGCAATGGGGTTTGAAGAATACAGTCACAAAATATCAAAGAGCATCACCATCTATTATGGGCCGAGTTATAAATTTAATGCTAAATGAATATATGATACCCATTTTTCAGGGTTCGAGCTTCAAAATACAGAAAATGCAATAATGGAGATAACCCATATGGGTTTTTTTACATAAAACAGCTAAATACATTCAAATGCAAATTTCCTATGTTGGGTCGAGCATCAGAAGAGAGAAAATACAGTTTTCTTTAGAAATTTCAAACACCCATATGCCGATTCATCCTCAAATGTACAAAAGGAAAATTTCTTGTTTTGGGTCGAGCCCAAAACCTTTAAGTTAATGCTTTCTATGATACATATTCGGTGTGGCCTAAACATGGCCAAAAGCTCATAGGTAAAGGAGAAATTATTTTAGTCTCTGAAGAATGAAGTGAATAACTGAGTGAAGCTTACCAATACATGTCCAGATTTGTGGGAAAGCACCCTAGCCGCGGCCAAGAGCTTCACAAGAGCACCCAGAAGCCAATAGTCGAGCTCTCAAAATAATGGTCGAGCTTTAATGATAAATGTAAACATAGAAGACACATAGAAATGTATTAGAGGTTGTGTATAGCCGCGGCCTCAAGGCCAGAAATGCAAAATAAAACCATGGAAGTTGGCTTACCTTGTGCACAGGAAGCGAGGAAAAAATCCCACAAGCATGGTTTCTCATGGAGGTTTTCAAATAGGTTGAGTTCGAGCTCATTGCGATCAAGCATGGCAAAGCACAAGAGAAGATAAAGTCAGAGAAATGTGGACAGGCAGCAGCCTTGTATGTTTTTTTTTTCGATGAAAGAGAGCTCGAATAACAGACAAAGCGAGCTTACCCATTGAAGAGCTCGACCACTGAAGAGCATGGCGAAGTTTTCCGAGGCACCCGAAGTATAGATTCAAGGTCAGTCATGGCGGCATATTCACTGGCAGAGCTTTTCCTTCAAAGTGGAGAGTGTGAAATGAAGTGATGATTAGGGTTTGACCCTCTTTTCTCATGCCCTAATTCGAGCAACATCATCATCATCTGGAATGTTCGGTCAAAACACATGGAGAAATTCGAATAAGTGGTTTGTTGCATTATGATTTAATCCAAGTCTGATTTTTGATATTTGAGGGGGGCCGAAGTTTGTGTGTTAGGTTAATATGTTAAGCCTTTTAAGACCTATTTTATGTGCCTAGCACAATGGTTAAGTCTTGTTTTATTCTTTGCCTTAGTAATATGAAGGCTTGAATATGGAGAAAACAATGACAATATTATGGTGGGATACCTAATGACTTAGGGTCTTTTGTTTTGGGTCAATTATCTATTTAGGGTTCCTTGTTTTTTTTTTAATTGATTTTAAAAAAATCAATTATGGATGATGAGAAGATAATGATGTGTATTTATTTTTTATGATTTTTTTGGGAAAAATCAAAGAATTGTAGCAAGGTGATAGAAATGTTTTCTTTTTTTTGCAAAATATTTTTAATCTTTAATTGAAAAAAATAGACAAATTGTACAAATCTGCAATCCTGTAAAGCAGAATCGTAAAGCAATCTTTTATAAATTGCTTTATGATTTCTTGCTATTTTTAGCAGATTATTGCTAACTTTTCCTCTTGGTCAAGTTCGGGTTTTTTCTTGGAGGGATAAGGTGTTTTTCTGGCTTTTAAAGCAGATTCAGCCTATTTTTAGAGGCTTGACAGGTTCATCATAAAAGCGATATGCTTTTTTCTGCTTTTATGCAGTTTTTGAGACAGTTTGAAGCCTTTTTCCTTGAGCTTTTTTCTGAGCTCAGATTAGGGTTTCTTGAGAGTTATGCCTTTCAAAAGACTTAGTATTTTTAGCTCTCCTTATCAGCAGTTCAGTTGGCAGTTCCTGCTCATACACATCTTGAGTTTGTGAACCTTTTGTACTTAGTTCAAAATTATTCACTCTTTCAGTTTTAATAAAGCAGCAGTATTCTCCTTCTCATTTATGTCTCAGTTTCATAATAGCAATTTGATGTCCTTGTGGTTCGAATCAGAATCCTTTTATGTCTTGCTATTATAAGTTGTGTTTTCATAATTGCATAGTTTTTAGGTTGCCTGTTGTATTTCATTTAGGAATCTTCATGCAAAATACTGATGAAAGTATGTGTCAGTGAGATTGTGAGTTTCATTGTGATAAGAAAGCTGTTGTGAATGTCAATGTTTGAATTTCATAACTTTAAGTGAAATCTCAGTTAGATTCAGATTTTCTTTCAGTTCAACTTTTTATCCCTTTTCCTAGAATAACCAGTTTAATATTCATCATTTGGAGAACCAGCTCACTTTGGAGATTCCTCCTTCACTCAGATCACCCACATCTGAAGGAGGTTTCCATGTTTCAGTAGGTTGCTGAATATTGCATTCAACAGGGTGCAAATCTATTGACAAAAAATATATGGCCTCCTAAATTAGGGATCTCATCTCTTGCATATATTATGTCATGGAGATCATGGAGCCTTGGCCTATCTCAAGTTGTGTCTTGTGAGTCTTCTATGTATCTCGCTCTACTATAAGTTGGGCAACCTGTGCCTCCACCTGTTGATGATGGGTGATCTTAGCATCTCGCTCTGCTAGTATCTCTCTGTGAGGGTCAGACCATCTCTATCATCCTCTGGATTAGCTGAGCTTCCAGGCCATCTCGCTCAGTCCTATAACCATCTCACTCCTTTTAGTCTTGATCTATATTAGATAATGCTAGTGCTAATCTAACATCTTGATCATTATCACCCCCTCTGACCTCCTACCACTACGGGGAAACTTGTGGTACATCCTTTTGTAGAGGATCCTATTGTGGGATATCTCGATGTGCATCCTACTACTGGGTGACTTTTTTTTGTTGGTCTCCTATTTGAGCCTATTCCTTTTCTCTCTATCTCATATGACAAGCACGTGAAGGCTCTGCCTCTCTCCTCCTATGGACACCCACAGGTCTAAGCGCACCATCAAGATGTGAAAACCGTAATGGTTTCCTTTAGACCTACTATGCATCATAATCATGTGTTGTACATTCATTCTCTAGACCACCTACCCATCTCCATACTAGGGGAGCCATCTGTCCAAAAAAATTCAATGCTACTTGGGGCACTAGCATCACACCCCACTCCATGATATCTCTAATTGTATGGGTATAGACAACACATGATAAAAATCTCTAGGGTTACACCCTTCCTATGGACCTTGTCTGGCAAATATATCTCTAGGATATGAGGAGTGCGCATGATCAACCAACATGTTTGTCTATAGTAGGTCATGTGCAAATGATTGTCAATCCAAACCTCACATCGTAGCCATGGTCTCCATACAAACTGAACCATATTGTCAAATATGCCTCTCCAAAAATGCAAGTCACCCATCCTCTTATGTGTTAGAATAGAGGCATAGAGGTAAAAGAAGGCTCTCTAGTTGCTCTCTCCAACTATCCAATGGGTCAAGTCACCGCTATGTGATCCCACACCCAAACATGGAGCAATGTAACTCCTACAAATAGGCTAGTGGTTGTTCTATATGCAACTTGGTGCATGTCATGATATAGATGTGCAAGGATACAAGGTCTCCTTCACATGTGATGCTATCTACAACCATGCCCTCGATCACATATCCCAATCCAATAAAAAATTCCCTGTATCATCAATTAGGCATAATCAGACCCATGATCAATCCTACTAGAATAAAGATGTCGTCAACCTCTCCAATGAAAGGCCTCAAGTTGATCTATACATCCACAATCTCTAGGTCATCATCTTTGAGAAGTCTCTCCAAGAACTTGACAACATTTTCGATGTCATAGACTACTCGAACACACTCGATAGGTATCTTAAGGATGTGTCAGAAATCCTCCAAGGTGATAGTACACTCTCCAGTGGGAAGATGGAATGTCATTGTCTTAGAGTGCCATCGCTCTACAAGTGCAATCATCATGGCTCTATGTGGCCAGATCTTAAGCATATATGTGATGTAGTAAAGCTTGATTGATGATAAGAAATCAATCTCGACCTCACCCAAGAGGGCCATCTTCTACAAAATTTGAGGTCTCCACTCTCGAGAGTAGATGGGATGTAGTACCACTTACAAGCATAGCGCTCACAATGCCAATTCATCAATTTTTTTGATAAAAAACCTAAGTTTGTTAAGCAAATAAATAAACATGTCACTTTCTACAAATGAAATAATGTTTTAAATGCATCACTTTATGACCAAACATGCGTGATAAGGTACCCCAATCATGCTATGGTAACCCAAATGCACTAAGCTATGACAAAGGAAACATTTTGCAATTACAAACATGGTATGTCAAGTTACAAAGGCAACAATCCATGGATCAATGTGTTTGTTTTCCTACCTTTAGCTACCAATTTGAAAGCCTAAAATTATGTGCAAAAGAGAAACAACTTAGTATGTGCCTGGGGGATCGCTCTCACTGGCCTTTGGAACCACTTGACTCAGTCTACTAGTGTGCAATAGGAGGAACGAGGGCCATCTTGAAAAGGTATTTTTGAAAGATGGAGGCTTAGAGCTTTGAAAATATATAAAGAAAAGTGTGCAAATGAGGATAATTTGAGCCCAAATGAATATATATGACCCTTGAACCCTAGGGTTTCATCCTCGACCACCTTGCTAGCCTATTTTTCAACCTTGGTTATCGATCTTGATCACTTTCTAGGCTTCCTAGGACTTATTTTTCATCCTCTTCTCAACCAAATTAGTCCCATCATCCTATCATGATTTCGACCCAAAATTAAATTTTTTGGTCAATCTCTCAAAGGGGTAGCCTACCATCATTCCTTGATCTACTAGGGCACAATGGGGCATCGGGTGAATTTTTTTTTTTTGAGTAGCATTGAAGGTCTTTCAAACAATGCAATAGGTACATTGTCTCAAAGAGGAGCAAAATGTAGACACCTAAAATTGTCCTAAATATATCATACATCTTGATTTCACTTATTAACATCACTTTCCTCATTATCACCTAACTCCTCATTTAATTAAATAATTTCCAATTATTTGATTAAATTCACCTTTTTCCTCTATTAATTGAATAATTTTGAATTATTTAATTAAATTCAATTTTTTTCTTCCATCATGATTAAATAATTTTTATTATTTAGTTAAATCTAATTTTTCTTCAATCCCATGATTAAATAATTTCTAATTATTTAATTAAAAATCTTAATTTCTTCTCATCCTCACAACTAAATACTTTTCATAATTATTTAACTCCCTGATTTTCCTCCAACTTGCACAAAGAATATTCCATTTTCAAAAGAGAATATTCCTTTTTAAAAATATCTTTTCCCTCCAAAAGGAATATTCCATAATTCAAATTCAAATTTGAATTTGAATTTGAATAGATATTTTTCCTCCAAAACATCTTTAACCGTTTTCCATAAAAATAGAGATATTTTGGGCTCTCATTCAATTTCATCCATTGATTGATCTCCTTGATTTCTTCTTGACCGTCGATCTTGAGAGTTGATCTCCACAGTTGATCGAATATTTTCAAATCTATAAAACAAGTCACTTTTCCATCAAAATCATGCATAATCTTAATGTGCTTGAATTCTCGTTCATTCACAATCTCAATCATTGAGCAATAATCATAATCATCTTTTGAGAAATATCATGTGAATCAAATCATCATCCATCAATCATCAATCTTGAGCTTTTCAACATGGGTTGTGCTTAATAGAGCAATCCACATCCATTTGGAGCACAAATTCCCCAATGGTATTGAAGGTTTTCCTGCCTTTCTTGATTCAATTGTGTTTAATTATGTGTTTTCATACTTTTAATTGAATATTTTTGATATTGTTAACTAATTTCATTTAGTATGGGCTTATATGACTAATCTTAAATGAGGTAAATTAGTGTTTTATACATTAATGGCTTAATTCATGATTTTTGCAACTAACCTTTATTTCCCATACGACAATTAGTAATTAACTAGTGGATGAAAAATGGTTAATTGCAAGAATTGGTAAGTAAATTTGAGGTGTACATATAAAATTTAAAGCAATGATTTCAAGATCCATTTTTACTCTTAAACTTATTTTGATTATATAAGTACTCATCAATGGACCTCAATGATCACATATTGACCATATATAGATTTTGTGGCCTTTTGTTGATCGTTTTGATGATTTTATGGCCTTGCATTGATCACATTACCTACAATTGTACACTTTGACTTGTTTTCGCACTTATTTTATTTATTTGTCACAAACACTTTTGGATATATAACACAAATATGTCTATTTATTCACTATTCTATATTTTTCTCTCTTGAAATTGTGTGTTGGTGTGTGTATTAATTTGGCCTTGAGATCAAAAAGTAGAAAGAAACATAATACAATCTTATTTGAGCTAGGAAAGGGCCTATGATACATCTTCCTAATTTCTTGTCACAAGAATTAACATTTTAGCATTTTAGGCTATTTCTTAATAATTCATAGAATCTTAGAATTGTTTATCAATCTTATTTTCTATGAATGTGTAGTGATGTGCAAAATATTTTATTGCATGTTCAATATAATGTTATTTTTCTCAATAGATTATTGTTTTGTTTATAACACCATAATCTTAGGTCATGTTGTGTGGATCATAACTTATATTATTTTGATCAATTTTGGCATGATATCTCAATTTGATAACTTATTTAGAAGACTATTTATTATTAAAATTGTAATTACTTTTGTATACAGAAAAATAAATATAAAAAAATATTTATTTGTAACACATACTCATTGAACTAGTCTTTAAAAGTATAAGAGAAAATTCAAGAGTTCAACAATATCATCAACACAATGTAGAATAATCTCTAGTTGTATCTCACCATGAACATTCATATCTACTCTCAAATATTTTGATTATTTTAATATGCATCAAAAGACTCCAAAGATGACATGTTAACCACTTAGGGATTTTATGTCCTTTCATTGATCATTTTGATGATTTTATGACCTTTCAATGATCACATTACCTAAAATTACACTTTGACTTACTACCTTGATTAATATGTCCACAACACTTTTTGGATATCTATAATTGACACATGTGCCAATTTTCTCATTTAATAATACTATATACAAATCATGCTACCCACAATTTTTGCACCTGAATTTTTTTAAAATCTTGCCGATTTCAATTGAAATCAGGATTGGTGATGATGAAGTTTCTCCTTCCAAGCAGTAGAAATAAGAAAGAAGAGGAGCAAATCATAAACAAGGAGTAAATATAGACTCAGAATCCTTGCACTAGTATTGCTATTATTTCAGAAGGTCGTTTAATTTATAATAAAATGAAAGCTTTAGTTGGGACTCTGGATGATGCAGATGAGGGGAGTGAATCAGATCCCGAAGAAGTCCAGAGGGACTCTTCTATATATGAAATCAAGTTGTGGATCTTTTGCCCATGTCTATAATAAAAGGTAGAGAGAACAACAAGGTGTTAGCAGTGGGGAAAAAGAAGAAAGTGAGCCACAGGTGTTTGAAGATGTTGAAATGGAAACAAACGAAGTGGGTGAGATAGAGATTGCAGAAGAAGAGGCCGAAGACATTAATAATGCAAATGATGAATTTGGACGTGATGAAGAAGAAGATTCAGAAGTTAATGAAGAAGAAAAATTAAATAATGATGCTTCTATGAATATTAGTTCTTTTAAATTGCATATGGAGTAAATTTTGAGTGTAGCGGATGCTTATTATTGTTGCTTCTCCAATTGGGTTGATTACTAGAATATCCGATCAAATTTTGTAAATGCAAATATAAATGCATGGTTCAATCATTTTTGTGCTAACTATCAGGTGTGAAAACACTATGGCCAAAGAAATGAAGATTTTCTACGAGAGATGTAGCATTTGGTCCGAAGATAGCAGATGGGAGCATAGTTTACTCAAATTTTATATAAAAGACCAGAACATATAACTATTAAGTTTCTCATCCAATCGGATTAACTCTACAAATAGAGGATTTAAGTTGTGACCAAGTTTGGTTGAAATAAGGCAAGATATAGAGTGAGAAAAGGAAATAAAAGTGCAAGAGTCACTTAACCAAAAAAAATATTGTTAAGTGTGATTTGTTTTTGAAAAGAAGGAAATCAAAGGGAAATTTCAAAATTTGAAAAGAAAAGGAAATAAAAGTGTAAGAGTCACATAAAAAATGTAAGTGTGATTTACTTTCGAAAATAAAGTAATGAAAGGAAAATTTCAAATTTTGAAGAGAAAAGGAAATAAAAGTAAGAGTCACATAAAAAATGCAAGTGTGATTTCTTTTCGAAAATAAAGTAATGAAAGGGAAATTTCAAATTTTGAAGAGTCACCCATGACTATTCATTTTTTGATATCTTTGGAGAGGAAACTGTTTGATTCCCTTTCAAAGTTTCATATAAATATTTGTGCAATTGTTCATACAAAGGGACCTTTTTTTGTGTTCAACATATGAGAGAGTTGTGTATGGGATTGTTAGAGGCTTTGAGCTCTATTTTGTTTCAAAACTCAAGGAGAATCAATGTTCTTTTGTCAAACATTTTTCTTGAACTTGTTTGTTCTTATGTTCAATTGGTTATTATTCATTTTCCTAATGCTTGCTCTTCATGTGTAACAACCATCCACTTAATACTCAAGTAATCTCAAGAATTTACTAGAAGGTAAATAAACTTAGTAAACATGAGAGAGAATTTTTTTTTTTTTTTTAAAGTTAAAACATTTGCATAAGCACAAGAATAAAGTACAACTTTTCCAGATAAATTCAAACTTGAATTCACATGTAATCATAACTAGAGTCAAGGTAATTCCTTACAATATTCATTTATATCACATAAAATAAATTTGGCATAAAGAATAGTTTTACCTCATAGGTTTTTTTTCTATCATAAGCCAGAACATGGAGTTCACTGCATCCGGAATGTCGATCTCTATCTTCACAAGTCTCAGAGAGTCTACTGCTATAGAGGGAGAGCATCATCCAAGTGATTTTCCTCCAACCACGGACTCAAGTGGTCCCCCGCGCACTTCCAAACTGGAAGTAACCCGGCCCTTCTCGAAGAGTATAGATATAAGGAACTGTCAAGTTTCACCATCTGAGTCCTAGTGATGTGTTCTACAAAACTCAATCGACCATACAACTCTAGATCCCTTCTAGCTAAGTATGATCACTCTGACTAGTAGTTCCATCTAGACACACACCTCTGACTCGTCTTAGAAACTTTCTCATCCTATAGTTTTTCTTACTTTATTTGGTACTCTAGACTCAAACTAGTCATTATAGAAAATCCATTCTAGCCAATCTGACTTAGAACTAATCCTTAATCTAGGATATTCATTCAATGTAAAGATTTGGGTATTTCAACCCTTTTAAAAGTCCCTTATTACATCCTTGCAATATCTAGGGTTTATGACTTCCTTTCATTTTACTCTCAAGATTAAGTACCCAACATCTTGATGTGTTAAATTGAGTTTCAACATTATCGTAGAATATCTTAAAGAGTAATAAAGACTTCCTGTCTTGATCTATAGTTTTCTCGACCTTTCACTGACAATCAAAGTATATATGTACAATGTCATATCTGACATAAGAGTTATAGATTTCCTACATCCTCCTTGTTTCAATACTAGGGTTTTGCTTCTCTAACCCAACGCATAGAAATATCATCATCCTTGATTCTCCAAAGGTAAAACATAAGTGTAACTAACCATAAGAACAAAATGCCTCTAGTATCTCCTAGACCACTTGACATTGTTTGAATTCACATTTTACGTACATGAATAAACATAGTATTCAAGGCATTTCCTTGCCAATATATTATCTCAAGGAATACTATCATTTCATATCAATAGTCTTGATCTAAGTCAGTATTTCAACCCTTAAAAGGTTTGATTTGTAAAAGATAATAATCTATCTTTGACCCCTTGGTCTACGTGAGTCTACTGACTTTCAACCTAGGTTAAGTTATGAACTCATATATAACTTCCTTTATTTCTTAAACCTTTATCGATCTTAATAGTTTACCACTGTCATATTGAATTGAGTTATGAAACTCTCCTTATGTCTCACCTTGAGGTAAATCATTCCACTGATACCCAATCTTGGGCTACCTAGGTCTTATGTGCACTTAGCACTAAAATAAGTTCTATTGAAAAAGAACTATGAGATCTATATATCATTGCATTGCCTAGTTTATTCTCTCTCCTGAGACAACATAGCACAAGTACCAAAGGTTAATAGAAAGGCTATCTAAATTACCACATCCCTAGATCACCTATTCTCTTGGATTTGTTTTACAAAAATGTCGTGTAAATATCATTTTCGAAAAAGGTATTCTATAACCATAGTGCAACATTATCGCTTCAATATCAAAAGGATATTATCATCACTGAAACCTTTATTTCAAATAAATAACAGAGATATGCTTCTAAAAGCAGGAATACATCTATTAAACTATCGTAGTCTTCACCCAAGATATTCCATTATATCCTTATACTTCTATTTTAAGGGAATACTGATCTGGTCTTTCCATTCTCTAAAACTTGTACCGCTTTCGCTTTTAGGATGCATGCTCAACAAGCTAATAAAAGATTACATAGATTCATCCTTTCTTTCTTGTAATCAAAAATTGTTAAGATATACATCCATAATAAACTCTTTATTTGCAAGCCCGTAAAATAAGTTAAGGATAGAGAAAATCATGCCTGTATAACGGTGCTATTCTGCACTCCTTACCAACGATGCTTCTCCAAGCTTGTGGAAACACAATATTTGTAATCTCTTCTAATCCTTCTTTGGAGCAATCAAGGTCTGAACTTTTGTAGAAATCTCTTAGCACCTTACGTTAGCCATTCTTGGAATTTTCTACACAAAATCGTGAAACTAGCACGTCGTTTTCCATTTGTCATAATCGAATGTCCATATGTTCCTTCTCCCACTAAAAGCCTCAACTCTTGGAAATGTGGCTTCTATATTGCATGGGTCGCTCATGACTTCCTCCATGCTCTTTTTATTTTTTATACTTTTCTTTCAAGACCCGTATATATTCAATGAATAATCTTGGTGCAACAAATCTTTAGATCTCTCGTGTCAACTTCTTTCTTTTCTCTTACCCACACAAGATCTTTCCAAATAGCTACTACCGAACTGAACAACCTTTATCATCCCACGTATTCATGAGATAGTGAATAGGATTCAAATGAAAGACCTGCATTGAGGGTACTTCCGGCCCCACCATCTGCCCTGAATGTGCATGCGTTCTAATCCAGATAAGAGGAGGTCGCGGACAGGTGGTGAAAGAATACGATGAAGGTGAAATCCTAGTTGTCGGTGAAGAATAGGTGTTCTTCCTCCTCATACCCTTCCTCGGCAAGAATCGGTTATCGAAACTGCTATAAAGATAATTGTAGAAGAAATAGTACTTGAAAAGGTTGCAGGCTCGAAGCCTATATGAAAAAGCCATGGTTTCCATGTGGATTGTATTTTGATTTCCAGTCATGGCAACTTAGGCCACCTTCATCCTGTTTCCAAAAAGCCTCCCAAAGTATATGTTAGCGACGAATTTCAGGGAAGCACAAACAAAGCAAGACTATGAATGCAGACGACTCATCATCTCTGGCCTCATCATTTTATTTCCCAAAAGTCACTCATCTTTTTGTGAACCAAACGCACCGGTCGTAGCACAAGGATCCTTCTCGTACTTTGAGTGATTCCCCCTTATTTTCCCTCCCTTCTCCACTCTTCCCGCCCAGAATCCGTTATAAAAACCGCTACAAAGGTAGTTAGAGAAAGAAAATAGTTCCCAAAAGCGGTTAGAGACTCGGAGCCTAAAAATGGCAAGGTCACGATCTCCTAAAGCGTAAGTCGGTTAACTTTGCAGAAAAGAAGGGATGGGTAGCGCTACAATCATGGGTTGAAGCCACGATGGCAACCACGACATAGACTAATAAGTCTTTAAGGAGACTAAAACTTGATATATATTAAGCTTATAATATAATAGAAACATGCTCCTCTTATTAGAGGATCGAGCTTATACAATTACCACAGCTACACCACCGATTAGAATTAAACAAACCTCTTAGATACTTCTACAAAGTATGAAATCTTTTACGCTATTAAAAAGGTAGTGAAACATAAAGTGGCGGTCCACTCTATAGGTGTTAACCCACATTTCACCTAATGGCACCAAGAAAACATTTATTTGTTGTCATGCTTAGTACTTTTAGATAGTATGTATTTATAACCTTCCTAGGAATGTATAAGTATATAAGTTCAAGAATGTATTAACTTATTTTCTCTAGTATTTTATATGCATACATTTATACTAATAAATACATAAACATTAACGTGTAACTAATTTAGACGTGTACCGATATATCATAGAAGCACGTTAAAAAATATATTGATGTATATATATATATACACACACACAAGCATATCTTTGTATATTAAGTGCAAGATGGTTAACGTATAACTTAGACCAAACGGGTCGAGTATCACTTATCTGACACAAATAGGTTCACCACTTTGTACTAACACTAGACCTAAGATGGCGACAACCTGATCTTTTCCTTGTATCTATACCCTTCTCTCTGATGATGCTCTCCCTCCCTTTTTGGAGGGAAAAAACTTGTTTCCTGAATGCAACTTGCAATCTACAACACGAGATTAGTGTATCTATAATCATTTTCATAATCCTCATGAGATCATCAAATCTTGACAACTTTTAAACACATGTCAATTTTGAGTCAGAAAAACGTAACTCATAAAAACATTAATTTTTCTAGGCATTTTTCATAAGCATCAAATCATTGAATCATGCATACTCATTTACTAATTACCTCAAAAGTACAAAGTAAATCATAGTTAAAGTTAGGGATGTAACATCATGGGTTGTAGATCAAAATTCCATGTGTTTTCATGATTCCTTTTCAAGAATTACTATTGTTTTATGGAATGCATAGTGGAATTTTTTTCCTATACTTTCTTGTTTTCCTTTTGGCACTTTCTAGTTAAAAGTACTTGAAAATCTAAAATTATATCATACGAGAGAGTTGTCCCTCTCAAATGTAGAGATGAATCATTAATATCATAACAATTTTTCCATTTGTTGGTGTAATTTTCCGTTGCCCATTGGAAAAGTTGGTTAATCTTCATTATGACAAAATTATTTACCAACAAATCAGAAGATCAAAATTGACAAAATAAATCATAATTCACATATACATGCCTTCATGATCACATTCTATGTATTTATTTGTGCTTTAATTTTTATACATCTTGAAACATAGAAAATTGGCGCTCTATGTTTTGGGAGATAGAACTAAAGGGGAATTAGGGTTCCTACACCAATTTCCTTCAAGTTTCACTGAAGAAAACCCTACATATCTCAATATGAGGATGGAATTAGGAAAAGAGATCTACAATAGGGTGTCCTAGGGGTGTGATTAAAGACTAAAAGGGGGTTCACCACCAAGCAAAGGCTCAGAAAGAAGGAAACAAAAGTATTATGCAAACCTAACTAAATGACCTAGGAAATGAAACTAAAAATCAAGACAATAAATTGAGAATGAACATAGGGGTACCTAGAAGAAAGATGTGGTCAAAACAAGCTCTGAAACCCTAAATTTTTGTTGTTTGATGCTCACTAGGACTCATACACAAGACTAGGCGATTTAATCCCATACTAGGGTTTCTGGGTACAAACTAGAATTTCACAATGACAAATATGAATCTCCTAAAAAACTGGCAGACTCATACACCCAAGGTGGTGATTTAGCTCTAGTATCAAGGTTTGGCTAAAACTGGGGTATCCTCTAGTGGTCTATTGTAGCTTCTCTCCTGCCAGATCTCCAAGTCTGAAATTTTGAATTTTGCTCTGTAAATGACTTTCGATGAAGATGACAACCTTAACAACTTTCTTCAATCTTGCAACTTTTTCTTCAAAGGATCTTCAAGCTCTAAACCACCTCTAGATATGCAATCACACATGAAGAGAGAGAAAAAGTGTTACTTTGTTAGAGAATGGGTGTTTACCTTGGTCAAACCCCGTTTTGGTAATCAAACCTTAATTAAAAATGAAACATGAATGAAATGAGACATGAAACATAAGATGAAACAATAGAACCTTGTTTGAAACATTGTAAATCTACAAACAAGCATGAAGTGGCCTCAATTGATGTAGATCTTGATCATGATTCTTGATGAAAAAAAATTCCTTTGAATACTTGAATTGATCTTGAACAATACATCACAACATTAGCTCAAAACCCCATGCATGATGCATCAAGCCTATGACATGATAATGGATCTTGAATTTCTGCAATAATCTTCTACAAATCTTCCCTTGAATGCATTAGAAATGCTCTTGAATACTCTATAATACTCTTGTGAAGTCTTAGGATGCTTTACTCAAAATTTCTAGGTGAAACTAAGTGAAATAACCTTGTATTTATACTTATTTATGCCAAATTTCTTGAAATTACAACACTACAAGCCGACATCAAATCTAGGATAATAAAATACCACCAAGAATTTGATTTAAATTAAGTCCTAGTTAAAGCGGGATTCATACACCAGTTGTGGTGTATGAGTCCCAATAGCTAAAATTCAGGACACAAATTTCTAGGAGTGTCTCATTTAGTGTGCAACTTGAAATTAGGTCCCAAGACCTAGGTGGGACTCATACGCCCAATGTGACGTATGAGTCCCAGATCACCGGATCTGGAACACATGACCTAAATCATTGAATTATGATTGGTTATTTGATAAGTGTTAGGATTATCCACAGAAAGATGCAATTAATAAGGCTTGTGGATGCAAAATAGGACCAAATAAGGCATAAAGAAGCCAAATTAATTAATAAAGCCCTAAATTAGTGTGAAAGTGCAAAGATACACTTTACAACACCCTAAATAAGGCACAATTAGGTTCATTTTATCATCAATTATCCACTCCCAAATCAAGTGTGAAAAAGGGTTACTTTTCTCTACACTACATTTAGCCCCACTTTAGTGAGAGGAGAAACTTGCTTCAAACACACACTAAAGTAGACATTCAAGAGGGGTCCAAGTGTACCAATGTGGATGGTATAGGATGAAAAAGATGAAGGGGGTGGTCAAGCCCCCAAGATCTAAGATTCTATGACAAACTAGCATAAGCACAAAGGGACACACACAAGGTGCATAATATGTAGAAAAATACGATACACAAACATGCAATATCAATGACTAAAAGAAAGAAAAACAAAAATAAGCAAAAATAAAAAGAGGTGTATCAAGCCTTGATCGTTTGCCCTGCACACTATGGATCATATCTAAGTTATTTGTCCAAGAATGTTTACAAATGGAACAAAATTCCCACTATGCAAACCAACGCATGCTCACAAGGGATAGTGGAACCTCAAGCCATCCACTAGGTGAGCCCCCGGTGAGACACATACACACGTGGCTGGTATGCACTCATGTAGACAAGCAAGTGGCTATGGGAAAGTCATGCCTAAGTTCAGCTCCCATACGTACAACCATGCCAAAGCTATACCTCCTAATAAATTTGATAAGGCACCACACAACGTGACAACAAAATTCACAAGGCAAGCAAAACTTCGTATGCTTGACACCCATGAATAAACAAGATGGCTCCACAGGCAAGAAAAGTGTGTTATGCAAGGTGGCCATATAAAATATATTGTAAATGAAAAATAGTTTAAGGTACATTCAAAGGGATTTTCCTTGGTTCATGTAAGGTCTCTTCTTAGGGAACACTGTGCCTAATGTATCCAAGAGAGGACAAGTCAAAGAAATATCACACTCTCAAAGGAAATCAAACACAATGACACCACCAAGAAAAGGATTCCTTGCAAGAACAAAGAAAAATTGCACAATGAAACATGAGTATTGATGTATGTCCCCACTTTAAAGTGGTTGCTAACACCATTGATGTGAGAAAATGCTTTAAAGTAGAAGAAGACATGAGAGGCTATTCAAAAAGCCCTATGCCAAGTCATATGTTCCTGAATGAAACCATATCATGGATAAGGGGTTTCCCCCAAAATGCAACAACTAAAGATAACTTAGTACGTCACATGTGATCCAACTTAAGGCATTGTTGTCCATATCCCAAGCTCGCTTTGATATATACATGGAAGGTGGTCATCTATCCAAAAGAGAAAATGACAAGTGGCATATGAGGACAAGGATAACCTAACCCCTTGTCCCCACTTAGTGCAAGACGAGGATGAGTCACGATGATTGATGAGAAACTTGAAAATCAATATCAATTAGAGGAACTAGGTTCTTGAACACAAGGAAGAGCACGGCAATCCTTAAGATGTTGAATTCAATTATGAAAAGCCTTACATTCAATAGTAAAATGACCATGGTCTCTATGATATGCACAAAATGAACTCTTATAATAAAATTTATTTCGTGTTGTTGGAGGGAGGGATATCGAAAAATCTTGGAGGATTATCAACAAGATACCCTCTTGATCAATAGTAGAAGATGTTCCCTTATTTTGCGACAAAGATATCTCTTGCTTAGTACACAATGTCAAATTTACACAAGACTCTTTATATTGCGAGATTTTGTTCTCTTCTTTACAAGAGGGTGTAAAATCTAATGAACTCCAATCATTATTAAGACATGTCTGAGAAGTGCTTTGTGTGATGAAATTAATGTTAAGCAAAGATTTATCTATTTCTTTCGTTTCTTTCAAAGGACAAAAACCACTAGTGTCTATTAGTTCAAGATGCACGAGAATGTTAAATTTATCTTAGAAGAATCTTTTGTAATAGTGTTGATATTAAGTGAAGGTTTATTTGTTTCTTTCGAGGGATAGTAACCAAGACCACCAGTCTTTTCTTGCAGATTAGGTTGTATAGGGACACAAATACCTTACTCTCTAGCACCACATCCTTTTCCACTATATCCAACTTGTTTCATGAGTTCATAACCATTTCCATAAATATTTTTCATTTCTTTTGGATTTGGTGGTTGTTCATAATCAGCTTCATCAAAGTTTGTTGTATAATTTGTTTCTTCTTGTAAAGTGATTGAGGTGGAAGCTTTCGAATCTTGTGTTTTCATTATCACTTTTTCTTTTCCCTTTTCAAAATATTTTGTTATGATCTTGTATTCACCCATGAATGTTGGTGTGAAATCTAACGATCCCAAATCATCTACTGATAACATTTTGAAGGGTTTAGGGCACATATCTTTTTGTTCTTCTTGTGCAAGTTCTACTTGTATAGTTGGTGTCAATGTTTTCAAAGGACTTTCCTTTTTTTTCCTAAATGAGTAAAATTTTTGGTTTAGGGTCAACTTCAAGTGTGTACACTTTGTTGTTGTATACATACTTCATTATACTGTGAAGAGTATAAGGCACCCCATTTATTGCATGAATCCATGGTCTTCCTAAAAGAATATTATATGAAAGATCGTGAGGCATAACATGGATCAATGTTTCTAATGTGTCCTTTCCATCTATAATAGGCAAAGTGGTCACACCAAGCAGTTGTTTTCCTACATTGTAAAATCCACGAATAGATAAAAAATTAGGTTGAATTTGGCTTTTGTCTACTCCGATCTTGTCAAGAATGTTTACACTACACACATTAAGAGTTGATCCATTATCAATGAGAGTACACTTTATGCCACATGTCTAAGACCATTAGTGTTAATAACGACTATTATTATCAAAGCATCATTTTGTTTTTGCACTTCCAGTAGAGGTAACTCACCTTGGTGAAAAACAATGTCATCATTCATTCCTTCAATTAGGGCTGCTATGTCATTTGGTTGTACATTAGGAGGGATAGGAACTTGTTGTAAAGTGATTTGAACCATATTATGATAATGAGGGGAGGAATGAATAAGGTTCCATAATGATATCTTAGCAAGAGTGTTCTTAAGTTGTTCAACAAGATCATACTCCTTTCCACTTTGTAAAGGAAAACAAGGAGGACCTGGTAAGATAGGTTGACGTAATGGGAGGGATGTTGAAGGTGTTTATCTTGGTTGCATGTTGTTTCTAGTGTTATATGTATGAGCAATGGTATTATAACTCAAATGCTATGAAACATTATTCTTACGTGGTTTGAGGATGAGGACAGGTTTGGTTTGATTTTGTGGTCATTGTGAGGGTGGGTAAAGAATTAGAGGATTCTTAGGATGTCCCACAAGGTGTTTAGGAGGTCCAATAATCAATGGGGATCTAACGAACACTTGTGCATTCATAACCTCAGTGGTTTTGGTTTGATGTTTTTCCAATGAAGGGGGGTCTAGTGTCATCTTTTCACCATCATCCAAGGAAGCCACATCACTATTATTTGAAAGACATGTGTCAATGTTCTCATTTTCTTCCACCATGATATCTTCCCTAGTAGGAGATTTTTTAGGAGAGCTACAAACTAGATGTCCATGACATTCAAAGATTGGTTCTTCTAAAATAACTTCATCACAAGTAGAGGATTCATCTATGGTTGGATGTTCTTGCTTATCAGTGATGGTGTTCTCTTGTTCAATAATATTTTTCCTAGGGGAAGAGAGAAAAATAGGACTCTCATAACTCTCATTGGTTTGATCTTCTAATACCAAAATATCTTCGTCACAAATAGGAGAGATATTAGGAGAAGACCAAATTTGATTGTTATGATTGTCCACTATTATATTCTCTTTCACTAAAGAATTTTCATAGGGGGAGAGATGAACTTTTTCTTATCATGCTTAGAAAGATAAGATACTAACATGTTTGACCAAAAATGAAAAATAATTTTAACCATCTTATGCAATGCTTCAAGAATGTAAATAATGTATATCCAAAGACGACAAGTACTTTTATCCAATTTATGCAAAACTTCAAGAGTGCAAATGATGTGTATCCAAGAATGAAAATAACTTTTATCAAACTTATGCAAAGCTTTATGAATGTAAACATCGTGTATGCAAAAGTGAAAATTACTTTTATCCATATTACACAAAGTTTTAAAAATGTAAATATTTTCAAATCTAATGATGATTTTGGAATGATTCAAAAATAACTACACTAGATGAATGATTTTAACCTAAATGCATAAAAAATAAGTTCCTGAAACTTTCCATACTGATACTATAGGTTACCAACAAGCTTAGGAAGTATAGAAACAAAGTTTTTTGATGTTGTAAAATGCAATTTCAGGCCTGATTCAAGACTAAATCGCCCAGAGGAGCATATGGGTCACAATTATGGTTTTTCAAGAGTTCAAATGTTGCAAAACAGTCCACACAAAATAGCTAGAAATCAAGTAAAACCAAGTGCACTGGGACTAAATCGCCTAGAGGGGCATATGAGTCCTAGATTACGGTTTTTGCACTAATTTCAGTAAATTTTGAGTGAATATTAGATTTTTTATTTTGAATGATGTCTAGACAATGTAAAATTATAGATTTCAAGTGAATTCAATGATGCAAGAGGAAAAAATGCAACCTATATGCACTTTCACTAATGCAAGATTTAGAAACGCAAGATGAAAATTAACTAATGCAAGACCTAATGTAAAGTTAATGTAAGCTACATATAGGACTATGATGCACTCCAAATCAGAAAATAAGGTGTTCTAAAGGCTAGGTTCACCAAAATGAAATGTAGAAAATTGGTGCTCTATGTTTTGGGAGATAGAACTAAAGGGGGATTAGGGTTCCTCTACCAATTTCCTTCAAGTTTCTTTCAAGAAAACCCTGGAGATCTCAATCTAAGGATGGAATTAGGAAAAGATATTTGCAATAGGGTGTCCTAGGGGTGTGATTAAAGAATAAAAGGGGGTTCACCACCAATAAAAATCTTGGAAATAAGGAAATGAAAGTATTATGCAAACCTAACTAAATGACCTACGAAATGAAATTGAAAATCAGGACAATAAACTAAGAATGAACAAAAGGGTACCTGGAAGAAAGATGTGGTCAAAACAAGATCCAAGATCCTAAAATCTTGTTGTTTGATACTCACTAGAACTCATATGCCAAGCTGGGTGATTTAGTCCCAGACTAGGGTTTTTGGGCAGAAACTGGAATTTCATAATGATTGATATGAATCTTTTGAAAAAATGGAAGAAGTGTTATACTAGGACTCATACACCCAAGGTGGTGATTTAGTCCCAGTATTAGGGTTTGGTTGAAACTTTGGTATCCTCTAGTGGTCTATTGCAGCTTCTCTCCTACTAGATCTCCAAGTCTGCAAGTTTGAATTCTACTCTCTAGATGACTTCCCGTGAAGATGAAAACCTTTTGACAACCTTTACAACTTTCTTCAATCTTGCAACTTTGTCTTCAAAGGATCTTCAAGCTCTTAACCACCTATATCTACAATCACACAAGAAGAGAGAGAAAAAGTGTTGTTTTGTTAGAGAATGGGGGTTTTCCTTGGTCAAACCCCATTTTGGTAATTAAACCTTAATGAGAAATGAAACATGAATGAAATGAGACATGAAACATAAGATGAAACAATAGAACCTTGTTTGAAACCTTGTAGATTTACAAACAAGCATGAAGTGGCCTTAATGGATGTAGATCTTGATCATGATTCTTGATGAAAGAAAATTCCTTTTAATACTTGAATTGATCTTCAACAATACATCACAACATTTGTTCAAAACCCCATGCATGATGCATCAAGCCTTTGACATGACAATGGATCTTGAATTGCTGCAATAATCTTATACAAATCTTCCCTTCAATGCCTTAGAAATGCTCTTGAATACTCTATAGTAATCTTGTGAAGTCTTAGGATGCTTTACTCAAAATTTCTAGGTGAAACTAAGTGAAATAACCTTGTATTTATACTTATTTATGCCAAATTTCCTGAAATTACAACACTACAAGCCAACATTAGATCTAGGATAATAAAATATTCCCAAGAATTTGATTTCAATTAGGTCCTGGTTAAAGCGGGACTCATATTCCTATTGTGGTGTATGAGTCCTAGTAGCTAAAACTCGGGACATAGATTTCTAGGAGTGTCTTGTTTAGTGTGCAACTTGAAATTAGGTCCCAAGACCTAGGCGGGACTCATACGCCCAAAGTGGTGTTTGTGTCCCAGATCACCAAATTTGGAACACATGACCTAAATCATTGAATTATGATTGGTTATTTGATATGTGTCAGGATTATCCATGGAAGATGCAATTAATAAGGCTTAGGGATGCAAAATAGGACCAAATTTTTGGAATGTGTTGAGATGATGTTGATTAATTATTGTCATTAATGGTTTTCATTGATGTCAACATATCTTGGTTGTCTGAACAAAGTTCTATTTTGGTGTCTTGATGATCCGGTTTGGACTAGTTCCGGATGTTATGCTATAAAGATCTATCTTGAATTGTATTTTTCCTGGTCCCATTCCTCTTGTAACACAATAAGATACATTCTTTTGGTTCTGGACCAATCTGGCAGTTGGTTAACGTGCTCCGACATATGGTTTTCATTGTAACGTGTATATCTTACTCTTTGGTTCTGGATATCATGTAACATGTTGATTTGATCAAGGTGACTATGTTTGGTCCACGTTTCATTCCTCTCCACCATGGGAACATTTTTGTGGTGACACATTTCAAATTGTGCTTGGCTGACTTAGGGATTATGAAATTATGTTTGGTCAACTTGAGAGATTATGAAGAATTGGAATGATATAAGTATAAGATGTTTTTGTTCGATGCAAGAAAATGTGATGAATGTGAATCTGCATATCCGGACTTTGGGAAGTGTGTGAAAGTGTACAACTAGAGGCAGTAGACAATGAGATTCTATTTGGTGTTGTTGGTGATAGTTCTTTCAGTGATGGATTCCCTTTCATCATTCTTCTATTGGCAGTGAGTCATTTTCTGAAGGCAGTGATCCTTTTTGTATCTTTGGCTATAATAGTCATGCAGTGAGCCCAACAGGCAGTGAGCCACCCTATAGTGAGCAACTTGGAAGTGAGCCCTTGTAAAAATCACCTTAACCCATGTCACCAAGTAACTAGTACTTTATAATTGAGAATTATTATTCTCTATGGTTTTTCCCTTCTCGAGTTTCCACATAAATTCTAGTGTTCTTTGTGCATGGTGTTGTTTTGAACTTTCATGTTCATTAATATCTGTTTGATTTAAGTTTTCTCTGAATTAATTAAAGGAAATAAAATTGTTGATGATAATTGATTCACCCCCTCTCTCAGTTATCTGGGCTCTTTAACACAAATAATGAATAAAGAATCCAAAATAATTAATAAACCCCTAGGCTAGTGTGAAAGTGCAAAGATACACTTTACAATGCCCTAAATAAGGCACAATTAGGTTCATTTTATCATTAATTATCCGCTCACAAATCAAGTGTGAAAAAGGGTTACTTTTTTCTACACTACATTTATCCCCCACTTTAGAGAGGAGAAACTTGCTTCAAACTCACACTAAAGCAGACATTCAAGAGGGGTCCAAGTGTATCGATGTGGATTGTATAGGATGAAAAAGATCGAGGGAGTGGTCAACCCCTAGGATCCAAGATCCTACATCAAACTGACATAAGCACAAAGCAGCACACACAAGGTGCATGATATGCAACAAAACAAGATACAAAAGCATGCAATATCAATGACTAAAGGAAAGAAAAATAAAAAGAGGTGGATCAAGCATCAACCATCTATCTCGCACACTATGGATCAAATCTAAGTTTTTTATCCAAGAACGTTTACAAGTGGAACACAATTTCCACTATGCAAACTATAGCAAACTCACAAGGGCTAATGGAACCTTAGGTCATCCACTAGGTGAGCCCTTGATGAGACATATATGCATGTGGCCAGTATGTGCTCACACAGACAAGCAAGTGGCTATGGTAAAGTCACGTCTAAGTTTGGTTCCCATTCGTACAACCATACCAAAGCTATACCTCCTGATAAATTTGATAAGGTGCCACACAACACGATAGTAGAATTCACGAGGTAAGCAAAACTTCGTATGCTTGACACCCATGTATAAACAGGATGGCTCCATACGCAAGCAAAGTGTGTTATGAAAGGTGGCCATATAACATATATTGTGAATGAAAAATAGTGTAAGGTACATTCAAAGGGACTTTTCTTAGTTCATGTAAGGTCTCTTCTTAGGGAACATTGTGTCTAATGTCTCCAAGAGAGGACAAGTTAAAGAAATATCATGCTCTCATAGGAAATCAAACACAATGACACCACCAAGAAAAGGATGCCTCACAAGAATAAAGAAAAATCACATAGTGAAACATGAGTATCGATGTATGTCCCCACTTTAAAGCAGTTGCTATCACTATTGGTGTGAGCAATTTCTTTAAAGTAGGAGAAGACATGAGAGGTTATTCGGAAAGCCCTATGCCAAGTCATATGTTCACGAATGAAA
This sequence comes from Sequoia sempervirens, assembly GCA_007258455.2. NCBI lineage: Eukaryota > Viridiplantae > Streptophyta > Pinopsida > Cupressales > Cupressaceae > Sequoia > Sequoia sempervirens. The sequence continues at coordinate 939,450,413 of VDFB02281492.1, read as the reverse complement.
TTACATCATGGATAAGGAGTTGCCCCAAAAATGTAACAACTAAAGATAACTTAGTATGTCACATGCAAGCCAACTTAAGGCATGTCATCCACATCCCAAGCTTGCTCTAATATATACATGGAAGGAAGTCAACTAGCCAAAAGAGACAGTGACAAGTGGCATACAAGGACAAGGCTAACCTAACCCCTTGCCCCCACTTAGTGCAAGACAGGGATGAGCTGAGATGATTGATGAGAAGCTTGAAAATTAGTATCAATTAGAGGAACTAGGTTCTTCAACACAAGGAAGAGCACCACAATCCTTAATATGTTGAATTCAATTATGCAAAACCTTACATTCATTAGTAAAATGACCATGGACTCTATGATATGCACAAAATGAACTCTTGTAATAAAATTTCTTTCATGTTCTTGGAGGGAGGGATATCAAACGATCTTGGAGGAGTCTCAACAAGATACCCTCTTGATCAATAGTAGAATATGTTCCATTATTTTATGACAAAGATATCTCTTGCTTAGTACAAGATGTCATATTTAAACAAGACTCTTTAGATTGCTAGATTTTGTTCTCTTCTTTACAAGAGGGTGTAAAATATAACGAACTCCAATTGTTACTAAGACATGTCTGAGGAGTTCTTTGTGTGATGACATTAATGTTAAGTGAAGATTTCTTTGTTTCTTTCATTTCTTTCATAGGAAGAAAACCACTAGTGTCTATCATTTCAGGCTGCACTAATGTTAAAGTTAGCTTAGAAGAATCTTTTGTAATAGTATTGATATTAAATGAAGGCTCATTTATATCTTTTGAGGGACAGTAACCAAGACCACTAGTCTTTTCTTGCATATTAGGCTATATAGGGACACAAATACCTTGTTCTCTAGCACCACATCCTTTTCCACTATATCCAAGTTTTTTATGAGTTCATAACCTTTTCCTTAAAGCTTTTCCATTTCTTTTAGAGTTGGTGGTTGTTCATAATCAACTTCATCAAAGTTTGTTGTATAATTTGTTTCTTCTTCTAAATTTTTTGAGGTGGAAGCTTCTGAATCTTGTGTTTTCATTATCACTTTTTCTTTTCCCTTTTCAGAATATTTGTTATGATCTTGTATCTACTGAATATCCAGAATACTAAGAGGGGCGGTGAATCATTATTCCATAAAATGATTCAAATAAAATATATTTAAACATAATCACATATCTGATTGAATCAACAAGAAAGAACATAGAAACAAGACAATGCATCATCACACTTGAACACTGGGATTTTTATGTGGAAAACCTAAAATGGGAAAAGCCACTATGAGGATTAACTCACAATATATTATATCCAAATACAAGATATTATAGGGCTCACTGCTAGGACTCACCGTCCTTGAAAGGCTCACAACATGTATCCAAAATATGGCTTACTACCAAGAGTATGAAATGATGGAATACACCTTCTCTGTGTAGGGTTTAGTTCCAATGAAGCTTTGAATAAGAATTACTACTTCTCACAACAATCGCTCAACAAATTTGTCATGATCCTCAATTGATAAATCATTTAGGCTCACATATTCAAACATCCCTTAATCCTTTTTGCACTTCACCAAACCTCTCTTCCTTCTCCTCCCCATATTCAAACTTTTACACTTTTTCTCCTCACACCACACTCCCATTGCCTTTCTCCTTCAAAGATTCTTACATATATATGCAAGTATATCTCATTCATCAATTAGGTCAGCCTAATTAGATGAAAACAAAATAATCAAAAACACTCTTGTCAGAACCATATAAGATTTAAAACATTTTTATCCATGTAGTGCATCATATCAAGTTGTTATAGATCTATAGAAAACATTCACAAAGTATATCTATTCTTCTTAATGCATGTCATATGTTAGGTCAGCCAAGACTAGGACCTAAACATAAAAAATCCAAACCAACATACACTTCTCAAAGAAAACACCTTCTAGATCCGATATCACATCAGTTTCTTATCACATTACCATCGTAGAGACTACCATTAGAACCACAACATTAGAATGATCTCCTTAAGAAAATGTGGAGTCTCCCACACAAATATGCAGAGCAAAGAAACAACTGTAGAGTATAGAGTTAGACTCTATCAATGATAACTTTTTTCTCTTGACACAAAACTTCTCAAGATCCTAGATATAGCTATCTGAATGATTCATGATAACATGGTTGAGAGATCATAGTCATATCTTTTCATGTGGTGAATTCCAAACTCAAAAACCAATGCATTGGTTTATCAGTAAAGAACACTTACTGTAGAGATTAGCTTCCGGTGTACCAAATAAGCTTCCCATACTATTGTCACCATGCTGACATCAATGACAACACATGAACAACCAGATCAATCTATATACACTTCATGCTCATGTTACAAGACTCCATATTTCCAACAGTATTCACCCATGAATGTTGGTGTGAAATCTAATGATCCCAAATCATCTAGTGATAACATTTTGAAGGGTTTAGGAGACCTATCTTTTTGTTCTTCTTGCATAGGTTCTACTTGTAAAGTTGGTGTCAATGTTTTCAAAGGACTTTCTTGGTTTTTCTAATTAAGTAAACTTTCTAGTTCAGCGTCAGCTTCAAGTGTGTACACTTTGTTGTTGTAGAAATACTTCATTATACTATGAAGAGTAGAAGGCACTCCATTCATTTCATGAATCCATGGTCTTACCAAAATAAGATTATATGAAATACTTGATTGCATGAAGCTATTTCAGAGTTTATGGGACTTTGAACCAATATACCATCAGGAGATCATAAAGTAGGGTTTGTCATGCAACTCGAATAGGGAGCATATTTTGGAGGGGAGATTGTGTCCTCTAGTACAAAATTGAAAAAGATAATGTAAAAATCAAAATGAGATCCCCTAGGGAAAACCACGATGTGGCTCTATCGGATCTTGAAAAGAGAAAAAAAAAAGGATGAATATAAGGGTGGAAACCTCTCTGAGGCACTCGAAGATGGAGGATTCAACCTCCCTATTTTTGAATATCAAGAGAAGTTGACACTTCTAGTTAAAGAAGTTGAACCTATCAATGTTGGCATAGAAGAAACACCCAAAATCACATACCATGTAGCATTAATTGATCTTGACAAAAAGGTGAACTTCTCAGCATTCATCAATGAAAGGAAGATAAACTTTGCATGGACATATATAGACATGCCAAGGCTAGATCCAACATTGGTCGTACACCACCTAGCTGTATTTCCTAGAGTTGAACCCATCAAGCAGAAGCTATGGAAAATGCATCCCCATATAGAACTTTTGCTAAAAGTAGAACTGAAGAAACTACTAGATGTAGGATTCATCAGACGAATTGATTATGCCAAATTGATCTTGAATCTAGTACCAATATCAAAGCCCACTAGGGGCATAAGAATTTTCATAGACTTCTAAGATCTAAACAAGGCCTACCCAAAAGATGACTTCCCTCTTCCAAGCATAGATATGATCATAGATCTAACATCAGGGCATGGAATTTTGTCACTAATGGATGGATTCTCTGAATATAATCAAATCAAAATATCTCCTAATGATCAACATAAAACAACATTCACTTGTGCATGGGGGACCTTCTGCTAGAATGTCATACCATTTGGTCTAAAGAATGTAAGGGAAACCTATCAACGATCAATGAATACAATATTTCATGATATGTTGCATACAACTATGGAAGATTAAGTGGATGATATACTAGAAAAGTCCATTAAAAGAGAAGACCATTTGATCAGCCTAGCAAAAGTGTTTGACAGGCTCTTGAACAGTATAACTTGAGGCTCAATCTGAAAAAGTGTGTATTTGAAGTAAAATCTAGGAAACTATTAGGATACATAGTATCAAGAAGAGGCATTGAAGTAGATCCTACAAAGGTAAAAGCAATATTATAAATGCCTCCTTCAAAGACATTGAAGCGGCTAAGAAGTCTTTAGGGGAAACTACGATCCATTAGGTGATTCATCATGCAATTGGTAGAAAAGAATCATTTGTTCACCCATCTATTACACAAAGACATCACATTCAAGTAGGATGGTAGATGCGATCAAGCATTCCAGTAAGTCAAAGAGCATATACTCACTCCTCCAATATTAATGCCACCTATTCCACATAAAGCAATGATACTCTATGTATCTACAACACAAGCAACATTAGGAGCTCTCTTAGCATAGCTAGATGATAATAACAAGGAGAGAGTGGTCTACTATATTAGTCAAACATTGGTGGGATACGAATTGAACTATTTTCCCATAGAAAGAGTGTGTCTTTCTATCATCTTTGCAGCACAACAATTGAGACACTACATCTTGAGCAGACAAGTAAAGTTGACCTCAAAGGTAGATCCACTAAAGTACCTACTAGAAAAAGAAACTCTAACAGGTAGGATTGCTAAATAGGTGATGATATTGAGTGAGTTTGACATAGAGTATGTAGATAGGAAAGCCATCAAAGGATAGATCATAGCATATCAACTAGCAGAAGAACCAATGGAAGATCACTAGCCTCTCACAACAGACTTCCCAGATGAAAGCATTACTAACAGAACATACAAGCCATTGGACCTTGTACTTTGACAGGTCCCACACTCAACACAGCTCAGGAGCAGGTATCTTATTTCTCACACCACAAGGAGATAGTATACCTAAGGCTTAAAAAATTTATTTCTCATGTACAAATAACATCTCAAATTATGAAGCACTAATCATAGGACTAAAGATGGCCATTGAATGGAGGATAAAAGAACTATAGGTTTATGGAGACTCTCAACTGGTAATCATGCAAGTAAATGATGAGTATCAAACAAAGGATGACAAGCTGATGCCATATAAAATAATGGTGGATAGTTTCAAATAATTTTATGCCACCATCACCTTTGAACAAGTTCCTCATATCAATAAAAAAGTAGTCGACGCTATGGAAATGATAGGTTCACTTCTCACTATTCCACAAAACATTCCTAAATATGAAATCCTTTTGGAGCAATTTCTCATACCGACATTTAATATCTCATAATCAAAACTAGTGTGTGTTTTTGTTGGTCTTAACTCACCATGGTACCAAGACACATTTGATTATATCTAGTATGGTATCATACCCCCTGACTTAAAGACAAACAAAAAAAATACCTTTTCCCATAGGACTTCCTGATTCGCAATCCTAGGAGACACCTTATATCGTTGAAGTTTAGATGGTACTTTATTCTAATGTCTAAACATAGAAGAAGTGTAAACTTCCTTACAAGAGGTACACGAAGGTGTTTATGGGTCCCACTCTAGTGGACCTAACCTAGTCCAAAAATTGATGAGAATAGGGTACTATTGGCCCTCCATGGAATAAGAATGCATTCAATACTCAAGAAAATTTCATCAATGCCAATAGCATAGTGACCTTGTTCACACACCAACACAAGAGCTGAGACCTATCACAAAACCATGGCCTTTTTTGAAGTAAGGATTAGACTTAGTAGGTGAGATCTCTCCCGCTTCTTCCAATGGGAATAAGTTCATTATTACCACAACTGAATACTTCACAAAATGGATAAAATTAATTCCATTAACCTACATCATAGGAAAACAAATATCCAAGTTCTTCTTAAATTATATGATCTATTGATATGGAGTTCCCCAAACCATCATAACAGACAATGAAACCCCATTCAAAAACCAAGATGTCAAAGATATTTGTTCACATTTTTCTATCTAGCACAGATTCTCCATGACCTACTATCCCCAAGGAAATAGTCAGGCTGAAGTGTCCAATAAAACCATCTTGAAGATACTAAAAAATATTGTTAATGATGCTAACATTCATTGGCATTTACAACTGAACCTAGCCTTATGGTCTTACTGAACTAGTATTCGTGGGTGCCACAACCTTTTCCTTGGTCTACGGATCTGAAGTTGTCTTACCTATTGAATTAAAAATCCCCTCACTACGAATATCACTAAAAGGCATGGTCAACAATGAAGTGTATTGGGTCTCCAAATTGAATGAGTTGGAACTCCTAGATGAAAGGTGTTTGAGCACGTTAAACCATCTTCGATTTTATCATAATCAACTCAAATGAAGCTACAATAAAAAGATCAAAAATAAAAAAAAATTAGGTTGGTGAGTTTGTACTCAAAGAGAATCAAAAGGTACAACTAAATCAAGATGGAAAAGGTAAGTTTGAACCCAATTGGTTACATATTTTCATCATCACAACAAACTATTTCTCTAGAGCTTATCAATTGGATACTCCTGAGGGAGAACCTTTAGCTGAACCACTAAACAACAACCATCTTAAAAAGTTCTATACTTGAACACATTAGAGTATCCCAATGAAAAAGATAAAAATGCAAAAGAATCAAAAAGCAAGAAAAATAGTAAAGAGAAATAAAACATTCTTTAAGTGAAAACCACTTTGTGGAACTTCTAGAATAGGTAACGTAGTGAAAACCTAGCGAATAGGTGCTACATTTAAGTAAGACTTCCATCATTATCTATCAACACTATCTAGAGCATCTACCCATTCATCCCATAATAAATGTGTAACCAACCATGGCTCAATGAATGATCAAGTGTTGAACCTTGCTGCAACATCAACATTCGTCTTCCCTAATGAAGGTAATCTTGTCTTGAACTGGGGGAAAAATTCTTGAAACTGGTAATGGATTGGATCCTTGTACATCCCATCATGGTCAAAAATATCAAAATAAAAAACATCTAGAAAACAAACAAAAATAAAAATAAAGTTGTAAAACATCAAAAATCCCAAAAACATGTTATGCTTTGAGTCAACATCAATCAAAATATGTGGTCTCTACGTGCATGATGTAGGAAAGGCTTATCATCCCTTGAGCCTTAGTTCAGTACCCTTAGGTATCTATCATGCTTTCTTTTAACTTGGTCAAAATTCAAAATTCAAAAACATTCAAAAAATAGAAAAAATATCAAAAACATGTTCTTATCAAACCAAGTGAACTACAAGCCTTTGTGTGTATAACGTAGGAAAGGCCATCTTTGATGAGCCACCAAGGCCCTAGGCTAGTCCCCCAAAAACAACAAAAATAGCATCATATAAACTCTAAAAATCAAAAAGGTCCTACCTCCATCATCACCAACCACAATAAACTCATCATTCATATAAACAATCGTCATACTCGCCCTTTGACAAAGCAAACAACAAACAAAACAAACATAAAAATAAAAAAATCCAAAGTGAAGATTGAAATGATTAGAAAACTATCAAGTAAAAATAATGCTTAAGTATAGACTACCATACCCACTTGAAAGTCATATCAAAAAATCCCAAGCATGAGTCTTAATGGATAAAACATTCCTATGATAAACATCTCCAATGGATTTCATCATGAAACATCAAAAACTATGGCGAGTGATACTGCAAAATTGTATTTTTTTATAGTCTTATCTTTTTTATTTATTGTAATACCACATTCCTAGGATCTCTTGAGGATGTCCATAATGATTTAGAGAAGAAGGAATGGCAGTATTAACGGTTGATTTTTGTTAGTTCTATTTGTAAGATGTTTTTGTAATACTACCATGGTGAATACTTGCTTTGTTCTCTATATGGAAGTTGTTTTGAGACAATTTGTGTAGCAATTGCACGTTAGGTACTTCATACCTCTCTTTGTAACTGGTCCAAAAAGTTTTAACACAACTCAACCATATACTCTAAGAAGTTTTTCGTATTTCTAGTATGAGCAAGAATATTCTTTGTGTTTTGAGTCAAATCCCACACAATGGATACAAATCCACCTTGGTTATTAATACCCTGGTGCATCGTGTTTGTTTGCTACATCAAAAGGGAATGTTAAAGATATGAAGCCTCTATGCAAAGAAAAATAAAAACTCATCAATAACTAACAACATCAAATTTCTATCCATCATCCAACATTTCTTCTAACTAACAACACCATCCTGCATCACAATATCATTAGTACCACATCCTTCCTGCATCCACAATTTTTTCAATGCATATATGACCATAGTAAATCAATAAGAAATATCATGCATTGTGTATAATCATACATAGTATATATAATATATCATCATCCATCATATACATCAAAATCCATCATATACATAATAAAACATCATATATCATATAGATATATAGATCATCCATCCATCCACATCATATGCATACATTAGAAAAGTACAAAAACAACCATGAACATACATACATCATCATCCATAATCATCTCATAACACATAATGAAGTCGAATCGAAACATGTATAATTCATATATATCATCATCAAAAATGAGAATGTCAAGTACATCATCAAATAACATGTGTAATATCATAATACAGAAAAATACATATATATGATGCCTCAGTTGGGCCGATGAATGTATATACAAAGTCATGTCTACAACAATGTCTCTGAAACAATATACATCGTAATGATCAAGTACAAATAGTTGTACTACCCGGCTAGAGGTGGGGACCTCTAATGATCATGACTCTAGTGAGGAGAAGGTTGTGGCATAACTCTAGGTTGATCAAGCTATCTAACTGACTAATCTCTTGACTCAGTTGCACCA
>VDFB02281492.1:939422147-939441745 GCA_007258455.2 Sequoia sempervirens | reverse complement strand
GAGCCTTAGTAAATATGTCTGCAATTTGTTCCTTTGTTGTCACATACTCCAATTTGATCTCGTTCTCCAACACTTTTTCTCTCAAGAAATGATACTTGATAGATATGTGTTTTGTTCTTGAATGCATAACTGGGTTATTTGAAATGTTTATTGCACTTTTTTTGTCACATAAAATAGAAATAGGCTCATCACACATCACTCCAATGTCTTCCAGTGTTTTCTTCATCCACAGAACCTATGTGCAGCAGGATGCTACAACAATATATTATGCCTCTACAGTGGATAAAGAAACTGAGTCTTTCTTTTTACTCAACCATGAAACTAATCTTCCGCCAAGAAAGAAAGCACCACTACTTGTACTTTTTCAGGTCATCTACACATCTGGCCCAATCAGCATCTATATAAGCACTCAAGGTGAAGTCATCAATCTTAGGGTACCATAGTCCATAATCCAATGTGCCTTTAAGAGATCTAAATATCCTTTTTATAGTTGTAACATGTGCTTCTCTAGGATCTGCTTGGAATCTAGCAACTAAACACACTGCATGCATAATATATGGTCTAGTAGTAGTAAGGTACAATATTCCGCCAATCATAGATTTGTATTTTCTTTGATCAGTCTTAGCAGATTCATCATTCTTGCTCAATTTAGATTTAGTTACCATAGGGGTACAAACAGGTTTGGAATCATCCATCCCAAACTTTTTTAACAACTCTTTCACATACTTAGATTGTGAAATGAATATCCCTTTATCAATTTGATTCACTTGTAGACCAAGGAAGAAATTCAATTCACCAATCATAGACATCTCAAATTCCTTCTACATCTCTTCAGCAAACGTTTTACGCATTCCTTCATTTCCACCAAAAATGATATCATCAACATAAACAACTACTACCATCAATTTGTTACATTGCACTATGCAGTAAAGATTGTTGTCAGCAGAACCTTTACTTAATCCTTTCTTTTTCAGATATTTTTCTAGTCTTGCATACCAAGCTCTAGGAGCTTGCTTCAATCCATACAAAGCTTTCTTCAAGTTACAAACCATGTTTGGTTTGTCAGATAATTGAAACCCTTTAGGTTTCTCTATATACACTTCTTCCTCTAATTCACCATTCAAAAATGTTGACTTAACATCCATCTGATACACTTCGAAGTCCTTGTGGGCAGAAAATGCCAAAAACATTCTGATAGCTTCCATTCTGGCCACAAGGGAAAATGTTTCTTCAAAATCTATACCTTCAACTTGTGAATATCCTTTGCATACCAGTCTTTCCTTATTCCTTACAACTCCATTTTCATTTAGCTTATTTCAGAACACCCATTTTGAACCAATCATATTTTTATTCATAGGCCTAGGGACTAGTTCCCATGTCTGATTCTTTTCTATCTACAACAATTCTTCTTTCATAGCTCTCATCCAACTTTCATCTTCACATGCTTCACTTACATATTTGGGTTCAATTTTAGAAAGTAGACACAAATTTACCTCATCTGCAACTCTACTTCTTGTCTTCACACCTTCACTCTTGTCTCCAATTATTTGATCCTCTAGATGATTCTTTTGTACATACTTAGGAGTTTTAACAATGGGTTTTGGTTCATTTTCTTCTTCTCCTTCTTCCACTTGCTCTTATTTTTCTTCTTCTTCCTTCTCCTTATTTTCCTTAGGTACATGTTCATAGATAGGATCATTAGGTTCAACTTCACTTATCTCAATAGGTCAGCATATGTCTTCATCAACTTTCACATTAGCACTTTCAATAATCTTTCTCAATCTTTTGTTAAAGAATATGTATGCTTTTCTAGTAGTATAATATCCAATAAAGATTCCTTCATCACATCTAGCATCAGAATTTTCAAGATTTTCATCATCTCTTTTAATATAGCATCTTCTTCCAAATACCTTAAAATATTTCATAGTAGAAGTCTTACCAGTCCATAACTCAAAAGGAGTCTTTGTGTTGTGTTTGATCTAAACTCTATTAAGAATATAAATAGCAATATGTATCGCCTCTCTCCAGTACACATTTGGTACATTTGATTCTTTCATCATGGTTCTAGCAACTTCTTGTATAGTCCTACTTTTCCTTTCAACTACTCCATTCTACTAAGGAGTCCTCAGAGCATAAAAATGTCTCCTTATGCCATGTTGTTCATAGAATGTATTAAATTCACCATAAGTGAATTATTCACCTCTATAAGATCTTAGACACTTGATTTTCAAATTTACTTCATTTTCCACTCTTGCTTTGAATACCTTAAACCTATACAAAGCCTGAGTCTTTTCTTTGAGAAAAGCAACCCATGCCATTCAAGTGTAATCATCAATAAGCAACATGAAATATCTATCACCATTCAGGCTTCCAATCCTATTCAGACCATAGAGATCAATATGCACTAACTCCAGTATTCTGGTAGCAGAATTTTCTTTTCCCTTAAAGTTGCATCTTTTTTGTTTCCCCAATTGAATACTTCTATATATAGCATTAGCAGATCTTGTGATTCTAGGCAGCCCTCGAATAATCTCCTTTGCATTGATCTTGACCAAGTTATCAAAATTCACATGTCCCATTCTCCGATGCCATTACCAACTTTCACTGATTTGATATACAAGACAATGACCATAAACTCCCTTCAGCTGATAGATGTTTCCATGAGTTCTTCCAGTAGCAATCATATCTCCATTTCTAGATCCTTTTCTGATTTCACAAGTATTGTTCTAGAACAAAAGTTTAAAACCATTGCTACACATCTAACCAACACTCAAAAGGTTATACCTCAAACCCTTCACATAATATACATCATCAGTACTATGCACTCCATCAAAACTAATTGAACCTTTCCCATAGCTCTTGAATCATCACCGAACATAACTAAACCACCATCATATTTCTCAAGTTTAGTGAACTTACTCTTATCTCCAGTCATGTGATTTGAACATCCACTGTCAATTACCCAATAGTCTTCATCTTGTCTTGCATGAAAAACGGTAACCAAAGTACCTTTCATCCTATTTCTCTTACTCTTTGAAGCCTTCTTGCTTACACATTTTCTAGGGTTAGTGGATACAAATTTACTTTCCAAAGCTAAGAATAAGCATCCACTATCATCAATCTCATTATCAGATTCATCAGCAGAAATCCCTACTTCTTCTTTAACATAGTACAACTTCTTATATTTCTTATCCTTCCTATCCTTATCCTTATAATCCTTATTCTTCTTATGTGCGGCTCTATTTGGACATCTTGAAGCATAATGACCAATATTATCAAAACTAAAGCATTTAAAGGGAAACATACCTTTATACTTTCTGGTGCCCCTCTTCAACTTCCTAGTGAAGTTTTCTTCCAACTCATCAACACCATCACTATCTAGTTCATCTTCAATATTCATTGCCTTAAATGTGGTTTCTATTTTATCTTCCATCTTTTCTTCTTTCCAGAACTTTCTCATCTCAAAAGCTTGCAAGGTGTCGAACAACTATTCCAATGTATACTTCTTAGGATCATACAATTCTTCAATCACTGAGATCTTGTCATTGTAGCATTCTGGTAGGGTGATTTGGATCTTCTCAATTATTTCTTCATATGAAAGCTTTCCTCCTTGATTTATAACTTCATTTGTAGTCAATTCAACCCTCTAAAAGAAACTTGTAAAGTCTTCGCCTTCTTCCATTTTCAGATTCACAAATTTGCGCTTTGCTGCCAGCTTCTTTGTCAGTTTCACTCTTTCATTTCCTTCATACATATCTTCCAACTTCTTCCAGAATTCATATGTAGTATCCAAAGAAAGAACTTTAGATCGCTCATTTTTAGACAATCTGCTGCAAATAGCATACTTTTCTTTCTCATTTTCTTCATAAGCAAAAATCTCATCTGCAGTAGTCAAACCACCAAATGGGGGTGTTTACTTATTCTCAACTGCCTTCCAGGTTTTGAAACCAAGAGAGATAATATATCCTTTCATCTGTCCCTTCCAATCATTGTAGTTGGTTCCATCGAACATAGGGATCGCCAAATTATGCGCCATCGTATCTTCCTTAAGCGGTTAAGCTCTACACCAAGGAACCAAAGCTCTGATACCAATTGTTAAACATGCGCAGGACAACTAAGAGTGGGGGGTGAATCATTTTCCACAAAATTCAAACTTAAAACTCAACACTTATTAATTCCACAACCACACTTATTTTGTTATTAATTTATAGCATGGAACACAAATAATAGAAAGTAAATCAACATAATGAACACTAGATTTTTACGTGGAAAACCTATGAGGGAAAAACTACGGTGAGGGAGATTATAAAGTGAATGCAAAGGCTCACTGCCAAGGGCTCACTACCCAAAAGAGGACTCATTGTCCAAATACAAAGGCTCACTACCTATAGAAAGGACTCACTATCCAATAGGGAGGCTCACTACCTACAAATACAAAAGAGAACAAAAGATCCACCACAACAATTAACGCACATCCGTAGGATTGCAAAAAAATTTAGCACACTACCTTCAACACACTGAAGAACTGTTGTCACAACTCACTCACACACACACTTTTTCTCTTGTGATTTGTGGCACACTTTCATCACTTTGCATCACACTATCATACAAATCTTCATAGTTCGACTTGCTTTTATATCATCCTTAACCTTAGAAACTTTCTCCAAGGTCGGCCACAAATATCTTATTTCATAAATTCAAAATAGGTCAACAACTCAACATTCCTGCGGCGGAAAGGAATGAGAGTGGACCAATAAAAAAAATTTCAAGATCAAAAATAATATCTCAAATCAATCACACACTTAATTAAATTTTATTTTCCGAAAGAAGTGTAAACACCAAGTCAACCAAACCTAATTAAAACACAAAAGAACATTGATGTACATACTTCCCAACAAAAAGATGATATTTAGATGCCACAACATGCTTCCTTATGCATGAGAATCCATCTCAGAATCTTCCAGATACATCTGCAGCACAATAACAAGCTTCAATCACTAAACACCTTTCATCAGTCCATCCGGACTATGCAAACACACACTGAAATACTAAAACATGATTTCTGGATCACCAAACTCCAAATTACCTCTTTGCTAGAGCACATAAAAGACCTTCACAAGACATATTCCAGATCCACAAGATCTGAAATGAAACATCAAAGAACTGCAGAGCATAAATATTTCTCCCAGTCCATAGAAGACCAACCCTGCCAGAACAGTTCACATACCAGTGAATGTAGCTTTCATGTACCATCAAACCAAAATCTAAAAATTGGGAAATATCACCATGAGATCACAATTATCAATCCTTTAGATCTGCACAAGCATAGGATCAACACAAGGGAAATGTAGAGCACATACCAGAGCAGATTCTGAACAATTTCATCACTCTAACTTCACTTCTTTATTAATTTTCTCAAAATCACTTGGAAACTCATCAAACCAACACATCTGCAACATCATAAAGATAGCTCCATGTACTCACATCTTAACAACATCTCAGATATACATGTACAATCTGCAACATACTGAACTATGTTGACATCAATGACAACATTAATGACAACACCACCAAACTAGCTCATACTTGCAAAAAGGATTATTTCTAATTATGGGATTTCCTTCTCTTGTTGTGAGGAATTTCAATAATTCCTTATCCATAGAAGATCAAAGTAGAGATACTAGTAGAAAGACAAAAATAAATGACAAAAAACTACTAAAATTTGCATATAAATGAATAAAATTGGTCACATGACCAATAGTAGTTTATTGTCGGTCATTCATAACATGACCAAATTTATGAATAAACCATTTTTAGTCATTGATTTAGTCATTTATTTTGTCATATTTATTCACTATTTTTTTTCAATTGGTAGTATATTTATTCACTGATTTATGCCAATTGGTAGTATATTTAGTCAATTGGTAGTTATTTAATTGTTTTTGTTCATTGATTTCTGCCTAAAAGTGTTGGAAATGAGACAATGCTTTTGAGGTTTAAATATAAAATATAGAAAAACATAATCAATCATTCATTTGCACATAATGAAATGGCTATTAAGAAGGAAAAATACTAAAATTTTATTGAGAAAAGGTATTCTTATAGCATATACAAGACTTAAATATGTGTCTTTTCTTTGAAAAATGTGTTACAAAGTGTGTTTCTCAATGTTGTGACTGAGAAAACTAAGTTATAATGCTCTATTTTTTGCTTATACAGCTCCAAAACATGAAAGAACTACTTGAAAAATGAAGCCTAATGGTCCAATATCTCATCCCAAGCATGGGAGAGCATATAATGGTCCTAAGGGTCATATATCTAAGGGTCCTATAATGATTTTACCCAATGCATTGTGTACATGTACATCTTGACATAGCATCTAGAAGTCTTGCTTCCATAAGAAAGTTCTTTGTCTTTTCAACATCATAGAAGTTTGACTCTTTGGTTACACGTTCCACCTCTTTGATTTGTCCAGTTTTGGTTGATGCTTCAATGCATTTGAAGTGAATGTCAAGATCCTCACTTCCAATGACATTGAAAATATAGTCTACCATTTAAGTACAAGGTTCCCAAGCTACTACAAAATTACCTCCTCAAATAGATCAATGAATATTAGCAAAAAAATGATACAAGTGACAATCCAAAGTCAAATCACCTGGAGCTCAAATATGCACCCAAGAAGAAATATAGCCCTTCATAAGACTTGAACCATTCAAACAACTTGATGCATGAATCTATACCCAATTGTTCAAAATATTCCTTGGCAACATGTGAGACATGTGAAGACATGTAAAATTGACTTAACACTTATCACAAATTCAGAATGTCTCGAAACGACTCTGAAACGACTCGGAACAACTCTGAATCAACTTGAAACTTCTCGGAATGACCTTGGAACAACTCTGAATCAACTCAGAATGTCTCAGAACAACCCTGAAATGACTTGAAACAACTCTGAGTCAACTCAGAATGTCTCAAAATGACTCGGAACAACTCTGAATCAACTCGAAACATCTCAGAATGACCCCGAAATGACTTGAAACAACTTTGAATCAACTCGGAACATCTCAGAACAACTCGGAACAACTCTGAATCAACTCAGAATGTCTCTGAATGACTCTGAATCAACTCGAAACGACTCTGAATCAACTTGGAATATCTCTAAATTAACTTGGAACATCTTGAAACATCTCTGAAACATCTTGAATCATCTTGAAATCATCCCACGACATCTCACAATGCATCAAATGGCATCAAACGACATTTGAAACCCTAAATTCCTCTATTAATTGAATAATACAATGTTATTTGATTAATTCACATCTCATCATTCTCGAAAAATTAAATAAATATCATTTATTTAATAAGTCTTCAAAACCCTAATTCTACTATTAATCGAATAATACAATGTTATTTGATTAATTCACATTTCATCATTTTCGACCAATTAAATAAATTACATTTATTTAATAAAGTCCTAACCTAATCTTACTTCATCCTGATTAGTCAAATGACATTGATTATTTGATTATGTCACTAATTCACCTTATTCATAAAAATTAATTGAATTATTAAATCATAATAATTTAATTATCACACTTCCCTCCAAAATTTGAATAATTAAATCAAATCAAATCAAACTATTCAAATTAGGAAAAAAAAATCAAAATCAAATTGGAATTAATTAATTAATTAATATTCCTCACCCACTTTTTGATTGAGAAAATCATGGATTGCTAACTAAGCAATCTGATTTTGCTAACTCAACCATCTAATTCCTAACTCAACCCTAAATGATCAATCAATTGATAACTAAGCAATCAAAATCCTAACTAGCCAATCTATTCTTCAATCACCCTAATTGTGCAATCAACTTTTCACAATTTCCTCATGTCTAAATCCTCTCAACTCATTTTGACCATTGATCTAGTTATTCTCCAACGCGATCTTGACCGTCGACTCAAAATTGATTTTTCTATATAACAAGCCTTTCTCTTCACAAATTATAATCAAAATTTTAACTTACCTTATGCAATGAAGTGTTTTCAAGATCACCATTAATAGAGCTTCAATATTTCTTCAAGAACAAGCATCGATCATCAAGCTTTTGCGTACAAGAAAGGAGGCTTTGTAGTGATACGAACAACCCAACATCATGCAAATACACTCCAACATGGGATGGTAAAATCTCATTTTCTTTTGAATTCATTTTGTTGATCTTAGGATCTTACTTTCATTCAAATAGCTTAGAATTGTTCATTTCATGAGTGATGGAATAGGATAGATTAAGTGTTTTTGAATTAGATTAGTTTATGATTTTAAATCCTGCATTTGATCTTATTTTTTGTATATTTTCTAATGGATTCCTTCTCCCCTCACACATTCTAGAATGCCTGGTGGGACCTAAGTCCTCCTCACTAACATTTTTATGAGCTAAGTTGCAAGTTACAGGGTTCTAGGAACTTTCAGAGACATTTCACGGACTGCCCATCAAAAGCTCACTTTTGACTAGAAATTTTTTTGAGCTTTTTCCAAAAGATCAACGCCTTTTCCATAGGAATGGCACTTTTTCTCTTAAACCAGTGCCTTTTCTCTAAAAACCACGCTATTTTTTTATGAGTTTGCACTATACGGGAAATCTGAGCTTTTGCTAGAAATTTTGAGCTTTTGCAAAGTTGTTTTTCTAAGCTTTTGATCTTTTTTCTGAGCATTTCCTCTGGAAGACAAGTGCACGAATCTTGTACTATTGTAATGAACCGCCTTGCTAATTTTTTCTTGTTTTGCGGGAACTAATGGGTTTTATGCAGGATTTGAAAGACATTGATTTATTTTATGCAGGGAAGACAATCGATCCAAGTTGTTTTTAGATCTACAAGATTTTTTTAACTTAGGAATTTTCTTTTGGTGCATTAAAATTAACAACAAACTATCACATTTTATTTGGTGTTACTAAAATGAACCATTCTTAAGTTTTCTAAGTTAGGAATTTCCTTTTTGGTGCTCTAAAAAGAACAACAACAACTGTCACATTTCAAGTTTGGTGTTTCTAAAATGAACAAATTTGAAGCTTTCTAAAGTAGGAACTTTATTTTGGTGCATTAAAATTAACAACTCACACTTGATTTGGTGTTGTTAAAATAAACCATTTGAAGCTTTCTAAAGTAGGAACTCTTTTTGGTGCTCATAAAAAGAACATAAAACACTTCAAATTTGGGCTCTAAAAATGAACACATTTCATGTTTTCATAGTTAGGAACCTTTAAATTTGGTGTATAAAAAGAGTGAAAATATCTTTCAGTTTGTTGAAAAATGTCCGATTTACATTTTGTTGACCATTTAAATGACCAGGCCTGATTTTCTTAGAAACACTTCAAAGTTTGGGGCTTAAAAATGAACAAAATGTTTTTATTGTTTTCGTACCACTGCTATCTTAACTTTTTGATGTCTTGAACACTTCATTTTGGTGCAAAGATAAAAAAAACATTTCATTTTTACTCACATATTCTTGGGGATAATACCACTGAAGGTGTTTAAAATGAATCAATTTGCAATGAATTGTCTTCTATGCATGCATTGATTGGCAAGCTAAAGTGTTTTGTCTTCTCCCCTCTAACCATTTTGGCTATCTTGGGTGAGTGAAGAACATTTTTGAGCTTTGAATTTATTTGAAAGTTTTACCTCCTTAGAGGGCATGCCTATTAAGACACATCCCGCACTGGAGAACTCATAGGCGACCCAAGTAGTACTTTCGTTCTAGACCGCTATATAAATCTTTTGTGAGTGTGAGGAAATTTAATCACTCGCCGAGTGTGGATGTCCTATACCGACATATTCTTCCTCAGTACCCTTGTGACGTGTAAAAACCCTAAAGGGCTGGAAGGTTTTTAATTGAACAAAACATCGCATGTGTAGGTGCCCGAAAATAATATCCCCAGAACATGACTAAGAGCCAATTGTTTTAGAATCCACCCTTTTTATCCAAAACATTCTCTAAAAGTGGTGCATAGGAATTTACTTCTGAGAAGTTACTTGCCAAGTCCGACTACAGGCCCACGCCATAATTTGCATGTAAAATCATCTCTTCGGAGCATGAGGCAGGCCCACCTAAGAGGATGGTTTCTCTCCACTAGGGTTGTAATTGTTTATTAATGTTAAACTTATCCAATTACATTCAAAAAATAGTTGTGACATCAAATTCTATGTTTGACTTAAAGAAAAAGAACACATCAAAACAAACATTGAACAAGATGGTCAAACCACAAACCCTTTGAGCTAGTGTATACTTGCAAAAGAAGCCTTATGTTTGCACTCCTTGAAAGGATTTATCCTTAAAGGTTCCCGAACATTTTAGTTTTATTTTTAGGTTGCATTGATCAAAGTAAACTCTTTGGTAACTATGGATTGGGTGTTGTGATTTCACAACCTAAGCTATAGACATTCAGGTCACAGAAAGTCCATGCTTGTGAGTTAGTCCAGTGTTATTATATCATTTTCCATATTCAAGAACAAGGGAAACAAACAACAAAGAGGTTACAAAATTGTCATTCCAACTCACAATATTTTTGCTAGAACACTTAGATTGCTTATAAGGTCATTACTTGAACAAGATACTTGGTTTACCAAATTGGTCACAAAATCTATCACTCTTTATTCCCATACTACCTATCTGAAATCAAAATCCAACAAAACATTAGGATCATTCCTCCACTCAAAGAAAATCTATGATATCAACAATTACTTGGAATTCATAGATAATTCAAGTATCTTTCCCACAACATATCCTCTAGATCAGGAAGTGGAATATCGACCCTAGTTCTTCAACATTTTGATTTCTGAAAAGTAGCTACATTCCACAACATCACTCAAACTTTAGGGTTTTTGAGTTTCATAACAAACCACCCCATACCACCACACCTTATGACCATTTGGCGACCTACAACACCTGTTGAATAACCAGGCCTTGTAGCACCTATTATTCAACCTATCCTTACACACATTGAAAGTTCCCAAACTGACATCATCAATAGTTTGAGAACGTTCATTTTTGAGAAAAACGAAACACCTCCCCAATTTCTCACTGCATCCATCATCTTAAATGAGGAAGAGGAAAAGGAAAACATAGCAGTTGAAGACCCATATTACTACCTCCTGCCTAGCAATAGGTAGTGAATGACCTTGTGATAAGGTATTGAACACCATAAACCACCATACAACATACCTTATGACCATTTGGAGACCCACAGCTCTCGTTCAACAACCAGGGCTAGCCACACCAATCTTTCAACTAGGTAACGCATTGAAGGTACCCAAACCAACATCATCAGCAGTTTGAGAACATTTATTTTTGAGAAAAACAAAACAACCCGCCAATTTATCACTGAATCTATCATCTTAGACGAAGAAGAAGAGAAAGCAAACATAGCAGCTGAAAGACCCGTATTTCCACCCCCCCACTTGCCAATAAACATCCTTATTCATCCATGATCTCACGCAGAGTTAGGATCCCCAAAGTAAGGACTATAGGTCATTATTCTCAACTTAGACATCTTAAACCAAAAGCTCTCAAGAAACACCTTGCAACACTACACAAAAATAGAAACAAATTGGTGGAAAAAATTTATAGACGTGCTTCTAGGAACGATCCATATTTGTACATGTTCTTTTTTGGTCAAAACCCAGGTCTTTTTCATGATACTGAACTTCTCTAGAGAGGAAAAATAGATTCACATACCTAAATCTACCCTCTTATTTAGGTCTTCATTGGATTTGAAAACTTTAGAGGTCTAGCACCATTTTTTCCTACCTTGAGATCCAAATTGTTTATGACATCCACAAGGTCATAACACAGAAATAAAATGGAAGAAAACAAAACCAACACTAGTATCCCACCAACCAATACCATAGGCGATGAAAGTAGCCCTTGGGGCTATAGGCCAACCGATCTTGAAACACCACAGAAGAGGCCTATGTATAGAAGTACCTTTAGTGAAGAGGAATTAAATCACAAACAAGAGGTAATTGAACAAAACAACCAAGACCCAAATAGAGTGGTCATAGAGGAGATAGACACAGAGGAATAAATGAATGAAGATGAACTATTCGAACATTCAAACAACCCCAAGGTTCTTAAACTAATGGAAAGGCTATTGAGAAAGGATCCAAACTCCTATTTCTTCAAGTCTGCACAAAGTGGTGCTAAACTACCAATGGATTTCAATGTAGAATCTCTCAAAGATGACAACCTTATCCCTTAGGAGATAACTCGGTTGTAATACAAATAAATGAACCTCTAGGGATGCCAAACATGCCACTTGTGTTCTCACAAAACGATGGTCAACCCAAGGAGAACCCTTTATTCAAAAAACCAACTTAGGTTGAACAAGTAGTAGTAGCACAACTGTATCAAGGAGGACCATCACAATATGAACCACCAAACAAGAATCCTCATCCTGGATAGTATATACCTTAGAATACCTCAAAAATTGACCCATCTCAAAACATTCAATACCTTCAACAAGGTGGGGCACAAGGTCCCCCTCCAAAAAATTAGTACCACCAACAAAGTGGACCATATGATCCCCTTCTGAACCAGCAATACCAACCGTAAGGTGTGCCACAGAGCACCCTTCCTCAGTCATCATACCAACAAGGTGTCCCAATAATGCATCAATAAGGTAACCTTCAGTTTAGTCCTACCCAGCAGCAAGGTGTGCCACAGAGCACCCTTCCTCAATCATCCTACCCACAAGGTGTCCCAATAATGCATCAACAGAGTAACCTTCAATTTAGTCCTACCCAACAGCAAGGTGTTCCACAGAGCGCCCTTCCTCAGTCTTCCTACCAACAAGGTGTCCCAATAATGCATCAATAGGGTAACCTTCAGTTTAGTCCTTCCTATCAGCAAGGTGTGCCACATAGCACCCTTCCTCAGTCTTCCTACCAATAAGGTGTCCCAATAACGCATCAACAGGGTAACTTTCAATTTAGTCATGCCCAGAAGCAAGGTGTGCCACAGAGCGCCCTTCCTCAGTTGTCCTACCAACAAGGTGTCCCGATAATGTATCAACAGGTTAACCTTCAATAGACTTCATCTTAGCAACAACGAGTTAACCCTCCTTACACCCATCAAGGACCTAACCCAGTATACAACCAAAATGGTTATCAAGGTCTCATACCTTCACAATATATGATATATGACCCAAACATGGTGAGACAACAAGGCTATTATACATAGAACTTGCAAACAAACCTACCAAAAATGGACATGGAAATGAAGCTAGAAGCAGTCACCCAATAGGTAGCAAGCATGCAAGCTAGAAAACAATAGAAAACATATACTATCCAAGAAATATGCCCATTCCCATTTGATCAATCTGTCACTACAATACCCTTTCCAAAGAATTTTGAAATACCTAGGTTTGACAAAAAATATAAAGGAATAGGGGATCTAGTAGAGCACATACGAGATTTCTTGGTATCATACATGGAAGTACGACACAATGACTCATACCTCGTGAGACTATTTCCACGCAGCCTTATGGGCCATGCTATGAAATGGTTCACCCGTTTGACACCAGCATTCAAAAACTTCAATGAGTTGTCTAACAAATTCATAGGTCACTTCTCCTTCAACATTGAACAAGATGTCACCATTACAAGCTTATCCACAAATAAACAGAATCAAGGAGAATCTTTTATCTCCTATCTACAGCAATGGAGACACAAGGATGGTAGATGTAAATGGACCATTCCCAATAAATAATTGGTAGACATATTCATTACCAATGTCTTACCTAAGATCAATTATTGACTGAAAATGTTATGTCTAGTAGACTTTGAAGAAACCATTAAGAAGTGATTGAATCTCAAAAGATCCCTCATTGCAAGAGGTTCCCTTAAAATAAATAACTCAAAAGATAATCCATCTACTTCAAATGAGAAACCTAAATTTTGGGCTAAAAACAAAAACGTCACAAACAATGGAGTGGTTGATGCTAGAATACTATGGTCATCACATAACACAGTTCAAAACAAACCATAGGTAGCATAGACAAGCTATGTTCCAAACAATGCACAAAACAACCAAAATACCTATCCCAAGAACAATCAAGGTGTGAACCCACAAATGAATTAGGGAGGAAACAGAAGCAGTACGGTCAACCAAAGAGGCAATTCACAATTCTAGGTGAGTCATTGGAAACAGTCATGCGCAAACTAGTGCAACAAAACCTCCTCAAAACTAATGATCGTCCAAACTATGAGGAACCTAGTTTCAAAACACCATGGTATAACGAGAAGGATTTGTGTGACTTCCACATGATCAAAGAACACACCACAAACAACTGCATGAGACTCAAGCACCTTATCCAAGATTTAATAGACAAAGGGGAGGTAGATGTCAAACATCATCCTCGGAATAAGGACCTACAAATTTACACAAACCCAATCCCAAACCATGCCAAAGGGAATGACAAAGGAAAGAAACAAGAGTACCATAACACCAATTAAACTTATGGGGACACAGTTTTAGGAACCATCTCACAAGTTGATGATAATAGGGAAAATGTAGTGACTATACGAGGTGGAGACAATAACTGTAATGTAACCACCCACGAAGGAAGAGTTACAATTCAAGAAGAACCACCCAAACCTACAATCAAGTCACCCAGTGGCTACAATATTGTGGAACAATTAAAGAAAACACTTTCCTTAATCTCAATTTTAGATTTGTTAAAACTATCACCTACCCATAGAGAAATACTTGAAAAGGAATTGGAAACAATAGTCCCTAATGACCTCAATCCTAGTTAGTTCCAAGATATGGTTGGAAAAATCACACAAAGTAATCACCTAATCTTTTTTGAGAAAGATCTACCCCAAAGAAAATTCCATAACCAAGCCCTCTACATAGAGGTTGGTGTTCATAAAACCATGGTCAAATGGGTACTAATAGATAATGGTGCAGGTTTAAACATCTGTATCTTAAAAAATTTCAAACAGTTGGGGTATTCTGACAATGTGATTGACAAAGGAAAAAGTATCACAATAAGGGCTTATGATTGTCAAGTATTGGATCTTGAGCTGCCATACAACCTCCTCCTAGGATGACCTTGGATCCATGTTTTACAAGCAGTCCCGTCTACTTTTCATCAATGCCTAAAGTTCCCCCATAAAGGAAAAGAGGTAACACTATATGCCGATACTGAGCCTTTTCATTTATGTGCCAATTTAGAGAAGAAATACAATAAAATCCAACGTGTGCCTAGCAATGACATAGCATTCCACTCCTTTTCTTATGTTAACCCTTCAACACTTCCATCTACCTCAACCAAGAACATCTCAAGTGACCAACCAAAAATGGAAGCCAAGATTCAGGTACTTGAAAAGGGAAATGGGAATTAATTTTTCAACCAAGCATTCTATATCAGCATGCTTCCACCAAAACCCAGAGTATATGGAGTTCCAAAAGAGATCAAGATCATAAAAATGATTGCCAAGCCCACTATTTTCACTAGGTGGGGAGACATGCAAGATGAAGAGATATTTGAGGAGGAATTTTTATCTATGATCTACAAGGAGGACAAAGAAGAAACAAAAAAGCCAGAACCTAATTTTGACTCCACTACTAGAGGTTATCAATTAGTTAAATAGATGGGATATAATGGAAACAGTGGCTTGGGGCTACATGAACAAGGTTGGTTAGAACCTATTATATTAGAACAAAGGAAGAAGAATATGGGGCTAGGTTATGAACCAAAGGATGTGGTTATTCCAAAAATTGGACAAACCTTTTGGAAGAAGCGAGAAACTTCTGCTAGCATCAAGGCACTGGATACCTATCCTACCTTAGACAATGATTTACCCGTTGAAGAGTTATTTGATAACTTTAGCATTGATAGGTTCCCTCTCCAACATATTCAAACCATTCCCAACATCTACTACAATTCTGGTACAGACTCTAATGAATACAAGTGGGATTCCCCTTCCTTTGTCACGGGATATGATTCTCCCACTTCTAGCAATGATGACCTAGACACTCAGTGCGAAAAAGACACCCAATCCATACTAATCCTTTCATCCACTTCCATAGGATTTGTAGATCAAGATGATAACCTCCCACTCAAGTACCTGCAACTCATAGATTGGGATAACAACATGCACATGTTCTGGATCAATTCTAGAATGATGAGGCAATTGCAGAGGGGTGAAAGCACAAACCTGTGTCACAGTTTCGGCCAAATACAGTAATTCGACTGGATTACTTTCGGCCGACCAACTTTCGGTCGATAAAGTTTCGGCCGAATCCACGGGGCAGCCACATGGCGCCTACGTGGCTCAAAATTTTCGGGCAAGTTACTTTCGGCCGAAACATTATCGGCCAAAAAATGTCAGCACAGCGCCCATCTAGATAGACCTGTTCAGTCGAGTATATTTCGGCCGAAACTCTATCGACCGTAAGTGTATCGACCGAAAAGCGATAATAAAATCCAAAAAAAAAACAAGCCCACTATTTGGAATGCTCGGGCAAAAGGATTGAGGGCGAGAGCTTGTCGGCCGATCACCAGCAACAGCGACTATATTTTGCCAGGTTCCATTCGGGGCATTCACTGGATTATTTGATTTCTCGTCTCGTTTGTGTCTAGTTTGAGAAATTTGTGATAAAGTTTAAGGAAATTTGTGATTTCTCGTTTGTTAGGGTTTGATTGAAATGCAAAAATCAAGTTTTGTGATGGATATTGGCCGAAAGGTAGTGAATGTTGTGATATTTGTGATAAAGTTTAAGGAAATATATAAAATTGGATATCGACCGTAAGTGTATCGACCTAAAAATTTATATATTCACCATTCCTTTCAGAAATTCATCTAGCTATATGAAAATCCTCTGATTTATTTTTAAATATATCAATTAAATAGTCGTAATTTTTCCAAAGAGTTTGCACAATAGTTAGCATCCACAAGAGCATATTGAAATTAGGCTCCATCTGAGATTTGTATGTGTTTAGAATAAGAATTTTAAATATCATTTTTAAATTTCAAGTTTCACTCTAAATTCACGCATGCACTGAAAAAATAGTTCATTGTTGCAACTCCATAGTTTACAAAATAAATACATTGTCAATACATCAAGTGGAGATGCATACAATAGAACACCATTTCTTCAAATTAAATGTATAGTAACTCTGAAAATAATCAGAAGCAATACTTTTTAGAAAGTGGAAATAAAACCTGAGCCCTCTTACCAATGCATCTCTGACATCATGCACCTTGTTCTAGTGCAAGCCTGTATTTATAGGCTCTGTTTTGCTTTGTATCACCAATAATCTCCACAAGAACATTGTCCACTTTTGAAATGGTGGAAACGGTTTGCATCTCTCAACAATTTCTCTTGCAACAATCTTTGAAATAAACTTGATTGCAGAATGGCAGTCAACACATACTCTTAAGGTTCTTGACAACTCTCAGAGTTGTTTCAGGGGATGTGTTTAACAATCCAAATGCAATTGCCAACTTCTCACTATGGTGTACGAGGAGTAATTCTTTCTCCTCCTCCTCTACATCATTCAATACAGGTCTCGTATCTGGAATATACCCTGCTTCCTTCATCTTGCAAAACAACTCGTCCAACTTTGCATAGATATACTGTGTTTGTGGGTGCGATCTATCTCCCACACAAAAGGTGTGTACCATTTTATGAACTTCAATCCAACTACAACCTGGTGTCTTTTCAACTCCTCTGTCACTCATGAATTTTCTTACCTGTTGAGCGTCACTCCACCTGCCTGCTTCTGAATAAATGTTTGACAAAAGAACATAAGGTGCAGTCTTTTTACAATCCAACCCAAAGAGGAGTCCTGCAACAAATTCTCCTAATGCTATACTCTTATGTGATCTACAAGCACCGAGCAAACATATCCACACAACCACATCAGGTTTTAGGTATTCCAACAATTTAATTTCAATGATATAAAAGGTGTCAACTTCATAAAATAGGAGTTTTGAATTCCTAGGTATTAGATTTAAGAGGATGTATTTGAGATGGGGTTAAAAGTTTCATTCACATATTTCTTAAAATTTTGCTATCACATATCATTCATATATAAGCTTATCAATAAGAAATGATAGCTTTTACTATTTCACCACTTTAATTTCAATCATATAATAGACATCAACTTCATAGTTATTGTATAAGAAAATATGAGCTCCCATTTTTTATGTATGAGATTTAAGGGTATTTTAACAACTTTAATTTCAATCATATAAAATGTGTCAACTTCATAGAATACTGTAGCTCCTATTTTTTAGGTGTTAGATTTAAGGGTATTTCAACACTTCAATTTTAATCATATAAAATTTGTCAACTTCATAGAATACTATAGCTCCTATTTTTTAGGTATTAGAATTAAAGGTATTAGAATACTATAGCTCCTATTTTTCAATCATATAAAAGACGTCAACTTCATATTATTGTATAAGAAAATAGGAGCTCTGATTTTTAGGTATTAGATTTAAGGAGATGTATTTGAGATGGGGTCAAAAAATTTCATCACATACTTCCTAAAATTTTGCTATCACATATCATTCATATATAAGGTTATCAATATGAAATGACAACATTTACTATTTCAACAATTTAATTTCAATCATATAAAAGATATCAACTTTATAGAATATTATATATCAGCTTTTACTATTTCAATAGTTTAATTTCAATCATATAAAAGTCATCAACTTCATTGAATAGTGTAGCTCCGATCTTTTAGGTATTAGATTTAAGGGTATTTCAACACTTTAATTTCAATCATATAAAAGGCATCAACTTCATAGAATATTGTATAAGAAAATAGGAGCTCTATTTTTTAGGTATTTGTTGTGAAATCTCTCTATACACCTTAACTAACCTTATCCAGTCCACTAGTGTTTCATTTTCAAATCTCATGTCACTAGTATTTCTAATTTTTCCAATTTGAAAGTATATTTTTAATCTTTATTTTGATGTATTTTGGTTGTACCACAAGTCAATTAGGATCCTAATCTTCCACCCAGGAGTGGTTTTCTAAACCTTAGCATGACCTAGACCAATGAGAATGATTTATATATTCTTATGTACATGTATGTATGTATGTGTGTATGTACATGTATTATATATACATACGTGTACATGTGTGTATGTATACATATGTATGTATATATGCATATATATATGTATGTACATGTATGTATATGTGTACATGCACATATATGTGTATTTGCATATGCATGTACATGTATTATATATACATATGTGTACATGTGTGTATGTGTGTATGTATGTATGTATGTATTATATATACATGTGTACATGTGTGTATGTATGTATCTATATGCATATATATATGTATGTACATGTATGTATATGTACATGCACATATATGTGTATGTGCATATGCATGTAGATGTATTATATACATATGTGTACATGTGTGTATGTATACATATGTATGTACATGCATGTATATATGTGTATGTGTATATGTGTGTATATGTGTGTACATGTATGTATGCATGTGTGTACATGTGTGTATGTGTGTATGTATGTATATGCATATATATATGTATGTA
>VDFB02281492.1:939394140-939422047 GCA_007258455.2 Sequoia sempervirens | reverse complement strand
TATAATTTAAATACTTATATATTTAAAATTGTGTTCTAAAAAATTATGTAATGCATTTTAAAAACTTCTAGGGGTTTACCTCCTAATTGAAATTGTGTACTTGAAAATTTTAAGTAGTATGGTGATTTCCCAGACTTTGGAAATTTGGAACATGATGGCGATCCCATGCAGTATGCAGATGAGGTACATTTAAATTTAATTTTAAAAAACTAATTACTTGATGTTTAAGTTTGAACACATTGAACTCAAGTACATTGTAAAATTTTTAGATAATTTTACATATATATGTGTACTTGAACACATGCAGGGGTTGGGACGAGGCTCAGGACACAAATCGGGAGATATTGGATCGGGACATGGATCCACACATCTTGGATCAGTAGAGCGATCGGTCCATGGATCGAGGGAGAGGTCGAGGGAGAGATCGAGCCATGTATCGAGGGAGAGGTCGAGGGAGAGATCGAGCCATAGATCTGATGATTCTATTCATACTAGACATCCCTCTCTTTGAGATTTTTTTTATAGTATTACATGTCTGAGATCATTTTATTACATGTTGGAGACACTTTTTATGATTTATGTATTGAACATTTGGACGTGTTACATACTTATGTTTTATGGTACACATATATATACTTGTTATAATTTACATGTCACATTCATACAGTTATGTTTTATGGTTTGAATCTTAGAGGTTTGTTATATACGTGCATTATTATGGTTTGATGAACTCACTTACATTACATCTATAAGTACCTTTATTTAAATTTAAATTATGGTAACTTGTTCAAATGCACTTGTTGTACATATATAGATAACTAAATACATTGTGAAATCAAAATGTTGTCCACTCCACTATCTAATGGTTGCTATTTGTAAATTTAAAAAGATGGACATGTACATGTAATTAATTTAAATAAATAGTTCAAATGAATTTGTCTTTAATAAATAGGTCAAGAAATAGAAAAAATTGAATGCAAATATGCTTGAGATTAATGCTATACATGTTTTAAAGTAGAACATAAAAATGCAATCGGAAATAGATGATAGTTAGATTGAATTCTTTAAAGCTCTAAATGTTCATTTTTAAAGTCAGTAAAAGCTATTTATACATTTAAATTGTGCATTTAAATTGTGCATATATCATGCTCTACATTAACCTAATTTCTAATCCCATATAATCTAATACACATGTTCATTTGAATGTGCATGCAAAGAATTCTTGAACTAGATGATGAGCTATACTTGTGTAAAGTTGAATGTAAATGAAATCATATATATATATATATATATATGTTTGAAAGTGTTCACTTAAGAATGAACCATATAATTCAAATAAAGCATGCAAGCTATAAGTGGAGGTGAATGTAAATGAAATCAAATTTCTAGTCTTGAAAGTTTAAGAATTCCATGTGGAACATTTATATATATGTAATTAGAAATTGATATATATATTTAAATCTTGAAAGACATGCACATTTAATATTAAATTAAAAATTGATGACAATTCTATATAAATTAAAAATTGATCAAGTAGATCTCTTGGATGACAATTCTATATATAAATTAAAAATTGATCAATCCATATTTAATTGTACTAGAAAGATGGACCAAATTACATACATGGTCTCAAGCTATACATGGTAAACAAAGCTAAATTGATGCCAAAATATAGCTATCTCAAGCACCACAAACACCATCACTATGATTCACTACAATGTTCATATATTCCAATGCACCTTAAGGTGAACAAGAAAGGACAAACCAAGAGAACCTGGATACAATCTAACATTAACAAAATGGATAAATAATTTAGTTCTATACTTAAAAGATAGGAGCTAATATTCTTAAGCAAATTTGGATTTTAAAGATGAAATCAAATTATAAGGTCAAGTGATTTTTTATTAGGAGATTGGATTTGAAATGGATGATAGTCTAGATTAAGGATAAGGTACCTAGATGTTGAAAACTTTGGGTGATGAAGAAAGGACAATATGATGTATGGACTAGATTGAGACCAAGTAACCAAATTTTGATGTTTAAGTGATACTTTTTTATTATTAAGGATGGAGAATGGATGTACGGTTGAGATGGATCTAGATGGATAATTTTTAAATGATTCTAGGATGAGGGATGCTTACCTAATGAAAATTTAATAAAATTAGGATGTGATGATTAGGATACATGAAAATCCAAATGATCATTTAAAATTATTGAATGTCGTACATTAGTAATGTATAAAAAATAAAGAAAACTAGAGACAACATTTATGTCTACATTCTTCACCACTTGAAAACACCAAATCAACTAGATAATTTTATACAAGTTTGTGGAGTTGAATGTTCAAATGAAATGAAAGATTTGAATGTGAACTTAAGAATTCCATGGAACATAAATAAATTTAAATGCAAAATTGGAACATAGACTAGGTTTTGTACATATTGTTGCACATATATATATTCAATCTAGCTCATGTATATAGGTGGAGTTGAACAAATATTTAAATTCAAAGATTTGAAAGTGAAAGTTTAACAATTCCATGTGTCAAACATAAAAATTTACAATCAAGGAATCTAGAGAGATGATATAAAGGAATTTCTAGAGCGATTCTCAAGAGTGAAGGTTTAAAAGAATGAACCATGTCCAACATGTAAAAATGCAATTTGAAATTTAGATGATTTAAAGGAATTTAGGCAAAATGTAAATTAAAACATTTTTAAAGTCACTGGGTTTTGTAGATCAAGCATATATATGATCTAACATATACATGTCACATTCTAAAAAAAAAAACCATTCTAAATCATGTCACATGTCCAATCAATACAAATATATAAATTATCTAGATTTGGAGTCATAAATGTGTACACATGTATCCAAAAAACAACTTAAAGCTCCTGGTACATAAAATCTAGATCCTCTCTATCTTTAATTATCTCTAAAATCTTCTCATGATCTTCAATAGGCAACCTCCACTTTTGTTTGGCACGTCCCCTTTTAGGTAAAGTTTCTAAATTTATTTTTGTTGCCAAAACTAAGTGACTGTAATGTAGAACCTTTTGTCCTGGCCTATAATCAACAAATATAATACCATTTTTATCTATCTTTATTTGTTGATAATATGTGCCTTCAATAACGACTGATCCAATGGGATACTCTTGTCCATCACCATCTGTCATCGATTCAAACAATTTGCTTTTTGGTTGTGTACATCTTAGTAGATAGTAATCGACACCTTCCACATTTTCAGGATCTGCAACTACAACGAAAATATCTCCTGTACACACACCACATATTTACATATTTAAGTAAATTATACATTTAAAAGTTGTAAAAATTTATATTTTATATTTGAAACTTACTTAAACATAGAATATATATATATATATATAAATTTAAATCTTGATTTTAACTAAATTAATCAATTTGGACATACCTATAACAACTAAATCAGATACATGTTCGTAATCAGCTGAATATAGTGGATCATAGACATCAACATTGTCATCTTCAAAAAAAGGAGGCATTGATATTAATTGTTTCATTTCCCATTGTGAAACATACCCATCTCTAATATTCTCACATTGATCAATATTTGCATTGTCCTCAATGCAATCAATACAAAAACATGATTTTTCTCTCACATTCATTGCATAAGGCCTACTACTCCTCGTTGTCATGATTTGATGTAGATTTCTAATACCATGAATTGCTTGACAATTATAAGGATTTGATCGATCAATATCTGTTTAAATTCAAACTTGAAAATTCAATTTGAAATCATGTATGTACTTGAACTTCGAAATTCAAATTTTTAAAACAAATTTTGACTAGACATACATACCTGTAACTTCCCAAAAATACCGTGTGTTGTATGTTGAGTCGCGAGCAGAAAAATGAATTTTGCACCATTCAACAATTTCGTTTGCATTTCGTATGGCATTACCTCCAAGTTACACACAAGTTGGCACAATTTGTCACCTATTACTTTCAAAGAACTTAAAAGAATTTAATTTAGTTAAATTTTATATATATATATATCTAATCTTTTAAAAAGTATGAAGCTAAATTGGACATACCAGCAAGTTCATGTTGACGAAGTGCACGCTTCACACATGCTCCTACTCCATTGTGCTCTCCTTTTCCATGTCCACTCTCATAAAAATTCCACAAAAATTTGGTGTTGCGTCTAGCATGTTGACTGCTTAACCAAACAAAGGCTTTTGCAGACTTAAATTGTCCTGTGAAGTTACAAATAATTAAACACTTGAAAACTAAATTATCTTCAAAAAACAATTTAAGTCTCAAAGTTTTAAAAGTAAATATAAATTAATTAAAAATAATTTAAAAACTAATGTACTTACCAGCACATCCATCAGACCATATCCAATGTTGTTCTTGATTTATGCCACGTCGTCTTAGGTCTTCAAAAAACATTTTGAAACAATGAGCTACATAGCTTCTATCATGATTCGTATCATCACTGATATAAAAGTGAACCTCTTTTATGACAATTCTATCATCTTTGCTACTTTGTATTCCATCGACCGCTAACTCTGCATGCCTGTAGCAAACTTGCACGAAGATTGCAACTTGCTCTGAATGATAATTTTGACTTTGAATCTCAGTTTGAGGACTAAATGTATAGTTCTCAGAGAAATCTACAATAGAGAGAATACAACCTGGTGGAAAACAATTCTTTGAATAACGAAATTTTTTAGCTTGCCATCTTGCACCATGACAATGTTGGATATGTGGATATATGATATTACGAAATGTACTCATGAATTCATTGTAAGGCAATCCACTCTCTTTGAGAACAATTTTTTTTGCCTCAACTCCTAACTTCGTTAAGTATGTCTCATATTCAAATCTCTTCCAAGTAACTTGCATTTCATTATTGTCAACATGTAAAAGATTCTTCAAATCTCCACAATCATTACATACATTTTTTATACACTGAACGTTGAATTCATCCCAATTTTCTGATTTTTCACATAGAAGAGACTTCACAAATTGTGTTGTGCTTCCAGGGATGGCTAAATTTCGATCAATTGTTGCCATAACTTTTCTATATGATTGTAGGTGTAGATCAAATTCAACATGATTTCGACAACAACAAGTTTCATGTACTTTATTTATACGTACAAATGATGGTCGTAGTGTTTCAAACATCCTTTGACAAATCTTCACATTTAAAAATTCTTGTTTAAATGCTTCAAAAAGCTCACTTTGTGTTGTATCTATAAAATGTTTTGGATGAGAAATTTTTGTACCATCATCACCTATCATTTGTATAGTATCCCTTCTATTGGAAGAAACACGAGAGTGGGTGGTCCAATATTCAACAACTTGTTTCTTTACATCTTCTGAAATTCTATCTTTTCGAGGAACCCTACAAATATTTACCTAATTTTTCTCAATTTTTCCATCTATTTCATCTCTCTTTTCAATATATCTTTGAACAGTTCTCCTAGAAACATTTAGTAATTCAGAAATTGCTTGAACTTGTCTTCTATATGATAATTTCTTACTAGAAATTACAGTCATCAATGCTCTACGTGTAGCACTTAAATCACTAGACCGACTCTTCTTTTCAATACATTTTAATGCTTCTTGCAGGTTTTCAACAATTGTTTGTTTTAAATCTGATGACTTTTTCCTATTATCAACCCCTAACAACTCCAAAACAGGGGTCATTTCTTTTCATCTAAATAACTTTACAATTAACTATGCTCTTCCAATTAAAGATTTCTCTTCAAAAAATTCATCCCATATTTTTTTACAGTGTAATTTTAATGTGCTTTCAGATAACATATCTTCAGATGAAATATTATTGAAAAGAGAATCTTCATCCATCTCCATCAAATTTTCCATACCATAGTCCAAAACATTTATATTAGTACTAGGTTCAGTTTGTTCTTGTACCTGTACGTCACCTTGATCATCAATATTTTCCATGGGTTGTTGTTCAGTAGATGTTCCTTCATCCGCTTTTCTCTTTCTTTGTCTTACTCATGTTTGTTCATACTTCCTCGATCTAGCCCTTGGATTTTCCATCACAAATTACACTCAAATTTGAATGATTGCCTACATAGAAATTTGTACACACATAAGCTTTCCATGAAACATGTACATGTAATATAGCATAAATATTTTAAAAAACTTGTAACTAGATGCAAAACATAAACATAAAATATTTAAACAAAAGTTTTTAATAAACATAAACATGCAAAACATAGAATATTTTTAATTGAATAATGAATATATTTCTACACATATTTCTTTGATGTTAATATTTAATAAAAAAAAAGTGAAAACAAACTTCAAATGCATTTTCAATAAAAAACATAATCAATTAAATAAATTAAAGATCAATACACCTTAAAAATATCTCTCCTCTTCTCCAAATGCCTTTTTTTTTTGTCGAAATACGTCTTATAAATTTCAGAAATGATAAACCTTCCAAAATGTTGAAATAAATCTTCTTTAATCGAAAATAGTCGAGAAAATTTTGAAATATTTGTTATTTTCAAATTTTTTTTAATTTGATAAATTTGAAAAAAAATAACTTTATTTTATTTCATTCATTTTCGGCCAAGTAATTATCGGCCGATAAAGTTCCGATTGATTAATTTTCGGCTGATTCATTCCCGACCGATAGGGTTTCGGTCGAAACCTGATCGGTCGAAAACGTGTCGGCTGAAAACATCTAGTTGGCATCCTACATTGCAGCTTACTCATCATTTTTCAGAATTTTCTGAAACATTCATTTTTGGCAGAGTATTTCTCTAGTCAGATTGATTTTTTTGCAAAAAATAAAAATACCCTTTTGTAGAGCTTGAAGTGTAGAATCCAAATATAGAATTTTTATAATATTTTGATTAGTTTTGATATCTTTTATTTTTAAAATAATGCAAGTAGGTTTTAAAAATTAAAAAAGAGGCTGATTTGATATTAAAAAAATGATAGTAAAGTTTATTAAAATGTTTTAAATATTATATGAGGCATAAGAGGAGAGAGTCTACTTCAAAAGGGTATATTTTGTTTTTTGAAAATGATTGAAAAAATTGAAATTAGTTGACGGCCCGTGAAAACTGTCAAATTCTGACATGTTTGACTTTAAAACGTTATTACGAGAAAAATATACATCAAAATGTGATTTTTTTTTTCCATGCACAGGATATTGAAATTACCTATTTGGAAAAAAAAAATAGGGAGAAATGAAGTTTTTTTTCATTTTGTTTCTTGACGGCCCGTGAAGTCACTCTTTTATGAAATTTTCAGCATTCCAAAATTTGTCCTTAAATTGATAAAAACATAATAAAAAATTTTTTTTTTAAATTTTAAAAATTACAGGAATAAACTACACCAAAAGTTCTACATTTTATTAGTTTACACCATTTTGAAATTCAAAACATAAAGACCACTTTTATGTGGTCGAAGTTCAGAATTTTTTTTGTTATTGGCCAATTCCTTTATAAAGTGTGACACGGGTTTGTGCTTTTACCCAGAGTTCATGGGACTTTGAACAAACATACCAATAGTGGACCACAAGGTAGGGTTCATCATGGAATTGGAACAAGAGGCATACTTTGGTGGAGAAATTGAATCTTTCAGTCACAAAAATGAAAGAAAGAACATAAAATTACGATCCCCTAGAGAAAACCACCTAATGGCTCTATCGGATCCTGAAAATAGAAAACTAAAGGACGCATCCGAAGGTGAAAACCTCTCAGAGGCTCCTGAGGATGGAAGATTCAATATCCCCATATCAGAATATTAGGAAAGATCAACACTACTAGTGGAAGAAGCAAAACCCATAAATGTTGGCACTATAGAAGACCCCAAGATAACCTACCATGTTGCATCACTAGACCTAGAAGAAAAGGACAATTTCACAGCTTTCATCAATGCCTAAAAGATAAATTTTGCATGGACCTATGCTAACATGCCTAGACTAGATCCAACATTAGTGGTACATCATCTAGCGGTAATGCTTGAAGCAAATCCTATCAAGCAAAAACTCAGAAAAATGCATCCACAGATAGCATTATTGGTAAAGGTAGAGCTAAAGAGACTACTAGATGTGGGTTTCATCAGACCCATCGATTATCCTCGATGGATATCAAATCTAGTACCAATATCCGAACCTACTGGGGCATAAGGATATGCACAGACTTTAGAGACTTAAACAAAGCCTATCTGAAAGACGACTTTCCATTTCCAAGTATCAACATGATTGTAGATCTAACAGTAGGGTATGAGATTAAAAATGGCTATTGAATGAAAAATAAAAGAGCTACAAGTCTTTGGAGACTCTCAGCTAGTGATGAGACAAGTGAACAATGAATACCAGACAAAGGATGAAAAATTGTTGCCATATAAAAGGATGGTGGATAGCTTCAAGGAATACTTTGTCAGGATAACCTTTGAGAAAATTCCCCAAATCAATAACAGGGTTGTTGATGCAATGGAAACAATAGGCTCATTGCTTGATATTCCACAGAACATGCCTAAGTATGAGTTCCTTGTGGAACAGTTGTTGGTACCAGCATTCGACATCCCGGAATCAGAATTAGTATGTGTTGTTGTTGGTCCTAATTCCCAATGGTACCAAGATACTTTTGACTACATCCAACATGGTACCATACCCATTGACTTAACAACCACTCAAAAGAAAACCTTTACCGGTAGAACTTCCCATTTTACCATCTTAGGAGATACCCTATACCGTCGTAGTCTAGATGGTATGTTACTTCAATGCCTTGATGCAGAAGAAGAACAAACAACCTTACAAGAGGTTCACGAAGGTATTTGCAGATCCCACTCTGGCGGATTTAACTTAGTCTAGAAACTGCTCAAAACTGGATACTACTGGCCCTCCATGGAACAGGAATGCATACAGTATTCTAGAAAGTGTCGACAATGTTAGTAGCACAGTGACCTTGTTCATGAACCAGCACAAGAATTGAGACCTCTAACCACACCATGGCCTTTTTTCGCAATGGGGATTAGACTTGGTAGGCAAGATATCACCCACTTCATCCTTTGGGCACAAATTCATTATCACAACAATAGAGTACTAAATGGATAGAGGCAATTCCATTGACCTATATCACTAGAAAACATATATCAAAACTCATTTTGAATTATCTCATCTGCAAGTATGGAATTCCCCAAACAATAATAACAGATAATGGAACCCCATTCAAAAAATAGGATGTCCAAGAGCTTTATTCCCAACTTTCTATCCACCATCGATTCTCCATGCCCTATTACCCCCAAGGAAATGGTCAGGCTGAGGCATCTAACAAAACCATACTGAAAATACTCAAAAAGACTGTTAATGAAGCCGGTTGTGATTGGCATTTGTAGCTAAACGCAGCCTTATGGGCCTACCAGACCAGCATTCGCACACCTACTAGCACCACACCATTTTCCTTGGTCTACAGATCAGAGGTCGTCTTGCCTATTGAGGCTGAAATCCCTTCATTGCAAGTTTCATTAAAAAACATTGTCAACAACAAAGAATACAGGGTATCCAGGCTAAATGAATTAAAACTCCTAGATGAAAGACGTTTGAGCGCATTAAACCATCTACGGGTTTATCAAAATTGACTCAAGCAAAACTATGACAAAAGGATCAAGGACAAGAACTTTCAAGTTGGTGAATTAGTCCTCAAAGAGAATCAAAAAGTACAACTCAATCAAGATGGAAAAGGCAAGTTTGAACCCAACTGGTTAGGCCTGTTTGTCATCACAGCAAGCTACGGCTCTAGGGCATATCAGTTAGCTAATCCTAAAGGAGAACCTTTAGCTAAACCATTGAACATCCACCACCTCAATAAGTTCTACACATAAAGCATGTCAGAATACCCCAGGAAAAAGGGTAAAAATCCAAAAAAGTAAAAAATAAATAAATTAAAAATATATATATATACAAGAAAAATAAAAAAGAAAGAAAAATAGTAAAGATAAATAAAATGTTCTCTGAGTGAAAACCACTTTGTGGCACTCTTAGAATAGGTACCATAGTGAAAACCTGGCAAACAGGTGCTATGTTTGAATAAACTTGCATCATTATCTATCAGTACTATCGACAACATCCACCCATTCATTTCAAAATAGGATATCCAACCATGGCTTGACACTGATTAAGGAAAGATGTCTTGTCCACAACTGGGGGCAATGTCAAAATACTATTCATGGGTTACATCTTTGAGTGTCCTTCCATGGTCACAGAAAACATAAAAAAGTCAAAAACATTCAAAAAATGGAAAAATTCCAAAAACATTCACAAAATAGCAAAAAGAACAAAAATATTTGAAAAACATCAAATACAAAACAACATCATGGGATTATTTTTCACTCAAACAGTCTAAGATATCAACATTTGCTTGAACCTCATAGCTAGTTCAAGTAGATTTCCCGCAACATATCCTCTAGACACAGAAGTGGAATATCAATCTAGGTCACAATGTTGTTTTCCAAAAATAATTTATGCTTTGAATCAAATGGTCGAATTACATGGTCTCTACGTGTACAATGTAGGCAAGGCTCATTAGGTTTCTAACATGCTTTATTTCAACTTAGTCAAAACAACACAAAATCCAAAAACAGTCAAAAGATACAAAAGCCAAAAACATTCACAAAATAGAAAAGGTCAAAAACACTCAAACCAAGCGAACTATGAGCCTCTGCATGTATAACATAGGCAAGGCTTATCTTTGATGAGCCCCCAAGGCCCTAGGTTAGTCCCTATAAAATGTCAAAAAAAACATCATAAAACAAAAAAATCAAAAAGACCAATGTCCTCCATCACAATTCGCAATAAAACATCACCCATAATAAATAGATCATCACACTCACCCTTTGACAAAACAAACAAAAAAAATAAAGCAAGCATCAATAGTTGGAACCTTCAAGAAGAAAATCATAGAAGAATTTGATTGCAAATTGAACTAAAACAAAGCCAAGTATCAAATACATATCTTTTTTATAAGACCCAAAAACATCCTGAGATATGTCTTAACAGATTCATTCCTACGATAGACATGATCAACATCGGATAATAGACCCACCCCAAACAGATATGGCAAGTGATATAATGGCATTGTTTTATCTTTTGTTGTCGTATTTTTTTGTGATTTACATTATTGACTTATTCCCAGGATCTCTCAAGGATGTCCATAAGGATTTAGAGAAGAACGAATGGGGGAAATTGAGTGTCATTTCTATTTGTTGTTTGTGGATAGTCTTGTTATACTACCATGGCGAATACTTTCTTTGTTCTGTGTGTGGAAGTCATCTTTGAAACATTTCATGTAACAGTGACATGTTAGGTTCTTAATACCTCTTGTGTTACTAGTCTAACATGTTTTTAAAGCTTCTCACCCATACACTCTAACAGGGTTTCCGTATGTCTAGTACGAGCAAGAATACTCCTTGTTTGTAGAGTCAAATTCCATGCAATAAATACAAAGTCACCTTGGTCATTAATACCCCGGTGCATCGTATTTATTTGCTATATCAAAATGGATTGTTCAAATTGCAAAGTCTCTAAAGCAAAGAAAAAGCAACTCATCACTACTAACAACATCACATTTTCTATCTACCATCAATATTTCTTCTAAATTCTCATCACATTTCTATCTAACATCAATATTTCTTCTAAATTCTCATCACATTTCTATCTACCATCAATATTTCTTCTAATTAACATCACACTTCTATCAAATCATCAACATTTCTTCTAAGTGAGCTTTGCATAGCAATATCATTAGTAGCAATCTACTTTCACAATAACGGCAACATACATCATCATGATATTAAAACAATAAAAACATCATGTATGGGGCATACATTTTCACATCATAAACATACATCATCATATACCATCATCACATGAGCATAAAACGAGAATGAATCGAAGAAGGTATATATCATATATATCATCATCAAAAAGGAGAGTACATCATTAGTGTGATAAGATATACAAAATCACAATATCTATATGAGACCTTGATTGGGTCAATGAGTATAGGCATACAAAATATATGTCTACAAAATGCCCCTGAACAAAGAACAACATAAAGATCAAGTACCCAAAATAAGACCCCAATGGGAAAAGGATGGAACCCTATAGATCACCAAAATGATCTAGCTATCTCATAGACCGATCACCTGCACCACCAACTACACCATCACTTCCCATACAACTAGGTTCTCCAAACTGTGGATGTCGAGCACTCCTAGGAAGACCAGCCTCATATAAAGTCTGATAGTAGGTAGACCTCTGCAAATAATGATCACATTCTGCCCTAAGGGTATCTCTCTCTATGGTCAACAACTGTACAAAAGCCTCTGCAGCATGTCATCAACCACTCTCGCTATCTCACTCGGTCCTCAAAATATCTATCTGAGCCTCTATAGCCTGTCATCTCGCTATCTTTGCATCTCTAGCAGCACTCATCTGAGCTAACAACATGTCTCCATCCCTAGCTAGTGGAGGAGGATCTGGAACCCGCCTACGACCTGACACCTAAGGTGGTTGCTCATCCTAATCACCCTATGCTCTATCACAACAAGCTCTACCCTAAGCTCTATCCAACTACTTTGCAAGGACCTCAATACATTGTCACTCCCCACGATGACCTGTAATACTTGATCTACCTAAAGTGGGAGTACCCCCAGGAATAGTGAATCTCAGAGGCCTGGGGCAAGACCACCACTCATCATATTCATCAGAGGTACTTGGATCTACGAGACCAACTGACCAACCCCAATCAACTAGGGAAAGTGCTCTAAACTTAGTGATAGCAATATCTATATCTTGATAAATACCCCATTCACGAACCTCCCATGTTGTCCGACCAAAACGAGCCTCATAAGTATTAGGAACTTGGATTTGTCTCTCCCCAAACTGATGGCATACTTAGTTTGGTAGATAATTCTCTAGCACAATATCAGAACGACCAAGCAACCAATGGGTTTGTCGACAATATACAAGGTGATCTACATCCTCTGGCCAAGCATCACAACCCAAATATGGTCTCCACACAAAACTAGGAATATCATCAAAAACTCAACACCAATAAGGAAGATCTCCATGCAAGGTGTAATGCACAAAATCCCCATAACAATATGAATATGGATCATTAGGGTGATGATCCTGTATCCCATTTGTCCAAGTAACTGCAATATGCTCCCATGCCCACACATGCAAAAGTGAGACACCTGCGGAAATAGATTTCCTACCCTGATACACAACCTCATGCATATCTCTATACAAGTGAGCGAGAAGACATGGACCCCAAGCATATATTGTACCATGCTCAAGCATATTCTGAATGCACACACCCCAACCTAAGGGAAACTGTCGACCTCAACTATCAGGAACAACAAGTCTTGAAATCAAACCACATAGAACAAGCAAAATAGGATCTGCACTGTCAGAAAAATCAGACAAATCAATCTCCGACTGATGTACCGTCAACTGTTGAGCACCTAACACATGCTGCATAGCAGGGATACCATCTCAAATATGATACGTAACCAATTCCCCATGGATAGGAAGACAAAGTATCCTCCATACATCCTCAAGTATGATAGTCACCTCTCTTGTAGGTAGATGAAATGAGGATGTTTTTGAATACCACCATTCCAACAATGCGGTCATCATGGCAGTATGAGTCCTAATAGGAGGCATATAAAAAATGTGTAGAAGTCCCACAACATCAATAAAGTCCTACTCTAACACACCAAAACAGGCAATGGGATCAAACAAATGTCACAAACCTCTCTCCCTCGGTTGTAGTACGCTAAGGCCAACTTGCGATCGTTTTCAAGTTATAATGTTAGGGTTTCACTCTAAACAAATGGGAGACACAATAAACATAGAACATGATGACAAACAACGTTTAGGATGACAAACAAACACATGCTAGGGTTCCAAGCAAAATCTAAAGTCAAACGAAGTAGAAGGAGTCAAAAGCAAAGGTTTTGAGCAAATACTCACAAAACACAAAACAAAAGTGAGATTTTTGGGAAAAGGTGAGGAAATATGACAAAGGAGAGGAAAAATAGAAAAGGCGAGCTTCCAGGGCCTCAAATAGTCAAAGGCAAGATTTTAGAGCAAAGGTGAGCTTTCATGGCAAATGCAAAAAAAAAAGGAAAGGGTCTTGAGCAAAGGCAATGATTCATGGAAAAGGTGTGGATTCTAGGAAAAGGCATGGATTCTTAGTAGGAAAAGGCATGAAAACCAAGGAAAAGGCATGGAAAACAAGAAACTTCACTTTTGACCTAGAAAACTTTGTACACAAAAAATGAGAACAAAACAAGACGGAAGCAAAAAAGTGAGAAGGTACATACCGAGCCACCAACGTATGAAGGTCATCCTACCTCTCGAACAAGCTCATAACGATGTGGGACAACATCAAAATGCAACATTGCTCCTTGAAAACTAACAGAATAAGAACACCAGAGACAAGAATTAGCTATAGAGTCAAAACGCAAATGGGCTATCTACAAGACAAATTGCCTATATAAGCCTCAAGAAAACCCTAAATTCTACTTAGGGAAACTTCCTACTTTCAAAATAGAAGCTCAAAGAAACATCAAAACAAGAAATGAAAGACCTATACACATAATTCTACAAAGGAACTGTTAGAACTATAAAAATTTGATGATTTTACATGTTGATTTCACTCATAAATTTCCAGATTGGTCCTACCGTGTGCATATGTCACCCATATTTTTCCATATGGTCCCATTGTTTCCATCGGGTCATGCATTTTTTACATTATGGTCCCTATCGACATTTGAGTACCAGGATCTTCCCGTTCCATATTGTATTTCTGCGAGTATAAGTCTATGTTGCCTATCAGAAAGACTTATTTGATGTCATAGCAATTGGGATCCATCTCCAAGCATCCATCGGCAAGACATTTTCGTTGTTTCGGCGACAGAGCAGGATACACATTTCGGCGGGAGTTTGGTCTTTGGTATATTGTTTCACTGAATGCTTTATGTCTCACCGACTGGCATATATGGAGTTGCATCGGAAAATACATATCGGAAGGAGTTCATTGGTGAGAAATTTTCTTCGGGGTGAAGTCTCGGCGAAATTCATTATGTCTCATCGACTAGCGCATATGGATGCACTTCGGCCAAACAAATTTTATTCGGTATGTGGTCTCCCCGAGTGGGTCGGGTCTCACCAACTAATGCATGTGGGGATTCATCGGCGAGAGCTAAGCAGTATCGGCATTGTGTCTTGGCGAGTGACCTTCGGTCTCGCCGACATTACATAAAAGGTTTCTATCAAAAAGGCTCGTCAGAGAGAGATGTTTTCTTCAGAATAAGTCACAGGGAATTCAAAGGGGTCTCACCAACCAGCATAAAATGAACACTTCGGTGAGACTAATGTGATTTTAGAGTATGGTCTTGGCGAGTACGGTGGGTCTTGCCGATAGAATAGGAAGGTCTCTGTCGGTGAGAAAATTGGTTTGTCTTGGTGATCTAAAGTGAGCTCAGGGTGACTCTCGGGTAACGAAGTATTGTCTATATAGTGTCTCCTCAACGGTTGAAGGTTACAACGACACACAAGAGATAAGAGGTCTTTGGGCGAAACATAATGTAATCTACAAGAGGTCTCCCCGATGTCAGAGTGTTACAGCGATACATGTAGAATGAAGGAATACATCTCGGGGAAACAAAATGTGATCGATATGATTTTTCCCCAACGGTAGATAAGTCACGGCAAAACAGAAGGAACCAATGGGACGAATGGCGGTATAATTTCCTTCGGCATACTTACAGGGTGGTCTCAGCGACTGTTTTAGTGATGATTAATTGGCCCAATTGCAACTGTTGGCCGACGTTTGGAATGTGAAGCGACATGTCTGTTCAGATGCTAGTGTATAAATGTTCATTCCCGATTGTGAATGGAACGATATTAGATCAGATTAGATTACAGTAGGTAGATTAGGAATGGATACAGTAGAATAAAGTTCTTATATCAGAGACTATGATGTATGATTTCAAAATGGAGATTTTAATGAGAATCAATTGATGCTGCAGCTCATTTCTGGTGTCAATTGTCTATTAGATTTATTAAAATTATTACTAAGTTGTCTCCAAGATTCATGCTTTCTGGTTGTTTAAATTGGTATAACAAGTTTATATTCAATTCATTAGGGCACATTTGTTGTTTTTGTGTGGTTAATTGATTGGTTCTTTTAAGAAGAGATTAAATCCTTTCGATTGATCACAGTAATTAGGGAAATTCATTTGGATTATTAAAGAACTTAGTAGTCACAGTCTTGCATGTTTATACAAGTTATAAACCAAACATATGCCAAACAATTTGAGTTTCTACCAGGAATAAAGTTGCTCATC
The DNA here is from genome assembly GCA_007258455.2 of Sequoia sempervirens. Lineage (NCBI taxonomy): Eukaryota > Viridiplantae > Streptophyta > Pinopsida > Cupressales > Cupressaceae > Sequoia > Sequoia sempervirens. The sequence goes on along the minus strand of VDFB02281492.1, from coordinate 939,405,649 downwards.
TAGATTTCATTTGACTCCGCATACCCAATAAGGAACTAGTCTCTGCATTTCACCATTTAAATTCATTCAGTTTCTTTACATCTGTTAATTGAGCATTTTAGGATTTAGATTTAGAAGATTGCTATTGCTATTTGTATCAAGTTTGAATTCATTTGTTCACTTCCATCTGCCATTGTGGAAAAATCATTGCAAGAAGAATAATCATAATTCAAGTCTGCTTCATTCAGATAGGTACACCCGCCTAGGTCTGGCAGCACCTGAAGAGTAGAAGGTTTAATTCTTTTGACCTTGTCTGTTACCCTAAAACGTTGTGAAAGCTTGGCAACCTTTCGTGGTTCAAACCTACATTTTTGGGAGCTAACAAATTGGTGACTCTACTGGGGAATTAACTTCAAAATTTGCGCCTTAATCATAGAGTCAGAAACAAAATAACAGACTCCGCTGGGAATAGTAAAAAACAAATATTTTCTCACTTTTAAGAAAGTGAGTGGCGACTTTGATAAAAAATTGCAATATGAATGGAAGAAGATCTCAATACAGGGGAGGTCATTCTAGAGCTCCTGCTAGCAGTAGTAAGTGGACACACAAAAAAGATAAGGCTAACAAGGGTAAAGGGGTAAGTGAGGACATGTGCATGACGAACAAAAACAAATCATCAATACCCCATGGTGAAACATATAACTGTTATGATACATGGAAAGATAATTCAATTGAAGAGCCTTGTACCCCAGAAGATCAAAAGAATCCTTTCTATAACCCCCAGAAGCAACCAGATTTTGATGCTAAACTCGAAGCAAAGGGACACAGATATCAGCATGAATGTGAACAAAGGATGGAGAATAATCAAAATGAGACCAATGAGGATATAATACCTTAAGAAAATTATGAATCTTTAACTTATGAAGAAGTTAAAGCACGGTTTGAATCTCAGAAAAGGGAGAGGGAAGAGGAGGAAAAGGCTTAGATGATACAAGCAATGAGAGAATTTAAATTGTAGAAAGCTCATAACATTACTCACACAGATGGTTGCCCCTCAAAGTATGTACCACCTCATAAACAGGGTAATCATGGTGCGGGGCATTCTAATCCACTAGGGTCCCCTCACCATCAAGTTAGGAATCACTACAGATAGCCAAATCATCCACCTCATATTCCCACACAACATATAAATATACATCCACCTCCTGGTCAGCATCATCTGCCACATCATAACACTCAACATACAAATATACATCCACCTCCTGGTTAGCATCATCTACCACATCATAACACACAATACAATAACCCGGTGTACCAATATCAGTACCCATCTAACCCTCCCCCTCATCAGTATACCACCATGATCAGACAGTTTGATTTGGTAGGATTTCAATTATACCCTTACCCCATGGATGGCAGTTGGAGAGGTCTGGTGCCTAAGTTTACAGGAAGTAGTGCAATTTCTGCTGAAGACCATTTAAGGAGCTTCAATGCCTTCATTCAAGATTTGGATGTACCTTATGAATATTTACATATGAGGCTATTCATGATGTCGCTTATTGAAGAAGCTAGGGATTGGTTCAATAGCCTAGCAACAACCTCTGTTGATTCTCTCCAAATATTTCAGGACCGGTTCCTCGAGCAATATGGGAATCAGAGTACACCTGATGCTGCTCTTCATGAATTGATGTGAATTCAGAAAAATCAGAATGATTCAATTTATGATTTCAACCGAAGATTCAATAAACTACAGAATAAAATACCTCCTGGATCAAAATTGCCAGACTCTGTGGCATTGAGTGTTTATTTGAATGCATTTGATCCTAAAATAGGGTATGAACTGAGAAATAGGTTCCCAAGAGACTTGGCTGAAGCTCAGAAGACAACATTAACAATTGAAAACAATAGGAGGGCTACTGGGATAATTGATAAAAGAGAAAATCATAGGGCTCCCCAACAAACCAACAATCATCAATACAAATAGGAGAACACATACAGGAATGAAAGGCCTAGGCTACATGACATGCCTTATAGCACAAATTGGAAGGATGGAAAACCTATAACAGATAGGCCTGGAAGCAAAGAAACTCCTGATCCATTGAAGCAGAAGGGAACCTATATGGTAAGTAACAATTACTTCTATGAAGCTTGTGATAAGCCACATTCCCCAGATTATTGTGTTGTAGCCCAAAGAATGCAAGAAGAGGGAATGTTGATGGGAAATAATGGAGAGGATCACACAGTATATTTGACTTCAAATACCTTTCACCATGTTGTGGAGAGGTACTCATCTTCAGAGGATGAAGGTTATCAGTATGATGTTTCAAATCAGAAATACAGTGTCCACATGGCTGAACAGTAGGTCCTTTCTGACTCTGAAGAAGGTTATACAGAACCACACCCTATTGAAATTCCAGCTCAATACAGTATGAGAAGACTTACTGAAGAAGAGATAGAAAGACTAACTGTTGTTGTAGTTGAAGAAGAAAAGAGTAAGTACTGGTTGAGAAATAGGACAGTAAATGAGAAGGAAAGTGTCCCCAGAGGAATCTTTATGAAGGATCAGATGGCGACACAAGGGACTGTGAAGAAATCAAAAAATAGACAGTATGATAAAAGTGAACAAAAGCTTGTCCAAAAGGAGGAAGTTAAAGAGCTGCGCAAAGAAATGCAAGAGACTGATCAGAAGGAAGAAAACAAAGGAGAAACATTGGAGCAGAAGAAAAGGATTAAGGCAGAAGGCTCCTCCCTTGACTTCATTCAAGAGTTATCCCAGGGGAAAAGATATGAAGATGGTGGTGATATCACAGATGAGCATCAGGAGATCAATCCAATAGAGGATGAAACATGTGCAAGTAAGAATGACTCATATGATATCTTGCATGAGGAGGATGATGATACAAGATATTTCTCTTGCATAACAGATTGTGATAGGGAAAGCAGTGCATGTTGTGAGGAATCCAGTGAATATTCAGGTCCTGATGATGAACTTGAGGATTTTGATCTGCAATCAAGGGATTTTTCTACCTCTTATGAAGATCAGGATGAAGAAGCGATGGGAAATATTGATTTATTTGATAGTAAGCAGATAATACCTCCAACTACAGTTGAAAGCTGTGAAGACACATTCGATAAAAAAGAGGTTTGTACATATGAAAGTGATTTCCAAACTTTTTCAAACCCATTGTATGATGAAGTGATAAAAGAGGATCATATGATATTTTGCAAAGGTATGCCCATGAATGAACTTCAGGTATTTTCAAATCCACTTTATGATAAAGAGGAGATAAATTCAGACAAGCAAAACGATGGAATAAATGACTGCATTGATATCTTCTCATTCTCTGATGATCTTGGACTTCTTTTTGATGATGACAAAAGTGAAGAATGCAACTGTAGTGATGAAAATGTGGAGACTTGTTCACTTAGCTGTGAACAGATTTTAGATTTGTTAACTCCTGAATACCAAGGATGTGCACATAAAGGTGATCTTGAAGTTGTGCATCCTACTTACATTTGTTTTGACAGTGAAAGATCTTTGTGTAAAGATTTTTATGACTCCCAATGCATTTCTTGGAATGATGGTGAAACCTTTGGTGTTGATCAAAAGTCTATGTCCATTCAGGATAAGGTATGTGATTTTGAAATTTCTAACTCATGTGAAGATGACATTTGTTTGCATACCAAGGATGATAGAGATCTAGATTTGATTGGTTCATATATGCCTGATATTGAAGATATGGGTCATAATCCAATGTTATATCCAAATGGTAGTGTCAAAGAGGTGTAAAAGGTTGCAAATTTGTTTGTTTCAGATTGCATTGATATGATAGAATTTTTTGATTCTCAAGAGAAGCACTTTGATGGTGAATTTTCAATACAACTAGGAGAATGTTTCACAATTCATAACAGCGAGAGAGATAATATAAAATGTTGTATTGAATATGCTTGCATTTTATATATTGAAGATAACAAGGGTTTTTCCCATAATGATGAAGAATTTGAATTGCTGAATGGTGTAGGGATTTTGGACCAAACCGAGCATGATGATTCACTAAGAAATTTTAATAACAGTGACAGAGCAGGTTGCATGAATGACAGAGCAGGTTGCATGAATGTCTTCAAAAAGAGTCTGATGAACTCAAGTCAAAACTAGGTATTTGACAGGGGAAAGTATGGTTTGAGTTTCAGATCGTAACAGCTTAGAACAGGTGAAGTTGAAACATAGAGGATTAAGGGTTGCCAGTGCATGGACAACTCTTGATGATCCTCTTTAAAATTATTTTCCATGCACAGTAGTTTAGGAAATAAAAGGAATAGGACTTTCCAGTACATGGACAATCCTGATTTTCCTTCTTTCAAAATAATTTTCCACGTACAGTAGTTTAGGGTTTTCTCCATCTCCATTTTGTATTCATTTCCATTGCCATTCATTCCATTTTTGCTCACTGCTCATCATTTTGTGTCTGGTCTGCTCACCCAAAGATCTGGATCCTTGCAATGATCTCACTATCATTCATCCCTAGATGGAGCCACTATTAGAAATGTAAAAATATGATGATTTTACATGTTGATTTCACTCATAAATTTCCAGATTGGTCCTACCATGTGCATATTTCACCCATATTTTGCCATATGGTCCCATAGTTTCCATCGGGTCATGCATTTTTTACATTATGGTCCCTATCGACATTTGAGTACCAGGGTCTTCCCGTTCCATATTGTATTTCTGTGAGTATAAGTCTGTGTTGCCTATCGGCAAGACTTATTTGATGTCACAGTGATCAGGATCCATCTCCAGGCATCCATCGGCAAGACATTTTCGTTGTTTCCGCAACAGAGCAGGATACACATTTCGGCGGGAGTTTGGTCTTTGGTATATTGTTTCACTGAGTGCTTTATGTCTCACCGACCGCTATATATGGAGTTGCATCAGCAAATACATATCGGAAGGAGTTCATCAATGAGAAATTTTCTTCGAGGTGAAGTCTCGGCGAAATTCATTATGTCTCATCGACTAGCGCATATGGATGCACTTCGGCCAAACAAATTGTATTCGGTATGTGGTCTCCCCGAGTGGGTCGGGTCTTACCGACTAATGCATGTGGGGATTCATCAGTGAGAGCTAAGCGGTATCGGCATTGTGTCTCAGCAAGTGACCTTCGGTCTCGCCGACATTACATAAAAGGTTTCTATCAAAAAGGCTCGTCGGAGAGAAATGTTTTCTTCGGAATAAGTCACAGCGAATTCAAAGGGGTCTCACCGACCAGCATAAAACGAACACTTCGGTGAGGCTAATGTGATTTCAGAGTATGGTCTTGGCGAGTACGGTGGGTCTTGCCGATAGAACAGGAAGGTCTCTATCGGTGAGAAAATTGGTTTGTCTTGGCGATCTAAAGTGAGCTCGAGGTGACTCTCAGGTAATGAAATATTGTCTATATAGTGTCTCCTCGACGATTGAAGGTTACAACGACACACAAGAGATAAGAGGGCTTTGGGTGAAACATAATGTAATCTACAAGAGTTCTCCCCGATGTCAGAGTGTTATAGCGATACATGTAGAACGAAGGAATATGTCTTGGGGAAATAGAATGTGATCGATATGATTTTTCCCCGACGATAGATAAGTCACAGCGAAACATAAGGAACCAAGGGGACGACTGTCGATATAATTTCCTTCGGCATACTTACAGGGTGGTCTCAACGACTATTTCAGTGATGATTAATTGGCCTGATTGCAACTATTGGCCAACGTTTGGAATGTGAAGTGATATGTCTGTTCAGATGTTGGTGTATAAATGTTCATTCCCGATTGTGAATGGAACGATATTAGATAAAATTAGATTATAGTAGGTAGATTAGGAATGGATACAGTAGAATAAAGTTCTCATATCAGATACTATGATGTATGATTTCAAAATGGAGATTTTAATGAGAATCGGTTGATGTTGCAACTCATTTATGGTGTCAATTGTCTATTAGATTTATTAAAAGTATTACTAAGCTATCTCCAAGATTGATGCTTTCTGGTTGTTTAAATTGGTATAACAAGTTTATATTCAATTCATTAGGGCACATTTGTTGTTTCTGTGTGGTTAATTGATTGGTTCTTTTAAGAAGAGATTAAATCCTTTGGGTTGATCATAGTAATCAGGGAAATTCATCTGGATTATTAAAGAAGAACTTAATAGTCACAGTCTTGCATGTTTATACAAGTTATAAACAAAACATATGCCAAACAATTTGAGTTTCTACCAGGAATAAAGTTGCTCATCTAGATTTCATTTGACTCTGCATACCCAATAAGGCACTAGTCTCTGCATTTCACCATTTAAATTCATTCAGTTTCTTTACATCTGTTAATTGAGCATTTTAGGATTTAGATTTAGAAGATTGCTATTGCTATTTGTATCAAGTTTGAATTCATTTGTTCACTTCCATCTACCATTGTGGACAAATCATTGCAAGAAGAATAATCATAAGTCAAGTCTGCTTCATTCAAATAGGTACACCCGCCTAGGTCTGGCAGCACCTGAAGAGTAGAAGGTTTAATTCTTTTGACCTTGTCTGTTACCCTAAAACGTTGTGAAAGCTTGGCAACCTTTCGTGGTTCAAACTTGCATTTTTGAGAGCTAACAAATTAGCGACTCTACTGGGGAATTAACTTCAGAATTTGCGCCTTAATCATAGAGTCAGAAACAAAATAACAAACTCCGCTGGGAATAGTAAAAAACAAATATTTTCTCACTTTTAAGAAAGTGAGTGGTGACTCTAATAAAACATTGCAATATGAATGGAAGAAGATCTCAATATAGGGGAGGTCATTCTAGAGCTCCTGCTAGCAGTAGGAAGTGGACACACAAAAATGATAAGGCTGACAAGGGTAAAGGGGTAAGTGAGGACATGTGAATGACGAACAAAAACAAATCATCAATACCTCATGGTGGAACATCTTGGAACATCTCTGAAACATCTTGAATCATCTCGAAATCATCCCCGACATCTCACAATGCATTGAATGGCATCAAATGACATCTAAAACCCTAAATTCCTCTATTAATTGAATAATACAATGTTATTTGATTAATTCACATCTCATCATTCTCAACAAATTAAATAAATATCATTTATTTAATAATAGTCTTGAAAACCCTAATTCTACTATTAATTGAATAATACAACGTTATTTGATTAATTCACATTTCATCATTTTCGACCAATTAAATAAATTACATTTACTTAATAAAGTCCTAACCTAATCTTACTTCATCCTAATTAGTCAAATGACATCGATTATTTGATTATGTCACTAATTCACCTTATTGCTCAAAATTAATTGAAGTATTAAATCATGTAATAATTTAATTAGCACACTTCCCTCCAAAATTTGAATAATTAAATCAAATCAAATCAAACTATTCAAATTAGAAAAAATCAAAATCAAAATCAAATTGGAATTAATTAATATTCCTCACCCACTTTTTGATTAAGAAAATCATGGATTGCTAACTAAGTAATATTTTTTTCTAACTAAGCAATCTAATTTTGCTAACTCAACCATCTAATTCCTAACTCAACCCTAACTGATCAATCAATTGATAACTAAGCAATCAAAATCCTAACTAGCCAATCTATTCTTCAATCACCCTAATTGTGAAAACAACTTTGCACAATTTCCTCATGTCTAAATCCTCTCAACTCATTTTGACCGTTGATCTAGATATTCTCCAACGCGATCTTGACCGTTGATTCAAAATTTCTTTTTCTATATAAAAAGCCTTTCTCTTCACAAATTATAATCAAAATTTTAACTTACCTTATGTAATGAAGTGCTGTCAAGATCACCATTGATAGAGCTTCATCATTTCTTCAAGAACAAGCATCGATCATCAATATTTTGCGTACAAGCAACGGAGACTTTGTAGTGATACGAACAACCCAAGATCATGCAAATACACTCCAACATGGGATGGTAAACTCTCCTTTGCTTTTGAATTCGTTTTGTTGATCTTAGGATCTTACTTTCATTAAAATAACTTAGAATTGTGCATTTCATGAGTGATGGAATATGATAGATTAAGTGTTTTTGAATTAGATTAGTTTATGATTTTAAATCTTGCATTTGATCTTGTTTTTCGTATATTTCCTGATGGATTCCTTCTCCCCTCACACAACATGAAAGAATTTAACATCAAAAATAAGAAAGCAATTGTCAATGTCATCTAGAGCCAACATTATTAATTTGAAATAAATAAAAGGTGCACAATTTTTACTTGGATAATTATTTGGAGATTTCCCCTTAGGTTGACAAGGATATATTTCATGCACTCCAATTCCCACTCTCTAGAAAGGGTCCCAAAGAACTCAACAAGGGCCTAAAAAATACAGTAAGCAGTAAGGAAATTGGTAGTTTCTATTCAATTTCAAGAGAACATCATGTTTCATAGACCTGTGGCTCAATAGCATGGGTGTTGACAATGACATGTTTAATATCGAGCAACTTTGTCTATGTTGGAATTATGCCTCAATCAATACAAGCTGAAACCTCCATTGGAACAAAGTCGGTATGACATCTATCATGTCTGGCCGACTAGCAGATTGGTAACATCATGTTTTATACAGGTCGCTGTAACCTTGGAAGGGTCTTGCCAAACGGTTTCACATTGGAGTCTTCGGTGTGACATGTTTCATTCGATATGACCTCTTACCGTGTGGAAATCTCTGGCCGATAGGCCATTCAATCATATATCGTTGAGACCCTTGGCCGAAAGGTTTTTTTCGGGAAGAAGTCTGGGCGATGTGTTAAAGTCTCGCCGACAGTATGTTTTGTATTGAAGTCTTCGGGATAGCTAAAGGGTTCTCGCTATGAGGTCTTAGCGAACAGTGAAGGTCACGCCGATGGGGACACATCCAAACATTCATTAGAGTAACTCAAGTGATCGGGGAAAGGTCTTGGCGAGAGTGTTAAGTCTTGCCAACATTTCGGTGTTTGGTGTAACACAAAGGATCTCAGGGAGATCTCTTAGCAACTGATGGATGTCTTGCCGATAGTTGATGGCTATCGGGGTAACCCAAATGGTTCGGGAAGAAGTCCCGACGAACTATGTAAGTCTCGCCGATGATGAGAGTTCTTTGGCATAGGTCCTGGCGACGGATGAACACTTCGAGGTAAGTCTTGGAGTTCGGTATGTTCTCTCGGCGAAAGATGTAAATCTTGCCGACCATTCTTTGGAGCTCGATATAACTTGTGACTTCGGTATAACCTTTGGTCACTCACTATGATCTCCTAGCGAAAGCGATAGGTTTGGGCGACTGCTTGGTGATTCGGTGTAACACTGAAAGCTCGATAGAACATCTTGGCGACTACAGTATCTCTTGGTGATATCGATATGAATGTTATGTGGCATCGGCGAGACACTGTTAGTGTCTCACCGAGATGCCAATACAGTGCGAATTATGTTGACAGTTTGACCGTCCTATGTGGAGTCTCGTGGACCAATAGGAGGAGCCGAATTGGAGCCGTTGGGAGACAATTCATTGTGATGGTTCTATGAGGAAGCTCAACGGACATGGAACAACAGGTATATACTCTATGATTGCAAATTGTGATCGGTTGGTTGGTTCGAAGGTTGTTTTCGACAGATTGTTGTATGATCAGTAGATGTATTCTAATCTGTAAAGGCTGTAACTTGAAAGTTTATGTTCGAAGATTGTTCATGGTGAATGCTGCTGTAAACAGACATCAGAAAGATAAGTCTGAAACTTGTATGTAATCTTTATTACTGTAATACAAAGTGACTTCTCTTGGTGTTGAGGGTTTTTTCTCCCGAAAGGGTTTTCCCACGTATATCTGGTGTTCCTGTGTGATTGTCAAATACTTTGTTTCTGTTATTTACTTCATAGTGCATCTTAGTTGAACTGTAATTGGAAAAATTAAAAGTATATCTACATTCTTCTCTGAGGTATTGACGTTAGGAGAATTGTTTCTACATCTGATTTTCCTTACAAGTGGTATCAGAGCCTGGCCAGTTGTGTTATCCTTGTGGGTACGTTGGGTTTTCTGAGTCAATTCTATTCAGTGGGAGTCTTGTAGAGTTTGTTATTTTTGTTTACAGGCTGAGATGGCTAGCACGCCTGGAAAGTTTGAAATAGAGAAGTTCAACGGCAGTAACTTTGAGTTGTGGAAACTCAAGATGGAGGATTTTTTAGTTGATCATGATCTTTGGATTGTTGTGGCTGGAGTGAAACCTACAGGCATGAAGCAAGAAGATTGGGACCTTGCAGATAGGAAGTCTAAGGGGCTGATAAGGCTCTGTTTGGCAGACTTAGTGCTTCTGAATGTGCATGAGGAGAAGACTGCCTCTTCTTTGTGGAAGAGACTGGCGTCTATTTATCAGGGGAAGTCCTTAGTGAATAAATTGTTCCTGAGGAAGAAGCTGTATTCTTTGAGAATGCAGGAAGGAGGGTCTGTAGCTAATCATTTGAACACATTTAATATGATGATTGCTCAATTGACATTTGCTGGTGTGAAGACTGAAGAAGAGGATCGATGTATGCTATTGTTGTGTTCTTTTCCAGACTCATGGGATCATTTGGTGATGGATATTGGGAGTACAACATCGAATTTCAGAAGATGTTGTTGCATCTTTGTTGTCATAAGAGATGAGAAGGAAATCTTCTGAGATGGCGAAGGAAGCTCTTGCTGTCAGAGGAAGACCGAAAGAGAAAGGCAAGAAGAAGGACAAGAAGTCCAAATCGAAATCAGAGGGGAGATCAAAGTCTCCTGGCAAGAAGTCCAAGGTGAAGTGTTGGAATTGTGGGCAACCTAGTCATGTCCGAAAGGATTGTAAAGAGGAGAAAAAGAAGAAGAAAGCCTCTTTCGATAATGGTCCTTCTCATAGTGATGGTGATGCCTTCATTGTAGCCTTGGCTACTCAGGCATCAGATGATGTATGGATGATTGATTCTGGAGCATATTTCCACATGACATCTCATAGAGAATGGTTCACGAAGTATGAAGAATACAATGGTGGAAAGGTGTACTTGGCGATTGATTCAACTTTAGAGATTATTGGCCGTGGAAGAGTCAGAATACAATTCCCTGATGGCAGAGTGAAGGGAATCAATAATGTAATGCATATACTAGGTCTAGCTCGAAATCTATTGTTTGTAAGTATGTTGAATGATATTGGAGTACAAGTTACGTTCTCTGGAAATGGCTGCAAGATGACTAGAGGTTCAAAGGTGTTGGCTAGAGGTGCTCGAGTTGGTACCTTGTACAAGTTGGATGCACAGGTTGTTCAATGTAACAGTGTCTCTGGAAAGTCACTAAAATCTGCACATGGAGGTAAAGAGGGAAATATTCCTAATTATGTAAACTCTATGGAAGTAAAACTTCCTACAGAGAAGACTATGCTTTGGCATCATAGGTTAGGCCACATAGGAGAAAAAGGTTTAAAAACCTTGAAGAATAAAAACCTAGTTGAGGGGCTTTAAGATTGTAATCTTGAATTTGAATTTTGTGAACATT
>VDFB02281492.1:939298836-939394040 GCA_007258455.2 Sequoia sempervirens | reverse complement strand
TCTATGATATGCTATGTGGACTTGGTGATCGACAGACCCGCAACACAATCCTGTGGGGACATTTTTAAAAAATTCAAAATTTGATGCATGCCAGAGAGAGAATTCTTGCCACAATAGTGGAATAGTATAAAGACTCTATATGCTTCATGATAGACATTGACCAGTGTCATATGGAAGACGTTGATCCTAGAACAGTTTGGATCATGTCTATGGGTTATGAAGTAGATGAAAGCATTCTAAGGATGTATGTAGAACATCTGCTAAATTCGCCACTAGATCAGGGTGAAGAAAGGTTTGGTACATATGCAGAGAAAAGCTTACAAGTTCATTCAGAATTGAGAAAGCCCATGTCAATCAGAAAGGTAAGAAAAGAGACAAAAGCTTTTGTAGAGATTATGGGTCTTCCAGTGGAAAAACTGAAAGAAATAAGAAGACAAAGAGATGAAGTTGAAGCAGCTAAGAAGAAAGAAAATGTTGAATCAGCTGGTCCGGGAACATTTTTCGCTAACACCAGATCTACCAAGAGTTCCCCTGTAGGACAGTCAAATCAAGTTGAAGCCTCTGAAAGAAGGAAGAAGAATAAAAGCTCAAAATCTTACAACGTTGTATCTGCAGATGAAGAGGAAGAAACTGACTTAGAAGAATTATTAAGGGAGATAAAGGCTATTGGGACTCATGTTGTCAAACTGAACAAGAGAAAACCTTTTGAAAAAGGTGAAGAAGGAAAGAAAAAGACCAAAGTTGACAAGCCCAGCATGTTTGTTGAGGAAGTTGAGAATGTAACAGTAAAAGATGGAAATCTCATGCCACTTAGTGACCTGTATGAGAATTTTGATGAATCTGGTAAGAAGATTCTTGAAGAAGCTTCAATTAAGCACTTGTATGTTTTCAATAAAACTATTGTTGAAATCATGTCTGGCTTGCCTACAAACCTGTATAATGCTTTGGAATCTAGGAGAGAGAATGCCAGAACAGAGGAAGAAAATCTGAGGAAAAGAGTTCTTGTCGATTTGTGCCTAGAAATGACAATTGAAGAAATAGATTTATTTCTTCAAAAGGTTAAAAAGGAATTCAGAAGCAAGTCAAGAGTAAATAAACTCATGATTGGTGACACTGATGATGTTATCAGTGAAACTAAGGTAATTATGGAAGAATTATTGTCAAAGGAAAAGATAAATATTGAGGAGATCAATACTAAACATGTTCAAGGCAATGAGGAAGTAAATGTGAAGGTAAAAGAATTAGAAGAAGGAAATGTGAATGAGGAAAACACGAATGTGTATGATCCTCCAAGATTTGAGGATATTCTGAATTCTCCCAATGTGGAAAATTCAGAGACACCTGTAGTGTCTAAGGTCCAAATTGAGGTGGTTGCAGAAGAAAAAGAGGTGCATACTGAAGAATCTGAAATGCCTAAATTCAATCCTGAAGCAGAATCCAAGATTGAACAAGAAAAGCATCAAAAAATTAGAATAAAGGAGGTAAAAAAATCTCTATTGGAGCAACAGGAAGAATCAAATCCTGAGTTAGATGAAATTTCAATCAACCTATCTACTCTATCTCAAATCCAGATGCTGAAGGTTACCAAAATTGCTCAAGCTAAAGCCAATGAGAAGATATTGAAATCTCACATTAAGGATAGTGAACTGCTAAACCTTGCATCTGGAGTCCTACATAAATTAATGCCCACTTATATTATGGACCCATCAGGCTCCTCCTTTGATGAGTTGAAGAAGTTAATAAACTCTGTAGATTCTCATTTTGAATCTTTTGAGAAATCAACTCTATTTAAAGTGAAAAAGGAGTTCAAGAAGAAGAGAATTGGTAGCCTAAATGAATTGATTGCCAAAGACAAAAATCCGTTAGGCTCCTGCATAAAGAATATTCAAGGTGTTATATCTAAAGGAGGAAAAGTGTACAAGTCCTGCTTAGTCCTATCAAAATTTACTGAAGCAAATGAGAAGCAGGTGAAAGATATTGAGCGGCAGGTGGTTACTATTTGCAACACTTTTGACCCATTAGTCGGTAGTGTTTGTCATCAAGAAAGTCAGGTAATGTCTTTGCTCAACTAAATAAAGAATCTGAAGCTTGAAAATGAAAGGATTATTAGTAGAGTAAGTGAACTCAGGGGGCTAATAAGTCCAAATATTTAGACAATGGTAAATGATCTGAATGAAGCTAAAAGTGTTGAGACCACTCCTGATCCGGTAAGTCTCAAAGCAACAGAAACCTTGTCATATCTTCTTTGTGGTCATATTACCATTTTGGACAGTCTAAAAAGTGTGTGGGACTAAAACTTAAGTGGACTGAAGAATGTCTTTGTAGACATCTTCAAATCTTTGTAAGTCTTCAGATATGTTTGTACAGTTTTGCAATTTTGATTCCCCAATTTTTTCATTGATGTCAAAGGGGGAGAGAGTGAAGTGAAAAATGCCTTGATATTTTTAGGGGGAGCAGTATTTTGTACTTTGGCAGTGTGCTTATCAGCTTCGACACTTAGTCATTTTTCACTAATTGTTGCCATCAATTCCAAAGGGGGAGATTATTGGCATATGGCTTCTAGTGTTGTCATTGATGACAACTAAAGTCATCCCCATAGTCTACAGATCAGTATCTAATCATACCGGCAAGTAAAGTAAAATATTGTGTATTATCGACATAATACTTGAGGAATAGGGTATCTAGTTAGAAAGCTTCACTAGATCATCGTTTTGTGTTGTGGATCCCTGGAATTGCTTGATGAGCATGTGTATTATCTTATTATTGAGTTTTGTGGTGTTGCATGAGTTGCAGCACGTGGTTGGAGGTTCAGTAGGATACTTTATGTCTAATTGTTTGTTGTAGCCAACTCAGTAAATGTGGTGCATTGTGGATGTGTTAAGTGAAACAATCTAAGATGTTTTCATGTTCAAATGTTTAATTATGGGTCCTAGCTATGGACTAGCTGACCTATTTGAATACACATCAAAATTATTCATGATTTGGGCCGACAAGTTGCAAATATTCTTATTGAGCCAACTTGTAGTGATTAAATCCTTAGTCGCAGATATATTTAGATGATCGATTACATCATTTGAAAGAAGGAAGAAGGTGTATTGGTGTATGTTGCAAACATCCAAGGAGTATTTGAGTGATATCATGCACAATTTCACTTGCACATAAAGTTTTTGTATGCAAACTTGAGTAGAGCATAACAAAAGTTCGATATCAGCCAAAAGGACAGAAGTTAGTCATTAGAGCTTAACCGAAACTGTAATCAAGCATTAGTAGATGCTATCCATTTAGTTCATTTTCTTTTGGATCTAATCCAAATCATTGTAAGGGCAGTGAGCCCATCCTTTTGAGCAGTGATCTCTAGGCAATGAGCCTAAATGCATGTGCATTCCCGTTTTGTAATATCTATTTTGGGTATACTCAGAACTTATTGTGGATTGGCCATCCACCATGGATTTTCCCCTAACAGGGTTTCCATGTAAAAATCCTTGTGTTATGGTTGTATGGTTTCTTGCTTTCTATTTCTACATATTACTTTTGATTAAATGTTCTAAGTGGATTAAAGGTCAGAATAATAAAATTAATTTTTGCAGAACACTTATTCACCGCCCTCTCAGTGTTTCTTATTTCCAACAGCAGCCACCACAACATCAATCTGAAACAAGATTTGACTAAGAAATGCACAGACTAATGCAAAGCAATTTCATCCTTAGTTCTGACTAGGAGGGGTAATCACCCCTAACTTCCCTCAGAGATACTCAAAAGTATCCTTAGGCAATGACTTTGTAAAGATATTTGCAATTTTCTCCTTAGCAAGCACATATTCCAATCTGACTTCTTTTTCACTTACCTTCTCCCTCAAAAAATGAAACTTGATAGATATATGATTTGTCTTTGAATGCAACACCATATTCTTGGAAATGTTAATAGCACTTGAATTATCACAATATATAGCAATAGGTTCATCATATACAACTTTGATATCCTTCAACATTTGCTTGATCCATAGGAATTGAGTACAATTGTTAGCAACAACAATGTATTTGACCTCTGCAGTGGACAAGGAAATGACATTTTGCTTCTTACTTAACCATGAAATTAGCTTCTTACCTAAGAAAAATGCTCCACCACTTGTAATTTTTCTATCATTTACATCTCTTCCCAATCAGCATCAGTAAAGGCACTCAAAGTAAGATCATCATCTTTAGGATACCATAGGCCAAGATCAACAGTTCCCTTCAAATATCTGAAAATTATCTTCACAACAATCACATGAGATTCCTTTGGATCAACTTAAAATCTTGTAACAATACATACAACATTCATGATATCAGGCCTGGTTTGAGTTAAATACAAAAATTCACCAATCATTGATCTATATCTTATCTGATTTTCTTTCATAGAATCATCTTCTGTTGTTTACTTGCATTCGGTTACCATGGGTGTACCAACAGGCTTTGAATCTTCCATACCGAACTTCTTCAGCAATTCCTTCACATACTTGGACTGTGATATAAAAATCCCTTTATCTAACTGAGTGATTTACAATCCCAAAAATAATTTCATCTCACCAATGATAGACATCTCCAATTCATTCTGCATTTCACTAGCAAACTTCATGCATAAAGCATCATCTCCTCCAAAAATAATATCATCAAAAAAGACTTCAACAATCAGATCTTTATCATCATTCTTGAAATACAAATTACTGTCAGTAGTACCTTTATTAAATCCAAGCTTCAACAAATACTTTTCCAATCTTGCATACCATGCTCTAGGGGCTTGCTTGAGTCCATACAATGCTTTCTTTAACCAACACACCATATCTTCCTTATCAGTCAACTGGAATCCATCAGGTTGCTCAACATACACTTCTTCCAATTCACCATTTAGAAAAGTTGATTTGACATCCATCTGATAAACTTTGTAGTTCTTGTGAGCAGCATAGGCAAGAAATAATCTTACGGCTTCAATTCTAGCAATAGGGGCAAAGGTCTCTTCAAAATCAATTCCTTCCATTTGTGAATATCCTTTACATACCAGTCTTGCTTTATTTCTAATCACTTCACCTTGCTCATTTAGTTTGTTTCTGAAAACCATTTAGTACCAATAACATTCTTATCCTTAGGTCTAGGAAAAAGAATCCATGTATCATTCTTTTCAATTTGTTTCAACTCTTCTTTCATTGCTTCAACCCAATGCTCATCTTTACATCCTTCATTCACATTAGTAGGCTCATTTTTTGAAATCAAGCAATATTCTTTTGTAATCTTTCTCCTAGTCTAGAAACCTTTGTTCTTATCACCTATAATTTGATCTTCTGAATGATTCAATATTACATACCTTAGAGTCTTCTTAGGATGTTCTTCACCTTTTGTCTCTTGTGTACTCTCTTCTGTGTTTCCACTGGTTTCTCCTTCTTCTTCATTCTCCTAATTTACCAGATTGATTTACATTTGATTTGGAGTTTGATCTTGTTTTCCTTGATTTGTACTATCATCCTGATCATTAGTCATATCCATAGGTTTTGGATGGTGTACCTAAGTCTTCATTAACTTTAACATTTGCACTTTCAACCATTTTCTCCAATCTTTTGTTGTAACACCGATAGGCCTTGCTCTTAGTAGAATAAACTAGAAAGATACCTTCATCACTTCTAGCATCAAAATTCCCTATGTCTTCATCTCTCTTAATATAATATTTGCTTCCAAATATCTTGAAGTATTTAATAGTAGCCTTTTGACCAGTCCATAGCTCAAAAGGGGTCTTACCAGTATCTCCTTTGATTGGTACCCGGTTGAGTGTGTACACAATAGTACTCATAGCTTCTCTCCAATAGATATGAGGGACATTTCCTTCCAACATCATAGTTCTAGCAACATCTTCAACTATTTTATTCTTCCTTTCCAAAACTCCATTTTGTTGAGGGGTCCACAGTGTAGACAATTGTCTCTTTATTCAATGTTCTTCACAAAAAGAATTAAATTCACCGAAAGTGAATTCACCACCTCTATCTGATCTTAGACACTTAATCTTCAAACCTGTCTCATTCTCAACCATAGCTTTACAGATCTTGAACTTTTCCAGAGCTTCATATTTCTCTCTTAAGGTAACCCATACCATTCTAGAATAATCATCAATGAATAACATGAAATACTTGTAACCTTATAAAATTTTGACCTTAGAGGGACCACACAAATCAATATGCACCAACTCTAACAATTCATTTGAACAATGCTTCTTACTCCGAAATGAAATCCTAGTTTGCTTTCCCAGCTGACATTCCTTGCATATTGCATTAGTAGGTTTCACCAACTTAGGTAGATCTCTCACAGCCTTTGTAGAACTTATCTTGACAATATTATCAAAGTTAACATGACACAATCTCCTATGCCATAGCCAACTTTCATCAACTTGAGCAATCAAACAACTTTTACTAGCAACACTCAAGTGAAAGATATTACCTTTTGTTTTTGTACCTGAGGCAATTTAATTTTTGGAACTCAATATTCTGCACTTTTCATCCTTGAACTGGAGATTGTAACCCTTATCAACCATTTGACCAACACTCAAAAGATTATGCTTCAAGCCTTCCACATACAAAACATCATCAGTATTATGCTTACCATCAAGAGAAATGCATCCTCTTCCACGAATCACACCAGCTGTATTATCACCAAATCTCACAACACCACCATCATATTCTTCAAAGCTTACAAACTTACTTTTGTCTCCTATCATATGATGTGAACATCCACTGTCAATTACCCATTCATCTTTTTCTTCAATTCAAGCAGCTAGGGCTTTCTCCACATTTGTACAACTAGCAGATTCAGTAGATACAAGACTATTTTCTCTAACAATAAATACCCATTCATTATCACCTTTATCAGATTCATCATTTGTTACACCTTCATCAACAACATAGTAACATTTCTTCTAAAATCTAGGCTTGTTATGTCTTGGTTTAGGGGCTCTTTCCGGACACCTTGATGCAAAATGACCTATCTTATTGCAAGAAAAACATTTAAGAAACATTTAAGAGGTAATTTTCATTCCTAATTACCTTTTCCTCTTGGTACCTTTTTGACAATAAGTGCTTCTAGATCTTCCATCTCTCTTTATTCATCTTCAATCTGTCTAATTTCATCCTCATACTTGAATGTCTTTCTAGGTGAACTCTCACCCAGATCATATATTTTTCTATCTCTTCCGCAAGTAGTAGCCTTAAATGCATATTCAACCTTAGGAAGGGAATCACCAAATTCACTCAACTCAAAAGTAGTCAACTTACCAACCAATGTATCTCTGGTTATGTTTGTTACAGTCTAGAGTTCTTCAATAGCACTAGCCTTGAATTTGTAGGAATCAGGCAAGGATCTAAGCACCTTAGCAACAATCTCATATTCTTCTATCTGTCCACCAACACATCTAATACCACAAACAAGTTCATTCACTCTTTGCATGAAAGTATTAATACTATCATCATCACCCATTCTCAATTGTTCATATTTCCCTTTCAAACTCTGCAACTTAGAAATCTTCACATTAGCATCACCTTCATACAAGGTTTCCAACTTTTTCCAGATCTCATAAGCAGTCTTCAGTTCCATAATATTTGTCATCTTAGAATCAATCAAAGCACTCAACAAAGCTTCCTTAACCCGGTTATTATATTTAGTATCTTTGAGCTTAGCAAAAGTAGTAGGACCATTCTATGGAATAACATACACATTATTTGTAATGCTCCAATAGGGTTCACCAATGCATCTCAGATGGCACTCCATTTGAGTCTTCCACAAGGAGTAATTTGTTCCATCAAATCTTTGACTATCCTTCTTGTAACTTTCCATCTCGAATCACCTTAAGTTGTTAAACTTCTTCTAAGGAACTTAGCTCTAATACCAATTGTTGGCATACAAGGGCAGAAAACTGAGAGGGGGGGTGAATCAATTGTCCCAAAAATTCAAAACTTAGTTAACTTAACAACTTTATTCTCAAATTTGATTATTAAGCATGAAAACAAAGATCATCAACACATCAGAAACACACACATAACACCAATATTTTTACGTGGAAACCCTATTAGGGGAAAAACCACAGTGGAGGTCAGTCCACAAGATTATACCTTGTTAAAAGTATAATGAAAATGAAATATGGGGAATGCACTTGCATTTCAGGCACACTGCCTAGAGCTCATTGCTCAATTACAAAGAAGACACACTATTTTACAAAGAGATTCGAATTATAGCCATCTACAGGGATTGAACTGATAAAATAGCATCTGCTAATGCCTAATCACAGTTCTGATTAAGCGCGTAAACAACTCTCCACTCTTCTTCACTCTTCTTCTCTCTTCTTCACTTTTCTTCACACTCTGCTCTACCTTCGAATGATTAGGACATTATTCACACATACACACACATTCACACTCTTCAATTAGAATAAACAATCACTCTTATATATCCACAACAAGAAATTTCACCGCTATAAGTCAGCCACAAAGAAATAATAAAATGAATATAACTATCAGCCCAAATCAATAGATAATATTTAATACAAATCAACCAAAGTTGGCCACAACTTAGTGAGGACCTAAATCAACATCTTCAACATGAAAACACTTCAATTAATTTCTCCTCGAAGATCCACAACTCACTTCAACACCATGTCAACCAAGAACATGAAAAACATGAACATGCTAGAGAAAATCGCCAACCACAAGCACAACGATCGATGCAAACATGCAACAAAGATAGAGCATGCTCTAGAAGGATCCACAAACATTAAGAACCAATAGAGAAGCATCCACAACAACTGAACTAACTGAAATAGCCTTATCTTCAATTAGGAACACTAACAAAAAAATTGTCTGAATGAAAATCTTCATAACTCGATCAAATCTTCATGCGGATCTCTAAAACTCGGCGTGGATAAACTAGATACACTCAACAACAAACCATTTATTCCACAACCTTTGATCTTCAATGTACATAACATACCACCATATTGAACTTCACTTCACAACTGATAACCCGCAACTTATTTCTTTACAATTTTCTCAATATCCTCAACATATACAACTTCAAATGCATTAATGCTAATAGTGTTGAAATCAATGGCAAACACATATCATCAATACAACCACAGCATCCAATAGGAACACCTTTTAAGAATTAGGATGTGAAAGAGTTGTGCCAAAGATTCAATATCTAACATTGATTCTCTACCTCGTATTACCCCTAAGTCAATGGCCAAGTTGAGGCCACGAACAAAACTATCCTAAAAATCTTGAAGAAAATAGTTAATGAAGCTGGTCATGACTAGCATCTGTAGCTAAATCCCGCTCTTTGGGCTTATCGAACCAGTATCTACATGCCTATAGGTGCAACCCTGTTCTCCCTAGTCTACAGATCAGAAGCTATCTTGGCTAATGAGTTTGAGCTCCCATCATTGCAAGTGTCACTATAGAACTTGACCATTGATGAAGAATACATAGTATCTCGACTGAATGAGCTATAATTCCTGAACGAGCATCGTCTTGATGCTCTCAATCACTTGAAAGTATACCAAAATTGAATAAAACAAAGCTATAACAAGAAGATCAAATGTCAGTCTTTCCAAGTAGGGGATCTTGTCCTAAAGTAGAATCAAAAGAACCTCCCAGATTAGGATAGTAAAGGATAGTTTGAACCTAATTGGTTGGGTCCCTTTTTTTTCATAAATAGTTATGGATCAGGAGCATACCAATTGTCAACACTTGAAGGTTAACCCTTGCAAGAGCCAACTAACAACTTGCATCTCAAAAAAATTTATGCCTAGTCTTGAAGGGTATAAATCAGAAAATACAAAAAAATAAAAAAATGATCAAAATCCAAAAAAAATCAAAAAAAGAATTGAAAAAAGTAAAGAAAAAAATTTCCTCTAGTGGAAACAACTTCGGTGGCACTTTGGGCAAGTACCTTGGTGAAAACCTGGCAAATAGGCACTTTCAATAAATAAGGTGCCTCCATCTATTCTTTGGCTCTTTTTTCCTATCATTATTTGCACTACCATTCATCCATTATCTGCATCATTATCATAGCTTGACATTGTGAAGTATCGCAACCCTTTGGCACTACTTGGAATATTCCAAAGGTCAGTTTTCCCTACCTTTATCAAAGTAGTATAACATGTCACACTGGGGGCATTTTTTTATGTATCATATTAGGTTCTTTTATATATTAAGGTCATCAAAACTCATTAGAAAATCCCAAAAACATTCATAAAATCTTATCGAAAATCCAAAAAAAATCTATAAAACATTCATCAAAAAATCCAAAAATTTTTGCAAAATCTTGTACAGCTAAAATCCAAAAACATTCAAAAAATTGTAAAGGAAAAATTGAAAACATCTAGATGACATATCAAAACCCTAAAAAGGTCGAACATCAATAATCCAAAAAGTAGTCCCCTTGTCGAACTACATTGTCTTTGAGCTTAAACGTAGGAAAGGCCATCATTGATGTGCCCTCGAGACACCCTATGTCAGTCCTTTAGGAGTCCATCATAATAAACTAACATTTCCATCACTTGTGCATTTCTCATCTTGTTAATAGGCCAAGTTAGTCAAACTATGTGGTCTTTGTGTGTATAACGTAGGAAAGGCTTATCTTTTATCAACCCCCGAGATCCCTAAGATAGGTCTTTAGGTTAGGTTCTTTGTTGATAATCTTTGAAAATCCCAAAACATCCAAATATCATCAAAATCCCAAAACATCCAAATATTCAGAAAATCCAAAAACACTTAGAAAACATTCAAAAGACCTAAAAAGCCTCAAATATCTCAAAAAACCCTAAACAACATCATAAAATTGGAAAGCCCAAAACATTCATATAAACTTTCAAAAAAGACTCAAAAATAGCCTCAAAACATTTCAAAATACCAAAAACATTGAAATATTCCAGAAAATCCAAAACCCATCCATCCCATCTCGCTTTCACTCGAAATAAACCTTCATCCATAATAAATCAATCGTCATCTTAAACCTTTGGTAAAACAAGTGGAAATAGGTGTCGCAAGTCATAAAGTGAGAACCTAAGTGTCAAAATCTAAAGTCTAGATCATAGGTAAATGCATTGGTGAAGTTTGTATCAGTGGCTCATCATAGCATCATCATCCTAAATCAAACCATCTTATCAACATTTCCTAGGATGTATCCTTCTTGCAATGGGCATTAGTATCAGAAATCACCTTAGCTAAATTAAACTAGACAAGAGATATAGGTAAACCTGACTATTTGTCTTTGATCTTTTCTTTTGATTTATCTTAATAGCCCCATTCCAAGGACTTCTTGATGATGTCTATCAAAATGATTTAGAGAGAAAGGAATGGGGCATCAATCATTATCTTTCATTTGTTGCGCTTGTGGGTATTCTTGTAAAATAATCTTGGCGAATACTTTCTTTGTTGTGTGTAGGGAAGTTGTTTGGAGTAGATCGTTGACTATTATGTATGCTTTGGTTTGATATATTCTAAGCTTCTAACTACATTCTGATGAGGTTTTCGTATGTCAAGGTGTGAACAAGAACTATCCTATCTATTTACAGAGTCAAAGTCAATTACACTAGATACATCACCATCCTGGTTATTAATACCTTGATGCATCGTGTCTATGTGTTATATCAAACAATAAGACATGACAAAAAATCCCAATCCCAAAATGTGAGTAACTCATCATCCTGCATTCATCCTCATCATGCATTGTCTCATCACCATCCCTAATAAATTCTTGATGGATTATAGACTTGTTGTATTTTGAAGCAATCCTTGAAATTAATGATCATTCATTCTTTATTCTTCTATCTTCTCTCCGCGCTAACCTGGTATCATGGCCGTCAACAAAAACAACAGCAATGCATCCATCCTACATCTACAAACCATCAACATACATACATCTCATAATCATAGCATAATCAGAAAACATCCATCAACATAATCATTGCATATCACATCATACATTTTTCATTATCATTTGAGTTGTGATGAATAATATAGATTTGTTATTCTAAACATCTTAAATTGTTACATATCATAAGCATTTTCATCCATACATCTATATGCATACATGATCATCTCATAAATTTCATAGAAAATACATAAAAAGAAATGCATCCAAATCATTTGCATCCATAACATTTTCATCACATATCATTCATTCCATAGCATATCATGAAAAGATACTGAAAAAGAATATAACATTGCATCCATACATATCATAACATCACATAGGAATAAATAAAGTTCATCCATACATGATCAAATGTAAGTACCTCATATCATATTCATCCATATATCATAAGCATGAAATAAAGTGAACACATCACATCATAAATCATCTGTATTTGTATCATATATATATCAAAAAATTAATGTCATGGTACAAAATTTGGATTAGTGTATGTATGTCGATCATAAGTACAAATATCCATGAGGTTATCAAAAAGGAGCACATGAATATATATGTGATAAAGAATGGGGCAACAAAATCAAAAGTGTATGTACATTAAAGACTAGCCCTGATGGCTGCTACCCTCTTTGGCCTACCTCTTTGGCTGCTCCTCAGCTCTTGGTCGTGCATCACTACGCTGTGAAAAATTGGGTTGTCTGAGTTCCTGTGATACATCCTAGTGGTAGTACATCCTATAATATGTAGCCTCTCTCACAACCTCTCTGTATAAACTCGTTGAAACTGTCCTACCCTGGGAGGCTACTATCATGGCCTCTATATGGTGACATCGACCAATCTCCTGGTCTCTTTCTATAGTCACAATCTGTAACTGTTACCAAGCATGATCCCTCTCCACTATAATCGCCACCACCTGCTGTCTCACCTGGTCCTGCTCAACAGTAATAGCCAAAACTTTCTAGCGGCCTTGATCCAGCTCACCAGTCAAAATCTGCACCTACTATTGTTGTTGTTGTTGTATCTACACATCTCGGGCATCTAGTGGTGGTGGCAGAGCTACCTACTACTATACAACCTGTGGCTGAACCTGTGGCTAAAGTTGAGGAGGTTGTTACCCAACTAGTAGAGCCCCAGGAACCTACCCATCTTGACCGCCTTGTCCCTATCCTCTACCTCTCGCCCCATGCCTCTGGGTCTCCCTCATGGCAAAGCACTCACCAAATCTATCAAGCATTGAGGAGGTACAAACCAAGCATTGTGAGAAGGCGTAGTTGCCACTACTGCTTGACCCTAGTCATAGGCCCATGGCTAAGTTGTTAACTATTTGAAGCTCTCAACTACCTCTGGAGCTGGAATGGTAGGTCCCCATGTGGGAATCTCTTGAGAAGACCTCGCAAACATAGCCTTGTAGGCATCATCTAGCCTATCTTGAATCTCTCCAAACTGTAGTGCCACTCTATCTGGCAGATATCGCTCAATGATGGGATGCTCACGACCCTACATGTATTGTGTCTACTTGGTAAAGTACAATTGCTACACATCATCATACCATGGTGGCATCTATAGCCATGGGCGCCATCAAAAAATGGTCATATCATCCAAAACCCATCACTAGTACAGGAGCCCAATCTATCTAGTGTCGTAGGGTGATGGCACCCCTGTATCGCCAAATCACAAGATCATCTGGCTCCATGTCTGCCATCTGAACTGTTGATTGGAGCACGACGATATGTTCCCATGCACAAATGTGTAACAGAGTCACCTTGCACTAATGGCTCTCCCATCACAATAAATGAAATCGTGCATGTCATGATAAAGTAAATCCAACATCATTGGCCCCCATGCAAAAATTGTCCTCCTATGGAGCATCCAATTCCATGCTAGGTCCCATCCTGGGCTGAACCCTCTGCTACATCTATTAAGAGCCACCAAACCTAAAATGATGGCTGCGATGATTAATAAAAAATTTAGCACGTGACCTCTATACATCTCAAGTTCGATATGTGATGTAACAAGAGCAATGTTCTCCAGCTCCATCACCTCATGACAGGTGTTGGACTCGGCGTCAACATCAAAAATCACATGATCGCCATGTATCAACAAACACAAGATATGCCATACATCCTCCAAGGTCACCATCACCTCACCAGTGAGAAGATAAAAAGATGAAGTCTCACTGTGCCATCTCTCACATAGAGCAGTCATCATAGCTAAATGTGTCTGAATGACAGGTGTATATGCAACGTACCAAAGCCTGATCTCTCCTAGGTGCTCCTAGAGTAATTCTGAAAAAGCGCCCAATCTCTCCAAAACTATGGGCCTATGCTCATGTGACATCAGTGGTGCAATGATCTACACCCACGAAGCGCACGACATCAAAAAATTAAAGAAATTTGGCTCAATTTGAAATTTTTAATTCAAAAATCACAATAGCGTCACTATATTTAAATTTCAAATTGTGATGCTAGAAGGCATTTCAAATTACAAATCACAAATTGCGTCGCCAAACACGTGTGTCATGATTTAAACTTTAGAAACCCTAACCCTAGTTTCTAAGTCGACAAGTGTGTCGCTATATAAGCATGCATTGCAATTTAAAATTAGAAACCATAATTTTAAATCACAAATAGCATTGCCATATACATATGCATTTCTATAATTCATTTTAGCGTTGCCAATTGCAAAATGGACATAGCTATATAGCAACACTACCAAAGTTTAAATTTCAAAGAGCAATAAATGCATCAAAAAGTCAAATTTTAAATCAAGTTTTGAGTTACATACCAGTGGTCCTAAGCCTGCAATCCATTGATGTTCTCGAACTTGGTCGAAAATGTGTCTAGGGAGCTCTCGTCGTGCCATTTCGTTAGAGGGTTGAAGCTCAAATCACAAGAATTCCTTAAGGTGTAAATGCACAAATGAATTGGAAGTGACCCTTCTTGGCTTATTTATGCTAGAAAATTAGGGTTTTTTGCCCTAATTTCACCTTCAAGCTAAAGTTTATTGTCATTTTTACCAAATTTTCCAATCAGAACCTAATTTTGCATTTTTGGCATAATTCTTGCATTCCAGAGTCTTTCTAGACCCATGGGGCAGCTTTTAACCTTTATCGAGAAATCAACCCAAAATTCAAAATTTTCGCCCGATTTCTTGAGGAGGCTGGGAATCAGCTTTATCCTTTTGCTAGGGCATCTGAAAAAATAATAATTTTTATTTTTTGATTTAAGTAGCAATTTTATTCTGAAAAGTGTTATTCTTTGAACTGAAGCAGCAGGTACCTCACTTCAAAGAGGGGTAAAATGTAGACACTAAAAAAATGTCTCGAATAATATCAT
Organism: Sequoia sempervirens; assembly: GCA_007258455.2. Classification (NCBI taxonomy): domain Eukaryota; kingdom Viridiplantae; phylum Streptophyta; class Pinopsida; order Cupressales; family Cupressaceae; genus Sequoia; species Sequoia sempervirens. The sequence continues at coordinate 939,378,763 of VDFB02281492.1, read as the reverse complement.
ATACTCGAAACAGGTTTACTAACATCATTTCCTCTCGAAACACATCTTATTTTCGCTTAATTAATTAAATTAACCTAGCTAATTTAATTAATTGCATCATTTTTGTCCATTAACCTAATTCATCAATTCAAGTTAATTCATTCCCCTTTCATGCTAACATTTAATCTCATTAAATTAAATAAATAAAAATGTTTAATTTAATTCCCTAAGTCATCTTATTTAATTAAATAACCCTAAGTTATTTAATTAAATATCATTTTATCTCTCCCCCATTCGTTAAATTATTTAATTTAATGAATATCACTTTAATTCTTCTAATCCCCTAATTGCATGATTAAACCTTATTTAATTAGCAATTAAACTAATTTTCCTCTAAGAGGGAATATTCCCATGGAATATTCCTTATCCCCTTTTTGCACAATTAAAAATTTCTTTTAATTTCCAAAATATCTTTATCCTCACCCAATTGAATATTCCAAGGAGTATTCTCTCTCCAATCAACTCACTTGGCTTCTTGAGCAAGTTAAACCTTTAACCTTTTGAACAAGTCACCTTTGACCTGTGTGAGTAGGTCAAAAGTGTGTTTGTTTGGAGCAAATTTGATCTATTGATTAAAACCCATCATTCATTCTCATTCGTTGATGAGAATCCATGATCCATGCCTCTAATTTCCTCCATCCTCAACCATTGATTAATCTTTTCAGTCTCAACCCTCCATTTCTCATATGCTCTCCTATAAATAGGTCACTATTTGGAAACAAATGAATCCATCTTTCAACTGCAAACTTATGATGTTGAATTCACTTGCATCCACACTCTCAATTTACTCACTTTTATCTTGTTTTAGTTCATTTTATTTGCATAATAGCTTAAAGCATCCATTAATGGCTTCCATGCTTCCATCTTAGTTTGTATATAAATTAGGGTTTTTATATTTTAGCTTAGAATTTGCTTAGATTAGCTTAGAAATTACATAATTAGTTCATTTTTACCATAAAATCATGTTAGCTTAGCTTGCATCATGTTTAATTTAGCATAAACTAGGTTTTCATCCATTTATCACAATGGTTGCATCGATTCTCTTACATAGAATCAATTGAAACAGGCTCACTAATCATGGGATTGGGAAAGGGTCATCGCTTCACATCAACACGACACCAATTCTAAAACAAGATAAGTTTCAAATGGGTTAGAGTATGAATTTAACTATTTTCATAGTTTAGAATTTTCAGTTTCAATAAATGCTTTGTTTAACTTTTAAATTTGAATGATTTTGCTTGGTAGATTGAGGTTTAGTGGAAAAATTGTGCTTTGATTCATCATGGATCAAGCGTAATCGACGCACCTTGATGATACTCGTCTCACAAAAATCAGTCAAATTAATCACACAGAAACAACAAATGTGCCCTGAAAAACCAAACATATACTTGATACACTTGATCTAAATAACAAAGAAAAATCAAACTGGAGACAGCCACACAATTGTATTCAATAATATCAACAAACAATTGAAACCAAAAGTTTAGCCACCAGATTATAAATTCTTCTCCATTGATTTGCTTCAAAATGATTTTACAATATGTATTAGAAGTCTTTTCTCTTCAAAAAATGATCCTACTACTAATGATTTTTTGATTCGGGCTTCGTTTCCCTTTTACATGTGGTTACATAAAAGTCATGAAAGAAGAAATGAAGACAACTCATCAGATGTTGAATTCCAGAGCACTCACAAGACACCAATGTCCATTAGTCATCATAAGGTACCTGTGATCATTCTGATTTGGAAAGGTCCTCTCTCCATGATAGCATCTTCAATGCTCGGTATTTCACAATTTCTGACACTAGGCCTATTCTTCTAAGGGAACCAAATATGTCTACTCCCATTTGAACACCATATAGTCATCAAGCCATTTATATTATTGGATCTCTCATATGTTCGCAAGGTGACTTCTCCATCTTTAGTCTAACAATCCTCTAGTCTCTGCAATGAACTTTGAGTATCTAGAATCCAATGCAATCATCCTGTCCAACATCAAATTAAAAATATGGACATTTATATCATTATCTTGTTGTAAACAAGCAATGCAAATTGGGACTACTTGTTTGAACTCACTTTTCCAATTGGTGAAATCTTTTAATATCTGATCATCTTCTCCAAGCATCCTAGGCACAAACCGTTGTTTGATTGTATGGAAACATTCTATTCTTGCAGTGATCTTCAGGCTCTCCCCTGACACATAATGGGACTCATCAATCACCAGTTTCACCATCCTCTCTGTGGGTTTTAAAGCTACAAGTGCATCCACATTTATTTGTAAGACCTTGCACAATGTGCTCAGTGCATCATGAATGGGTTTCCATTTCTTAAACAATGGATCCAAAATGAGAGCATGGGCTTTCATCTGTTCTACTACTTAGGAGAGGGAAGTATAACATTCATGCACATTTTCTACTTTTTCTATCACCATCTTGATTCTATGCTTCAAGACATTTTCTAATGCACCATAGATTTGTTTCCTTACTTTGGCCTCCTCATAACACTTCATTAAGCTTTATATTTCTTGCTTCAAGGCCTCTATTTGATCAGTGGAAACAACATCAGTATTTTGGGTTGAGGGCTAGTACAATACCATTTCAGTACTTTGAGAAGGGCCCACCCCTTTTAGTTGTTGCTTTAGCTTCACATTATCTATAAACAACCTATTCACTTCATCATTCATATATGTTTGTGCTTTTTCATATTTTGCAAGTTTATTCTCCAAACTCTTGATAGTTGATTGGGTGAACATAGTAGAATGAATAGTCATGGTAGCTACTTCTAAGGCCGAGGTATCTTTGAGGGTCTTGACCATTGCACTCCCTCTCATTTCTTGCATAATGTCCAACAATTTTGGCTTCTCTGTATTTTTCTTCTTATCCTAAAAGGCTAAGGTCTCAATTCTTGGATTATATCATGTCCCGCTCATGCCTTCCTCTAAATCAAACTCATCCATTAGCATGGGGTCTTCTTGATTTCTTGCCTAATCAAGCAGGAACATCATTTTCAAATCCATCCCAAGTATAAGAAAGATATTTCTTTTCAACACCATTTTCCTAGCTTCTTGTGGACTAATGTCAGCATCATTTATCCTTAATTCAATGAAATTTTGGGCCACAATTTTATCATGCTGAGATTCCTCAACACCCATCTTGTTTATCTCAATTCTATCCTCAAACTCTTTCATTTTCATTTTAATCTAGAAGTCTTTAAATTTTGGGGTGTTGATAATTTCATCATCCTCCATGAATATGAGGGCTTCAATCATTCTTTCATCATTAAGCATCTCCTACTCACCCTATGCATACATATCCACCCTTTCCTTTGGCTTGTGTTCTTTAGTTTCATGCTTTTGAAGTGGTTGATCAACTTCAACATCATCTTTTAAGTGCCCTAGCACACTGGCCACCTCCTATGCATCTCCAACCTCTTCATTTATCTCGTATGATACAAGGGAATTTGGCTCCTATACCATTTTTCTCTTGGGCCCTGATTGCTATAGAGGTGATTTTGGAGAAGCATATTGCACTGAAGTAGTGTCTCGAGGGGGCTCAAAGATTACAACTCCACTTGGTCTTTTGGTAGGAAATTTGGTGGGATTCTCCAACCCTATTATTGATTTACCATATAATTCTCAAAATTATCAATCATTAGGTTGATCCTCTTCATGGGATCTAACATTTCATCTGTATAAAATCCCAAGAAATCGATATTTGTCTTCCTCTTTTCTTCCTCTAATTTTTTTAATATCACCCATTTTCTTCTCCTCTAAAATACTTCTTGGAAAGTCAAGCAATTTCTTATCACATCCTCCTCATAATCAAAATCATGGGTGATCCTAGACTTAGTGAGGATTGTTTGCCTCACAAAATTCATTTGGCCTTCAGGGTCAAAGATCCTTTCTCCCCTAGACTCCAAATAATATCTTGTTTTCAAATAATGTTGCAACTCATCAAGAGTAACAGATCCAATGGATAATTCTTCACATATGGTCAAGTTAGGAAAAAATGTGTGTTTCTTTTGTTTGTGCATGACCTCCTTCTCCATCCATAATATTTTCCACATAAACTCTAATAAATCCAACTGGAGAGGAACATACTTGGGAAAAACATGTGGGGATTGGGGACATCCATATACTCTTATTACTATAACATCTAGCAAAAATAAAAAATAGCCAATGTTGTGGGTATGCCCTTTCTCTTGCTTCAATGCCAAGGGTCTTAACAATTGTAGTATTGGTGTATGTAACATTGGTGATTTATGACCAAGCATAGACATAATTCTTACTACAAAATCATCATGAAAAATCACATAGTTTCTCTTCTTGCAACTCTTGTCTCATATATAACACCAATTTTTAATAGGAAGCTAATAACCCTATTTATCAACCATTTCCAAACACATTCTCCTAGTCCATTTATCATTGTTCTGATATAAAATTAGGTGACACAAAAAAGAGTAACATCTGAATGTTATGGAGGCTTTATCTTCTCTTACTTGCAAAAATCCTTCATGCAATGCTCTCTCAATGAATGAAGCAAAATCATACTCAATATTTGTCTTAAGGTTTTGGATCCTCATGGCCATCATCATTAGGCCAATTTGCATATTCTCTTGAGCATCCATTCCAAGAATTTGACACAAGGAAAAATAGGTTTTGTTAAAATATATTTGAAAATATTCTACAGGAAATGGATCAATGCAAGAAGAGGAGACAGTATTATTCTGTTATTTTAAACCTTCCTCATGTGCATAGGGAGTTCATCACTCCTATAAGTTTTCCTCAACCTATTGTACTCCTCCTCACTTTTCCGCAAGTCAATTTTAGCAAGGGCTTGTTTATTCAAGTTGAAACACTCTACAATGGCAGACTTGGTTAATACCACTGGTGGTGAGTCATTTTTCATCCTTACGGTTTTGGTGATTGGATGATAGTTTCGTGCCAATACTCTAATGAATTCAACATCTATAAGGATATTCAGGACTAACAACTTGGATAGGTATAGAGTCCAAGGGTTTGACACTGGGATTTTGGCATCTCTTTTATCATAAAAAATACCAAAACAAATCCCACCTAGCGATGGGAATGATTGCATCCTGACACCCATGAGCTATGTCTCTAAACACTTTCTTAAATTCTCTTTTTGTTGAATCAGGTAAAATTTCTAGTATGGATTGTTGCAAAGGCCTTTTCTTCACCTTTGGTTCTTCTTTCTTACCCACAGGTTCACTCTTCTTAGGTGGCATGGTGTAAAATTTTTACTTCCTTTTGAATTTTCTAAACCCTTAATTGTAGATCCTAGTTGACCAAATGCTTTAGAATTGTTTACGAAGAGTGTTCATGCACTTACCCAGTGATATAGTAATTGTAGATCTTTTCTTCCTCAAACTCCTTACCTACTACAATGATGATCCTTTTGCAAATGATTACAAAAAATGGCATTAAGTTCTAGATATAATTGCTTCTCATTTCAACATTAATTCCTACTTCATTCAAAATACTTCATAATCTGTGCCTTTTTCAATTTTGAATATATGTCATTGATCTTAGAAGATCAAATGGTTCATGATAATCAAATAATTACTTTCATAGTTGTGAGATGGGGTTAGAAATCAAATAGAATAGACAAAGTGACAACCAACACTTCTAAACTATTAAACCACATCCAAACAAGAGAATACAAACAAAATGGAGATATCAAAATGAAAGCAAACAAAATAAAGCACTCCCCATATTGTAGTTGATTCCTTCTCTTGCTCTCCTTGTTATGCAACTTTTCCCTTAGATTTGTTGAAATACTTGTGCAAAACCTGTAAATGGTAGCAAGAAAGTTGGAGACAATTAGTTGTTCAAATGAAAATGGAGGAGGAAGGTTGATTTTATAGACAACCTTTCAAATGGATGGCTAAGATTAATCTTCTAGAAAGATTCCAAGATCAATGGATGGGAATGCATGAGAGGGATGTTACGAAATGGATGGTTGAGATTAAGTCTCAGAAAAGATGCCAAGATCAATGATCCAGAATTGATGCACCAAAAATATGCCATGCATGGAAAAGCTATGACGCTGATGGCTATGACGCCTGACAGCGATAACAGACATGCAAGACATGCAGGCTATGACAGAAATGAATGTTATGACAGAGCATCTTTGACCAAGTGGTGCATAAATAGTTTATTTTAAATTATTTATTCAAAAATGGACAAGTGGATAAAATGAAAAGAGGAGCATTTAATTAAATTTATCAATTTAATTAAATGGAGAGATAAAAAATAGACCTTAAATAATTAATTTAGATTAATTATTTAATAGGGGAGGTGGCATGTGATAGTTAAATAATTTTAATAATTATTTAACTATAGAAGAATTAAAGGACCATGAATAGATAAATAATTAATGATAATTATTTAACTATAGATGAAAGGTGACAAAATAATTAAATAAATAATAATTTATTTAACTATTGAAGAAGAGGGAGAAATTAGTGACGCAATTAGTTTGTTTAATCAATTAGGATAGAATAAAGATTAGAAAGTGAATTAATTAAATAATTATTAAAAATTATTTGATTAATAGAGGAATATGATCAAATATAATTGAATAACTAAAATTATTCAATTATCGAAGGACGAGGATGAAGAAAAATGACACTCACAAGCTTAGGACATTTTTCATTGTCAACATTTTGCCCCTCTTTGACATAATGCAGTTCATCGGATTGTGTCAAAGAAATTTAATTTTGAAATATGCCCCAGTGAAAGAAGAATGACAAGGAGGATTGTGTATGCCCCCTCGAGAGGATAGGTGAGTTCAAAGAACACGAGTGTGCTCTCGAAATGGATGATAAGACTAGAGGATGAAGGATATAAGAAATGTTAGCTTGGAAGGGGATGGATATTAGCATGGAAGAGAAAGGAGGATGATGGAAAGCTAGATGAGAAATGATGAGGGAACCAACTTTCATGCTTATATTTTTATATTTATCATCATTGGGCGTCAAAATGTCACAAATGGTCCACAAACACCATGGTATGACATAGACCCAGGTGTGCAAGGTGACCATTTGCAAAACAGACAGTCACAGACAAGGAATGTCCTAACTCATACTAAGGGCGAAGTTGCCCCAGTCTTTTTGTCAAGACAATCCATAGACAATAGTCAAAGAAAAACAAAATAGGTCATGAGACGTCATCGCACCTCTAAATCCTTCAAGGGACATCCTCGAGGTAGCTAGTAACATGACCAAGAGAAAAAATGACAAAACATAAGACAAAATAACAAAAAGATCAGACAAAATGGACAAAAGGTAAGACAAAATAGACCAGAAAAATCAAGAGCCATTCAATGCGTTTGCCAATGTTTGTTTTGTTGAAGACGAATTTCATGATAGTTTGTCACTTTGACAGGTTGCCAATTCGATGGTGTTGATGGTTTGATAGGGCCTATTGTCAGGAAGGACACATCCTAAAAAAAGGCAAATACGTTTTGACGAGGTCCAAGTCCAAGAAGGACACATCCTGGAGGGGACCAAAGAGTGACAAGATTGACATTGTTTTGGCAATTTGATTGATTTTGACTAAATGATTGATTAGACTATGTTTTCTGTTGGTTCACAATTTAAATGTCAACGTTTTGAATGACTAATTTTGTTCGAGTGCCACTATGTTTGACTTATTTGACTGATGCAACTATGTTTGACTTATATGACCGACATGATGAATGTTGACTCTGTTTTGGGATTTTTGGGAGTTATTTTATTTTTTTATTTCTTCAGGACATTTTTCAATGTTTAGGTCTTTTTTCAGGACATTTTATGATGTTTTTGGTCTTTTTTTCAGGACACTTTATGATTTTTTTTTTAGGACTTGTTATGATTTTTTCTTTTTAGGTCTTATTTTTTTTGGGACATTTTTTGAGTTTTAGGTCATTTTTAGGACATTTTATGGATTTTAGGTCTTTTTTAGGACATTTTATGATTTTTAGGGATTTTTTTAGGACATTTTATGATGCATGTGAATGATTCCAAGGATAGACATGATTGTGTCGCTAGTCAAGCTAAATACCAATTGACAGGTGATAATGAGGACGTTGTTTGATGGGGGGTTGGATAGCATGATTGGAATGACTTGTGTTCATGACTGAATTGGATGATGGAGTATCCTTAGACAATTGACAAGGGAAAACCAAGATAGGTGATAGACATGAAAGACTGATAGGTGGCCTTGGTAGGAGACATGTGACTAGAGGAATTGGCATATGATCTTCAAGAACTGTGTCACATAGGGATAATGAAGTTATGACGATAATGACATGATGTTGCATGCATAGTTTGTGACCAAAGGATTGACATGTCAAGAGTTTTCCCCAAAGCATGATTTATGTTTGCATATTTTATGTCAAGACCAAGGTAGGTGGGAAAATGGGCGAGGGAATGATATGGATTAAATGACGAATGAAAATGTTGTGAGGAAGGCCATGGGAAATGAAATGACTTGCACCCAAGTGTAATGGTCCACATAGACAATTTATTTTACACATGACGCCTGTTTTCCAGGTTTTCATCATGGTACTTATCTAGGGCGCCTATTTTCCAGGTTTTCACTGTTGGATGAATATTTTTCTCTTTACTATTTTTGTCATTTTTTTTTTTTGGTGTCACCAAGACGCCTATTTGCCAAGTTTTCATCAAGGTGACAATTTTTTGATTTTTCAATTTTTTTTGTATTTTTGATATTTTAGGATGACCTTGATGCCTTAACTGACCACTAATTGTTTTAAAGCTGCTGACGGTGTCGATGTAGAGACTGGTGCCATGATATTCCAATAATGAACTTTTTGAAGTAGTTTCCTTGTTAGGATCGTAGCGCTTTCATACAACTGATTGATGTCATCGTGATCATTTTCAATACTAGAGTTGGCCTTATCAAAATACACACATCGTGATAGAGTGCCATGAGAGTCCTTATGATAAAGAGTTGTTGCCAAGATGTGACGAATTTGTGACATGGGACTTTTGGATTGTAGAAGAGATGTAGGATTATGGCGGATGATGGTAGACATGGATGGATTGTTGGGACGTTTGGATGAATCACTTTTTATTTTCCAAACTTGGTATGATGGATGATGGATTTTGGAGGGATGGCATTTGGAACCAACACCTTTAGATGCCTTGCTTGATGACCATTTTGAAGGAGGTGGACATGTGTTATAAATGGGAGTCCTCTTGTCTTGTGGCTCCACATTTTGATTAACTTTTTCTTTTGACATATTTTCTTTGCTTGATCCACTTTTCTTTGGGATCCATTTTAATTTCATTTGTCCACTTGTCTTTTTGTTTGATTTGATGGCCTTTGAAATTTTATTTTTGACTTTGTAAGAATTTTGTTTTTGTTGGTTCCGAAGGAAAGGTTTAAGATGTTGAGAATGATGGTTTATGGTGTGGGTGGATGGGGTGTTGGCAGCAATCTTATGACAAGGATTTTTTCATGGACTCTATTTTGACGTTTGAATCTGACGAGGTTGCCCCCAGTATCGAGGAGGTTCCACTGACATCGTTTGATTTACTAACTGAAGAATAGCCAAGACCTTGATGTCTGTAATTTTCCTAAATTTGTATTGGTTCTTGAATGCCTTGCTCGTGTATGCCTAGTCCTTTGCCTTGATAATGCATGCTCTGACAGATTTTGTTTGTGATGGGGTATTTATTGTTTTGAAAGCAAGATGCTAACCCATCATGATGTATGTGGACACTATCACTTGGAATATTTTCATCTACAAGAAAGCATGCTCTGACAAAGATAGATGACCCTAGTTGATAAAGTTTCTTAGCTTCATTTTCATGTTGGCCATATTTTTGACTGATATCTTTGGTCTGATCTTGTGACATGTCAGGTTCAGATGATTCTATTGGTGCTTCCATGTCGATGTTGAAGCCATCGTTATGGTCAGTGTCATGGAGTCCAATGAAGTCAACTATAGCTCGATCATTTGCAAATATGTCCATAATGGAAGACTCTTGTTCTTGAGGAATATCATCTGTGTGTCATGGAGGCAAGTGTCTCATCTTGGAAAGTGTCGATAGTCGGGGCCTGAATAGGGTCGTCAAGTGTTTGATTATAAATGGCGTAAAGGTCAAGGAGTGGATCGTTTTGGATTTCTTGGTCAACAGTAGGCTCTTGGTCAAAGATGGGGTTGTCGTGGATGATATAATCGGAAATAGAATTTTTGTTAAGGATAGGTGTGTTTTGGATGTCATGATTATTTTGAAGGACTTCTTGAATGGACTTTGAGATAGGGTCATGGGATGGACTACCTTGATCTTGACATGAAGGTGACGTTATAATGTCATGCTTTGGGCTTCCATTTTGACATGTATTCTCAAGTTTAGATAATGGGATTTGACTTTGGACAATGATAGAATTTTCATGATTAAATGTGGCTTGTGAGGGGGTGACTTGAAAAGGATTAATGGATGAAGGACTAGGATAGGATGTGGAGACTTGGACTGGATTAATAAGGTATGATGTGGAGACTTGACATGAGTTGGTAGATGGTTGATAAGGCATGTAGACTTGGACGGGATTGGTAGGTGAAGGACTAGAATATGATGTGGAGACTCGTAATGGACTAGTGGATAGTTAGTTTCCCTTGTCAAGGTTAGGATAAGGGTAATAATTGGACATGTGTTGGAGATTAATGATAGGATTTTCGTTAAGTGATTCTTGATAGTGAGGGTTGATGGATGGAAGACTTGGGCTGATGGATTGTTGGTAGGAAAGGTACGTAAGTGATTGACCATGGGTTGCGACTGTTTTAGATTTGAAGTGGAGATAATCTCTTTTGAAGTCTTTGGCTAGTTGAATGTGACCATTACGGATAAATTTGTATTCAACTTGGCTAGCAAGCATATCAAGGTGACTTGAAGACATGATGGTGGATGCCATGAGACTACGACTATGTTTTTGGATTTTTTGGATAAAGGATGACAATGCAAGACTATGTTTTTGTATTTTTTGACAATAAGGGATGCAATATGACAATGTTGTCTAAAGAAAATGACTAATGCCAAAGGACAATGAAGGCTAAGATGACAAGTTATGACACTATTTTTTTTGTATTTTTGGAGGATGTCAATGCAAGGTGATAATGGCGTTTGCCTAAGGAAAATGACTAATACAAGGTGATAAAATTGTCAAGAAAGGATGTCAAATGCCAAGGTGACAGTGAGGACTAATGTGAAAATGTTGGTTAAGGAAATGACCAATGCAAAGTCTAGATGCCAAATGAGGACTATGATGACAATATTTTGGATTTTAAAGATATGCAAGGTGAGGACTAAAATGATTTGAATGTCTAAGGTATGCAAATGCAAAGGTCTAAAATGATTTGGAAGAAGGTTGCCTAATCACCCTATGCTTGATCTATGTCTCAATTTTGGAATATCAAAGGACTTGTTTGAAGGACTAAATGACAGGGACAAAATGACAAGTGAGTCTTCCTAACTAGACTTTTGAGTCGGAAGGATATCACAAAAGGAAAATGACTAAAGGAGATAATGATGTATAAGTCCAATGATAACCTAATTTTGAAAGTCAAGATTTTGCAAAGTGAGGTAAGGTTGTCCTAATCCAAAATATGCAAAATGAGATGAGGACCTAAGTTTTTGGTTTATGACTGAAAATGCAAATAGTGAAGCCTAAGGATGAAGCTAAATATTTGCAAAGATGACCCTATGGTAAGATGCAAGCTAAAGTGTACAAGGAATGAGACATTTGAGCAATTTCATGATTTGGTTTTGATAGAAGACTTCTGGAAGAAGATGTTTGATAGCAGGCTGAGACTGTTGTTTTGATGTTTTATTGAAAAGTCTGAGTTGTCTGAGGTTGATTGTTTGTGTCCAGATTTGTGAATGTTGTGTATATTGTTTGAAAATCCAGAAAACACTTGACAAGCACGATGTTTTGGTGTATGCAAACACACATGAGACAAGCACAATCCTAATAGGCCAATAGGCCAAGGGTTTGTATACTTGATATAGCCCACCGATATACCCCGATTGGTGCTAAACACCTTTCCTTCTCGAGAGTTCTCGAGTTTGGTGGCACTAGATCTTACTCCAGTTTGGTGCTCACTGGCTCCCAACACTCATTAACGGGGCACACCAACTTTTTCTTGGGTAGTCACTTCCCAAGAATTGCTATCTCTACTCAAGGGGATCAGTAGTGAGTGTCTTCGGGCATGATACTGTACCCTGCACTATACCAAGCAATGGCTGAAAAATGGTTGGCCTCTAAAACAATAGGTGTTTAGTAAGGGCATTTTGTTCGTAGGGCATGATCCATGCGGCGAGAGTCCCCTTTCGGATCCATCTCGTCGAAACCATACGTGTGATTCTTGGGCTTTCCCCAAGAATCCACTTTTATATACTGGCTGGAAGTCCCTCGGGTTCAGGGTGCTACCGGTTTGAGTCATCCTGGGGTGAGTACTTTTTCCCACCAAAGCAGGGCCAAGTTCTAGAGGCAATAACCGTTTCTCTTACACCTAAGATCGCATGAATGCGCAAGGGGAGAGGATACTTTGATTATTGCATCAAGGTGACAAAATTTGAAGACACTTGTAAATTTTAATTACCAAATGATAATGTGAGGAGGACACACAAGACACTTTGTTCTTTTTAAAAATTTAACTTGAAATATGAAAAACAAAGTTCATTTTAAACTCATGCCGTGAGAATGCAAGTTCATTTTAACCATATGAGTTTCAATGCATGCTTGTGTTCATTTTAGCCCAATGACATGAAAATGCAAGTTGTAATTGTAAATTTTAGGCCCAATGAGTGATTTATGCAAATTTGTTATTCGTTCTAACCCCCGTGAATGAAATATGCAATATGTTGTTCATTTTAAGACCAAATGAGTGATGCAAATTGTGGTTCATTTTATCCTCATGAATGTAAATGCAATTTGTTGTTCATTTTAAGACCAAATGAGTGACATGCAAATTGTGGTTCATTTTATCCTCATGAGTGTAAATGCAATTTGTTGTTGAAAGCAAACAAAATTGATTATGCCTAAAGAAATGAAAAAACTAGATTTTTGTTTCTATAGAATTTTTTTTTTAGACTCCCTTCCAACCTATGCCACATGCTGAAAACAAGAGATTAGTAACTCAAAAGAAAAGTTTAATGACAATAACAAATTAAAATAGCGATAAATTTCTCAAAACTTAACAAAATTTTAAATTGTTTTAATCCATGGAAAGCTGAAAATCAAACCTTCAAAACCCAGAAAGTATTTTTCCAAGATTCTACACAAAAAAAACATTATAGGCAAAAGAAAACGCGGGTTTTAAAAGTTAGATTAAAAAAACAACAAATACTAAAATAGCCATAACTTTCTCAAATCTTAACAAAATTTTAAACCGTTTGAAGTTCTGGAAAGCTAAGAACAAGGCCTACAAAACCTAGATAATAATTTTTAAAGATTCCATGCACCCATTTTTCTATGATCAAAAGAAGATGACAATATTTAGTATGAATTCTTGGCTATAACCTACAAAACAACAAAAACAAACAAGAAAACAAACCAATTTCTCTGCAAGAAAATAAACCAATTTCTCTGCAAGAAAAAACAAACGTCAGATTCACCAATGTGAGATGGGGTAAGAAATCAAATAGAATAGACAAAGTGACAGCCAACACTTTTAAACTATTAAACCACATCCAAACAAGAGAATACAAACAAAATGGAGATATTAAAATGAAAGCAAACAAACTAAAACACTCCCCATATTGTAGTTGATTCCTTCTCTTGCTCTTCTTCTTCTTGTTATGCAACTTTTCCCTCAGATTTGTTGAAATACTTGTACAAAACCTACAAATAGTAGCAAGAAAGTTGGAGACAATTAGTTGTTCAAATGAAAATGGAGGAGGAAGGTTGCTTTTATAGACAACCTTTCGAATGGATGGCTAAGATTAATATTCTAGAAAGATTCCAAGATCAATGGATGGGAATGCATGAGAGGGATGTTACGAAATGGATGGTTGAGATTAAGTCTCAAAAAAGATGTCAAGATCAACGGTCCAGAATTGATGCACCAAAAATATGCCATGCATGGAAAAGCTATGACGCCGACAGCTATGACACCTAACAGCTATGACAGACATGCAAGACATGCAGGCTATGACATAAATGAATGTTATGACAGAGCATCTTTGACCAAGTGGGCATAAATAATTTTTTTTAAAAAAATTTATTCAAAAATGGAGAGAGTGGAGGAAATGGACAAGTGGATAAAATGAAAAGAAGAGCATTTAATTAAATTTATCAATTTAATTAAATGGAGAGATAAAAAATAGACCTTAAATAATTAATTTAGATTAATTATTTAATAAGGGAGGTGGCATGTGATAGTTAAATAATTTTAATAATTATTTAACTATAGAAGAATTAAAGGACCATGAATAGATAAATAATTAATGATAATTATTTAACTATAGATGAAAGGTGTCAAAATAATTAAATAAATAATAATTTATTTAACTATATAAGAAGAGGGAGAAATTAGTGATGCAATTAGTTTATTTAATCAATCAGGATAGAATAAAGATTAGAAAGTGAATTAATTAAATAATTATTAAAAATTATTTAATTAATAGAGGAATATGATCAAACATAATTGAATAACTAAAATTATTTAATTATCGAAGGATGAGGATGAAGAAAAATGACACTCACAGGCTTAGGACATTTTTCATTGTCTACAATAGTTAACATAAATTATTTTTCCAACCTATACCGTAGTACCACCTTCACTTCTTTTAACCATTGCAAGATGGCAGTGCCACGTAATATACTCATTTTGGCTATCCAGCTATATCACAAGCTTTATTTATGTTATTACTTTTCTATTGTGACACTATGATTTGCATACTGCCATACTGTACACTTATTTTATGTTGTAGTTTGTTCACTATGGGACGATAGGTTATACATCCCTATACTGCCATATCGCAAGTCCCTTTTAATTTTAAAATATGTTTATTGCAGGGTGGTGGGTAATAGGTTCATACTGCCATATCACACACTTACTTTTGCTTTACAAATTTTTGATCGTAGGATAGAGGGTTACATAACTTAACACTGCCATATGCATGTTATTTTAATGTCATTGCTTGTTGATTGTAGGACAATGGGCTAACCTTTGGCGGTTAAGTTGAGATCATACCACCATACCGCAATTTTTATTTTATGTAGTCACTACTTTCCACAGGGTAATGGTATACTTCTTTACTCAAGGGACCTATCACCGTCATCCCACACACATCTTTTATGATTGTTATGGTATAGCAGTATATGATCACATCTTATTTTCTACCTTGCCATACTACTGAGGGCCCTTATAACTGAACAACTACTCCCACGGGAGTGCGGTAATGGACTTTTATGAATGTTAAGGTGCTAGACACATCTTAGCATATATGATTATTTCTTAAATATCTGAAACTATATGGGGCCTTTCAATGTCAGTCAAACCTAATGTTTTTGATTAGAGGTAAAAAAATGGGTTTTGATGGGGCCCGGAACCCAGTACAAGACTGTTTTGAAGGGAACCATCAACCTATCATAGAAAAGAAAGCTGCAAATAATATAAACCATAAGCCAAAAACATCCCTACAACAACCTCGAAAAGATTAACATGACTACACACACTGCAACTAACAAGCAAGTAAGGGCTTGAAACCCTTTTACAACCTAGTTTTACCCGGGACTAGAAACCCTTAGATACACAAAGATTTTGCTTGCATCTGCCAAGAATCAACAAACTAACCGCTCATGGATGACACCATAGATTCAAGAAAGAAAACAAGCTTAATGGTGTAGGACATCATCAACCCCCTGATCAAAAACACCAATAGCTCCAAAAAATGAGAGAACTCAACATCCCTGCAGCATAGGCTCACCCGGTACCAGGACACCAACTCATCCTCCACCTTTAAAGGAGAGAGCTCCCCTCTACTAGAGAGGATACCACAACCATCTAATCTGCCATAGCCTAAAATATCCAACCCCCTCAACCCCCACCTCCATAGGAGAAGCGACCACCTCAATAGGATCAGCAATTGAGGGAACCAAAAACCATCACCTTTCATTTCCACCTCAAGAGGAAAGGAACCCACCTCCATAGGGTTTGAGGAGAAAGCTAACACATCAACAAGACAAGCAACTATAGCATCCTTCAGTAATCTTAGAACCAGGAATAAGCTCCACACCAGAAAAGGCCTAAAAACAAAGGCAGTCAAACCCCCCCAAAACACAAAAATAGGAGCCAAAACAAGTAGCCCAGAGAATCCAAGAAACAGAGGCAAGAACCAGCTCCAACAAGCAAAGCAACCCCCAACCACAACAACCATGAGAAACCTAAAGGGGTGAACAAAGAGCTCCCATGAACAGAAGCACCAAACAGACACCCCACATGGCAACAAGCACCAACAAGGCTGAAAGGAACCGCAAACAAGAACGAGACAGGGGAAAGAACACCACACCAAAGCTTGGTAAGAAAAAAAAATACCAACCCAACATAGCTCTTGCCTCCCTAGAATAAGAGAGCCCACCGCACCAAGCGTCACCAAACAAAAGCCACCAAAAGAAAGGCACCAACAACCAGCCCAAAATAGACCAACCAGAGAGCCCAACCAAAAACCCCATAAAAGGCCAAACTAGTCACAGAGCAAGCCAAAATAAGAGCCACCTGCCAAAGGCTTCGAAGGAATACCACATGAGGCCGAAAAAAACAAGGCAATGCTAAGGAAACCCACCAATGGAGAGAGTGGAGAGAGGGAAAAATAATGAAAAGTAGCTTCCGGCCCAACATACCAGTCAGGACCTAACCTATGCCAAAATCTCACCAGCAACAACCCTGCCATAGGCTTCCCATAAACCACACCCAACGAAGGAAAGACAACCATCAGCCAGAAAGGAGAGGCCTGAGCCAAAGAAAAGAATCTGGCAGCAGAGCTCCTTCTGCCACAGGCAACAAAAGTGGCTCTAGAAATGAGCCCCAACCAACGCATACAAGGGAAAAGCTGCACCACCCCACCAAAACCCATGACCTAGGCAGGAAGGTAGAGAAATTCCCAGCCACCCCCAACTGAATCATCATCCTCACTTTCATCCTCCACTTCGTCTGTAGTATTCAAACTGCAAGCATTGCACTTGTTACTGTCTGTCAACTACTTCTGCTCCATACTCTTTCATTTTAGTCAAACCTAATGTTAATATATTTATATGTATTATTAAATCATAGATATTCATTATTGTTTCCTTCACATAAGCATATTCAATGCATGTGGAGGCTAGAAGTTGTATTACAAACTAAAGCTATCCAAATATCAGAGAAATGACTACAATTTATTACTAGGATTTTAAAGAGTTGTTTACTTTCACAAGTATCTTGTTGTATTATTTGATACCTTTAGACCTTACTTGCTTCTTTCATATCTAGCAATTCTAGAGAAGTTAGAAAAGTATAGCATCTAGAAAACATATAGGACATAAAAGAAATTATATTCTAACTAAACAAAATTAATTTCAACTAAAGTAAGAAAACTAAGAAGAATGATTGAACCTAACTTTAAATGCACTTCAAATCAGCAATGAACATTGAGGTTTTGTATGCAATGTACCAATAGAATAATGATGATTACATTCAAAAATGTATCAGTAAAACAGCAGTGAATAAGCACACCTATACTCAGATCTTTATTACATTCAATAATAAGTTACACCATATGTATAACCAAAGTTTAGGTGACAAGCTTACAAGTTAAGGTGATAAAACATCATCATAATCATCTGCATTACTAGCAATATCATCTACATTGCCAACCATATGATCCCATCTTCTAGGATTTTTATTGATCTATGACTACTATTATGTAGGTTTGATTGGAAAATAAGATCTAGCATTGATCCTTGTGTTTGAGTCTTGGATATCCACATGTTATACTTGAATATCTTTATTTTGCATGACATTGATGTGGAGTTGAATCTAATTTTCAACTATTTGAGATTTAAGCACTAATTATGTATTTCTCCTTCGATATGTTGTATATGTATAGATCTTGTAAAGTTGTTTGATATGGATTCTAAGTTTTTGTTGCAGTGTGTTTTGATTCATGGATAATCTTTTATTAGAAGATGGATGATCTTTTGCAATGGTTTTTTGTGTCATAAGGAGCTCTTGGATCCTTCCCTTAGATAATAGTGAGAGTTTAATAAAATATTTGGTTCTATTGAGAAAGGATGTGTGGTAATGGTATCTTCAACATTTGGAAATTGTGGTTGTAATTTACCATTTGGGAGCTCATGGTGTTGAGTTATTTTATTGTGTTGGGACAATGGAGGGTCTTTAGTTAGGATATGGTTATCACAATTCTTGGAGATATTGGTTACATAGTTCAGTAGGAGCTTTGGCAATGATCTTGATTCATCATTTGTTGATGGATGGTTATTTTGTGTGATATCCTAGGAGGGGATGTTAGATCATGATGTTATGATATGTTCCATATTCTATAGTTTGAATTTTGACAAGGGTATTGTTTTTTCTCTTTGGTTTTGAGTATTAATCATTTTCTTAGAGCTTCATGATTTTGCAGGGTTGTATTTGAAGTTGGTACGGATTAATTGATGGATTCTCATGGCTACTAGAGATATTTGGGTGAGGCTAAGAGATCTCTTATGTATGGGATCATATGTTGATATTATTACTCTTTGATGAGGATTTCAACAAAAATATCAAGGATCCTACACTTGGATATGGATGTGAATCCATTATGGACCTGAAGATAAGGTTGTCATTATTTGAAAGAAACCTATAACTAAATCTTTCACAATATAACTAAACATATAAAAAGCATCCAATTCTTTCACAATCTCAAGAACTCTAAATCATTACATGGTAGTCAATGTTGTAGGACAAGATACCCTCCTATTTATGTAACTCATCTCTTATAATTCACAAGGAAGCATATTTATTTTTGTCCCAATACAATACAATAGGATTGCTTTCTCCCTAGCTATATATGGCTTTTATTTATAGTTGGAGGCCCCATGAATAATTTTACAAGAACTCTTTCAACATTTCAACTGGAATAACCCAAAAATAAAATAGCATAAAGAGGAACTTGACCCAAATTCAAAGTTCAAACCCAACATAGAAAGCCTTTGATATGGCATTCATTCATACATATGATTTTAGAATTTCCATTTGAAGTAGACAGCTACTTTTCACCCTTTTGTAAAAATATCTCAAACCCTCAAACACTTGGGGTATACATAATGAGGACCCTAATGACTGTATTTTATACACATAAAATCTTTACACCGGTTTCATCACAACATCACACATAGGGATTACCTTTTCTTATGGATGTAAGATTCAATATGAGACACAAAATAATAACTAAATAAATAAACAAGATTTATATAGATAATGGATGCATTGATGCTCAAGTAGGACCCACAAACACTCATACTTAGCACATTCAAATTTACAGTCATTCATGAAATTCACAAGGGGCCATATAATAGCTATTTAATGTAATGAGGGTTTTGAATTACCTCTGAATTTACTACAAAGGGTGTCCCCAAATTTTACTTCATTGTAGAGGGCCTCACTGACTTCAAATTCATTGCAACAAACTCTAAATTCCTTGGCTGCCTTTTCAAAAGTCTCTAGGTCCTCTCCAAACTAGCTTTATCACCCATGCGACTAGATGACCTCTGTTGAATTCTACACTTTAGTCTACTCCCCACTTTTTCCAACAATTTTTTAATTCGCTACTAATCCTGCGCGTAATCAACACACTCCCGCCAATTATTTCCCAAAAGTTCATATTTTTTAATTACCCTCTTTAATATCATATTGTCTAATTTTTATTTATGTAACTAATTATTTAACTTCATTTATAGCTGTGATTTTACCCACTGATTAAATTAGTCATTTATTTAGTCATTTATAGCTGTGTTGCAAAAAATGACTAGAATTTAGTCATTTTTAGTTGTCGTGACTAAAATGTTCTAGTCACATAGTCATTTATTTGCCAAATTCTACTAGTGAAAAGAAGATAACAAATTTGTACCTTTGAGATCATCTATGGAAGCACTTTTATATAAAATTACCAAAGGGTTAAGGAACACATATGTACTGTAAAGAAAATTTTCATTTGAAGCTTCCAAACATCAACTTGGAATATAGAAATTATGTGGGTTCAAGTCATTACCAACTTCATTAGATTCAACACTAGGTTTCAAAATTTTCCTTTATTCCTTTATTTTATGTATTTCACATTATGGATGAGCATGATAAGAAATAAGAGGTTTAAATGAAGCTATTAGATTTTGTACAATAATATCTTCAAAATGAAAAGGTTAAAGAGGGATGATTTATTAGCTCTTCTTGTAATATTTACTATTTATAATCTTCATCAAGATATTTGAATGTTTGATATTCAGGTTGCATGACAAAGTATGGCTATTTGATGGTTCATCTTCATTCATTTTTTATTAAAATTATTCTTTGATGTCTTTATTGATTTCAATCTTCTTTTTTTGTAGTGATTTTTCTCCATCATGTTCTTCAAGAAATTTGAAAGCTTCGTACTTAGAATGCATGCAATTCTAGAAAAGATTGTTTGGTAAATTACTTTATGTTTTCTCCATCTTTAAGTTGACCTCCAATATTTATTTTCACTAAATTTTTATCAACACATTCAAAGATAAAGACTTTTATCTCTAAAGAAGAAAAAATCAATTTTACTTCCATCTTTTTTTCTCACGATAGTTAAAGGTTACATAATAGTTTTTGTAACTAAAGTAGAACTAGTCACTAGATTTTTTGGTTGAATGTAGTGATAGCCAATATTTTCCCAAGGGATAGAAGAGGTATTATATCTTTGATCTTCAAGATAAATTTCTAAATCAACATCACTATCCTCAACATATAAATGACACATTTCAGCAAGTTTTGTAGCATAATATTTGGTTGTTGAGGGAATTGAATCATCCTTAAACAAACCTTCTTCACCTAGAACTGTAAGATTCAGACAATGTGATGGAGGCATTAACTTTACTCTTTTTTCATTGAGATCAAGTTGCATATAGGTCTACTCTTCAAGATAATAATTCTAATTTTGTATGGAAGACCTCTTTATTTATTTATTTCTTAAAATATTTGAGATAAATTTCTCAGTAGAATTTTTTTTAATAACCCTAATAAAATCAAACCATATTTTATTTCAATAACTTCCTTTTGTGCAACTTCTAGATTGCTTACCTTATTCTACTTTAAGAGGAATTTGACTTCAAGGTGTAATGCAATAATGAAGGTACACAACTAATTCTTTTCATTCACTTGATCCACTTGAGGAATTTTTTCCAAATATTTGTGCATCCTTCCACAAACTCTATAATAGATTCACCTACTTTGTTTTGGATTTTGAAAAATTGAGATAGGAGTTCACATATATCAATTGCTAATTTAAATCTTGTAAGAAACTTTTCTTCCAAGCTATACTATTTTTATAATGCATTTATCTTTTAGATTTTGAAACTATTATATAGCACATCTAATGAGGCTTTTAAAAACCAATCGCATGAACACATATTCTTCATAGACTCCCAAAATTTTGTATGCAATAGTGAATGCTTGAATATGATTACCATGATCCAATGAGTTCTCTCCAGTGAACTTTAGAAAAAATTTCTATGATCTTGTGGATAAGGCTATGTATTGAGCCAAAGTGAGTTCCCCATGGTTGACATGAAATTAATTCCATGGTGCAAGTCTAAAATAGTGGTAGTAGGTATATCACTTTCAAAAAGGTGAAAACTTCCATTCAAGGGGAGGTATTCTTAGATTTGTGAGGAACAAAATGTACCAACACTTTGATTTCCCCATTGGAGTTTCCAAACATATCTTGGTCAACATATTTTTCATTGCAAATTTCAAAGTGACTCGCCCAATAGGTAGTAACAAATGTTCTAATAGTTGTATAAGTTGTTATGAACTAACAAATTCCCTTTGTGTTTGAGACAAGTAGCTCCTTCCTAAAATCGGTTTTTAATAGTTGTGTATAGTTTTAACTTAAATATAAAAAATGAGAAAAGGGAAAACCAACATGAAATACTTTTTCACAAAAACCTTGACAATAATATACAAATACTAATTTAAACTTTCCAAATTATTACAAATTACAAGGGTTTTTTCATAGAAGTTACAAACTATGTTCTTAAACTTGTTTTTTTAATCATATGATAATATGTATTTTTAATGTGCAACAATGATGAATGAAAGGTAATAAATTTTTACACATAAAGAGGTTAGTTGTTTTAGCACATTCGAATCTAGACTCCAAGGTAAGATAGTGTTTATTTATATCAATTGTATAGTTAGTATTAATTCTTCAATGGATGACCAATGATTTCCAAGGATCGCCAATTTAATAAATGAGAAATTAGTAATTGTAATGCAAAGAAACACTCAAAAAATATGATTCAAATGATTTCTTTATTGTCTTTTTAAAATTACACAACTCTAGAAATCCTTTTGTCAAAAAATGTGAAAGTAAAAAAGTCTCGCATACATTACCACTTGTATATATAGGATCTTCTTTTGTAATTATTTAGTAACTACTTCAAACATAATAATTAAAAATAAACTTTACTAGATTATGTTTCTCTTAACTTCCTCATAATCAAAGCTATTTTTATAACTTTGGTAATTGAAACTTAAAATCCACCTATCTCCTCTTGATCATTAATTCTAATTTTTATGATATCCCTTGATTGTAGATCCCTTTTTCATTATGTTTTGATGTAGACCAATGCCATATTTAATGATTTTCTAAGAGACTACATCTCTTGATATATTTTTTCGAAGACATCATGTGTCCTAGAACTAAATTCACGTTTTACATATTTATAATATTACCATTATCATCAATAGCACCTGTGACTTGTCATATTGCAATGTAGATAAAAGGTTATACCTAATCTTTGATATCAAAGCACATGACTGAATCTTGTAATATTCTCAAGTACCAATCAAATTTAGGGCTAATTGTCTAGGTCTGTAATACTTCATTCTAATAAATGATCAAAAGGTTTGATGCAATATTGTTTTGATCATTTGAATAACAAACATAGAGCTTGGAAATGAGAGTGTTAGGTTTCCATTATTAAAATCCTGCATCAAATCTAAAGCTATGGAGACTATAGACATCATTACACCACATTGCAACTACTCTACCATTGTCCTTCCCCACCCAAGCTCCAAAGATTAATAATGTTGAATTTCCATAAGTAGAAGCCAAGCTCCAATTGATGAGCACACATCCATAAGCATTGGATAAACCAAGTATTAGTGCAAATGTGTAGTCTACTAAGAAATAGTACCATTTTATAGGAGGAAAGATTCTGGGATGACCCCATGGATATGGGGGCCAAAGAAAGGTATGTAGATTTCCCAACCCATAGAGGAATATTGTCCTTCATAAACATATCATTCCTTTGCTAATCATCATATGACACAACTTTCATTGTTTGTTTCTCAGAGTTGTTGGTTGACACCACAAGAATCTCTCTATTTGAGCTACTTTCTTCTTCTTCCATTCATCATACATATTGCTCAGAGTTATGTATAGGTTTTTATCAAATTGTAGAGTCCATCCCCTAAAATAAGAGTGATAGATATGAAAACCTTATAGCCTTGAAGGCCCTTCATGCTGCTATCTTTGGTAGTATAGATGTCTCCTTTTTTGGTTCTTAATAGTAATTTATATGAGACCCCCAAGATATATTTTCCTATTTTTGTTCGAGTTGCATAGAATAATGATGGAATTTTTCTTTACAAATACCATTTTCATTTGCTTGAAATCTTCTAAAACCATTTCAAAAAATATAGTTTTAGCATACTATTGATTCAATCATAAATCTTTGAGGCATTCTATCAAATAGTTCACGTTCCTATCTATGCTTCCACATTTTTCATACACTCAATTTTAACTATAATTTTTATTATAGGAGAGGACCAAGCAGTTGTGCACCCTAACTTCACGCTTCTTAAAATCCTACTTGGAAATTTCAAATCACTCCAATTTTTTTGCAACAGCTTACTTGGAAAGTCCCCTGCTTCTAACTTTCATTTCGGGGCCACATCAGCATGATTTTTGTCAAGGTGTCCAAAAAGGCCCAAAACAAACCTGTTACCAATACTTGTGCATTCACATCATGGGTAGTTGAGTGTTGATGTGGCATCACATGATTGGTTGCTTTTTAGATCAAAGGAATACATTTTGTTTAAGTTAAGGTAGTCATGTCACAACTATTGGGCATTATATAAACAACTACTATCACAACTATTGGACATTATATAAACAACTACTATCTCAACTATTGAAACATGCTCAACTACTGAGTCCTCTCCTCGAAGAATTATTTTTCTGTTACACCTGGAAAGATGCCCAAACGTTGTTCTAAATCCCTCTTTTTGACACAAGTAGGGAATACATTGGAAAAAGGCACAATTTTTTTCTTACACGTGTAATTGCTTTCCCTTGAAAATTTCTAAAAGCCTTTTCAATAAATCTTTTCTGCACATATCCAACAATCATGGCACTCCATAAGATGACTTCTCTTTTAAGGGGTTGGTTAAAACAAATTCATGTTTCATCTATGCTTCTCCATTTGCAAACGTTTCTACCAAAGCAATTTCAATTGTAATATCTACTCTTTCTTTCTTTTTTTTTTTTTTTTGGTAGTGATTCTTCTCCATCATGGTTGTTAATTCAATTTCATCTCAATTTGTTTAAGAAATCTATAATTTTTAGATAATAGGTAATTTATTATTCGGAAGAAAATTATAAACTTGAATTTTAGATTAGTCTTTTTGAAGGTTGTTGTTTGGATTGAGATAGTAATTAGTTTTGTTTCCATTAAATTTTCATTTGATTAATAAACAAATGCTTAGGGGAAAATGTATCAGTATGTTGTTGAATTATAAGAGATGATTTGAGGTTTAGAATAGAAATGCATTTAGAAAACTTAATGACTTAGAAGGAAGATAACCTTATTCGAATGGAAATCTTATTAGACAACTTGTTTTCACCGTTAAATTAGGAGAACTAGGTGTAATCTAGGGAGAAATATATTATTATTTTAGTGTGTAAACTAAAGTCTTACCTTCAAAATGTGAAGCGATGTGATGACATCGTAAACTTGATGTCATCAATTGCGAGATTATTTATCCAAAAACTTATACTTGATTTAGTAGCTATAGAAAACTAAGAAAAAAAATTGTAGTTGTGTTTGTTTTCGGTTGAAAAATTTAGGGCATGAGAGCTGGCTTGTAATTATTGTGACAAGAGATGTAAAAGGAATGGGATGCAAGCCTTTTCTAAATAATGTATTGTGTCTAAATAACCACTCCTAGTTATGGACCTCTAAAGATTGTTGCATCAAATTAGCATTGTCCCATGTAGTATTATTAGATTATTCTTGCATAATATCAAGCATACTACTATCTGAAATCTAAGTATACTCTTGATCATCTGAATAAAAATAAATTAACCCATGAACTAGGTGTAATCTAGGGAGAAATATATTATTATCTTAGTGTGTAAACTAAAGCCTTACCTTCAAAATGTGAAGCGATGTGATGACATCATAAACTTGATGTCATCAATTGTGAGATTATTTATCCAAAAACTTATACTTGACTTAGTAGCTATAGAAAACTGAGAATTTTTTTTGTAGTTGTGTTTGTTTTAGGTTGAAAAATTTAGGGCATGAGAGTTGGATTGTAATTATTGTGATGAGAGATGTAAAAAGAATGGGATGCAAGCCTTTTCTAAATAATGTATTGTGTCTAAATAACCACTCCTAGTTATGGACTTCTAAAGATTGTTGCATCAAATTAGCATTATCCCATGTAGTATTATTAGATTATTCTTGCATAATATCGAGCATACTATTATCTGAAATCTAAGTATACTCTTGATCATTTGAATCAAAATAAATGAACCCATGAACTAGACATCCCTCATATAAATTGTGAGATGAGGAAAACCCTACAAGTGTTGATGTTAAATATAATTTTTGGATATTGACTTCAAAGAGCATGGGATTATTTTTAATTATGGGATTTCCTTCTCTTGTTGTGAGGAATTAAAATAATTCAATATCATAGAAGATCAAAGAAGATAACAAATTTGTACCTTTGAGAACATATGTGGAAGCATTTTCATATAAAATTACCAAAGGGTTAAAGCAAATATATGTACCATCAATAAAATCATCATTTGATGATTCCAAACATCAACTTGAAATTAAGCTATTAGATTTTTGCATATTAATATCTTCAAAATGAAAAGATTAATGAGTGAGATGATTTATTACCTCTTCCCGTAATAGTTACTCTTCATAATCTTCTTCAAGATACTTGAATGTTTGATATTCATGTTACATGACAAAGTATGGTTATTTGATGGTTCATCTACATGCACTCTATATTAAAATTGCTCTTTGATATCTTTAAGGATTTCAATCTAATTTTTTTTGTAGTGATTCTTCTCCATCACGTTCTTCGAGAAATTTGAAATCTTCATACTTAGGGTGCATGCAATTCTAGAAAAGATTGTTTGGGTATTTATTTTTTGTGTTCTCTATCTTTAAGTTGACCTCCAATCTTTATTTTCACTAAATTTTTATCAATACATTCAAAGATAAAGACTTCTATATTTGAAGAAGAAAAAATCATTAACAAGTAATCATTTTTACTTTCGTATCTTTTTCTCATGATAGTAAAATATTACCTAATAGTTGTTGTAACTAAAGTAGAACTAGCCATTACATTTTTTTGTTGAATGTAGTGATTGCCAACATTTTCCCAAGGGATAGAAGAGGTACTATCTCTTTGATATTCAAGAGAGATTTCTAAATCATCTTCACTATCTTCAACATATAAGTGATACATTTCAGCATGTTCTATAGCATAATATTTTGATTGTTGAGGGAATTGAATCATCCTTAAACAAACCTTCTTCACCTAGAATATAAGATTCAAACAATCATATGAAGGAGGCATTAACTTTATTCTTTTTGCATTGAGATCAAATTCTATATATCTAGTCTTCAAGATAACAATTCTAAATTTATATGGAATACCTCTTTATTTATTCATTTCTTAAAATATATGACGTAAATTTCTCAATAGATTTTTTTTGCAATAACCCTAATAAAATCAAATCATGTTTTATTTCAATGGCTTCCTTTTGTGCAATCTCTAGATTTCTTACCTTACTCTACTTTAAGAGGAATGTGACTTCAGGGTGTAATGCAACAATGAAGGTATATAGAAGATGAGTGCGAGTGGGAAAGGGAGCGGAGGGGGATTTTTGAATTCCCCTGAAGGTGAGTGCGATGGAGGGAGCGATTCTGAAGATGATGATCTGCATGGCTAGTCTTTGGGCACCTGTCGTGGGTGTTTCTGTTCGCTGGGTGCTTGGGGGAGGGTCTCCTGGCCTTCCGTCTGCTCTGCTCGGGCTCTTCCTTGTTCTTTTATGTTGTTTTCTGTTGAGGTTGTTACCTCTAGTGTCACTGGGAATGGTGGATCTGTTTCAAAGGTTGCTGAAGTTGTTTGGTGGCTTCTTCCTACAGAGGTGATCCTTTGTTTTGCTCTCTCCTGCCAGACTAAGTGCTTAGCTTTATTTTGGCCTTGTGTTCCCTCTGTGTTGGATGGCTTGGCTCGGTGCTTCTGCTTCTTTGGCACCAACTCCAGTATTATAGAGTTGAAGGTGAGTCTGAGTTTGGGAGTGTTTTCTTTTGACGCGCTGGCCTACTCCCTGTCTACTGGGGTTTCGTCTACTGGTTTTATGGAGGTTTTGGATCCTCTGTTGTTTCACCGTTTGAGAGGCTTAGTGATCGAGGTGTCTCTTCATGAGTCGCCTTTGGCCCTTGGTCTGTTTGGCCTTTTTGAAAGCCTCTGTTGCTTGGTTTCTATTTTTCCCCCCACTGACATTGTTACTCTACAACCCCCTGGTTTGGCCAATGATTGTGTCTTTCTTTGGTTGTTGGAAGTGTTGCGGCTTTTGGGTTTCCTGCATTCTGCTCTTCTCAAGATGTGAGGGGTTCCTTGTTCCTCGACTCAAGTGGCTTCATGCCTTTCTTTCTACCTCTTGTGGGTGTCTTGGATATGGTTTTGGACCTGATGCTCTTATTGGAGGGTTGTGTTTTATTCCCTTTGGAGTGTGGGCGCTGTTGGAAGTGCTTGGTGATGGTTGAAGGTTTGGGACTGTTTTCTATCTCTATTTGTACGAAGTTAGAGGGTCCTCTTTGCAATATCTTCTAGGGGTGGAGAGGTCTCTACCCTATTTCAAAAATTAGTACTTCTTTCTCTGAGGCCATCAAGCATGGTGTGCTTGATAGTTTTTTTTGTTTTGCAGTGGTCTTGTTGGTTTTCTGCTCTTTTGACTATGGAGGGTTGGAGCTTGGTGAATTTATGGACTATGTTGCCTGAGAAAATGGTTGTTTTGGCTCTTAGTGGAGTTGTTCTTAATGTTAATTTGGGAAAGCTAAATATGCTCTATAAGGAAGACTTTGTTGTTCTTTTGGTTGAACTGATTACTCATTCTGTGACTTTTTTGTGGATGGTTTTCAAAGGTGATGAGGACTCTCAGGTTTCGAGTCCCTCTATCATTTTTTCTTCTCTGACCCTTGTGGTTTGGGGTTCAAGGTTTCTCTGGGCTTCTTTGTCTAGGGCAATGGCTTTATTGGCTCATGTTGGGGTTGTGTTTATTGCTCTTAAGGATAAGTTGTTTATGTTGGTTTTTCTCTTGGCCTTGCTTGCTAAGTTTACTTTTTATGTTGGAGTATTTTCTTTCTTCCTATCTCTGTAGTTCAGGCTTCCTATTGAGGTGGAGGCCACTCTTTTTGAGGTGGAGACCTCTTCTATAGAGGTGGAGAGGGGCTTTGCAGGTGCAGGTGGTGGCCCATACTTTCTCAACAGGTTTTCTCCATTGCAGCTCCTATCGAGGTGGAGGTCACTCCTTTTGAGGTGGAGTTCGGGTCTGATGGTGTTTCCTTACTGTTGTGGCCAGAGTTTTCTTGGAAAATTCTGCTATAGAGGTGGAGGGGCTAGTGGATTTATTGGATTTTTCTGTCCCATCAGTATTTCGTGTGTTTATGGCTCTGTTAGTGGTTCTGCAAATGTTTGGAGTTGGGAGCTCTTTGTACCTCCAGTACTACCAAAAATTATGGATCTCAGAGTGATAGGTTAACCACAGTGTTTGGATTTGAATTTGGTTCTCTAAGAGTTAAGACTATTGTGAGATGGTTGTCTCATAATATGTTGGTTTCAAAATGTTTTGAAATTTGCAACAATGGGTTGGAATTTTAGGTTGTTTTGTCCTCCCTTGGGGAGGTTATGGTGATTGAGTGTTGTGTTGTTGCATTGTGGATGGTTGTTTGGTCTATTTTGTTAGCTATGAGGTGGAATCATGTGGTGGAAGATTATGAAGGTAACCAATGGACTCATGTGTCGTGCCATGCTGGGTGCAGCCTCAGGACTTATCTTTCTACTCTGGTTATATGGCTAATCTAAATCTGTTGGTGCTTAGTTTTATCATCCCTAACTGCTATTTCATGATAGTTATGTTATGGTTTCATACCTATTGGACTTTGGTTGACCTCATAAATGGTCTATGCACTATTTTGAGGATTAATTTGGGGATTTTGTTTGTGATTATGCTGATGATGGTTTTGTGGTTGCATTTTTGGTTGCTTGGCCTACATGCCATTTTGATGATGTTTTCTGGTGGGGGCTGGTGTTGTTCTTCTGAACCTATTTCTCTATTTGTTGTTCTAGCTTTGTAACCACAGGATCAAGGCCCTTTCCCTGCTTATCTAATAAAAAACAATGAAGGTATACAATTGATTATTTTCATTCACTTGATCCACTTGAGGAATTTATTTCAAACATTTGTGAATTGTTCCACAAACTCTATAATAGATTCAACTTCTTTCTTTTGGATTTTGAAAATTTGAGATAGGAGTTCACATATACCAATTGCTAATTTAAATCTTGTAAGAAACTCTCCTTTCAAGCTATCCTATTTTATAATACATTTATCTTTTAGGTTTTGAAACTATTATATAGAATGTCTAATGAGGCTTTCAAAAACCAATCTCATGAACACATATTCTTCATAGACTCCTAAAATTTTGCAAGAAATAGTGAATGCTTGAATATGACTATCATGATCCAATGAGTTCTCTAGAGTGAAATTTAGAAAATGTTTCAATGATCCTATAGATAAGGCTATGTATTAAGCCAATGCTAATGAGTCAAAGTGAGTTCCCCATGGTTGACATGAAATTAATTCCATGGTGCATGTTGAAAAATAATGGCAATAGGTATATCACTTTCATAAAGGTGCAAACTTCCATTCATGGGGAAGCATTCTTAGAATTTTTAGGAACAAAATACCAACACTTTGATTTCCCCATTGGATTTTTCAAACATCTATTGGTTAATAGATTTTTTATTAAATATTTTAAAGTGACATGCCTAATAGGTAGTAACAAATGTTCTAATAGTTGGATAAATTGTTATGAATTGACAAATTTCCTTTATGTTTGAGATAGGTAGCTCCCTCATAAAATGGGTTTTTAATAGTTATGTGTACTTTTAACCTAAAATTAAAAAAAGAGAAAAGGGAAAACTAACATGAAATAACTTTTTACAGAAACCTTAACAATAGCATACAAATTTACTAATTTGAATTTCCCAAATTTATTAAAAATTACAAGGGTTTTTCCATAGAAGTTACAAACTATGTTCTTAAACGTAAACAATGAATTGTATGATAATATGTATTTTAATGTGCGGCAATGATGAAAGAAAGGTAATATTTTTTTACACATCAAGAGATTGGTTGTTTTAGCACATTTGAATCTAGAAACCAAGGTACGATAGTGTTTCTTTATATCGATTGTATAGTTTATTGTAATTCTTCAATGGATGCCTAATGATTTCCACAGTTAAAGAGATTACCAATTTAATAGATGAAAAATTAGTAATTGTAATGCAAAGAAACACTCAAAACATATGTTAAAATGATTTGTTTATTATCTTTTTAAAATTAACAACTCTAATTTTTTTTTTTGTCAAATATGTCATATTCAAAAAGTTTCTCATACATTACAATCAAGCTTTGTATATATAGGAACTTAAAATCTACCTATCTCCTCTTGGTCACTAATGCAAAGGAAGGACAACAAAACACATTCAATGACTGATTCTTCAAAACATTGACAAGACAACCCTAGACCTTCTTTTTTGCTAGTCACTACCCCTAGGCCCATAGCATCTTCTTGGACAATAATGACATATGAAAACCAAACAAATTTTCCAACATTTCATAAGGCCTACAAATACAAAGACAAAACCATGTATAACTTGCAAGGATACAACATAGTTTGATCATAACATTCCACACTTGACCACATTTGACAATGTACAAAACTGTCCCCCTTGGGGTTAAGAAACCACACACAGAACCCAATGTGAAATTAGTGTGTAACAGGTCTCCAAGACCATAAACAACCCTCAAAAACCATTCAAACCTTGCATGAACTAAACCCTTGAGTTGTTTTTTAATGAATATACCCTTGCTACCCTCTATTTGTCTGTCCCACTATGAAATGAAAGGAACAATCATTAATAATTTTCACAAAATAAATAATGAAGCCAATCGCTTCAGTGTGATTGAAGATAACATAATTACATACTTTTCCTCCAATTTTCATCAAGATCCAACAGTGGAAAAGAAAGTTATGGCATTTTTTTCAAAACTGGGAACCCTAGTTAGGGTTCAGACTTGTACTCACAAAAATGGTCATAACTTATTCAAATCTTCATGAAAATGATCCAAACAAAAAGAATTGAGAGCTAGAAACATATATTCATCCATTCCAATTGGTTTCATCCCAATATTGTACCGTACATGGTCGTACTAGCATGTTTCCAAACTACAAATTCTGGAAAACATTGTTAGAACAAGGCAACCTTAACCAAAATGGCCAAATCTCACACAAACCTCAATGAAATTTAATGAAAGAAAAGGAATTGTAAACTCGAAACAAATATCTTTCCATCTATCTATTACATTCCTTGATATGAGGTTGTACCAGGCCGTACAATGCACAACTTCAACCTGAAAACAATTAAGACTTAGAAAATGCACACAAAATTGAGTTTTCATTCATCAAACTCCCAAATTTCACCTCTTCAACCTTGAACTCGAATTTGGAGGGTGTCCTTATACACTAGCAATTAGAACCAATTGTTTTCAACCACCTTTGGATTAGTTTACTAACAAAACACCAATTTGACACTTTTTGCAAAAGTTGTTTGACAACTTTTTGAGCAACATTGACAACTTTTACAATTTTTTAACCAATGATCCTATAACACTCCAAAATGGATCAACATGATCCCAAATGGTCATAAATGGCCTTATTAGACTTCAAAACACCCTATCAACCTAAAACTAAGACATACCAATCATTCTTGCTATGGGGCTCTTGATGCCCTTGCATCAATCACTAATTCTATTTTTTTATGATATCTCTTGATTGTAGATCCCTTTTGCATTATTTGTTAATAGGCCAATGCCATATTTCATGATGTTTCATGAGACTACATCTCTTGATATATTTTTTCAAAGAAATCATATGTCCTAACTAAATTCATTTTTACATATTCGGAATATCATCATTATCATCAATGACATCCATGCCTTATCATAATGCAATATAGGTAAAAGGTTAACATATTGAATCTTGTAATATTCTCCTACCCATCAAATTTAAGGCTAATTCTCTAAGTTTGTAATGCCTCAATTCTAATGATCATTTGACCAACAAACATAAACCCTGTAGATGAAAGTATTAGGTATTCATTCTTGAAATCATGCATCAAATCTAAGGCTCTGGAGACTATAAGCATCGTTATAACACATGCAAATAAACTTGCAATTTCCTCCATTGCTCTTCCCCACCCAAGCTCCAAGATTAATAGTGCTAACTTTCCATAAGTGGAGGCCAAGCTCCAATCCATGAGCCCACATCCATGAGCATTGCCAAAACCAAGCACTAGTGCAAATCTTTAGGCTACTAAGACATATTACCATTTTATAGGAGGAAAGATTCTTGGGATGACCCCATGGATATGGCAGCCAAAGCAAGGGTATGCAGATCTTGCAACCCTTAGAGGAATATTGTCCTTCATAAACATGTCATTCCTTTGCTACTCATCATATGACACAGCTTCCATTGTTCGTTGACACCACAAGAATCTCTCTATCTGAGCTACTTTCTTCGTCTTCCATTCACCATACATAGTGCTCAGAGTTATCTATAGGATTTTTATCAAACTGTAGAGTCCATCCCCTACAATAAGAGCAATGGATATGAAAACCTTATAGCCTTGAAGGCCCTTCATGCTGCTATATTTGGTAGTATACCAGTCTCCTTTTCAAAGAGGTTCTTAATGATAGGTTACAGCAGACCCCAAAGACATGATTTCCTATTTTGGTTCGAGCTGCATAGAAGAATGCTCGTAAAATTGATAGAATTTTGCTTTACACATACCATTTGCATTTGCTTGAAAGCTTCTAAAACCCTTTCAACAAATCTAGTTTTAGCATACTATTGATTCAATCATAAATCTTTGAGGCATTCTGTCAAACAGTTCACGTGCCTATCTATGCTTCCACATTCTGCATACACTTTATCAGAGCAATTTTAACTACAATTTTTGCTAAGAATTCTCTTTCTATTACACCTTGAAAGATGCCCAGACGTCGTTCTAAAGCCTTCCTTTTGACACAGGTAGGGAATACATTGGAAAAAGGCACAATTTTTTTTACACGTGCCATTGCATTCCCTTGAAAATTTCTAAAGCTTTTTCAATGAATCTGTTCTGCGCATATCCAACAATCATGGCACTCCATAGGATGACTTCTCTTTAAGG
Organism: Sequoia sempervirens; assembly: GCA_007258455.2. Lineage (NCBI taxonomy): Eukaryota > Viridiplantae > Streptophyta > Pinopsida > Cupressales > Cupressaceae > Sequoia > Sequoia sempervirens. The sequence continues at coordinate 939,344,635 of VDFB02281492.1, read as the reverse complement.
GGTTTGTTAAAACAAATTCATATTCCTTGTCTATACTTCTCCATTTGCAAACATTTCTTCCAGAGCAATTTAAATTGTAATATCTAATAAAAATAACTTCAATTCCTCAATCCCATTTTTGCCTAGGCAGGGAGATGCTGGTAAACATCACTTCCAAATAAATTTGCTGTAAAATTTCTAACACCACTTCAAGAAATCTATTTACTCTGCAATAATGGTGGCCCATGAGGAACATATTATCTTTAATGGATACCCTCACGTGGTTCCCGAGCTCCCATTTAGGGCAAACAAATGAACAATTTGATTCTTCTTTTGCTAATGATTATTCGAAGGTCTTCAAGGATTTTTGAACTTGTAGTTCCTACTATCATGCTTAAGTGCCACATTCATAAAGGGGTCTATAGTGGGCAGGGGTCCAATGGTGGGTATAAAAGTACGCCTGAGTGGGCCCCATAGTAGGTAGACTTAATATCCAATAAACTTGGATTTAATATCTAATTGTAAAGCGCTTTTATCGATAAAAGACACAAATGACAAATCATGTGATGTCACATCAGCGCACCAAGAATACATGACTTAGTGGCCCACTATCAGTCTCACCTTTTTTTTGGGCCTTTTTGGATACCTTGACAAAAAACATGCTGTTGTGGCATCATATTTGATAATGTGGCCTTGAAACCAAAATTTAATAAGCAAGGGAGCCAAATAAGCTACTATACAAATTTGAGAGTGATTTGAAATTTTCACATAGGACTTTGAGAAACCCAAAGTTAGGGTGGCCCACTATAGGCTCCTCTCCCTTACTCAGGGAAAAAATTCAAGGGGTTTTCAAAACCTCATAACTCTTTGACATTGTGCATTTTGAGTTTTTAATGTTGTAAAGTTATGAACAAAGGGTATTTTAGAGATTTGGTGAATTCCTTAATTCATGAACTCTTTTTATGAGTTTGAAACCTTTAAAAAATGTTGATAAAGAGAATAAGATAAATTTGTAATTTTTTAAATTGGTCTATAAAAGAGGGTAATCCATAAATTTGACTATCTTAATATTTTTTCTTGTAAATCGGTCACGTTGTGTATTATAATTATATTAAAAAAATCATTAAATCATTTTTTTCCAAATTACATGAAACTTATGTTTTGATGGTTTTTGTAAATCGTCAATGAAAAATTACGAGTTTAATATCTTCCAAACCAAAAGGAGTTTCACTTCCAAAATTTATCACAATGTGTTTAATAAATTTAAGAAAATATTTGTAAAACTATTTTTATTCTAGCTCTAAAGATTTAATTGTGCTCGTGACTCACTATACCACATAATTACCTTTGCGATTATGATCAAATAAACATGCATTTCTCCTTCCAACTAGCACACAAATTCTAAGTCTTAAGTAATTAGCTTATACAAAATCAATCAAATGCAACATATAAAAGATGGACAAACTACAGTGATTGGTGTTGAAAACATCCAACATTATCATTTTGTGACAATGAACAACTTGATTACTCGGAGATGATTAGAGAATGTGTAACTAAGACTAACTTGACAAAGGTGTTTAACACAGTGACTTAATGCAAAAAATAAAAAAAAATTATGGCATAAAAAAGAGGCTAACACTACCTACCTTGGTTAGTAGTATCTACTTTAGAGTGAATCCCAATAATTATCCATATCCCTTATGTCCCTCCCTTATCTCATTTTGAATTCACATCACTCAATCTTCTAAGCTGACACTTAATATTTCATGCTCTCTTAGTATTATATCGCTTTCTTACCAATATTTTGAGTATACTACCAACATTCTTGATCACTTTGAGAACTGTATATGTAAAGACTCTAGTGTACTCTTGCACTTTTGGGAAGTTCAACAAAATTTTCCAACTAGTTATTGCCTCTCTTGCCTCAAAAAAGTCTATGATATGATTTTCCATTCTTTATTTTCTTTAGCTTCTCATTTATTTCATTTTATTATTGTAGAATTTCATTTTTTAGTAGTGCCATTAGAACCTTGGGAACTATTTCTCCTTGTTATTTCACTCTCATTTACATTATAGTTTACTCTACTTGCATTGTCACTACTCTTGATTTCTAAACGTACATAGGATGGGAGAGCACACATTGTTATATCATTTACTACATCTAGCTACCCATTAAGATTGAAAAAATAAAATATGGTCTTGACCATTCATGGAAAGCTCCTTTTTAACCTGAAAATTTCTCCATTACTATCTTGCAAGTCTCTATTTGGACCATTTTGTCAAATTTTGTTTTCTCTTTCTTTATCATTTTGATTTCTTTTATATATTTAGAGTATATTAGTTTTTCTTAGTTTCTTGTATACCTATAACTACTACACAAAATTAATATAGATGACAATGCACCTCACCAACATCTACACATTACATAGGGATCTAAACTAGAGAACTTTGATGTTGGTTACAAGTTCCTCTCTATTCAATTTATTTTATTTTATTTTGGTGTTAGTTTCCTATAATTTCAATTTCATAAGCAATAAGCAATAATCTTTCATTTAAAATTTTTTATTTAGCTTTGTTAATTTTATTTTCTTAGTTTGTAAAGAAAATTCCATGGTACCTTAAACACTTGCTCTTGAAACTATAGAAAAAATTATTTAAAACACTTCATTTCAAACATAGATTAACCATAGGAGTAATACTAGAAAAATCATCTAATTTAGAGAGTTTACAACTTTTAAACTAAGGTTGCATTTTTCCTTTATTATATTTTTGTGAGCTCACTACTCTGAAATTGCTTATTTTCTTTTAAAATATAAAAATATAAAAAAATGCTAAAAAAAGATAAAAATAACTCACATACCTAATTTTGTGTTGTGAGGCCTTCCATTTTAGGATCTTCACAACCCAACCACTTTTCTCTCATACCTTTTTCTAGAGAAGTTTAAGGAATGTCAAAATGTCTCATTCAAAAAATTGCACAACTTTCATTTGCAAAGCTCTACTTTCTTTTCAACTGAAACAACACAACTTTGCCTCAATTACCCACATGGAGGGATGCTTTGATCATAAATCCACCCTTAATCCTAAGATATATAACTTGGACATGAATCTTTTTAAATTTTAAGCAACATGCAACTGTGATGAGGCTATGTGAGAGACATGAAAATATTCTAGAGAACATAAAAACATAATTAATATAGCAATTCAAAATCCATAGATTTCTTGCATGTGGGATATCTTTAATCATTAATAGTAATCTTTCTTCATTAAATGATACATGTGAGAAAACTAAGGAAACACTATAACATCAAAAATAACAAAATTGAAACACTCTAACATCATAAATAATAAAATTAGGATGCCTATGCCCATTCTAAGCATACACATGGCCACCGATACCCGTGTTTCTACCTCTATGATGTTGGTTCCCAATATAATTCATTCATATGCATGAATTATTCAAATAAAACCTCTACCGTTCAACTACCCTTGTAGTCACCTTACCTTTTCTTAGGTCTTTTCATCTCACTCACTCTTTTCACATCCTCCTTCCAATTTTTTTCATTACTTATATTGCCCCTCTAAACATAGATTTAATCTAGTTATTAATTTATTAATGTTGAACATGGGTAACCTTGATAAAAAATTTGCCACTTTTTCATGTTCTATTTGTTGGATATTTTTGCAATACAACCATGACACATACTTTCCTTGTGTGTGTGGAAGTCATTTTGGGCAACTTGTTTGACCGTTGCATGTTAGGTTCCTCATACCTCTTTGTGCATTGGTCTAAAATGCTCTGAACTTCTCACCCATACACTCTAGCAAGGTTTTTGTATGTCTGGTATGAGCAATAATACTCCTTTTTTATGGAGTCAAAGTCCATGCAATAGATACAAAGTTGCCTTGGTCATTAATACCCTGGTGCATCGTGTCTATTTGCTACATTAATACAGATTGCTATACTTAGTCTCTCCATGAAGCAAAATAAAATTCATCACATTTTTACACATCATCAATCATTATCATTCATTCATTAATGCATTCATGTCATCAAATCAATCATAATCTAGGATTTTCAGCAATCAGATCAACATCATCCAATTTCTTCTATCCTAGATAATCCTACTAACATTTCTTATGTCTAACATCTCCATCCTGCATCACAACATCATTAGTATCGGGGTGATCCCACAATACTAGTTTACAATTTTTGGCCAAACTAGGCACTGAAATAATTTTTCTAACTAAATCTTCACTTTCGGGCACCTATTGCGGCTAAACCGTGAAGAATTTGAAGATGATGCAAACTAGTGATTTGTGATACTTTGTCTGTAGATTCTAATTTATTTTTTTCAAAAATTTTGGAATCAGATTGCACTTCTTTTTCCATCTCCTTTGAAAACTAGTTATTTTTCAGTAAACAACATTTTTAAGGAGTGATGCTCACCATATAACACATAACTTTTTTTCCATGAAGGATAAAATTCTAATTTTTTCGAATTGTAATTGGTTTCATAGTGTTTTATTGAATATTTTTTCCTTAATCAAGTTTCAAAGTCAAACCAATTACAATTCAGACATAGGCGGACAATATAACGTGTAACTTTTTTTTTATGTATCGATTTTTTTTTGTTGGATCAAAGACTTCAATATCAAGTGCACTCATATTTTTTGACTTTTTTTTGATAATCTACTATTTTTCCACATGTGATGAACAAAGAGCTTGATTTTTGGTGAAAAACCTATGTTTAATAAAACTAAAAAAACAAATACATAATAAAACCAAAACATATTAAAATTATATTCGTTGGATAGCTCATTCCGAGGACTACCATCATCTATTTGGGTTTGTGAAGCCTCCTCCATTTTCATCCTCAACCTAAGCTTTGAAGCACAAAATTATGGACTCTTTTGGTGCCTGAGGGGGAGAAGGGGGAAAAGGGGGGTTCGAGCGAACCAGGGGGTTTTGTTCGAACCCCCTTTCCACAAGCCTTCACTTTTGGCTTTTTGCCGGGAATGGTGGGCCCCATCATTAAATGGGTTTGCTCGAACCAAAAGTTCGTTCGAACCCCCAAAATCCTTTTTTTTTTGCATGGGGTCATTTTTTGCAACTTTTCCTTCCTCACTAGAACTGTAAACCACTTTTGTGGGTTTACCCACCGCATGCATCCTACATCCACAAACTCATCAATATATCATAGAGCATCATATCACACATTATGCATATCATATAAAAAACATTAAAAAATGCAAAAAAAAGAGCATATCATAACATCATTATATCCATATAATATAAGGAAATCATTAACGTCGATGCATACATCATCATTCCATAAGCATATCATGAATTCATCCACATCTTAAACATAATGCACATCATGAACATCTCATAACACATCATATGCTGCATCAAAAATGGTATATCTCATATACCATCAAAAATGGAAATGTTAGTACATCATCATCAATAAATAATGTGTGATACATATCAATTGGATAAAAAATATACATATATACGAGGCTCAATTGGCTGATAAAGGTATATACAAAATAATGTCTATATCAAGTCCATACAATGTAATGAATGATCATAACAATAATGTCATCCCTGTTGATCATCTCTAGGAGGTGATTGGTGTTGCTTGTCTCTTAGAGGATTGTGGGTGTGTTGACTCTTGATGGGAGAGTGATGTGGCTACAGGATGTGATGGTGTGTATGTTGGGAAGACCTGTGCACTAATCCCCTTACTGATCTACTCAACCTTGCACCTGTAGTTGTGTTGTGAACTCCAAACCTAGGTTGTTTAATGTTTATTTAATTAATTAGGAGAAATGAGGTTAAATTATCCCTTTATTAAATAAATATGATGTATTTAATTAGTTGGAAAATATGATTGAGGATGAATTAATTAAATAATGTCAAATTAATTAATTAATAATGGAATATGAGAAATGGTAATGATAAATAATGTCAAATTACTTATTATTTAATCATTTTAGGGAAGAAGGGTGAGAGCTAGTCAAAAAGTGTTGTTTGTGGGTAGGACAATTTAAGGTATCTACAATATCTAATGTGTACATATTTATGGTGTTGACCTAGAATCATCATTTGTACTTTCTTGGTATTTTGTACATTGATATGATTAGAATGTGTATGTAATGATTGGTAATTGTGAATTTTTATGGTTTTGTGGTGTTGGGGAATTTATCATGTATGTTGCACCCATAAATCTATATGTATGATATATGGTTAGTATGTGTGAATTCAACCAATTTAATGAGTGTTGTTGGACTACCCAGTCAATTTCTTCCTAATTTAGATGGGTGGGCTTAAGTGTTCCATATAGTTTGATGATGTTAAGGACCCATGAATCCTTTAAAGTAGATCAAGAGAACATAAATCATGAAACATAATTTAATATTAAAAACTACTACACAATTAAATTAAAAAAATACTCATATTACACTATCATAAACCAAAATAAAAAAAACAAAAACAAAATCAAAATTACTCTATTTTCATTACCGAAGAAGCTGATTCTAGAACAAGAACCTTATTCCTATTGGAAGGATCAAGAGAATTCTTTTCTTTCCAAAAACCAAAAACCAAAAACCAAAAAAAACTCCACCTCAATCCTCCTCGAAGTTTTAAGTAACCTTGCCAAAGAATCATATTTGGCTTAATAGTTACGATGAATTCTGGTTTGACATGCACATACCAGTAGAAAATATCGCCCTCTCTATGTTTTCTAATTTTAATTGTTTTTTTTTTTTAAATTGTTTCTTTGCGCGTGGAAAACTTTATTACTTGGTTAGGGAATAGTGGTGGGCCAGGGAAGACCGACAATATTCGCGCTTTAGATTGGGGTAAAGATTCCAACAACATTAAAAAAAGCGAATACGTGGCGTACGCCTTATCCTCATTGTTTTGCCTAAACATTTATACTACCGTAGACGGCTTACCGATCTCTCTAGGTAGCCGCCGATAATAAAATATATATTTTTACTTATTCCTTATTCTAGTGTCCTTTTAGTTAAAGATAAATAGATGGTAGATTTTTTTAGATTGTGTATAAGGTTCGGGGATATTTTAGTGGTGATATTGTTGAATTTATATTATTTTCTTTTTAATTTTTAGGATTTGAATGTTATATTGACTTTTTTCTCTTTTAATAGATTATTTGTTTTTATTTTTTTATATTTGGCTTTTGTAGTTTCAATGTTTTTGTCTTTTATTTTTTTGGAGGCTAATTATTTCTTATCTATTTTTTGTTTCCTTATCCTTTACAAGGCATATGTTTTTGTCTTATCATTCTTTGCTTATGTAGCTTGAATGTTTTCTTCTTTTATCTCCTGATGTAAGCCAACTATTCCTCACCTACATTTTGCCTCCTTTCTTCTCATGCAAGACATCCACTTTTGTCTTCTCCATCGTTTGCTTCTATAACTTGAATGATTTCTTATTCTATTTCCTCTTGTAGGGCAACTACTATTCACTTCTTATTGCCTCCTTTCCCTTCCTTTAGGGCATCTGCTTTCATCTTCTCCATCCCTCTTTCCTATATCTTAAACGCTTTCTCCCACTATCTCTTCTTGTAAGGCAACAACTCTTTGCCTACTTATTGTTTCTTTTCTCTTCCTTTAGGGCATCTGCTTTCATCTTCTCCATCCCTCTTTCCTATATCTTGAACACTTTCTCCTTTATCTCCTCTTGCAAAGTAACTACTACTCACCTACTTATTGCCTCCTTTCTCTTCCTATAAGACATCCACTTCCACCTTTGTCATCCTTTGACTTTTATAACTTTAATAACATATTTTTCTTCCATCTCCTCTTGTACATCAACCACTCATTTTATCACCTTATCTTCTGCCTACATGACTTGTGGGTCTACCACACACTATCATTCGAGGGGGAATGCCACTTCAAGCTCCCCTTGTAGGGAAACTACTCCTTTTTTCTTCTTTGCATTCCTCCTTTATCACTTGCAAGCTGAGACTACCACAAGAGAAGAAATGTCACCTATTTTTTCTACAAGTCAACTACTTTTTTTTCTCCTTCTATTCCTCCTTTATCACTTGTGGGCCTACTACACATCATCATTTGTGTGTAAATGTCAATCCTATCTCCTCCTATAATAAGACAACTACTATTTTTTCCTCCTTGCACTAATTTTCCATCCCCTCTTGCCTCACTACAAAAAATCATTGGAACAAGAATGTCACTCCAACACATTCGTTAGTGCTAAGATGTCCTTGGAAAGAAGCGAATATTGATCTTCAACATGAAAACTAAATAGTCCTACCAATTGACCACAATCCCTTTGACTAGATAGATAAATATTTTAATAATTTTCATAATATCAAAAGAGTTTATGAGATTTTAAGAATAATTTTTAAAAATAAAATAAAATGAAAAGTTGAAAAAAAGAAGAAGTTAAATCACCTCAATTTTTGTTATTTTTCAATATTTTGTCATTATATTTTTTTACTTTTTAAACTTTTTTCTAAATATAATAAATATAAATATCTCTTTCTTACATGCTATCCAAGTAGTTAATTCAAATGTTGTTATATACAGAAAATTTCTAAGATATAATATCATTCTCTCTCTATCATGCAAAAGACATATTACCTCTTATAGAATTTTTTCACTTCTCAAGTAATATGATTGGTTAAGCAGCTATCATTTTCTTTTTAATTTTTTTCCCTATATAAACTTTTATAATTATATTTATAAATATTGCTTGGTTGGCATAGCTTAATTTAAACTTTTCCCTCGTGTAAATTATAATCTCTTAATTTCCGTCAGGGGGAAGGAGTCTGCCAAGAGAGACGGAGCATTTGAGGCTTTTCTTTCCATTGGAGTTAACTTACTTGGAGGGTTGAGTTTACAGAGTTACGCGGGTGTCGTATTCCCCAGTTAGCCAAATCCTTCGATTATAACTCTGACAGGTAAAGAAAGAGAAGGCACTTGGCACATCCAGAATTCACTCGATTTCTACGACGCCATTTCAACACAATAAGAAGCGTTTTCAAACGTAAGCACAATCAAAACTCCCCAGACCACCCTGCAAAAATTCAAATTTCTCGTGGGCGTAGCCCATTCAAAGTATTGGCCATCACTGTTACGAAAACGAAATATGTCGCACGAAAGAAATCTTGTTCGAGATGGCAAACTTCTGTAACAAACAGGCCGAAATTGTCTTTATATAATTTAGCATTAATTGCACTTGATAGAAATTTTCTTGCACGTAATGAAGACCAGGAAAGCAGGGGCCTTAAGTTATTTCGGAGGGAACACCGTGGTTGCCTTCTCTGGCCATGGTCCCCATTCTTATCAGGAGTACTGGAATACGGATTGTTCCCCGCTTATGCTGAACTCCTCTCCTACGAAAGAGTTGAATAACCAGGGGTTTGCTCTTGCTAGCATGGATGTTCCGGTATCAACCGCGTTCTACACAGGGCTTCACTACTCTTCGCAACAGGATCCCCAACTCTTTGGCAGGTTCCCTTTCATGGCTCAGATGCCAAAAGCTTCCCACCAATTTCCACAATTCCCGACGAATAACAATGAACAAAGTCCAGGAACAATGGATCAATTACAGGACTTGTTGGGCTTAAACGAGGAAGCGCCTCTGCCAGAATGCAGCAGCCAAAGCCAGAGGCATCACCATCATCATCATCATCATCATCATGGTCATCATCAAAGTGAAGAGGGTAGTCGAATTGGTGAGGGTCAATATTATACAATGCAGACCGGGTGGCAGCCTCAGCCATGGCAGCAGACTTTTTCTCCAGCTGATGATACTTTGGGCTCTGGCTGGAATGATCCTGTAAACACTGACAACACTTCAAGCCCTGCTTTTAATGTAAGCTACCTTCCTTTATCTTTATCTTAATATATAATTTTCCATAGAACAGCTAGGATTCAAACACAAGACCTCCCATTAACATGCTTGGCCGAGCTACAGCCCCTCTGCACTTCAGAACATGTATTGGAAGAACCCCCTTGCAGTTCAGAACGCCCAAAATAGTTTGTTATATGTGGTTTTAGATGTTTCAGATAACAACGAACCAGCTGTTTAAGCTTTACTGTGCAGAACCTGTATTGATGGATTCTTCCAACAATAGTGATGAGTTTGTTTGTATTTCCAGTTGCTTGATGCTGACATAAATATTATACCCTTGCTATTTCCAGTTGCCTGATGCTGACATAAATATTGTACTCTTATCCTTGGATAGGTTGCCCATCAGGCACCAAAGGAATTCCCACTAGGATTGTTGCCCCAGCAACCACAGCTAGGTCAGCAGAATGTGGGCCCTATAGGAGGCAACCTCTCAACACCTGCAGAAGGCAATAAGAAAAGGATGAAGTGGACTCCAGAACTCCATGAGCGTTTTGTACAAGCTGTTAATCGACTTGGTGGTGCTGATAGTGAGTATTAGTAATACTAAGACTCAAATTTATTGTTAGAATTTTTTTTTGGTTATTCTAAGTCGGAGTATGTAGTATTGATTCTTATTTACTGCACTGATGATATTGGCATGTAGGAGCTACTCCGAAGGGTGTTTTAAAATTTATGGATTTAGAGGGCTTGACAATTTATCATGTGAAAAGTCATCTGCAGGTTTGTTTGGGTTTTGGAAAATGTTTATATTCCTATAGTTGGGGAATTGTTTGATGGATGTTTATGTTAATGCGGAATTTATTGGTCTGTTATTTGACTTTTGCAGAAATATCGGTTTGCCAAATTCGTTCCAAACTATGGAGAAGGTAAAGTTGTAATAAAGTGATTTATGAAATTATCTGGTTTGCGTTGATAGAACATTCCTGTTTTTGAAATTTAATTTGACGTCGTCCGTCTGTCTAATTGGAGATTTGTATTTTAATTGTGGATTATGAATTGCAAATAGAAATTCAAAATGTAAGAGTGCATAGCAAATCCTTAACATTAAATGCTTTTAACAGTTTTTGTTTTAAAAAGCACTTTTTAATGCCCTTTAGTATTTTTTGAATATGATCTGTGTCATTAATCAATCAAATCCCATTATTATTATTATTCCTGTTGTTGTTGCTGCTGCTGCCTGTTTTATGATTTTTGGTCCATATTTTTCATATCTAGTTCGGACTATTATTTCGGAATATTGTGTTTTTGCGATTCTTCCAAGATAACTTTATTGTCTTGGATTTTTGCAACTATGGTGGTGATTAAGAGCTGCTATTTTGTTTTAATTTGTTTTTCCATGGTCATTGGTAGCTTAGTACAGCTATTGGACATGACTATTAATAAGTTTGAAAGATGTTTTGTCAGCCCATTGTTGAGAATCGAGATAATTCTATCATAATAAATTTTGACCTGTCTTCAAGGTTTGGCTTTTTCTTTCTTTTTGATTATCGAAGGGGTTTCAGTTTATGGGATCCAACCCTGTGCTATGAGCATTTCAATGATTCAGAATACATATATTTTTTAACTGTATAATCCTCAAGGTCATTCTTGAGAAGCTAATTACTATAACAGTCCTGACTCCTCACTAGGAAACTACATTTGCAAGGGACCAACAACACTATAAACAACATATGTCATCTAAAGCTGAATGCATGCCCATGAAATTGAAGCTAAAAGAAGAGAGAAGAATCTTTCAAAACCCTTGTAATGTCTGAAAGGCCATGCCATTCCAATTTTTAAACCTGCCAAAAAACTCAGACAACCTTCCCACCATAAGAGCCATAGAAACACTGGAAGATTACCTCTGAGCTATATACATAAACATGCATCAAATTCAAACTGAAAATCCACGCAAAAACAAAATAAACGGCGACTCTTGACAAATCAACCGATCTACAAACTTGAGCAAGGGTTCATAATTCCTATGCATTCTCAGAATTAAGCAAGTTTCCAAGTATTCTCAATATATATTAATGATGTCCCTAACAAATTCATAAGCACACAGTAGCTTAATGCTCTTACCATTCTTTAAACATATCCTATGGATCAAAGTTAAAACACCCAATTTGAGAATAGGCAAGAACAATGAACCAAATTCAACGAGATGCAGCAGCCTTAACAGTTCATCCTATTTTCATTTGACAGGAGTGTACCTCGTGCTAAGAGTGTGACTTTATTCCACTCTAAAACCTTTCAATTCCAAACCTCTTTGATTCATAGTTGCATGCTTTTGTATGCATGAATCTATACAGTAAGCACAAATATAACAGCCCTAGTAGACAGCTTACTACATAAAATTTAGTAGTGTCTATTTCAAGAAGATTCAGAGTAGAAGAGAAGGAACTCACGATCACCCAAATATATAACCTTTACAATTTGGAAAATAAGTTACCTCTTGAATCTTAGCCTGAGGCATTCCCAATTCTGCTTCTCTAACAACCTGCTTGATTTAATTTAAAAAGAATAATGATCCATTATGAATCAACTTATTTGGAAAGCCATTGAAAACTCTAGCAGTGGCAGGACCTTGTTTTGAGAAATTCGCAGATGAGTACTGTACTGTAGAAGGCATAGCAAGATAACCCTGCCTTTGGCCACTTGTCTCATGGACAAGTCATGACCAATATGCTTGTTCTGATTTAGGTGAGCAATCTGCAAGTTTATGTTGTGGGACTGAGTGTTTTCTATAAGCTTCTTGAATTCCTCCCTAGCTCAAGTATCTTAATATCATTTGAGACAAATTTTTCTTGTGTTAGGAATGAGCTAATAAATATTGCATTTTCAAATTCATCAGTTAATGGAGAGGACCATGAGAGAAGTTTGTACAACCAACATCCTCTTGGGTTTGAGAAATTGTTATTCCAGCCATGTCAGTAAAACTGTGCTCATTTGTTTTATCATTTCTTCCCACCCAGGCACCACAATAGAATTGTGCCTTTTATTCTTCAAGTATACTTCAGAAAATTCTAGACTTTATTTGTGCTCAATACAATCTGTAAAAGAATCAAGTGAAAACCACATCAAGTAAAAGAATGCAGAGATTAACGAAAACCAGAACCAATATAAAAGGTGTAGATCTTCAAGACAGCAGGTCATCAGCTTGTGGAAAAATAAACAGTGGAAGTTAGCAAGCCGAGCTAATATAAAGTAAGAAAGAATGAGAAAATCCTACCAACGCTCAGAAACAACATAACCTGAAATCAATAAGTAAATGTTGCAGATCCAGAGACAAACAACACAAGTAAATAAAAGAACGGAAGGGAGCTCACAGCAGGTAAAACAAAAAAATAGAGAGGTATTAAAAATGTTGCTTGTAACAGAAGGTTTGTTCCCAATCCACATACACTCAAAGATCTAAATTAATGGAGACTGTTCTGAATAACAAAAGTCATAAAAAGATGGGTAACCTCGTCCAAACGGTTGTGAAAATCAAACCAAAAAATCATAGAGCATTTTTCGAAGCTTTCAAGTTCCAACAACAAATTTCATGAAAAGTTGTCACTCAATTATGTTAAAGTTGAGTTGCTTGAATCACATGCATCATTTTTTGTCCTTTGCCTTAATGTCAGGATTGTCTGAAGTTTGAAACCTTGGATTAAGGGTGTATAGAAAGTTTTAATTCTTCATACTATTGCTCCTACCTTTATTATAAGTGTTTCAAATTGTAATCTGACTATTGTAGCTGGTGGAATGTATATGCCACGAATTAGTTTCAAAGCTTATCAACGTATTATTTGGTGGTTTACTAAAATTTGCATTTTTCTTGACAGGGAAGGCAGATAAAAGGAGAAATTCCCTTGAAGCTTCATCATTGGATTCAAAAACGTAAGCCTAAAATGTGCTTTACATGATCTTTTTTCTTTATCTTCTTTTTTATAGTATTTTATTTGTTGGGTTTGTATCATTGCTATGGGTGTTTGTCTTTTTTGTCCCTACAATTATCTTATTGATTTTAGCTGCAATAACTTCTAGTAACATGCATATAGAGGAATTTGATCTGATACTTTGAGGCTTGTATGATATAATGAGCAATAATTGCAGGGATATTTAATGAGTTATTCTTGGTTTACAATAGTATTTACATTTGCATTATCTTAATTGTCTGTATGTTTGGCCTATGAACATAATTATAAGAGAGAAAATGACTTAATCTGTAATAATGTTTTATTTATCCAATCTGGTAAGAGAGGTACACCACACTCTACAAATGTCTAGGAAGAATGAGAGTTCTGTCAATTTTGCATCTAACTTGTGAATTTCATAGATTCACTTGATCACATATGCATAACTAACATTTAGGTATGAGATCTCTACATTGAGTCTTTTGAAAGTTCTTTTGTTCTTTTCCATGTGCAAGGTCTCTTCAGCAGCCAAAACTGAGCATTATAGGTGGAATGCCCCTCATCTACGTCTCTTTTTCCAATTTATAGCTTCAAATAAGTGTTGGAGGCTAAAAACTGAATTCTGATAGCTTTTTATTTTTTTCAACTTGACAGTATGTTGTACCCATATTTCTTGCATTAAGTCATCTTTCAAGTCAAGTCTTGGTTGACCCCTTGTTTTGTGAATCATGGGCAAATCCTTGTTTAACTCAGTCTTGACTATTGTGTTTGTTGTTTCTAGTCAATGTCTTTGCAAGGCCTATGTAACGCATTAGGTGAGGTGAAGATTGGGGCTCGGGCAAGGGAGGAAAGGCAAATAGTCTAAGGCATAAAAAGGGTACACCCAATGTACAAGTGTGCACCTATACAAAGGATCTCCGATGTTTGTGAAAAAGTTTTTCAAAATTGCCCATCTAGACCATTGGCACATGCTTGCATGAAGAAGAGGTCATTTTAAGTTTTCAAAGTAAAAAAGGTGCCATTTAGTGGAGTAGCATGTGTCCCTATGAAAGCATGTCTAAGAAATTTTAAGTCAAAAGGTACATCTATCATTCAGCTGTGTGCTTGACTGAAGGGATGTACCAAATTGGTCTAGGTGTTTAAAAAGGTGCTACTCAGTGTGGAGATGCATGCTTGACCAAAGAGTTGTATCAGTTTTTCTTAAATGTTTGAAAGTAGTGAATATGACCCCAAGCATGTGCCTACGTGAATAAGTTCACCAAATGTAGTTTTTGCCACCCATTGTGGGGCATGAGAAAAGAATCCAACTGTCAATCTGTAGTAGTGAATGGCCATTTGTGGCACAAACACTCCTATGCTTCAGCTTAACTTAAATTGGATTGAAAAAGGTCTAGAAGACATCTTGGATAGCTTAAGGCATTTTGTTTTTCATCACATGAATTATGCGCATTGGAGAGCTGTTGATGCAAATTTGGATGAAAAGAAAGAAAGGTAGACATTGCTGTAGGAAGACCAATACCTCCTCCTTTGAATGATATTAATTGGAATTGAAGAAGTGTCATTCAAAGTTTATACAAGGACTCAATGTAAATCAGATCCAATGCTTGTCAACGAGCCAACAATGATCCACCTACTCCTCTTTTGCCTCGGGGAGACAATATTGATTCATTAGCCCTAGTAATACATTATGAGCTTCCTCATAGATCATGGAAGAGTTTTCCTAAGTTCTTCAGTGATGGCAACTAGCATCCAAACGAGCATATGTTCAACATTCACAAGAAAATGTTGTTGCCCACTTGTTTGTAGAGGCCTAGGTTAGAAGTGTTGCAGATTGGTTCTACCATCTTTCTGCTAGATCAATTCCCAATTAGGAATCCATGTGAGATATTTTTTTTGCGTTTCAAACCAAATGAAGAAAATCATATTATTTGCTCAACTTTCATGTGCCAAGAAAGATGATAACAAGCTTATGAGGGAGTTTATTGCATGGTTCAATCACCTAGTCAACTGGATCAATACCACTTTGAATCCTTTTCTTGAGATTCTTCTTAGTTGCTTTATCAATACTCTCACCTAATATTACATTCTTCCTTAAAATAGGCCAAGCTTGTGATTTGGAAGAAGTGCAAGAGCACATTATTGAATTGGAGGGCAACATGATCACTAGTGGAAAAATCAAAAAGATTCTAGTAGGTCGTTGGACCAAAGTTCAACAAAAATTTTATTGCAAAAGTGGTCAATGATGTCGCAATTATGAAGAAGCAAATACCACAAAGTATGCCTACTCAATAGTCTCAACCTCCTCCAAGGAGAAATAATATCTCTCCATTTGGTAACAAAAATAGGCCTTGTTTTCTTGCTTCATCAATAAGGCAATCTTTGGAAGCACCTCCTCTAGTTTACACATCGCAAACTTCACAAGATTAATAGGCATGATGGAAGAAATTGTCCAAAAATGTAGACGCTCATGCAACTATTGGTAGTTTCAAATGTAGATCAAGGGATTTTAGGTGAACCTCAATGTCAATTAGATGGATCCAATGGCAACTTTGTGATGAGATATATTAAATATGAACTTGTGTTTGAGAAGGTAATGAATGATTTACATAGCCATATGCTTGATTTCAACATGTATTTATGGAATTAGAAATATGTAGAAGAGCATGAGCAGGAAAAGAAGAAATCAAAGGATTGTTTCGAGCATGCAACGAAGTAACTTGATGCTTTCAAAAAGTATTGTGCCTTCTAATAAGTGGCTCGATAACTTCAATTGGACAAGATGTTTGATTTATTTTTGCATTCCATTTACCCTTGATGGAACTTGTCCATTCTTTGGCAATATATGTTGCAATAAAGATCACTCATTGGATTACTAAAGTCTTGAAACCTTGTTTCTAGTTTCCAAGTTTCAGATCTTCGCTTAATGTTAGCTGCCACTCATGTTTATTGATCTTCTTGGCAAGCACCTTCTAAAGAAACTAATGATCAATTTGCCAAATTGTTGTAGTACTTTTTGTGAGCCAATTCCAATCAGACCTAGTGTTCTCATAGAGTGGCATGAGATGTTTGTTGCCTTCCTCATGATAAAGGAGATCTTTGAATCATCATCTATCAGCGAAGCACTCCACTATGTGCTAAGTGGTTGGTGCATGCCATTGAAGGGTTTGAGACAAGGAAAATTCTTCTAAAGTTTCCATTGAAGATTCCATGGAACAAAAGGTTGGAGAGGGTTGTGTTTTTTCATTTTCTTATCAACTTTCTGCTCATTAAAGTTGAAGGATTTTTTGCAGCTCATAGTATTTGGAAGTCTTTTGAAATGATTAAATTGTTTCTTAGATGTGTAGGAGATGGATTTTGGTTTGGTCTTTCTTTTAATGACCATAGGATTTGATGGTCTTCTATTATTGCATTATAACTCTCTTCTTGCAAAGCTACCAATGATCGAAAATATTTTTCTTTTTAAGATAGGCATTAAAACTTCTAGGGATCTTGTGTCTTCTAGAGATTGGTTTCCTTGGTCTTCTTTGTAGAGATAATTTAAGCTTCTTCCTTAGGATTTGATACCCATTATAAAGATTCAAGAGCTCATACTTGATGTTGTGCCACAATTTAGGGCTTCAACTGCCTCTTGCTTGGTGGAGAGATTGGAATTGGAGCTATGAAACACCTTTTAGAAAATACTCGGGATTTTGTACAATATTTATGTCCATTTTCCTTGGCCTTCGATATGTTTAATACAAGGTTTTGGCTTCTCCACCTTAGATGTATTTAGGATACCAATATTGTACTTCACCAACCTAGCTGGTAGCAATCTATAAAATGAATTTTATGCATCACTACCTTGCCCAGTGATGTTAGCTATGGAGGAGGGATAGAGCACATCACACATTGCCAGCCCTATTGGTAATTCTAGACAAGATTTAATGGAAAATAGGCTCCCAAAGGGGTCCAAAGGGGTCCAAAGGGGTATATTTATAAGATAAAACTAATGATGTAAAACAATTTTATTTTATATTAGAAATATATTGACATGATGTTTGCAAATGTTTTTAGATCTTTGGGAGCTATAATGAATAAGATTGTTTTGAAGAATCTCTTTAGATTTAGATGTAGCTAGATTTTAGGATTTATATTTTTCAAGGTTTGAGCATCCCATAATGCTCATCTAGAGGACAATAAGGGGGAATCTAGGCAACAAGTGTCATGAAAAAGGGAGTGCACTACGAGGAAAGAAAATAGGGCAACAAAAGTCACCTACAACACACATCTCAATAAGTATTTAAGCTGGCCTACCCTAATCTTGAATTTAGGAGGTTAATGCTTCCACTAGTCTTGACAAGACAAAACTATGGTAAGGTCACTTTTAGGTATATACAAATTTAAATGAGAATCTTGGAACATACAAAGCATTTCTAATATTGTCAAGTTGTGAAGAAGTTGGCATGTCATTACCCCACATAACCCTTGTTTTGGAATTAGATGTCTTTAAAATACGACACTTGAACAACTATAGTAAATCAAAGGAACTACCAAACATGGATTACAAAGAAAGAAAGAGTAAATAAATCATCTCCAGATACAAGAGTAAACAAATCATCTCCAATGTTGTATCTGCAAATAGGTACTTGAACATCATATAACAGAGACAGGTGTGTCTTTATTGTATATGACTATATTACTCACCTGAGCAGTTTGGTGATTTTGTTCTGTTCCAGACTTCCAGTAGTATCCCATGATTTGTTTTGAACCATGTTTGACATGAATTCAGTTTTTATTTTAAACAATTGGTTTCAACAGAATAGTTACTCAAATGTTATAATCACCTATTATGGCAACTTAAAAGGTACATAATCCAGATATTAATATGGGATTTTTATCTCATATTTATACAGAAATGCTTTAGAAATCCTTAACACTGCTGGAATATGACATGTGCAAACAAACTATTAAACATCAAGATTCAAAACAGGATTTTCTCAGCCAAATATTCTCAAATATGGTCACAAACATGAGTGGCATTTTTAAGTACTATGATGACTCTTTGTGATGGACAGTTGCATTTTTTCCATTTATGCTTTCTTTTAATTTTTTGCCGTGTTTTAAGTCTTTGCTTTTGTATTGGATGTATCTAATGTGTCCTGAGTGTAATCTGACTGCATATCTGACCAATATCTGATGTGCATCTGAGTTGTATCATATCCTATTGGATACAAGGATTTTTATATCCAGTAGGAAAGAGGCTAGTAACATAGCCATACTGTGTCTCCTTGATCCAGATTAGAGCCTCAACTTGCATTTTAGTGTAAAATATTTTCATTGATTAATGTGCATATTTCTGTTTTCATTTGATGGATTATAGAGTTTATATTTTTAAATCCAGGAGGGAAGAGGTTCTATCTATTAACATAGCCATTACGTGTTTCCTTGATCCAAATTAGAGTATTTACTTGCATGTCAGTGTCAAAAGTTTTTCTTTTTTATAATGTAGACTTTTCTGTTTTCATTCTATGGATTGTAGAGTTCTTAGATTTTCTCCTGAAACAACTTTGCTAATATTAAGTCGAGCATCATGATAGAACTGCCTTTTATGTTCATTTAAATTCAAATTACCGACCAGTTCTACTCTCATGTTGTTTTGTTATACAATACTTAGAATCGATTAGGTTGTGAACCTACTGATCTACATTAAAAATAAATGTAGCTCAGAATCATTGTTTGGTATAGGGTCCTAATCTGTCCATATTGAAAACTATGCAGCCTATGCACAAAACTGACAACACAACCTTTACAAGTATTCCAATCTATAGATCATTCAAATAGTACTATACTTTTGAAACCATGCAATATTGCCTACAATGATTACACTCCATTTATTTCCTTTTGAGTATGGAGATTCAGAATGCGATAAATATTTATTGCCCTCTTTTATGTACATGTTACACTGGTTCTGCAGAAGCTTGTATTGTACTATTTGCTAGCTTTTGTTATCTGTTTCGTGCTTCTCTTTTTAGCAAAGTAGTTTGAAATTTTATTGTAGACAATTAATTGGCATATCTAGCTTATCTAGGTCTTGAGAAGGTTGAGATTGTTTAAAATGTTAAATCCCTTTGCTTTCTTGTACTGCTCTCTGGGAGGCTGCAGAAGAGTGATGACTTTTGTTTTATACAGGGGTGAGCAAATTACAGAAGCATTGCTTATACAGTTGGATGTTCAGAAGAAATTACATGAACAGCTCGAGGTATGAACCTTGCAATGGGATACCTAGCATGGGTATATATGATAATCGAGTTTGTAATCCTGAAACCTTTTTTCCCTGTTGCAGAGCCAAAGGAATTTACAATTACAGATGGAAAAGTTGCTACAGGAGATGCAAGAAAAATCAAGTGGATTGTTGAAGGGAAAGATCTCCTCTGCTCATGATTGTGGCAATCGATCTGTTCAGCTTTCAATTGATCACACTTCTAATGTTTCAAATAATCTTGAGCTTTCAGCTTCACATCTGGAGATGACAGAAAAAGCTAGTGATGAGTGCATTACATCTCATGGTTCAGTCAGAAATATTCAATGTAAATCATATGAGGGCAACAATGACGAGAATTTCAATGTTTGAAGCTCTGTAAAAGATTCCTAACACAAGAACTTCAGAGGAAAAAGCTCAATCAGCATATATGGATTACATGAAATGTTGATTTGAAATCTTTGATGAAGACAATCAGCAGTAGTCACATTTACAATTTGAAATCCTATGTGTTTTGAGTCTTGACAGATAAACGTGGGCCATTTATTTTAATGGCTGCAGTAATGCATTGGGAAAGGTTTTGTCTGAATAACTGGTTAGTGTAAGCTCACTGATTGTGGATTGCTCTGACCACAACGGTGATCTCAATGTATGAGAATGCAAGACTTTGGAGACTTTTCAAAGTTGTACACAATGAACTCAATTTCAAAACATTTTGCAAACATTTGAAGAACAAGCAACCTATGACATTTGGGAAAAAGAAAAATATTCAAGTGGCTAGGAAATTCATCTAGCATAATTTTGAGTTTTACTGCTTAATCCTGTTTGTCTCTTGTTTTCCAGCACGATTTTACGATAGGGAGACATCAAACTTATAGACAGGTTGGAACTTAGAAAATTTGCAGAAATCATTTGGCATTGTTTACTTCAAGACTTTTTTGTTAAATTCAAAACTAATCTCATACTTAATCACATGTACTTAAGATTTGGAATTGACGGTAGTATCTGGAATTTAGCCAATGGTTTCTTACTGAGTCTCGCATGTCTTCAGCAACTTGTTTCTTACTGAGTCTCGCATGTCTTCCAAGAATGGTAGTCTTCTTTGTGCATGTAAAACTTAGATTGGAGTTATGGATCTTAAAAAAGCACTAATATGATCTTCTGTGATGTTTTCAAATCCCACTATTCCCTCGAATACTTTTTTTTTCTTCTTAAACTTAAAAAGTAAAAACTTTATGCTTGAAGCAATCAGCATTTGATTTGGCAAGATGCACTCTGTGCTAGTCAGAAATGTTCTGTATGTGGCATCTGACACAGTTTTAAGATCATGGTAAGAAAATTTTGTACTCTGAAATTCTGAATCAATAAAAAAGATTATTTATTTTTCTTTGCCATTTACTAACAGTTTAGGAAGAATGAGATTATTATTCAAACAAAAGAATTACTATTTCTGCTTTTAGCTTAGTTAGAAAGCAATATATCCCTTTTCATATATCAGGTACCTTCTGTCAATTCATTCTATTGATCTCAAACTGAAATGTTGGAGAAGATTCTGATCAGATAAGTTGATATTATTTCTGGCATAGCATCAGTTTCTTGCAATGTTATATGCATGGACAATGATTACATTCATATTGCTAAGGGAACGTACAGACATGCACGGCAAATAGTTTTCATTTTGGGGGATTGAATGACCACATAAAAATCTTTGCCACAACAAAATTTGCCTTAGAAGGGATTTATGAATGGAAGAATGATGTGAGAAGTTGGAGTTTTTCTTCATTTGATCCAAGTACATATATTAAAGGAGCTTTGCTAGAGTTTTGATTGTCCTCTAGTGCTTTCCTCGCCCTTTCCAGTCCTGTTGCCATACTACATTTATTGTATTCTTTTTTAGCCTTGGGCTACTGCCCTTTAGGCTGATTCGATCTTTAAATGTGCCAAACAACAGGATTTTATAGCTACTGTTGCTTCATTTTAGCCTCGGGCCACTGCCCTTCAAGCTGATTTGCTCTTTAAATGGCTAAATAGGAGGATTTTGTAGCTAGTGTTGCAAATACCAGAAGTGAAGAATAGAGCCCCAAAAAAAGTTTTAACTTTAGGTGTACTGCAAGTTAAGGATATTCTTTGAGTTCCACAAGCTTATGTATTGTTGCAACTCCCTAAATATGGTAAAACCTAACAGTGGCATGAATTGTTTGATAGTATTTGTTAATATGGTAATTGTAAGCAATGATTAAAAAACTGAAATGGAAACTAATACAAGACATAAGATTCCTTTTTCAAACCACTGCAAACCTCAGATAGAGCTCAACAATGAAAGAAAAACAAGATAACAACACAAGCAATAAACTCAAAAGTTACCATAAACCTCCATTATTGAATGATTTGCTCCTTGAATATTTTGAAATGTGGATGTTCCTTGCTTGAATGCTACAAATTTTGACACCATATGTTTAGTTTGAATAATAATGGATTAAAATGAGGGATGAGATGCTTGAATTTATAGATTTTGGGAATGAGGAATGGATGGCCAAGATCAAATTGTGAGATTAAGGGTGGAGAATGGTTGAGAGGAATTTCCTAGGATCTAGGAGAGGATGAAAGGTGGAGATGAAGGTAGTTAGAATGTGCATGACTAGGATTAACTTACCAAATTTAGTAAGTAGTTGTGAGGATGAGGGAAATTAGAGACATGTGCACTTAAAAGAGTCATAACTTTGTGATGTGTTGAGAGAATAAGGGGACCATAAGAACAAGTGTTCCTAGATGCCCAATATTCTTGGAATCTGTTGAGAGAATAATAGGAGCACAAGGACAAGTGTTCTTGGGTTCCCTTATTCTTGGAAAGTGTTTGAGGGAATATAGAATATTATTTAATTGCTTTAGCCACATGGGTGAGGTGGATAATAGGTGGAATTTGTAGTTAATTATTTATTTATTGTGATGAGATGGGAAAAGGTATTTAATTAGAGTATGAGACTTTAGGTGAAAGAGATATGTCAAAGGTTAATTAGGACTAGGTGATGGGACGTAGGTTTAGGTGATGAAATTGACCAATTAGGGATTAGGTGATGAAATTGACCAATTAGGGATTAGGTGATGAAATTGATTGATTAGGGATTAGGATATGAATAGTCCTAGGGAATATTTTAGGTGTCTATAGTAATAATCTCTCTAACAACCCAACCCAATGGGATGCTACTTAACCTCTTAATCATAATTAGCGTTTTTTTTTTTACTTCATATTGTTAGCATTTTAATTTGTTATTTTCATGACAACACAAAATAGAATAGTGTGTGAGAGAATCCCTTCTTTGAATTTGTAAGGGAAGCTTCCTAATTTAATCTCCTACACACTATACAAATTGCTTTTTTGGGTTTTGCATGTTAACAAAATGCTTGTACCTTGTAGAGGTAGGAACACAAGACTGGTGTGATTAAACAAAAATATGAATTGAATATAAAACACCATTCAATGGTTAAAGCAAAGACCAATGAATTAGAATTCTAAATAGGATTGATTTGACCAAAAAAAACATTTAAAAAATAATAAGCAACACAATGTGAGATAAGAACAATAAATTTTAAATGCATACAAAGCTACTAATTAAGAGTAGGACAAGTGTTAAACAAACTTGAACACAATCTTGTTAAAATCATGAAGTTTTCACATTCCATAATAATTGATATCCTGATTTTTGGATTTGACTATGTAATTTTGTAACATCGACATTTTGGATCAAACTTCATGATCCATCATTTCTCACTTCTCTGGCCATCTCATCACGAACATGAATTTCAATCTAAAACATTGATGTTACAACATTGTACATCGTCAAAGCCGAAACCAATGATATCACAATCTTGTTATTTTCGTCTTGAATCTTAGTACAATTTACTAACTTCAAAGAAAAATGACAAGTTCTATAATATAAGTTTTAACATTAACTCTTCTATATTCTATGTGTACGAGACATTTATAAGCTCTTTAAAAGAAGCTTCTAGAGAAAAATAATAATAAAATAATGTTTTAAAGTTGCTTTGAAATCAAACCTATTTCTAGCCTAGGGCAATAGATGCTTAAAATACCTTGGAAAAGACTTTCATTTGCTTTAAGAACTGCATTCTTTTTTAACCTGGTTTCCTAAATAAATGAATGATTGAGATATGCCACTTTGTTGCTTTAAAACATTAATTTTTCCTTTGATCAAGTTGTCTATGTTAAGGATTGTTCATGACTAGTTATTTTTTGTTTTTATATCTTTCAACTTTTGGTGTTGATGTTGTTTTTAGACAACTTAATCACCTAATTGCATTTTTTTCAATCATCACCACCTTACTCACAACTTAGGGCTAGTATTATCAATAAGAATACACAACTATTTTTAATTGGTCATGTTTTCTTTGTTGACTTTTAGTAGTTTTTCTCTTTTAGAGTGTCATTGTTAGTAAGAAAGCATGAGTTGACTCGAGTTTTTTAACTATTGCACTTTCTAATCATTATTGCCAACTAAATCGTGCCTTTAGAGTGGCTTTTGACAGTAAGAAACATGAGTTGACTTGAGTGTTTTTAACTATTGCTCTTTCTGACCATTATTGTCAACTAAATTGTGTCTTTAGAGTGGCTAACCACATTAAAAATGTGATTCAACTTAACACTTGAAGTTATTTCATTGTTGGTGTAGTTTTATGAGTTGATTGCCAATTTGATTGCCTTTTATGAGTGGCATAGCCATGCCAAAAGACATGGTTTCTTCATTAAACTTTAACTTAATGTGTTGATCATAGTTTTCCACTAGCCTAGCCACTTTGGTCATGCCTTTTTCATTGCTTAGCCACCTGAATCACCATTTTAGAGTGGTATTGTCATTATCATTGTGTGCCTTTCACTCAATTGAACTAATGTTTTATGTTAGTTAGTTGTGCTTTCCCAACCACTTGACCACCTATGTCACACTCCATCCTTGGTTCAACCATTGCAATCACACTTAGACTTGAGGTATTCCCTTATTGGCACAATTCCATAATATCTTCACTAGTCCTATTGCATATTTTCTACCTCTTAGCCACTTGGAGCACAATTTTTTAACGATTTTGCCACTTTGAAATTGGTGATTAGACTTATGCTTATCATGTGGGGATTTAATGTTTCTCCTTTCTTTCTTTGCCTTATGTGGATATGCCACTTAGACAAGGCGTTGGAGAGGTGTCCTTTAGTATCTATTATTCTCGCATTTAGGTTCAAATCTTTGACATCCCACCATCCTTCTTCAATGCTAACCATTCAATAGCTTGATTGTCTTTATTAATCATCTCTCTTATATTCAACAACCTACAAACATTGCTAGCTTGACAAAATTGGAACAATGCTTGATAACTTAGCAATTTGATAGAAAGGACAACCTAATTAGCATTGATAATACAACAAGAAGACATGATTATTGACTACAGTCTTGGTTGGAAGTGATTTTTCACATAGGTACTAATTTTGGCATGAACAATGGCATTTTTGGGGAACCATGGGACAAACTTGGATCATAGGAGAGCTTTAAAATATTTTAGAAAACAATACAAATCAATGTCTTATTCATTGGGTGATATAGTGGAACTAAAACCAACACATAGCCCAAACAAACACCTTGAACAAAACTATAAGCAAGCATGATACAAAAAAGGGGAAAACATTACAACATAATGATTCACAACACAGAAAGAGAGAACACATCATGAAACAAAAAGAGGAAAAACTTGCAACCTTAAATAAGTTTCAAGAATTGTTTGTTGTAAGACAAAAGGCAATTTAGTTCCATCGATATGAGCAAGATAAAAGTTTTACCTCCATAAATTCATCTGATTTTGAAAGACCAAGCCATAAATAGTCAAAATTTATGTGCATGCTCTTAGATTCATGACATTTATCCTACAATAGAACCCGGTCTTAGAAAACAAGCCCCTTTGTAAGTTCTTATCACAAACCTTTTTCACACTTGTTTGATACTCTATGATCTTACCAATTGCATGAATTCTTTCCTCTTCAAGCTTAAGAAGATAAATAATACGTTTCTCAACAATATCTTTAAATTGATTGTCCTCCATAGTTGAAGCTAATTGTAATGCTAACAATTTGAGCATGATAGGTAAGATTGCCTCCATCCCATACGTGATAGAAAAAAGGGTAAGTCTTGATTGCTCACTTTGGTGTGGTCTTGTCTCCTCAAAATGCATCAAACAATTTCACATGCTATGTTCTTTAATTATCCTCCACAAACTCGAGTATGATATATTGTCATGAAGTTTTCAAGGCATATATTTTAAACTTCAATCCATTTACTTATTTTGATTGTTAAGATGCAACTTTTAACTTGGCCCATTTTGGTGAAGGCCACAAGGGGCACCTCCTCCCTTAACACAACATTCACATTCAACAAATTCAACTTAAATCAACATAAAAGACATTGTGGAGATCCAAGAGTCACCACTTGAAATTTCACCTTTAAATGTCACCATGGGTTTCTCTTGCAGCTTTGTAAGCTTTACCAACTTATCACTAGCCCACCAAACGCTGTATGTAATGACCATGACAGGGTTTTTGGATTTCCCTTGTATTTAGCCGATAGGCTTTTATTGTGGACTTGCCAGTCCACAAATACCCGACATACCTGTCTCACACGTCGTAAAACAATTTAATGGTTCCCTGAAAACAATTATAAAGTACTTTGGCACCGGTAAACAAGTCTGGGAAAGTTGTGTCAGACAACTTGCAACGCTTCAATAAATTTGGTTTGCACTGACGCAAGTGCTGAAACATATGTTGTAAGATATGTCCCAGAAAATATCAGTTGATGATTCGATATGAAATGTCTTCTTAGCTGTCCTTTCCATTCATTCGAACCTGCTGTTAATTTGATAGCCAAAATCCGATGGATTAATTGGATCGCCAAAATCCGATGGATATTTTTTCCCTCTGTTATTAATGTATTTTTGTGTAGCTCGTGAATGCACTCATCACTCTTTGTTGTGTACCGCCGCCTCTATTCCTTATAAAAAAGGATACACCTAAAAATAAACATAAAAATCAAATGGCGCGTCTCAAATATACGACTACAAAGAAAACTAAGATCCAATTGCTGCACATCTCAGACTGAACAAACTTGAGAGGTACTAATTCTAACTTTTTACTTTTGCTTTTCTGATCGCATTATCAAAATTTTAGCCCTCCTCTCACTGCTCGTGTTCACTTTCTTTGCGACTGTTCACATTCTATTTTGTGGGCGTAGGGTGAAGCTTGGGTTGGAAATGTTTCTCATTTTTTTTGCTGCAACTGTGAAGTAGCAAATATTTGATGCAAAGTTCCTGTTACATGCCCTTTTCTTTCTTAATAGCTGCTTATATGCATCTATTATGGTTGCCCTTGAAATCGGATGGCTTCTTTATAAGCTTTTGGGTCTTACCCATAACCAAATTGGACTAAATTTTTTAGGTCAGACGATTTAAATAAATTGTTAGAAATAATGTCCAGGCCTCGGTACAATAAAGAGTCTCCTTGATTATTCCTATATGGTATCCAGTATTTTACAATTTTACACTAGTTCGTATTAGATCCCCTCACTTAAACGGTTGATAGGCTTTGAATACTTATCAACTATTTAAGCTCTCCTTTCTAAGATTATTGTTATGACTATGCCAAATTCATTTCTTTTTAAGGCTACATTTAACTGTCACATGACAGTATTGAAGCTTCTTATTTTTTAAATATAAATTTTTAAAAGAATTTTGGGCAAATTATCTCAAAGAGAGAAAGAGGAAGATTATAATAAAACAAATAAAAATTATCCTTTACTGTTTCCTACTAAAATCATAATCCATTTCAGCATGTTAAGGCAATCCAAGACAGCTAACTCTCAAAAGAGTAAATTGATGGATGATGTTATCTTTTTTTCACCATTAGACATACTTTTTTTTCACTGTGTCTTTTATTTCTATGAACAGAAAAAATTTGCTGCAAGATTCAATCTTCGGCATACATTTATGTTCCACACATAATAAATCCAACTTACTTTCCAGTCCTCAGAGCATTGCAAACAAAAGTTATTTATAAATCTATAGATTGTAAATCTTATCTCTAATGACTTGAGGAATTTTGTTTTTTAATCTTAGTAATTCAATCTGCATTATGTCCAGCCATGTAGTTCTCATAGAAATCAAACTCATTAGAATAAGAGGAAAAGCATCAATGATCTTTTTAAAGAAAAAATATTTTTTATTTTGATTTATTTACTTTCTATTTAATTTATTTTATTATTAAATAATATCATTATTGGTAAAAATGATAATATTATATATAGTAATATTATTTTTATATATAACATACATAGATATAGTAATATTTATTTTATTTATATATATATATATTTTTTATTGATGAGTGCTACCAAATAAGGGGGTAGCTTCCAAATTACAGTAGTAACTTTAGGCAAGAGAGTGCCACAAACAAACCAGAAAGTTAACTCCAAACAGGACAATGCTAAGCATTCATGAACTGGTAAATTATTGCCATACAATTCCCTATCCTGATGAGCATGTTGAGGTTGCTCATCCCTAACCAGCAGAGGTCGGAGTCCATGTATCTTGCAAATGCCGCCAGATCTCCATTCCTGACTCCCATACGGAAGACCTCCCAAGCGTTGGACATGAAGTTGAGAAGATCCTCATGCGTAGAAGCACCCACATCACTACCATTGCCTTCATTGTCGCTCAGAATAGTAGGATCAAAGTAAACTCTGAGAAGGCTGACCCACCCTTCCATCCTTAGCTCCATAGTAGCATTGGCGACAACATGAATATAGATTGGCACCACAAGCCTGTCTAACCGTGCCACCACCACTTCCCTGGACTCATTGATGTCCACCAAAACGCTTATCACGACTTCAAGCAGCTTCCCGTCACACCAGTGTTGGTTTGCACTCAGAAGGGAGGAGAGCAGATCAACAATAGCATTTAGTCTTTCCTGGTTTTGGACTGCGAACAGTCGCCTACACTGGGCAGGGAGAGCTTCCTTAGCACATTGGCAGAGAACCCCGAACTGAAACACCATGCTTGTGTCACACTCCACTCCATGAGACATCCGCTTGCTGAAGAAAGTGGCCGGGATGTCTACATTAAGTAAGCATGGAAGGTTTACTTAAAGAACCAAGGAGTACAAATACCCAGTGGACACTAAGAGGCCCGAATCATCCAAAATCTAAGCCCCCAGTACTCACTGCTAAAACTCACATTCTGAGGGCTTCTTAAGCACGATTCTGGGCAGTAGATAAGGCACGACAGCCTAGTGAGTCTTTTAAAATAATTTCTTGCAACCCCGGCCATGGTATAGATGTAGAACCCACAACTACTTTTTCGGCTTGCCTTACACCCGAATTTTCCAGAAGGTCAGTAGCGCGATTTTCCTCTCTATACATGTGCGATATTGTATAGTTTGATAGCCTTCCTAAAGATTCCTTTACTAGGCCGATCCAGTCAAGCATTTTCCAGTTTTGTGATTTCCCAAAAATGATAGCGTTTATGCATAACAACGAATCTCCTTCGATCTCGACCTCATTAATTCCCTTCTCAATGCAAATTTGTAGACCAAGCCATAGTGCTTCCATTTCAGCCATGTTGTTTGTGCATATCCCAAGATTTTTTGAAGCAGCTCACACACATTTGCCTTGGGGATTTTGAATTATGCATCCTGCCCCCGCGATGCCTGGGTTGCCTTTTGCCACCCCGTCGAAATTCATTTTCCATTTTAGCCAAACTGGGTGAGTCCAAAAAATCACTCTCCTGTTCACTTTTGGTTTGTGTGGCCAGCAGAGAGCATGTATCCTGAGCCCATTCCATTTCTTCATGATTTCCTCATCCCACCTTGAGAATTTTGACTTGGTGCCCACGTTTATCCTATGATTTGCAGTCTCTGTGATTGCCAATTGAATTTTCTCGACGAGGCATTCACGTGTCAGTGCAGTACCTTTAAAAATTCATCTATTTCTTTCTTTCCAGATGTGCCAAACTATCATTGAGGGCGCAAGACCCCAGATTCCCTTCCAGTACCCGAACTTGCACATGACTGGCCAGCTTGCCAGAAAATCCCAAAGTTTATAATGTCTTGCTCCAATAAAATTCAAGTCTAACTGCAGTTTATCCCAACAGAATGCAGCGTACGGACATGATAAAAGCAGATGATCTACATCTTCTCCTGCTTGTTTGCACAAGATGCACCTTGATGGGCCAAGAATTCCTAGTCTCTTCAGTCGCTCACTAGTTAGACATCGTTTATGGAGAGCCGTCCATAGGAAGGCCCCGACCTTCAGTAGGATCTCTTTTTTCTAGCAGAGTTTGGCCATCCAGGATTTGTCTTTACTTTGCTTTAGCTGTATTTGGTATCCTAGTTTGGCGGAAGACGCCCCACACCAGAAAATTGAATCTTCCCAGTCAAAGAGTCTTATTGGGCGGTTACCGAGCTCCTTGCTTATTTCATCAATCAAAATTTTAGGGATTTGTGGGGATGAAAATTTAATCCAAGAGTACATACCGTAATTTGAGCTGTTGTCTGTACTAACATAGTCTGCCACCTTTGTGCCAAAAGTGGAGTGAAGATGGTCTAGATATTGATCAAGATCAAACATTTTTGCCAAGCATTGGTGGCCATTCCAAGAATCCATCCAAAATGAGGCTTTTTTCCCATCTCCAATCCGCCAAGACAGATGTGTAGTTATTAAGTGCCTATAGCTTGATATGAATTTCCATGTAGTTGATCCGCCATCAAGATTTTCGACCGTTAGAATTCTAGACGGGTCTTCATTGTCTAGGTATTTGTTTTGTAAAATCTTGCACCAAGGTTTGTCAGGCCTTTTGTACATCTTCCATATCAGTTTTGCACCAAGTGCGTTATTTTGCAGCTGCACTTTTCGCAAGCCAGCTCCGCCCTCATCCTTTGATTTGCAGACTAACTCCCATCCGATTAAAGGAACTTTTTTTTCCTCTTTTGAACCTTCCCACATAAAATTTTTCATAATTCCTTCCAGTGCTTTTCTGTTTTGACCGGTGCTTCCAAGCAAGACATTGTGAATATAGGGACTGCCGCCAGCACCGATTTGGTCATGGTGATCCTTCCTGCCAGGGTGAGCCAGTTATTTCTCCATGCCATCGCCTTGTTTCAGCATCTTTCCACTACCTCGCTCCAATGATTGGCTTTACACGAACCTTCAAAATTTTGTACACCAAGGAACTTGGATGGTAATTGCCCGACACAAATTTTCAAAATTGAGATGATCACTTGCTGCAATTGGTCTCTT
The DNA here is from genome assembly GCA_007258455.2 of Sequoia sempervirens. NCBI lineage: Eukaryota > Viridiplantae > Streptophyta > Pinopsida > Cupressales > Cupressaceae > Sequoia > Sequoia sempervirens. The sequence goes on along the minus strand of VDFB02281492.1, from coordinate 939,313,288 downwards.
GTATTGAAGAATATGACGCATGATTTATCCCTGTTCATTATTTGCCCTGAGTTATTTTCGTATTCCGCTATCACCTTACTTATACTTCTGGCTTCTTTTATGCTTGCTTCCCCTAGGAGGGATGTATCATCCGCAAATTGAACATGGGTGATTGGTTCAGTATTAGGAGCAATGCATATGCCACGCCAATGCCCCTACATTCTACAATTTTTTATAGCACAGCTAAAGGATTCTGCCAGGAGGATGAAGAGGAAGGGTGAGAGCGGATCACCTTGCCTGAGCCCATTTGTTGCTTTGAAGAAACCTTGAAGTGATCCATTAATTGCTATAGAAAATCACACCGTGGAAATGCATTGAAAGATTAGGCCGCACTACTGATTGCAGAAACCTAATTTTTTCATGACTCCCATTAGGAACAGCCAACTCACTTTGTCGTAAGCTTTGCTAACATCTAGTTTTATAATCATTCCCGCCTTTTTGCTAGAACGTAATGTATGTACTGCCTCTGAGATGATGAGTATACTGTCTGAAATTTCTCTGCCAGGTACGAAGCCATTTTGTTCCGCCGAAATGATCTTCTCCAGAGTAGGTTTTAGCCTGTTAGCTAGCACCTTAGCTGCGATCTTATACAATGTATTACACAATGAGATAGGTCTGAATTCATCAAATGATGTGCATTTTTGTTTCTTTAGGATCAAAGCTATTATCGAATTATTAATATCCTTAACAAAGCAACTTGTTTTGCGGAATTCTTCAACAAACTTCCATATCTCGTTGCCCATGAAGCTCTAGCACTTCTGGAAGAAGCTTGCGGGGAAGCCATCCGGCCCTGGAGCCTTGTCAAGATGCATTTGAAATAACGCCTTATGCACTTCTTCCATTGATATTTGTGCGCACAATCTATTGTTATCTTCTTCGCTGATTAAAGGCCTAACAGGATCCAAGTACTCTGCATTCATCTCATGGTTGTGGGATCCCCCAAGTAATTTCATGAAGAACTCACATGTTGCCAGGCCAACCGCCTCTCCACCACTTACAGGCCGGCCCCCACAATCATGGATTTCTTCTATCTTGTTTGTCGCCCTCTTGGCCAAAACAGATGCATGAAAGAATTTTGAATTGGAATCCCCTTCGCTTAGCCAGACTTCCCGCGATTTGTCTCTCCAGTAAATCTCTTCCCTTTTTAGCAGCTCCCCTAGTCTTTCCTTTAGGTGCTTTTCTTTTGTATATTCTTCATTTGTCATGCCTTTCTTTATTATCAGCTCACTAAGAGCTTCTAGTTCCATCTCCACTTGCGCCTTATCCAAAAAAATGTTCTGGAACTGAGTCTTGTTCCATTCTTTCAATTTTTGTTTGATGAATTTCAATTTCTTTACCAATATATAGCTAATCGAGCCACCAACCTTCAATTCTTTCCACCATTGCTCCAGAAGCAGGAGAATATTCGGATCCCACCATCACATGTTTTGGAATTTGAAATTTGCTTTCTCTGTTACCTGCCCGTATGTTATTGACAGTTCAACAGGAAAGTGGTCTGAAATTGAAATGGGCAATATATTGGCGGCCATCTTTGCCCCTGAATCAGACCAGCAGGGTGATAACAAGAACCGATCTAGTCTTTCCGAAATAGCCATGAAGTCCTTGCGACGATTAGTCCATGTAAAAGTTCCATTGTTCGTTGGGCAGTCCACCAGCCCACAATTCCCAACAAATGCTCTGAAATCAAGAATGGATTGTGGCACCGTCCTAATGCCACTACTCTTCTCGGATAAATCCAGTATGGCATTAAAATCACCTCCTATAATCAGTGCAGTTTCTGGACGGGATAGAACGAATTTTGACACAGAGCACCAAAGTGCAGCTTTATCAACTGTTTTTGTCGGGCCATACACATTTATAATCAGAATCTGTTTGTTTAAGTTCAAATCAAATGCCTTTGCTGCCATCCAATTCATAGAGGCATATAGAACCTCCACAGAGACTTCCATCTCCTTCCATAAAAGTCCTAAGCCACCTGCTGCACCACCGAATTTTGAAAAGATTCATCCCAGTACCGACAATATTTAAGGAATTTTGCACATTCTTTGTCTGCTAGCTTTGTTTCTTGCAATAGAATAATACTACTTACACTTTTCTGCAATTGATGCCTTACCAGGCGTCGTTTGTCAGGGGCCATTAGGCCCCTGACATTCCATGTCATAACCCTCATTGCTTCCCAAGGGAGGCTGCTCCTCCCTTGGTACTCATAAATTTGGTGATGCTAGTATATTTCTTGGCCGCCGCTTCTTCTTCCCTAAGTTGTTTTAGAGATTTCCTCCCTCTCGGGTTTCCCGTGTTGCCGATTTTGCCCAGACCCAGATGGTTGATTGCCGATTGAGAAATACATCTCTCATCTATGATGTCCAGAGCATCCTCATCGCAGGCATTTGAATCAAGGTCATTATTCTCACTTTTTGCATCTACCACTGCGCTCATGAGAAGTGGATTTTCTTTCCCTAGGGAGGGTAGTTGGGTATGCGGAGCCAATCCTACATTTCTTCTATGAGAATCGGTGGGGGATTGAGCACCTTTTATCTGAACTCTTTCTTTTGAGTCAATAGCTTCAATTGGTTGAGTATTTTGTTTTATAGGGTCTGGCTTGGTTGTGATGGTTTGGGATGGGGTAGTTCCAAATGGCTGCTCATTCCAAACCTTCACTTTCTTTGTGCATGTTTCAACATTATGGCTCCTATCCCCGCAATTTATACAAAAGAAGCGTGGTTCTTCAATCTCCACCTCCTGTAACCATCTTTCCCCATTAACCATGAGACAAATTTTCTGTGGTAAGAGTTCAATTGCAACAATACGGAGCCTGGCAAACTTATACATATTGCCTTCCAAAATGTTTGAGTCCACTTCCAGTAATATTCCCATAGACCGATCAATCTTTTCTAGACAATCTCCTGCCCAATATTCTATTGGTAAATTATACAAACGGACCCATACCGGAGTATCATACGACTGTTTTTTTGTCGGGTCAAAATTCATACACCATGGTTGCATATATAGTGGCATGCCCTTCATGTACCACGGATCTCCTTCTGTTATTCGTTGTTTTGTTCGCTCATCTACAAACACCACCACAAAAAACCCCTTCGGCATAAATCTTATTAATACTTCTGTATTCTAGTTTGCTGTTATCCAATTTTTGATCTCTGAGCGACTTGGAGAGCCCCCGATGAAACGACAAATACAGGAAAATTCATTCAGGAGAGTCGCGTCTTCTTTGATTTCATCGGTCACATTGATCTCCATTGGGGGTTCTTCCTCTCTTTTATTGCTAGCTATCAATGCTTTCCCTGGTGTTTCTTTTGGTGTTTTCGAGCCAAATCTTTTAATTTTTGTTGTCTGATTGCTGTGATTTTTGTTTCTCCATTTGGTCCCTGCCCTGGCGTTCCATACTTGATTGCCTCTTTTCTCAAGAGGGGAGTATTGCCTTGCGAATGGGGTTCAGTTTTCTGTAAGGGTTTCAGGGGTATCATGTCGTCGCCTAGCTTGGTTACCTTTCTTATCAATCCTTTCCTGTGACGGGGCTGGTAAGCATTTGTTTATCCATTCACCTCCGACGAACACCCACTATGGTATGTGGGCCTTCGCACCTCCCTCGGCTCCATCTTCCTGCGGTTCGTCGCCCCAACGCCTTCTTCCTTCCCCTTCTGCTATGCCTTCTGAAGCGGCCTTCCTGCCTTCCGGCTTCGCATTGTTCTGCTCCATTTCTATTTTATTTATATATTATATATACATTATTTATTTATTTTACTATTTTTTATTTTGATGTATTCATTTTGTATTTACATTATTTTATTATTAAATGATATCACTAATTTTATATTTATCAATAATTTGAAATGTAAATGGTTAGTCAAGTTTAAGGTAAAAAAAATTTAAATGTTCACAACATGAGGTATTTTTATATCATTATAGAACACTTTTAGATGTAAAAATGTGTTTAACAAGAATATTTAAATTTTTGATAAGAAATGGGGTTATTTTAATTTGAAGAACTATTATATATAATAGTTATTTTATTTTGTTTCATTTACTTAAAAAGTTTTCATTGATTTAAGATTTATGATATTTTATTTCAAATATATTATCTTTATATTTAAAAATAAATATCAACTCTACTCTAAACAATATTTATATTTAAAATTAAATATCAACTCTAAAAAGTATTTATTTCAACTATTTTTCACACACCATACTCATATTATAAATTACATCTAATAACAAAATTATATGGTACTAAAAAAATATATAAAATTAATATATGAATTTTTTTTTGATATTATGATAATTACTACTTTTTTTTATTAATAATGTCTATTGCATGATTTCTAATTATGAAAATTTTCATCTTCATGTTAATTTCCTTTTAGATACATAATTTAGAATCTATGTATGAAACTAGACTTATGTCTATATAGTCTAATAAATTTTATATTAATTAAAATTGGTGTTACACCCATACACAATACATGAAAATGTAAGGCCAACAACAATGGGTTTTATGAGTAGAATTAAAAAAATATTTTTTAAATTACTTTTATTTCATAAAAGTATACTTATAGGTGAAAATTCACCATCAACAATTCACTCAGGGAAAATTCACCACCATGAAAATTCATCTCAAGGAAAATTCACCACCACAATTCAAATCAAATTTTCTATGCGATGATGAATTTTCTGCGGAGGTGAATTGCTAGTGGTGAATTTTCCTTGAGGTGAATTTGCCATGGTAGTGAATTTTCCCATGGTGAATTGCTAGCAGTGAATTTTTGTGGAGCAAGAAGGGAGTATTTTGAAACTATTTTCTTACATAAGTATGATGTGTTGTTGTCCCTTTTTAATAAAGATGTAATTGTCTTTTTATAGTCACCTCCACTTAAAAGCAAAAAGTGAAGATACTAACTAATGTCTTTTAAAGGATTAATTTAAAGGGAATAGTTATTATTTTAAAACTTTAGAACATGTCTATTTTGTTTTTCTTCTATAATTTACAGCATAGATTTGGTGTATGCCACACATTTACAAGCCATTTAATAAGGGACGTCCCTCCTCTATCCTGCAGTACCATTTCTAGCATGAATGGGTCAACAACTCACTTTATATGGTGGTCTCTTTGCTGGTCATCTAGACTACAATACAGTTCAATAATGGAGTAGGTTCAATACTATGCAATATTGATTGTTAGGTTTCTATTCAAGCTTTTATCTTCCTCTAGAATTATGTTTGTTATGAATAAATTTAGTGCTTATAAGATTTTCCAACTTTCACAAAAAATTTCTAGGATTAATTTACAAGAATATTTTCATCAGAAATATTCTAAGATTAATAATTTTTATCACAATTTTTTATGGAAACCAATTTTTGGAATTATGGAACTTTCCTTTAATGTGACAAAATTAGAAGTTCACTTAGAAAAGGTTCTTCTTTTCCTATACTTGTAAATGTCAATGACATTGTTGTTCTTTCCCTTCAAAGTGAAATCCATTATGTGAATTTGAATAAACAAATTTAATTTAGGGAATTATTTTTACCCAAAAATGATAGATACAAAGGTTGTTTTGTTTCTTTTTTAGAGGTTGGTTGGATTCTTCTACTTATTCTTTCCTCGTACACCAAATTCTTTGAGGGTTGGTATACTCCTTTGGCATGTGTTGTTTGGTCTTTTGATAAATGTATTTGCAATAACAACAAGAAGGAAGCTTGGGTTTTTGGACAATCTTACCTTCCTTGAGAACTTAGGTTTGTACAAATATGGTTTTGAAGACATATTGGTGAATTTTACTGTATTGACATGACTTATATTTATAGCTTTTGTTGTTCTTTCTAATATTTTACAAACCTAAAAAAGAATTAAAAGGGTGTTATACAATAGAGATTGCAATAGCTTAGAGTACTCTACTCATTGCTTTCAAATCTGTCATTTCATCTACAATAATTGTCATCCATTATTATGTTCAATTTGGACCTTAGAAATATCACCTAACTTGAATACCACTTGAATTAAAATTATACAGCTAAAATGATATCATAGTGCTTCAGTTAAGTTGCATATATGTCATTATTATAATTGCAATGAGTGTAATACTTCATTTAATGCAATATTAAAACACATTTAAATTTTACCTTCAATTTCCTATGGGCTTATTCTTGAACCTCCTATAGGTACAAGTGCTAGTTTTATAATTACATTGCCGAGTTACTTCCCTGCCCCAAAACCCCACGTCATTTCCCATTTCGACCTTTCAGGATTTTCTTGTTCATTTGCAAAACCTACCAAGTTACAACCAGAATTCAAAAACCCACCAATAAACTCTAAAAGCATAGCATTTATTGCCTGCATGTGTGACCAAAATTATTTAAAAACCTGCAACTTGTTTTTCATTTTCATAGCTATTCATTCTTTGACATTCTTCCACGCCTGGGCATCCATCAATCCCCTACGAGCTCATGATCTCATTAATCTACTAGTGCATTTCTCAATCGATTCACGAGCAAACTCAATTATCATATTGCACCTTTGGAAATGGGAGTTAGGGTTTGAGCATTCTAGGGTTTTGTTGATTACGCATGCATCCAGGGTTTCCAAATTCAATTCCCTATTCTAGAAATCTTTCCCAAGCCCACATCAATCTTCAAGGTATTCTCTATTCCATCGAGCATAATCGGTTTTCCATTTTTCTAGGATTTGTTGCTTCGCCAGTGAATTCGTACAAGGTTTCCTTGGCTAAGCCTCTAATATAATTTTTGGGATTCAATGCCCAATTTGTAAGTTCCAGTTAGGGCTACCCATAATTCCATTGGGTCTTTTTACTTTCTATATATCCTCTTAAACATTGCAAAATTATGAATGAACCTCAGAACCCTACACTACTGAATTCCTTCGGAATTTTGAACTTCATGTGTCACCTTGTAGTTCTTATAAAGTTTCAATTGGAACTTGAAAACCTTCTCCATCTACATTTAAACTTTCAAAACAAATTTTCAAACTTTGAGACTGCAAAACTTTTGGGCTTTTTCCTAAGTTGCATCTGATTTTCAAATCTTCTCCAAGTGTTAATTAAGTTGTTCTTCGCAGATTTCTTTTACAATTGAGAATTTAGAGCTTGTGGCCTCACCCAAAAAGATAAGTACATTAATAGGGTCATTCTTCCCTCAAAGTACATCTTGGAGGAAACAAATGTTATAAACACCAATTTTGGGCATATAAGTCTAACATAGTTTCACACCAGAATGAATGAGAAGACAAGCAGGAAACTTAAATGACGTCATGGAGTGTGGGATCATATAAGTTGTCTTCTCCATGTCCCTTAAATCTCTTGAGCTAGTGTTGACTTGCACTTGTTTTTACAATTAGAATACTAGAGAAGTTCAAGACTATAGGACAAAAGGTGCTCTAGATCATGCTTAATTATTCCCACCCATAAAAAATACATAAAGAAAATCTTGATTAATGCCTCTAGATAATCAACAAGGGCTTGTTAAAGGAGGAGAGAACCGTGATCTCCAAACTATCAAAAACACCCCCATGGGAGTGAGTTAGTGGAGGAAGAAAATGATCTAATCATCTTAATAGGATTATGGAGAATTAGAATACCAAAACTTCCACCTATTGATGTTTCAGTTCATTGCTAGAATCTTGGAAATTGACTAGGTTACCATAATAAGCAACACTTTGCACAATCAACTAGTGGAAGTTACAGAGTTAAAAAAATTCTTCATGACACCTTATCTAGTTTATGGAATAGCAAGAAGAGCAATCCTCATTGGGCTAAAATGAGAGAGAGGGTCATGGAGAGTGGAGTTAGTTAGAAATTGGTTTATGAACATTACATACAATTGGAGCTTTAACAAAGCTAGAAACGTTTTAGGAGGGTGAATGATGCATTTATCTTTCTTGTTATTAGGATGTTAGAGAATGATATTCGTAGAGACCTAGAAATGGCTAATACATTTTCATCTTATCATTTCATCATTATCCTTATTATTTTTTCTATCTATATTAATTAAATTATTTTTAGTTATTTAATTAACCGAACATTTTCCTCTTTTCATCTATAGTAATTAAATAATTTTTAATTATTTAATCATGTTAATCTTTTCATCACATTTGTATTAATTAAACAATTTTTAATTATTTAATTAATTAATCTCTTATCATTTTCCCTCCAACATTGATTAAAATTAAATTAAATTTATCTTTTCCTTTATATAATTAAATAATTTTTAAAAATTGTTTAATTAGCTAACACTCATTTTTAAATAAATTAAAAATAATTTATTTAAATTAAATATTTTCTTCTAAAATGAATAAATTTATATATATTTATTTCTCCAACTATCATTTTGAATTAAATAAATTTGTTTATTTAATAATTCTAATATTTCTCTCCTTCATCCAATTCAAATTTTAGGTCTTATCCTATCTTGAATTTTCCTATCCATTGATCTTGCAAATCAATTTCCACCATTGATCAATTATCAAGTGAAGCATATAAATAAAAATATTTCATTTCATTTATACCCCCTAGCACTTCTATTATCAAAAATCTCTCTAATACTCTTATCACTATCAAGTATTCAAGTGTTCAAGCATTATCAAACATTATCAAGCATTTATCATTATCATTTATCAAACATAAGTATCATTTATCTTTGAGCATTTATCATTATTATTGCATCATATCATTATTGTTCTTTTGTAGTTTGTTACTTTGAAGAGCAACCAACAATGGAGAAAATCGAGATCTTAGCTATGACGACTTTGCTTGTTATCTAAATTATATATTATGACCCAAGATCTTGAATTTCATTGCATGATTGTGAGAGTGTGAGTTTTGCATTGTTGATATTTGTGATTCTCATTTTCATCAAATCAAAAAATATGATCTTTTTTTTCTTTTCTAGGCTTGTTTGTTGGTCTTTATGTGCAAAGACTAAAAATTCAAAGGGTTCCAAAAGTTTGTTTGGAGCTCTTCACATTGAATTGAATTATCTTATCACATTTAGCATTGGAGTTTGGGTACCTTCATTCTAATCACCATTTCTATCTTAAAATTTCAAATCAATCATTATTTATTTATCATTTTTGGTATCACTGTTTTAATTAACCTTGTTTGGTGTGTCTTCCTCACATTGAAAATTGAATTAAAATTAATCTCACATTTGGATTTAGGCTCCAAAACAAACAAGTTCCTTGTAATCCCTAAGATCTACTTAAGTATGCTCTTTCACACCCAATAATGACCTTGTTGTTGTGAATGGGGTTATTTCCTAACTAGTCATTAGTGAGGACCTATTCACATTATAAGTTTACTTAGGAGTTAAGTTATCCTAGTTGTCATTTCTAGAAGTTAGTTATAATGGGGTCATGTCTCATTATTTACTTTTAGTCATCTAGGCATTTAATAGTTTTCTCATGTATTATCTCATGCATTTGTTATTTGTATTAGGCATTTACTGTTTGTATCAAGGGTAGTTACCATCCCTTACCACACCTTTCCTATATATAGACAAGGTGTTTGTACATTGTAAATTATCTCATCTATACTAGATATCCTCAATAAATCATCATTTGATCAATCATTAATCTTCATGCTCATGTTGTAACACTTTCTTGTGGATGGTGTCTTTCATGGTTGATCCATTGAAGAGTGCAAAAATTCAATTTGGGTTCATTGCTCATCAATATTTCCAACAGATCTTGAGGATAAAAAATAAGTGATATTTCTTTTCTTTTTAGGGGGTCTATCTAGAGAAGTGATTACTCTAGAGGAAAACCTCAACTCTTGTGTTTTGATGAATTATAAAGAGTGGGGTGTGAATCAAAAAAAACTTCTCTTGAAAGTGGAATCTTGTCAATCTAATCTAAGCCTCTAAGAACTTTATACCTTAGAGAACTCAAGGTGGAGAGTGGGTTACCCTCTCTTCTTGACTATTTGGCATTATTCCCTTTCATCTACGGATTAGGCCTCACGTGCCCTTGTGGTATATCTAGAGGATACCTCTAGTTGAGGTTGTAAATCCTAACCAAAACTTATTGGCCATACGCACTTGTGTAGCCTTGTTAATGTGTCTCATGTTTTTGATTGTTCATATCACCATCTCCACTTGAAACCGAAGGGGATATATCCATTCAAAATTTAGCCTAGGAAATTGTCTTTATCATTATATCTTTGTGTGTTTTTAATCTTTGAATAAATTGTAAAAATTCAAAAATCATTAAAAATAAAAACATTCCAAAACCAAGCAAAAATCAAAGGTAAAATAGCAAACAATCAAATAAGTAGAGCTTAAACATGCCTTTTATTGACATTGTCTTATTGTCCTTGATACTAGTTAAGGAGTGGAATTTTTTTTGGTATCTTGTCTCATCATTGTCAAAATTTATCAAAGTTTAAATTGGATCTCCTATCTTTTATCTTTATCCTATCATATCATTTATGCATATACCATCTTGAGGGTCATTGGGATACTCTTGAGTTGGGAACCTTCGCTCCAAATTTGCTTGGGCTCACAAGTCTAGTACAAGTGGACTTTATCAATATCTATCTTTATCACCTTTCTTCAAAACACAAATCTAGTTCAAGTGAGAATCTATCAATTATATCTATTAATATCATTATCATCATTTGGAGATCCAACTTAGCTTTGGTCTATTCTGGTTTTGAGAAACAAGCATCAAAATTGTTGAAAGCAAATATTATTTTATCTAAGATCTTATATTTCATATGCCAATTAAAAGATCTCAATATAAGAAAAACATGGTATCCCATAAAGAAGATTCAAAAATTCCAACAAGTGTGGTTGGTGGTCAACATGAGCATGGGACAACCTCAAAACCACCCATTTTTTTATCAAGATCCTTTAAGGATACTTTATGTGGAGGATGATGATCCAAATTGAGAACCCACATTGGAAGACATGCAAGAATTTGAACAAGACCCTAGAGCAATGAAGATGTTATAATATTTATTCATAAATAACTTCGATCATTATCTCCAAGTGTTAGCTCAACTGGGTGCTAAAATACATGCTCACCTTTTCAAGGATGTAGATCTCACCAATCTCGACACATGGTTTGAAAAAGTCAACTAAATCCCATGCAAATATTATTGAAAAATACACCTCAAATTGTAAGGGAGAAGGTAGCTACTATTACATATTCACCACCACCTCCCCCTAACACATCAAAAGTTCAATGGAAATCCTATCTAGAGATGCTCCAAGAGAAAGCTACACCCAAAAAATCACCTAGCTTTGCTAGATCTCACCTAAACATGGGTTCCTTACATATGAAAATATGTCTATTACCAAGTCAAATACAACATCAACAAACATATCACATGACCTTAAATCGACACCAACAACATCAACATTAACAATAATACATTTAGATGTGTAACTCCACCCACATCCACAAATGACTTGGGACAACAAATTCAAGAGTTAAGGAAAAATTTTAATTGGAAAAATGGATCTAGGTCTTAAATCACACTTCTTCCAATTAGGGACATTAGGGATTAAAAGTGATCGCAATATCCACTTGGCTACAAAGGTCAATTGAAGAGCCAAAATGGTAGATCAAGGTTTTAATCCTTGCTTTGTGGTGTGTGTGTGTGATGATGATGAATAATTAACTTTTAATTTATTAAATTATATGATGCAATGTTGTTCCTAGGTTACTAATGAAAATGCAACAAATTGAGATTATTTATGAGAAATTCAAAATAAAAAGATAAACAAATTCCAAAAAAGCAGAGGGTAGAAATAGAAGAACTTGACATATAAATTTGAGGTAGAAATGAATGGTTAGGGGTGTAGGGAACCCTAGATTGGCTTCCTTTTATTCAATATCTAATTTCATGCTCCTGTAGTTCATGGTCTATAAGTCCTTTTCTCTTGGGGTCACTATTGGAACTTCATCTATTACTATTAATATCCACTTTCCTTACCTTGACAACTTGCAGGGCTTGAATGCATGAATGAGAAATTAGTCCTCAATCTTCCTCTAATTTACTTCAGATTTGAAAACCCGCACACATGAAAGAGGGAGGATTATGTCATATAGGGGCTTGCATAAGTCAAACCCTATTTTGGTATTTCTACCTCCACAATGTCTATGATGATGTATAAAGAGAGATTACACTTGGTTAGGCATAAGCTAAATGATAAAAAAGTGATAAATTGACAAATTGTTGCAATTCACCACTCAGATCTGCATTTCTTGATGGACTAAAGTCATGTACTCATCACCTTCAAGGATAAATTATTGTTTGATTTGAATTCTTGCAAGTGTTAGTATTAACAAAATAAATGAACACTAAACATGAACAAACTTACATAAAAACATGATAAATGATTGACATGATGCTTGACTGAAATGAATGTTGCAATAATCTTGATAATTCTACTCTTGACTGCTCTTGATTGCTCAATAATAATCTCAATTTACTTCTTCCACATGCTAGGATTAAAATAGTGAAAATTATTTTTTATTTATATGAAATTCTTCTAATTTCCCAAAATCCAAATGTTAATAGTTGTCAAATGAAATTTCAAAAATTAAAATAATAAAATATCGACACCAACATATCCAAAATGGAGCCAAAAAGGGATGGACAAGGGCGTGGAGAACCCTAGTCTAGACCCATCCTTTTTAGGGTCTTAAATATTGGGGGAAAATATTAAATGCTTATTTTCATTCCCATTGTTTGATTTTTTGGAGATATTTATAAAATAGATAATTAAATACATAATTAGGTCCAAGCATGTAGGGGGAGCTAAACCTAGTGTGAAATTGTCAAGGGTGACAATTTTCAATGTTACAGATCTATACATTGGAAGATGAATGCCCCTATCCTTTTGAAAAGTCTTTGAACATGATCCCCTTCCCTCAAAAATTTGAAATGCCTAGATTTGATAAATAAAAGGGAAGAGGTGATCCAAGGGAACACACAAGAGAATTTTACATAGCTTGTCTTGAGGTGTCCTATAATGATACTGTATAGGAGCAAATTTGCACCCTTTACGCAAATTCCCCTTTCATGCACCCTCACCTTAGAAAAACAAATCCGAAGGAAAAATTCCACATCACCCAACTGCCTTCCATACATTTGGCATCTGTCCCTTGTGTCGGTGAAAGAATATTTGTCAGGGACGCATGCACGACGCGCTGACATCTGCGCGGCACGCTGTCGTCCCTAATAGATTCTTGCATCTGAAGTTGGTAGAGGTGTTACACACTCAATTGGGATCAATTTGTAACACCCCTCTTTGACCAACCAACCCCATAAATGGAAGATTCTTCTTCATTCTCCTTCAAATTCATTCATTCTTCACTCAATCCATCCCTTTTTTCACATCTCCTAGCAATTCAATCTCATTCTCTAGCATTCACTTCACTCTCAAGTAGCATTTCAACACTCCATTGTAGCAACAACACTCCATCAAATCCACATTGCAAGTGTGAAGCAAGCCATAGAAGCGTGGGTTTGGAGTCTTGTGAGACCTCCCTTCATCGTAACTGCAGCTGTGGTGACTTTACCAAGTCCATATCTCCTCCATTGGCTAGTGAGCTTTTGGGTGGAGGTGGTAACATTTCACTCCTCTCCTTTGTGATTTGGTTGAGTAGCATTGTATTGTTTTGTAGTGTGTATTGCTCTCTTTTCTTCCTTTATTGCATATACTACTTTGTTGCATTCTAGCTATCCGTGGAGGTGGAAACACCAAAATGGGGGTTTGACTGAGGTAGGCCCCTATACAACCCCAACAATTTTCCCCTTCTTACTTGTGTGTAGGTGAACGTACGTGTGGAGCTAGTTGGAAAATAGGCACTTTTGTGATATTATCTTCATCACCTTAGCTTTCATTTACTTGCTTTATCATCCTCATCTCTATTTCTCATACTTTATCATTCTGTTTTCCTGTCAAAACCAACTAGCTAGGTTGTTAGTTAGTTTTTAGATAGTTTGTATTGTGTTTTTTTTTTTTTTCTGACTTACAACCTAACACGCCTAAGAGAGCTGCATCTGCTTGCCATCCTAATCAAGATCGCCATCCTCGATAGAGAGCTTTCTGAGACATAGTACTGACTCCAAAAACCAGCTCGCCTAGCCCAAACCCAAACCTAGGATCTATAGAGTGGTAGAAGTATGTTATAGTGCTCATCATTCTCGATCCTTATCCCAAGGAATCTTTTAGAGTGAGCTAAGTTAGGGAAGCCCTTCGCTCTTGGCTCTCCATGACCTAGAGCCTTGACGTGGTTGGTCCCCCCTCTACAAATACATATCTAATGTACCTTTTTCCAAGAAGCCTAGAGATCAAGCTATTGATTTGTTTTCACATTTACATAATTAGGACGTTCCCTCATGAGTTGATGGAAAAATTCATCAGACATTTTTTTACA